>OU744454.1:15110168-15766001 GCA_916610825.1 Haliclystus octoradiatus | reverse complement strand
AAAACTGATTGTTTACGTGGATTCCTAGATTATAACGAATCATATTCACATCTTATGATATTTCAAAGAGTAGAATATTTGTTCAGTTTTTTTACTAACTGTGTAAGTAACACTAAGTTATTATTTTCATTAGTTAGCGTCACTTAAAAATTAAATTTTACCTTATGAAATGGACCAAGAATCTTCTTTCCGGCGTATGATTTGAAGTTTTCATTAATAATTCGTGCTATCATAAGCCTCTCCCCATGTGTATTATTGTTTGTGGTATCTTTTTCTGATTGCGTTGTTTCGCGATCGCTAGTTATTCGATCGCAATCTATTTCCATATTATTTTCACTTTCGTTCATGTCCATTTCATTCGACGCCATGTTTATAACTTGTGTGTGAATTTGGCGCCTTTTTAAACATTTGGAAACGAAGCCAGATGAGCTTCCCATCGGTATGAGGCTTTGGTTGGCATTTTTGCTAAAATTGCAAAAAAGTTTATTTCTCGAAACTTCATCATTTTCAAATATACAAGTCAATTTTACTTCATTCTTATTTGTTATGTAGATTGAAGTTTAACTAAATGACTACACACAAAACAATGGAAAAGACTGACGAAGGAAATTCATCAACTGTAACTGTTGTTCAGACTGGAACAGCTTTGCAACCGCCGGTAAGAACTAAAGAATTACTTAAACATTTATGCCTATCTATCGCCTATATCTAATAATTATTTCTGATGAGCTCTACTCTATACTACGCTACGTCTGCTGAATTGTGTTGATTCTGCTTTAAATCCGTAATTTTTGTACTATAAACAATCACAATATTTACAAGCGAAAAATTTGATTTTATCCCAATGTTTCACTTTGCCTGTGCCATATAATCAGTGTCGACATGCATATATGCACGTATTGCGCCGCACGCGCAGTAGTTGTCATTTGGACATTTGAGCAGGATATTAACTTATAGCAAACCGAATTAAAATAAACACTGTAGTAAATTTAATAAGAATACTCCGGCATTACTAGTCATTGCTCGCACCACCCTCCCTGTTATTTGTATCAATACAGTTTAACCCGCTTATGTGCAATTCGGATAAGTGAAGTTCCCGCTTATCTGCAACCTGGCTTTGAAACCCGTTAAACAATTTTCTGAATTAATAAATTTTCAAAATGATAATGAATTAATATTATCGAACAACGATAGTTGAACCTGGATAACACTGCACACTAGTCCTGGACATCTTTAACTAAAAGACTTTGAACATGACCGGGTTGTTTCACGTGACTGAATCCTAAGTCCCTAACATCTTTAAGTCTCTTCTGAATTTTTTTGTTGACATTTGACCAATTAATCATTGAAAATACCAATTTTCTTCTGAATTTGCTCTAACATTCCTCTTTTTGTAACTTCCTGGGCCTGGGTGTAGTCTTTGAATTTAGAATTGAGCTCAATTGCTCAAAATCCAACATAGGACTAGCAACATCTCAGTACATCCTTGTTGCTGAATGGTAACCTTAGCAATAATAGCGATATAATTATGATAATAAATCGATCATGTATAAAATGGTAATCATCAAATCGAGGATTTTTGTTGTTCTTTTCTATTGAAGCCTCTTGTATTGAAATTGCACTCCCCAAGAACAAGCAATAAAGTGAAATGGGAAGAAGGTACTGTTGATAACGAAGGAAAAGGAAAGAAATCTTCTAAATGTAAGTGTTGATAAGTGATTGATTGTGGTCTGGCCTTCCTTTCTCATAATAAACTCCTTTGTGTTGCAACCCATTTATTAACAACAGCAAATGTGGAAGGTCTACCTCCTAACCATATAGGCTTACTTAGGCTACATAGAGTGATGATTCAATTGATAGATTTTTGAGAAAAATGTAGCTATCCACGTGGTTTTTTTAATTTCAGCAAATCCGACGAAAATTGCTGTTTTCATTGATTAAAAACGAAGAACATAATTTTATCCTATTACACGGATGCTGTCTAGCAAGTTGTCTAATTTGTCGACCAAATGCTGCTTTAATAATGTATAACTTCAAATCAAACAAAAAGAAAATAAATTATAAAAACTATCAAAAAGTTAGCATGTAAACGAAAGGGGGTGCATCAAAAAGGGTACAGTTTTGTACAAGGGATGGGATGTCAAGTATTCAACCATTGATTGGGTGCATATAATCATACATACTTACGCTCTATTACGTCCTGTTTACTGGCTAAAAGTTTACATTTATGATTAAATATGTTAGAAATGCCAAGGAACAGAACATCAAAGTACATAAGATAACGTTGTATGGTCGGTCACTCACATTAATTATGCATTGTGTATATCAATCTATCCCCAAGTTCATGAAAAATTGCCTGTTTCATGAATTTCACAAACTGTTGATTCACATCTATGGGTTGAGAATTTGAAATAAGGCTACTTGCTTTCTTAAAATAAAAGAGTCGAATTTTGAGATTTGGTTTTACTTCTCATCTCATAACATGATAGGTTGCTGCATTTATGAAAAACCAAAAGTGTTTGGGGAATCATCTTCAGAGGAAGAATCAGACGATGAAGATAAAAAATGCAAAGCGCCTAAAGCATACCATAATGCATTGCGAAAACATAAGAAAGAAGAAAAACACGACGATTCCTGCTCTCATTGTGACTAAATAATAAAAGTTATTTATTTCATGCTGTAAATAATACTCTTTATATTAAACTAATAATATCTTTTTAATGATATATATATATATGAGGTCTAAGACGAAAAAAAAATATTCAAAGAAATAATTTATTATAAATTATAAGTTCTTCTTCTGAAATGTCAAATATCTGCTTTTACCAATTCACTTCTCATATTGTCAAATAAAAAATATTCAAATAAATAAATAAAAATCATTTTATTGCTTTTTGGTTTTCAATAAAGTTTGATGATGATGATGATGATGATAAATAGACTATTAATCTTCTACATTTTTTAAAGTTTAAATTTAATCCCTGTATAGTATAGTTCTGATAAAATTTAATAATCAATATATTAATATTTGTAAATCTCTTGCTAAAAACTTATAAATTAGTTCATCAAATTATCTCCTATGATAAATTTTAAAATATTATGTATTATGTCACGTGTATAATCCTTTTACTTTTTATACGGCCATATATTGTACATTTTTGAAGTTGAAATTTAATTTATAGATAATAAACTCTGATGATAAAATTTAATAAATTAATATTTAATATTTCTAAACATTTTATAAATAAATTCAATTGATAATCTCTCTCATCGTAAATTAAAAAAATTATGTGGGTTGTTTTGAATTTGCCTTTTAACAAAACAAGAAAATAATGCCTTTGATGCCAGCATCGTCGTTTAATGGTATTAAAATGTGCTTTTGAGTGGTATGCGTGGATCAGAAGAATCTTGATAATTTTTACGGCAACTTGCTTGAAATAACAAGATAAAGATTGGCAGAAGACAAAGGCCACAAACACCAGCCATTACATATGCAACAGTTAGTAACGCAGTGTCAGCTTGTTCTGTTTCGATGAATTCGCAATCAGCAGGATCAGCTGGAAATACAAGGAACAAATAATTACAGATCTTCTGTTTATAGAAATATCTGCATTTCTCACAATATTTCATACATATTTTACCTCTTGCAAATGGTCCAAGAACTTCAGACCTTGGGTTTAAACGCCCTTCAGCTAGAAATCAAATATACAAAACATTTTTTTTAGTTTATCAATTGCCTACTGTGTGTATAACGTCGCGGTGCTTCTTGGAAATTAGAAATGTTTACAATATTGTACCTCCACATGTAGTTGCTGCAAATCCAACACGTACATTTTCACGGTCAAATATGACATAAAAACCTTCCATGATAACAGCTCCAATGACGGTGCCTTTGTCGGCTTTTGTTATTGCAAATTTATAACAATGCTGACCTGGTAGGGGACCACGCTCTATTGTCTCTCTCAAGTATAGCTAAACCAATCAAAAATTAGATTAATATTAAACTTCAAGACTGTATGCTTCTAAATCAAATTTCACAAAATTATATAATTTATTTGATTATTACTGATCATCAGGATTTCTAAGTGAACTGCTGCAACAAATTAGGGGATATCTCTGTAAAGTATACGTATCTAAATAGTTGTTCCACAACAGGAATTTGAACATCCTGATATGAGGGGGTCACCCCTACATTGACGCAATTCGTAAAGCCTTATGATTAACAACGTTCAAACCTGAGGTGGGATCTTTAGTGTAAATTCTTTTGAGCTGCTTGTTGATGATAACAATGAGATTGACATATCTGGGAATTCTTCCCACGGTGTTTTGTCGTAATTCCAACACATCATTTGTCTACCAATCCAAAAGTCATCAGGAACACCAAGCTAACATGAAATGAAAAGTAACATAGGTGATGAAAGCATGCCTACACAATTCACAATGTTGTCTAAGATTGATGTTAAGTGTCTTTTCTGAGCGCATCTCATGTACTCTCTACTACTTTACCTTGTCATATTTTTTCAAATGTCTTAGAATTGAAGTAAACACTTCATCAGACACACGTAAATTGGTTGTGCCGCTATCAACAATTGTCTTATCGTAATTATATTTCTTGCAATTTAGTCCTAAGCTGTTACCATTAACAGCAATATCAGTTATGATGACTTCATAATACCATTTCTTGACAACAGGCGTATAAAGCATATCTCCTTTGTAAAGGTCTTCATCGATATCGCCAAAAATCTTAAAAACAAAATTAAAAGTTGTGAATTATAAATCTTAGCATATAATTTTATGATTTATGGAATAATCAGATAGAAAGTCTACTATTTATATCACTAGAAATAATTCATGGCAGAGAACCTTTGGCGCTCAATCTAATGATTCAGAGTTCGAATCGACCACAGATCAATTTTGCTTAACTATAATTTGTATGGCATCAAATAATTAAATATGTCTCATCTTATGGCAGATGGGATGGTCAAAAGGACATTGCATTATTGAGACATGTGAGATACTGCGCTGCACATTGATAACCAAGGCAAATCTATTATTTTGTCCTTCAAAATATTGATCTACAGTGTGATGGCTTGTGTCGTATCTATGATAAGCATTCACCATCATTGCTGGAATTACCTAGTAACAAGCGCCGTTAGTAAGAAATCCCATCAGCACTATTACTTTTTACATACCATAAAAGTGCTAACTACGACTAGCAGTAAAGAGCATAAATAGTACAGTGTATATGGTTTCTACTTAAACATGTTATTTCCATGTGTTGGTGTTTCTGGTTCAATCAAAAGAGGGGGACACCTTCAAGAAACCATTACAACAGTTAGCAGAGCTGTCATTATTTAGGTAGATCAAGTTTATTTAGAGTGGCTGTTAGAGAGTTTGCATGTAACTACAACTGAATACAAGATGAATAAACACGCATTTACCATTGTACCAGCTACAGTTGGTTCTGTTGATGGATCAAGTTCACTGCTACTGCATAGTTGCATTGAGAAACGATCTTGGACAGCACCATTGGCCACAAACTGATCAAATACAGGCATCACACTGGAATCAGGCTGCAGATAGTAAACCAGACAGGCATTATGTTAATATGTTAATAAAAAGAAACTAAAATCTTAACACTGGGTGTTCGATGTTCATTAATTCTGCTGAAATCTACATTTCAAAATTACATTTTCAATCAATATTGAGTCATTAGGCCTACATTAACAGAGAAAGGTGACCAAGGCCTAACAACTAGCTGAATCATTCCAAGACCATCATACCTTGGCAAGTCTAGCGTATCCAAGACCAAGAATACCTTCCCAATTTGAACCATTGATAAAGAAATTCTCTGAGCTTAAAATACTAGCAATATTTACTTGGACGGTAGCATTTGGTCCATCAATAAACCGTAACAAATCTGTTGCCAATTCACCTTCCCAGTTACCTTGAGTATATGGAACAGCTACAGCTCTATGAGTGTCATCATAAGATGACGATCTGCAACAACAAACAAGATGAATTAATTTAGTGTTATAATTGTCATCTTTGTACAGTGGTCACCTGTGTATAGTGACCACATATTAAAGACCACTCTATATAATACCACATGTGTTTAAAATATTCATGTCATGAGTATATTATTTGGTGACCATTATGAAAAGGGATGTAATTTATATTTAGTGTACTGGCAGCTCAGTGGCAGAGTGTATGCACAGTGGTTAATGTCCCTCAATAAATAAGTGCTTGTGGCGCTTACATGGTAACTATCAGGCATCACAAGTGACCCTAAAATGTGATTGTATGTCGATGTAAATGTTGATCATGCAATAACTCATAGGTCAATATTAACGTGTCACATATAACGTGCTATATGTAAAGGATGTATTAGATCCACCGATAAATATGTAATATCTCTGGGATGTGTAGGCTAAGTTTTAAAAATTAATTTAGACTTTCTAAAAATCAAAACACCATACCGTTCTCTTTGGAAATATGTGGGAAGATATGGATGTGGCTTTGCGGCAACTGCAAAGTTACTACTTCCAGTATCAACCAATACATTCAGCTAAAAATTAAAATATAGTCGTCCTATCAA
Source organism: Haliclystus octoradiatus (assembly GCA_916610825.1). NCBI lineage: Eukaryota > Metazoa > Cnidaria > Staurozoa > Stauromedusae > Haliclystidae > Haliclystus > Haliclystus octoradiatus. Next base: position 15,759,403 of record OU744454.1, on the reverse strand, counting down.
TGTATTAGTAGGCCTATATCACCTTTGTCGCGATATACAGTATAGGGTGAATGGCAGTTGGATTAAAAACATGGCAGGTTTGAATAATGGAGCCGTCAATTTAGATTCATCGTAGGATATTAATCTCGTGTTTCAGATCAGTTGTATATCAGACGTAGGTTTTCGATCAATATTTAGTAATTAGATTAGCGTCTCCCTATTCGTTCTTAGCCTTCGAATGAATTTGCTCCAAGGTTTCATATTCAACAATATGACATCACAATCAATATTTATAAGATCTAAATAAATTCACATACTCAAATATTGTACTGAAGGGCAAGGATTGATTTTACATCAAATCAGAGCTACAGCATACATAATGCCTAGGTTACGTGTTCAACTTGGTAGGCCCATCAAAGCAAAGAGTAAACAAATCTTACCCTTTGTGGTGGGGTCCCTATCTCAACAGCTATATAATACCCTTGTCCAGGTCTTCCTTTCAGATTTTCAGTAGGAACACCTCTTATATCTCTCAAACCACGTTTCGTTCGCATCATAGGTACACGAAGCTTTTTCGATGTTGTTGAAACCGGAGAGCCATGTGTGATTGTGGACAAAAGAGCAATCAGAAGAAAGGCTCCTCCTGTCCACTTGATTCTAAACATTCCTTGGCCCTTAGAGGCCACAAGCACACAACAGTACCAATAAATTTTTCACGTGCATCTTTCGCATATTTTTAAGCCCAGATATATAAATCCGTGCGAGATAATAGCTGAGCAATGTTTGTTGATTTTTCGTTTGTTGCTGAATCAAAGTTCACGACGCGACGCCATCTTGAATGCTGCAGCTGAGCAACTTACGCTTATGAATAATTAATGAGCAGCACCTTCTGGCGGCACTTTGAAGCAGGGGGCAAACCCCAAGCAGGAAGGATTTTTATGGTTTAAAATACACTGTCAATACTATGTATGTATGTATGTATGTATTTTGTAGCACAATGGCTAACAGGCAAATAAACAAAGGAGGATATTTTTAAATGTATCCTCACTTACATGTGACCTTTAAAAAAAAAGTATATATATATAAAGAAAACTATGTTATCAGAAATAATTAACAGGCAAAGGAAAAGTTACAGAACTGTGATAAATTAACGTGATTAAGTCTAAATTTGAATGTTTGTAAAGAACTAGACGATATAACTTCTTCAGGAAGAGAGTTCCATGGCTTGATTATTCTATTTGCAAAGTAATGTTTGCAACACTCATAGTTGAATGATTTAGTTGGGTACAGCGTCAGTGAATGTCCACGCAGGGAATATTTGGAATGTTTAAAAGTGAAAAATTCATCTGGAGCCAAATCAATTAAGTTTTTCAAAATTCTAAAGACCATGTGAAGATCAAACTTAAGGCGGCGTAATTCTAGAGACTCAAGGTTGAGGTAGGCAAGACGATCTACATAGGGCTTGTAAGAATTATTTTTCAAACAAACATATCTTGTGAAAGAGCGCTGAACATTTTCTAAAATATTTATGTCCTTGATGAGATAGGGATTCCAGACTGGCGTAGATGACTCAAGCATTGGTCTGACGTATGTTGTGAACGCTTTCACTAACAGCTCCGGGTTATTTGAGGAAAAGCATTTCTTGATTAGGAAAGAACGGTTTTTTGCTTTAGCGGCTAGCATGGAACAGTGTTCTGTAAACTTTAGATCTGCAGTTAGTAGGATTCCAAGATCTTTCACAGAAGATGAACGTGATAATGCCTTTCCATCCAACTGATACGCAGCATCCGAAATAGATGATTTCCCAAATGAAAGTACAGAGCATTTCTCTTGGGCAATTTTGAGTTGCCAGCGTTCTGCCCAGGAGGAGAGGTTTTCAAGTGTAGAATGTAGAGGAGTACTGTCAGTGGTAAATCTTTTAAACGAAATCTTAGCATCATCAGCAAAGAGTTTTATACCACAGTTGAGTTCCAAGCAGCTTACAATGTCATTTATATAGACAATAAAAAGAAGAGGGCCTAAAACTGAACCCTGAGGTACACCACTTATTACAGGGAGGATTCCCGATGTTGAATCCCCGACAGCTACCTGTTGGGTGCGACCAGTCAAAAAAGATTTTATCCATTTTAAAAGTTCATAGTTAATGCCATATCCCTTCAATTTTGATATTAATTTACTATGACAGACAGTGTCAAAAGCCTTGCTAAAATCAATGTAAACTGTATCGACCTTCATACGCTCATTTACAGCAGCATACCACTGGTTTAAAGCAGCTAATAATTGCGTACATGTTGAACGCCGAGAAATAAAGCCAAACTGTTCTTTAGTGATTAAATTATGAGCTTTGAGATACTTTAGAATGTCTGTCGCCATAACAGACTCCATAACTTTGCAAATGACTGAAGTTAGTGATATCGGTCGATAATTTACTGCTAATCTGGAAGGTCCTTTCTTGTAAATGGGGCTGACAATAGCTGTTTTCCATACAGCAGGAAGAGTAGCAGATTTCAAAGATATTTCAAATAACATTGCGAGTGGTATGGCAATTTCATTTGCTATTGATTTTAAGAACAACGCAGGGTAGGAATCTGGCGTTCTTGATGTTTTTGAAGGTAGGTTTTTGATGGCGTTCATAACTTTACTATAAGAAAACTCAATAAAGTTCAATTGTGTATTGGATTCAACTTTCTTTTCAAACGGTGGGATAACACCATTGTCTACAGTAAAAACACTTGCAAATTGATTATTCAGAATAGTTGATTTGATTGAATTGTCATCAGTAAGGGATCCATCTGGACATTGAAGTGATGGAATTTTAGGATGTGAGTTCAATTTTTGATTTACAAATGAATAGAATTTTTTCACCGAATCAGCTTCAACAACCTCATTTTCAAGTTGAAGATGAAATTCTTTGACCGCTAATGCATATATCTTGGCAGCGCTATTATAGCTCGACTTTAAAGATGGATTGTCTTTTGATAAATGATATAGTTGACGCTTTTTTTCTGCAAGGTGACGAATATGCTTAGGGTAACCAGGGTATTTCCTTACCCTACCACATTTATATTTTGGAACTAAATTATCATCATAAATAATACTATCAAAAACAGAGCACAACTTTAGCCAGTATTGTTCAACATTGATGCAGTTAGAAAATAACGAGTTCCAATTTATTGAAGACAAAACACGACATATTTCTTGATAATTTGCTTTTCTGAAGTTAGGAGTCTTAAATCTTTTGATAGGATTATAATGTGTACAATTTTGAATATCAAGATCAATCTCAATCATTGAGTGATCGCAGCTTGGAGTGAATTGTTCTATAACTGATGAATTTAAAACTGTAGTAGGACGATTTGAAATGAATAAATCAAGTGTGGATGTACCATGTGTAGGTTCAGTTATTAGCTGTGTGAGACCATTGCGACATATACAATCTACAAAATTATTGTGAGCAGTGTTGCCTTTACTAAGAGGTACTGTCCAATCAATAAGTGGTAAATTGAAGTCACCTGTCATATAAAATGGAAAAGTTGCGGATACTTCAGACTCAATAGATTGACAGAGATTGATATTTTCTTGCAAGTTCAAGGCAGATGATGGAGGACTATAAATACACACAATTCTGCAAGTCTTTTGTTTTGCAGGACCAATATCAATAGTGATATGTTCGGTGTTATAAGTATGAGGAGTAACAATGCTAAAATCAATTTTGTTTTTGAGAAAGATAGCTACACCACCGCCAGTTTTATTTTCACGATCGCATCGTACGACGACATAATCAGAGTCATTTAAAAGGAGACTGTTTGGAATTCGAGATGAAAGCCATGTTTCAGTGATAGTGATGATATCATACTGGTTTGATAGTAAAAGCATATGTAATTCGGCTAATTTGTTGACCAATGAGCGAGAATTAAATGAAAGCAAGCGTAGAGGAGTGACTGAATTAGAAGATAAGTTGCTTGTGTTGCCATTGTTATCTTCTGTAGATGTAGATTGCTGAGTACAACTATTTATTGACGTATTTGGAATATCTATGTTAGTAGAAGCATCAAAATGATTTAAGGAATCGTGTGTGAAACAGGAGTTTTCATTTGTAAAGCTGGAAGGTGTTCTAGTAATGACATATGTGCAATGGGCACTCTACAATTGACTTACCAATTCTTGTAAGAGGGTTTTCACGAGTTTTATCTTTTAAAGAGCATTGCCAAGTCAGGGATATACAGGTAGCAACATAACATGCAATCCAATCATTGCCAATGCCATATTTAATGCATAAAGACAGTGAGAAAAAAGTTTTTTTTTAATTTATTAGTTATCACATAGCAACGGGAGTGAGTCTCCTAAAGAATGCGACTACAAAGTCTACAAATAAGCATAATAAACTTTCAAACGTCTTGAATGCTTGAACATCGGAAATGTACAGTGAGAATGAGTATATGGGACGGCTACATCTATGCGAGTATTATCATATAAGATGATGAATGGTATATGCAACACCTGTGTATAGTGACCACCTATAACCTGTGTATAGTGACCACTTGCCCTATATTGATAAATGGGTATTATTTGATGAACGGCATGGAAGAGATGTCAACCATTTTGTAAACGATGTTATGTGGTGATTACGGCTGGTTTCGATTGAGCTGTCGGCCCCATTCGTTACGCTTATTCCGTTGTCATCCCCGTTGAATTAGTATACTCAATCAAAAAGCTCTATTTATTAAAAGGAGGGCTTGCTAATGTGGAAATGTCCTCTGTTTTTGCGAGATATTTCAAAACCTTCATTTTCATTCTACCTTGCTTATAAGTATCATAATGTCATAATTTTTTAAAATATGTATCTGTATCAACTCTATATGTATCTATAAACCATTAGTTTCAGTCTCCTTTTCTTCTGTCATTTTTGACGAATCAAATAAAGGAATGAAGAATATTTAAGCAAAAGATTTCAAAATCGAAACCATTTGTATTTGGTTCGTTGCTACTACACCGATGAACAATGACAATTTTGAAGTGGATATGTAGTTGGTACGATGATAATGATTCATGTGGTCCTTTAGACCACTATGTTTAGACTTGATGACATCCATAACTGTCAGACAGGTGTCAGTATAGACTGTGTGGTCTCAGTCTGATAGAAGGTGATGAATGGGTGTCTGGATCACAGACAAGTTTCCAAAATCACAGAAATAAAATTTCACGGGCTGTTAAAATGCCTTTTCACGAATGACGGAAATATTTGCATTTGGCGTTTTGACTCCAGTGTCTTGGATGCGTTGGAAGATAAAAAAGAATAAAAGTGTCATTCAGTACGGACTGTAAGTGTCACATGGTCAAAGATTCATGTGGTCCTTTAGACCACTATGTTTAGACTTGATGACATCCATAACTGTCAGACAGGTGTCAGTATAGACTGTGTGGTCTCAGTCTGATAGAAGGTGATGAATGGGTGTCTGGATCACAGACAAGTTTCCAAAATCACAGAAATAAAATTTCACGGGCTGTTAAAATGCCTTTTCACGAATGACGGAAATATTTGCATTTGGCGTTTTGACTCCAGTGTCTTGGATGCGTTGGAAGATAAAAAAGAATAAAAGTGTCATTCAGTACGGACTGTAAGTGTCACATGGTCAAAGAGTGATTGTTACCCGGGGAAACGAGGAAAACCTTTTGACATACTTTCCAGATAGCATCAATTTAAATACCGCATGCAGCAATATACTTGCCCTTTTTATCTCCCGGGGGTAACTCCAAGTGCCGCATTGATGGGGAGGTGCCACTTTGGAAAAATGTGAAGTAGCCGAAAGTCCCAAGAATCCTTTAAAGGCTATCCAAATTGTTTTAAAAACTTAAAAATGCTACCCAAAAAGTCCTGGGAGGGTACTTCCATATAGGCTCTATGCGGGGATGTTCCATTATTATGGGTGAAAATTCAAATCCAGTTTTCAGTTTTCAGCCTTCAAATTCAGTTTTTCCCCAAATTCTCTAGAAAATCGAAGTGATACCCAAAACGTTTAATATTCTAAAATTTCCTGGACCCAAAAATAGTGCCGACACGTCCCCGTATAGCAGCAGTATGGGAGTTACCCCCGGGTTTTATCCGCAAAGTAATAATAAGGAATTAATAGATAAATATATCATGTTCTCAGTTCACTCTTCAATACAGTGCAATCATTTGAGAATGGGATGCGGGTGTCGCCCGGAAAATTATCAAAGTGCGTAACATCTGTGTATATGGTTTCTGGTAAAATCATTAAAAACTGTTGAAAATTCGGAGCATATGATTTTCATGGATCACGTCGATAGTTGTCTCAAAGGAATCACGGGAATTGCCGGAAACATCCATTTCAGGTCTCACGAAAATTCCCTTTACCACCCTCTGTATAAATAAAATCAATCAGTTTTATCTTCCCTCTAACTTCCTTTTGAAACATGTTCATAAACCAGACCAAAGGACTTCAGAATTTTCCGCATAAAATTCGACAGAAAATTGATGTTGCGATAAGCTGCAGTTTTACCATTGGCCATCCATCGCAACCTTATAGAGACTTTAGATGCTCAGTTGACTATTTCAATTGGAACTTTTGCAGCCTCATAAAGATCATATTGTAATGAGGGTAAAAATGATTTAGAGCGATAAAATAACGTCCACTCTCGTAGAGATTTCTAAACGGAGTCAATTGGATTTAATAAAATAAAGAGCAATACATATGGGGAAGAGGGGAAGGTGATATTACTATTATTAGTCTAATTATGCTAATACGCATTAGCATAACAATATCAATAAAACTATTTAGTTGATAATGGCGATACTGAATAATGGTTCTAGAATTTTAAACACTTCTAACGATTTACACGACACAACATTTTCTGGCAGAGAATTCCATTGCTCTGGATTACTCTGTCGGCAAAACAGTGATTGCGAACGTCGTATAATTGCTTGGTTTGGAACTTTGGATGCATGTATATAGCTTTAAAGAATATATTATGTATCTCAGAAAAGTTAAATATCTCAAGGATTCTCTAGTAGCCTTTAAAGGTGTGTAGATGATGATACAGTAATTAAAATAGCATTTTCTATAGTTTTAAATAAAATACGTACAGTTTACATTCGAGTTCGATGTTGAAAAACTGTTAATACGGCTTTTGAAACATTGAACAGGTATGCTCTACATATTTTAGCGTGTGACTGTATTCAATTTGATTTTAACACAGCAGGAAGTCAACTCAAGTAGGCCTATCACTACTAAACAATCTACTCAAAAATATTCAAACAGAAAATTAAATTATTTGACTTATATGTTACGAAATTGAAAGACAGTTATTAAATGTTTATTGTAAAGATATCATAGCGTTTAAGTCATATATCGAGGCTACTTATTGTAAGCGAGGCACTATAATGAAAAGGCAAACAAATGGCCAGCAGATGGAAATGGAATTGAAATTGCATCTTTGTGATTCAACTGTAGAACAACGACAACGAAAATAATAAATTATTCAAGCAAAGCACCTTATATAAATGTTCTATGATGGAATCCTTGGTTATAACTGGTGTTTTTATATTTATTTATGATATTTTATTTGATGTTTAAATGTTGAATATACAGGTGAGATTTGATGGATAAAATCTGTTCCGCTTTCGAATTGATATCTTTTGGAGAAATACGCTTATTTTATTTTACGTAGGCCTATCTGTCTGATCAACTGATCTGATGGAAGATAAATAACTTAAACTTACGTTCAATGTTTTTAATGATGAGAAAATGCTTTTATTGTCACTTATGGTGTGCTCACTGCTGTTTTTTTAGAGATGAGAAGGAAAATTTAGAAAGCCAATGTTTCTTTATATTAAAACATTCTCACAGTATTGATGTTTTTCCTGTCCTACCTTGGAAGAGGCCTTGTTTTCAAACATTTTCTCCTTCTAGACTTTAGTATCAGAATATGCTAGTTGCTATATATAGTAGGCCTAGGCCTACGGACTGTATTTCAGTTTAGCCTACCACTCCTACCAGTAGGCTATTGAGCAGATTATCTAGTCTTTTCTGGACCTGTAGGCCTTCCCAGTCAAGGCCTAGCCTACCCCATCCCATTACCATGTAGTAAGGGTAGTTGTGGTATCCAGTTAAACCGTCCTCAGATTAGGCCTACACCCGTCCACGCTTTTGCTGTGCTGTTATTAATAACAAAATTGATGTACCAGTTTATTCTAGACTCTGTTCAGGTCTAGGAGTTGAGTTTATATATCATTGTATAAAGGTGTTCTTGTGAATGAATTAATAAATAAATATTTTATTTGATACAAAGAGAGTAAGTTTGGTAGCAAATACCAAAGGTTTTCAAGTTTTGATCGAGTCTTGTACCTGTTAGTTTCTCATACTTTGATGGATTTATAAAATTTAAAATGTTCAAAATAGTTTCTTGATTTGTTTATGTTACCATGAAGGATGATTAGAAAACTGATCTTACATTATAGTTAATTAAATTAATATTATAGCTTGACTCAACTGCGAGCTGAAAGCGTGGACGCTTCACACTGAGGACGGATTGACTGGTAACGTAGTCAGCAATAGTTCTTATTCCCCAGCAATAAGCTCCTAAAGAACTATAACGCCAAAATTGGAAAACTGTTTTGAGAAATATCTTGCCCAATTAATTTTTGGACGAAATCCAAGCCACTCAATTTGTAATTTTATTTCAATTTTAACATTATAAATTGCGTAATTTGAACATGGAATCTAAATATGATGACCTCTGACGCACATTTTGCAAGTAAAACCAGTATTTATAAATATAGGCCTACCAGTAAATAAAGTATTTTGATTTGAAATTATGTGTCCTTGTGGGTTAAAATAAAATTAATAGGCTAATAATTACATACAATAAATGTCGAGTTGCAACGTTCAAAATCTTGAAGAGCAGCTACAAAAATTTTCATATTTCAGATAAAATATTCAAATCAAATTTGATTTGGATTAAAATGGTATGATAGTTCATACCTGTGGTCAAATTTTGGAGAATCTGATCCTCTGACGATCTGACCTCTAGCTCACATTATCGTGTATGCAATACTTGTAAATTATGCTAGTAAATTATGCTCAATATTTGCTTACCGTGTAGGCCTATACATTTTATTTGTAAATGTGCTTAATTATTTATAGGTTTATTAATATATTGAGTGATCATACATTTACTGAAGAATAACATTATGGCTGAAACAGAAAGCGTCCCTATGAAGAGCATGTCATCTAACCCTGACAAAGACATTCAGAAATTATTTAAGGAAGAGAAAGACAAAGGCTGCTGCATGCAATGGTTGCCTAAACGATACATGATCGCAATATTAACATTTCTAGGATTTGTAAATGTTTACTCACTTCGTGTTAATCTCAGTGTTGCGTTAGTTGCTATGGTGAATAATAGAACAATGATGGATGACACTGGCAAAATGATTGTTGCTGTAAGTAATATTTGTTTCATGAAAATGTAAGTGGTGATGAAGCTAGATAAATTTAATTAATTGTTTTATGTGTATGTTGATAGGAGCATGCCGAGTTTAATTGGAGCTCGAAGACTCAGGGTACGTAATAGCATTACATGCCCACAAAACAATATTTAGTAAAGCATTTTGCATGTACAGAATGCGAAGCATTGCGTTAGCAAACATAGGCTACAATCATTAGCTGTTACGAAGTTGAAAACAAAGGAATGCAAAAATTAGTTTCATTTAATGAAAATAATGAAAAATAAATTAACAAATCAGTTTACCGTCAGATCCCTCTTAATGTATATGTTTCTTGTTTTTGTCATGGATTTGCAAAACCATTTGAACACAAAAACTTGCATGCTGAATTTTCTCAAAATACTAAAAAGGGTTCTTGGTCTAAACCAAGAAACAGGAAATCATTTACCATAGTACATTTTTGTGAATGTTTTTACGTGAATTTCATTTTTCCCAGAGAAACCTGCTGATTAGATCTGTGGCGCTCACTCTATCCCCTGCGAGAAAATAATTCAGGAGTTTATGAACAGCTCATGAACGTTAAAAGGCCCTAAATTTTCTTGAACTGTTCATGAACTCCTTAACTATTCATGTGCAGGGTATGGTTCAATTTCACATTCATGAACTTAGGAACGTTCATCATCCAAGAGATATCATATTTTAATATTTAATATTTGTTTTTGGTAACTATAGGTTTTGTTCTAAGTTCGTTCTTCTATGGTTATATTTTAACTCAAATACCTGGTGGTTATCTTGCTGCAAAATATGGCGGCAAAAATCTTTTTGGTGGGGGCATCTTAATGACAGCATTGTTCACGCTGATTACACCTTTTGCAGCACGCTCACATGTTAACCTTCTGATGGCGGTGAGGGTTTTAGAAGGAATTTTTGAGGTGAGAACAAGGCAGTGAACAAATAATTAAAATGTTTTCTTGTGGATAATTTGGTATAAAAGTGCCTAGTTCCTGGACAGGCAAGCACAGATTCAGAAGATTTTCATCGATAAAGGTTTCATTCTCCAAATTAGCCTATTCAGATTTTCAATTTGCCATTATTTGAAGTTCATGTTGCCAATCTTCAAAACAAGAAATTTGAATTTAGCTATTTTGATAACGATTCTCCAATACTGTCAACGATTTTGAAAACCAAATGTTGTTTCTTTCCGGAAAGCTTCTTACTTTGTGACACCTTGGTTACATCCATGTGACTGCCTCAAGTTAATTTAGTTGTGTTTTTTGTTGACAGGGTGTGACTTTTCCTTGTATTAATGCCATGTGGAGTAGATGGGCTCCACCTCTAGAAAGAAGCAAACTTGCAACAATATCATTCTCTGGTAAATTTTACAAGCATATTTATACTGGTTCGATATTCCGTTCATTAATCTCATATTGCAATTGTTAGTCATACTCAAGTTCTGATGGGATAAAATTCAAATTAGGTTGATTTGTTAGTACGGTATCTTATATTAAATGATGATTTTTTATTATAATAATTATCTACTCGAAAGTTTTCAGTTCTTCCATTCATTTATATAACCTTTTCTTTGGTTTGAAATTGACACGGAGGCATGTGACAACGGTGGTCAAAGTGTTTATATTGTATTGTTGTATTTATATTGATCATTTATCAAAGTTTATTCAGCAAAAATATCATTACTAATAGGATAAACTCAAAACTGCTTGGTGCTCCTTTGATTGAATTGTCTCACACATCAGACCTTCATGCTTTACATTTTCAACTAGATTCCTTTTTATGAATTTGAAATAGGATTACGATTAATCCTTTATTAATTTCCACAATTATTTTAAGAAAACTAAGCTCAACGCACAATTCATATTTTATCATTTTACATATGTTCTACTTCAGGACCATTTGCTGGTACAGTTATTGGAATGCCGTTATCAGGCCTTCTTGCTCATAATTATGGATGGCCGTCAGTCTTCTACGTTCTAGGTAAGATACATTTTCCAAATGTGCTATTGAATTGCTCTTTACTTAACTTTTGTAATCAATTTTCAATTAATTGAAAAATATATATTTTTTACGTAGATTAAAGATTGCTTTTAATTTTTGAAGATTCGTTCTCTCTGCATCGTGTATCAGTCATTTTTACTTAAAATCAGAATGCCAATTTCTATAAATAGATATTTATTTAAGCATGTAAGCTGATTGAACCTGGGATGACTAAAGGTTGGCTGCACGCCTTCTAACCTCATGACGAACAACAATTGAAAAACATATCAAATTTCATCAAGTTCAAATCACCAATCATAAACCCTACTATGATATGCTATGATCACACCCCAAATAAGATAACCATCTTGCTGATTAAAAGCCTTCTAAATTTGCGCTGGCCTTCCGGGAACAAAGATCCAAGGATACCGCACTTTGTGACTGCCGGTTTAGCTATTAACAAATGAGTTAAATGAGTTACTTTGTAGGCAGAAGACGAAATAGATATTTTTGTCAGTTTAATAAGTTGTTTCAGTGTTATTTAATGTGAGTGTAATTATCTGTTAATTACAATTCATTAGGTTTGGCTGCGGTCTTTTGGTGTGTTCTCTGGTTCTATATGGTAACTGATTCACCGACCAATCATCCTGGTATCAGCCAAGAAGAATTAGAATATATAGAAAATAGTCTTAAAGAAGATAAAACTGAGACAGAGGTATATATTTGTTGGGGCCTTAGTGTAGGGGGTAGGTCTAATCCCTGACACAGGAGCACAATTGGTTGGCATCGGGTTGGCAACCTACCCACATTTACCAACTAACCAACCAACCAACCATCTTGGTGAAAAAAAGACACCTGGTTTATGGTAAAATGATAAATCCAAAAACTAAACAAAAATTTAAAAAATATGATTGGTCTTGCGGCCAACAAATCTTCTATCAACTCTTATCACTCTGACGTTCGATTATTCAAGTTTTAAAAACTGAATGATCGAAAATGGTATGCTTTCTACATTAAACTTATCCGCTTATACACTTCCAAATTAAGAAATAATTGTCATCATTCAACATTGTGTAACTTCGGCTACCCGAACTTGTGTTAAACTATGTTGAATAAAATAATATCTGAGTAGCGGAGAAAACTCAGATAGATAATGCTCAATGTCAGTAAATGACAGAACTGTAGATAAATAAATAGGGTCAATGACTACACATTTTTTCTGTTACTCAGGGTTTCACGCTTTATGCTATCTTCAGACAGAGTGAAAAATATACATGGATGTTACCTACTTGAACTTACAATGTGCAATGCAGCTATTGTTTACAGTTTAATAAAGTGCTAGTATTTATTGTATACAGAGTGTCATTGTTTATTTATTTCCCTTTATATGCTGTTTTATACTCTGTCTGAAGATCGCATAAAGCGTGAAACTCTGAGTAACAGAAAAAAATGTGCAGTCATTGACTCCATTTATTAATATTAATACTAAACATTCTTTGACTTCATTTCATTATTATTATTCACCGCTCTGTCAAATGACATTGAGCACTATCTCAACTACTATCAGATAACATTATTTTATTATATATATATATTATATATTATTATAATATGTATAAATTTAAATGAACTTATGTAGGCCTATTCTGTCTGATGATCGTTAAATAACGTGAAACTTTAAGCAACAGTAAAAATTGTGTGTCTTTCTAGACTCTATTATTATTATTATTATATATTATTATATATTATAAATTCTATATAGCAATTCATTATTGAATGTTTTCCTGCTAATCATGCATTACTATTATAACTATGTTTTAATTTATAGCTTGTTCAGACACCTTGGTCCTCCATTCTGAAATCTCCTGCAGTTTGGGCGTTAGTTATAGCACATTCAAGTGAAAATTGGGGGTATTACACTTTATTGACATCTCTACCAACGTACATGAAACAAGTTCTTAATTTCGATATAACTGAGGTACAATAACAACTACACTATAAACATTACTACTTTTATATGACAATTTTAAGGCCATAATTTAAGACAGTAGCTTATTGATATGACTTTCACACTGAGTACGAGGCTAGATTTACTTCAAACAATATAGGCCTAGCTATCATTTGTTATTCAATATTGTCCCTTTGTGGATGATTTGAAATCTTAGAGCCTCACACAAGAGTATAGTTGAATGTAATAAGACGGTGCAGTGCTGGTATGCTCTGGTATTTAAAAAAATTGTTTGTGAATCATTATTTTCAGGCTGGTTTTCTATCTGCCTTGCCTTATCTTTTAATGACATTTGTTGTGCAATTTGGTGGTCGCTTTGCTGATTATCTAAGAAGCAATAATATATTGAGTACAACTGCTGTGCGAAAAGTTTTCAATTCTCTCGGTAAGACTGAGGCATAAATAAATGTTGTTCGTGTTTTGGAGCAGTCTTTTCAATAGGAGCTCTACGAACGCTATATTCTCAGGACTTTTCCAGAATAACTCAGGGGGGCTTGACTAAGCTTAAAAAGAAGCCATGGAGAGAAGCCACACAATGGAAAGATGTGATAAATTTGAACCGAAATGGTTTGAAAAAAATGATGAGACGTTCAATGACAAAAATCCTTGGAAAATGTCCACTTACTTCTAGCTTTGTTAAGCTTTGAATTCAGGGCGACCTGTTTATAATGGCCAATTTGATTTACCCATCTTTATCTTCATGCCGCATTCAGGTTTCATCTCAGCTCACAAAATTCATTAATGTGAAATGACACCAGTCTTCATTGACAGCTAATTTAACAAAATAAAAAAAACATTTTGGAAAGTTCATGTAAAACATGCTTATCTCTTTCATAAATAAATATTGATTAATTTACTGTGATATTTGTAATTGCTTTAAATTCTATCAATTGATGAGCTTATCTGTACTTCTGATCTTCAGGATTTGCAGCGCAAGGGATTTTCTTAATACTTGTTGGATGGACTACAGATCGTGATTTTGCGATCATTGGATTGACCCTTGCAATAGGTCTCGGTGGATTAGCTTGGAGCGGTTTCCCCATCAATCATTTGGATATATGCCCTAGGTATGCCAGTATCACGTTTGGTATTGCGAACTGTTTTGCAACGTTACCTGGAATGATTAGTCCAATTGTTGTTGGCTATTTAACTCCTCATCATGTAAGTGGAAAATATATAAAAGAAGTGTCCTTATTCTACTAAGAACATTGTGATATGCTTCCCCCAATGCTATCAATGAGTATGTGAAATGAATGAATCAATACACAATTGTTATAATTTTGGTTGGTGCTCTTTATTATATTGATGGTAGACCTTGTCTGCTGACGTTACAGGGAGAGATACAGCAGACAATCATACACAGTGAAGTTACAAGGGGGAAAGAGAACATGGTTAATGTTTTCCAGTCGGATACAATACCATAATATTATTAAAAGGCCGCTGAAAAATCTTGAAAATATCCTTAGAATATCTTCAATTTCTAATTTGCAGAGAAGTTTGAGAAATCTTCTGGTTATACCAAGGCTTTCCAGCATCTTGATCGAAATGTTGTTGCGTTTAGTCGGATCCTTTTGTGATATGTGTGGAATCCTAGGTAGAAATTGTGTATCAAGCTCACAGTTGACCAAATAAAGAAAGCTACGATAAACCTCTTGTGTGTAGTAAATATCTGAAACGCATTATTTGACTGCGCAAAATATATTTCTAATAAATTGATATTTCATGATATCCAAATGAAATTGAAAGAATTTGCTGCCAGAGAACGATAATGGACTATCATAGAAAAGTACCATTAACAACTAATAAAACTGAATTACCTGTTTCCAACTTTTGCCGTTTGCAACAAATAAACATTTTAAAATTTTACTACCGTATCCAGTAAACTTCGTTTGGCATAATTATTGTTTCTCAGAAACAAGCATACGTTTTAATTAATTTTACTTTGGGAGCTTCATATTGAATGTTTGGTGAATTAAATGGCAAATTGAGCATTTTATGCCTCTCAACTCATAGGGAACCAAAAGGGTAGCTGTTGAATCCTCCCGAGACTTTGAGACAACCGATCAATGCTGATGTAATCTAATTTTATTTGTTTATTAGACGCAAGCAGAATGGAAAAAAGTCTTCATTATTGCATCTTGTGTTTATGCATTCGGTATGATTATTTATATAATATTTGGTTCTGGTAACAAGCAATCATGGGCTGACCCTGATTCTAACTCAATCGGTGAAACACCAGCTGCAAGCGATGACGACCTAGACCATAGGCCTTTATTAGGGAATTGATATATTTTATCAAATGACATATGTTTATTTTATATGAATAGTCGACTATGAATTTATTAAATTAACATGATAAATGATGGATTGTAAGTAAACTAAGTTAAATTTGGATGGAGGATATATAGAATATATGCCAAGCTGGTATCTTGGTTGTAATATGGTTAATGGTAAAATAAATATTTAAAATTGCAATGTTTTTGTTTTAAAAACAATCGTCTCAATAAGCATATACTTCAACCATATTTTGTTATGCTACCTCTTGAAATGGGGGTAAATAGTAGTACCTAAGTAATGAAGTGTAGGAAGTATTCAAATTAATTAGTAAAACGTGTTTTATTAAACAAGACTGAAATGTAATATAAAAATTATTCACATTAATTGCATAGTTTATATCATAATTTATAATACTGTAACAAATTGAATGAAACTATTAACTTAAAAGCATATTATATATTTTTAAAAGTTATAATATTTAATATTCTAGCTAAAATTAAATTCTTGAAGGGCATATAATGTTATGTTTTCAATATCGCCATAGTTACCAAACCTGAAAAAAATCAGGAAAAATAATTTTAAATTATTAAATTGATTGGATTAATGGCAATATTAGTGGATGCGGATGCCGTCTAGTTCTCAATTTGAGAAGGGTCAAGTAATGCCGTTCCCAGAATAAAAGGGGGCTTCAAGAAAAAACTATGTAAAAATGTAGTCAACCACAGAATTTCAAGTGAAACTTACCAAGGATATATGCAGCTATGAGCTTTTGATTGGCGCTTAAATAAAGATAATCAGGAAGTGTCGATGAGTCAGCTTCACTTGAGCCTTGTGTTGGTAGCATTAAAACAGAGATGCAAGCAAACGATAGAATTATCACCGGGATACTTGGTAACGAGCGTTGTACTTCGACAGATCCTAGAATGGAAAATATGATAATACATTTTTTATTATGAAAGTAGTCCTTACAGCTCACAGAGCAAGAAGAAAAATAATCATCTATAATTCTCTGGAATTTTGGACAGCCTTTCAGAAACCTAGTTATCAGTTTTGACTGATCCTTCTTTTGTCAATGAAATGCACGTCAGTGTTAAATGATTAAATGTCTTTCATTATTTGGATAGGTCAAGTCCTGTTCTCAGTTTAAAAATGGTTGACTATTAATTTATTCTGTGATGTTATTATGATGTCTGTCTTACCAGCTGACAGCCGAGGAACTTCTTGCAGAGTATGTGAATATCTTTGCTTTCTCGTCTTGCCCTGGAAATAGAAAGTATTAATCTATGATGCACATGAATACAGTCAATTGTGCTACAGGTATTTCTAAGCCTATTGAATCACCTCTCTAGTAGGTCATCTGTCTCTAGTGGTCAATCTATTTCAATCTAAAAAGGTTTGTTTATACAAAAATGTTACTGTGGACTCTTAAATTACCAAATTTTAGTCTCCATAGAAACAATCATGTCTACCACTACCGTACAGTTTGATTTGTGACGCAAACCAATTCTACTAATTCAGTGTTAAGTTGCAGAATGGATATCAACTTTACAAACTCATTTACAGTACCTCAACATATTTGTATTCGTGTACAGATATCAATAGTCTATCGCAGTACATTAAAAGGATAATTTAATTGCATGCAATATTCAAATATAGTTTGGTATCATTGGTATGTTCTGATAGCGCAGTCATACCTTTGATGTCAGCTGGACTGATGATGAGACGTCTCGTTTTCCAAGAAGTTTTGTAATACCATGCTCGTAAACATGTATTCTAAATTTGTCATCGCTTGGTGTTGATGTCACATCTATGATTGACGTCCTGATGACACTGTCAGGACAAAACATCACACATACAATATTAATAAAAGGTTTCAGAAGACCTACCCTCCATACAATGAGGGTAAACATACTTGATATTTAATATTCATGCCAGGTCAACTATCCATTTTCTGACAATGATTGACAGGTTGAGTTATCTATTTATAGATTGCAATATTTCTGCTTTAAAATAGCTGTATGCTACCTGCTATAATCATTTGACATAGAACTGCAGCCAATACCAAGCTGAGATATTTAAATACTAGCAACAGAACTATTTCGATTGATGTAATTGAAGAATCGTTACTCACATATCAACACAGCATCTTGGTTTAATAAATCCTTCTGATTCAACCACAGTATATCTTGCAGGATTATTGCACAAAACTAAAAACGTCAGATCATATGTTAATTAGTATCAGTAGGTATCTATTGCAAATAAATAACAATAAAAACAAACCTTTGAAATGTAAAATGAATTCGTAGGGGTTGTAAACAGTTAGAATTTGCTTTTGACTTGCTTGATCATCACAGTAAAAAACTAAATTTGCTGGAAATACAAACACAGGAAGCTTTCCTTCTGCAAGTTGCTGAGCTCTGATTTCCTTCATAAAGCCCTAAGCTCACGGGAACAGCCACCGAAACATGAGCGATGCCAGTTGATATTGACTGAACTAAAGAAACACAACAAAAAATAAGTCACGGTGAGAAAACATGGCTTGCCCCATACAAAAGACCACGTTGTAACCTTATGCTCAGAGACACGTCCGGTGTTTGAAGAAACACATAATCACTTTTGTTGGGAAACAAGTAAATTAACTAGTATTTACTATATTCCTTGATATGCGGCAATCTATAAACAAAATATCATGCGTGGCAAAACAAAACTCATGGCGACAGAATATTGAAAGAGAGATGCATATTCTCAGTTTGTTATTGTTAAATCTTGCCACACGAACTCAAAACTACGGTACAAATAGACATGAATAAACCCTTAATGTAATTAACAGTGTTCATAATTATTGAATATCAAACAATCAGACAGATTATGATGCTGGTTTTCGATAAATTGAGCGAAAACAAAACTGCTACTTACCTTCCCTTGTTTCGTTCTGACTTTACTACTTCGTCTAAAAAACACGCGTTTTGTTGTTGTTATTGACGTCATCATAAGTAGTGCCCATGAATCTCAACACAGCGGTAATAGAAACCTCCCTTTTTCAAAGTCCAAACTGAGGCTGCATGATATTTTTGAAAATGGCGACCAACAACTTGCAACAACTTATCAACATAACAGGATCTGATGAAGGAACTGCAGAAAATCTACTAAGTGCTTGCGATGGAAATTTACAACTTGCCATTGAAATGTATCTTGAGTCATCTGGTAATTCATTACCAGATCGTGGAGCGCAGACGGAAGGTGAAACTTCTGCTGCAAGCACATCAACCTCATCTGTTTTGAACCGCGAGGAGAGCCAAATGTGAGTATCATTATCAACAGTTATACAATTTAGAGCATGGTTCTTCAATCAAGTAAGTGTTATTAATAATTTGATATCACAAACGTGATAAATCCGTTTCGTCGGGCTGCCATAGTGTGTCAGGACAAATATGTAATTATTTGTGCTGGCTACAAACTACATTGTTTTTGAAATATTTTACGAAGTGGATAATGTTCCGGCAGCCGGAATCCTGAGTGCTAGAGATAATGTTCCGTGCGTCTTCTGCGCATGCTTAATGTGCTGTTTGCGTTTCTCTCACATTCATTCAAGATGCAATGGCGATGGACGGTCCTGTTCCTCAACCACGTTAATAACAATTCTGACAATTTTAATCTTGAAATTATATTTGATTTCTGGGTTGGTCTTCGGATTATGTAATATATTAAAATTTCAGCCAAATTCTACAGAATTATGTTGAATACCAGCTTGAATATGTAGCTTACTAATAAATTGAGATGACGTGTTGGGTTTTGGACCTGGTAAAAAATGTTCGGTTGTTCCTATCCAAAGTTTAGGGAAATTTAGATGGGAAAATATATAGAAATATAGAAATGTAAAACTATTGAAAGGAAATTTAAAATTTAAATTCATAGACCAATATTTAAAATTCTGACCAAAATTCCAAGCTTTATCCTCAGATCCCCTACATACCAAATTTCCAGAAAATGAATCACACCATGGAACCAGTTTCAAACGCATGAGCTACCATAATGGTCAGCTTCGTAAACTATCCTGTTCAAATTTCAAATCACAATGAAAAATACGATTTCAGTTTCAAATAAATATTCGTAATAATCGGGTACAATCTGTCAAAGAAAATCAATCGTTTACCGATTGTGATCAAAAATATGCTGTTCAAAACCTTTACTACTGATTAATCCGGACATCTTTAATCAATGCATGCAATCACAATTAGTTTGCTGTCAAACCTTTTTCATTTGATTGAGTTAAAAATTAATGTTTATTGGGAACATTCCTGTTTGCCTGACGTAGAAGATGTGACGTAGAGGTAAGAGAGTAGATGGCTTACCTTCCATACAGATAAAAAATACATGATAAAAACTCTTAAATCATTTATTTTTCAAGATGTAGGCCTATTTTTAGTTGGACTTTAATACAGAAGATATGTTTATTGCAATCAAACTAAATTTATAAATGCTTGCTTATTAAATTTGTAACAAATTACAGCCAGGATCCGATAAAAGTTTTTGCCTTCCGAGATCCAAAGATTTTCGAAGTGAGACCTTCGGATTTTTTCCCGGACATATGACAAACGATTTCACATCAATTATCAAACTGAGAAGGATATATAATATTCATTGGTGGTTCCAAATTTCTGATCAGGTTTTCAATTGAGAATCGATTACATAATTCATTAATTAATCGGGAAAACAAACATTTCCTTTCTAAATTCAAATGTTAACGGTGGTTTGTGCAAAGCAATTAAATTATTTGTAATTTGTCCTGTTTTCTTTTCAATATATAGATCTTACCTATTGCAAAATAAGGTTGTTTTATTTTGTTCCTGCACAATTTAACATTCATTGCTACAGTCTCGCATGTTTTGTTTACCTCGTCAAGCATTGTAATTCAACTCCCGTTAATTATTTACCACGCCATTTGACATGATTTTCAACATTGTCTATTGTTCTCACAAAAAGAAGGTCAACACATTCTAGTGCGATGGCAAAACCATGCATAACACATTCGAAAACACGCTCACTATTTCCTTGAATTAAACTGCTACCCGTAGGTTAACTGAACAAAATTATTTACTCGGATAAAATAAAATAAAATTCAAGCTAGCAATTATATGGCGTCTCGGTTGAACCATACAAGGTCTGCATAATTCCCTGTGTTTATCCCTGGCTTTGCATTACCTTTGCTACGTCGTTCTCGTTAATAACTTTTGTTGTAATCTAATTTTATGTTGTTTTGAATTCAACACCAAAACGGCAGTGCCAATTTCTCAATAGCATGAAAACCTCATGAAACAACAAAGCAGACAGTTGCTGAAGTTTCACATCCGGTGTAGACGTGAACTCGTTGTAAAGAAATTATTTCAGAACTTGTAAATGTAAACAAACATTGATCATCAATTTGTGAATGTACAAATAAGCTTCGGAAATCCAAAGATTAAAATTTATCTTACTATTTACTAGAAATCATATTAAAAAAAGTTTATTCTTGGCTGCCTTCGGATTTTAGCTCAGCCTTCTGCGATCTAGGATCGCAGGATCGCAACTTTTATCGAGCCCTGATTCAAATTAAAAAATCACAAATATATAGAGTTTGAGTTTACAAAGGAAATTATCAAATACAATTACGCGGAAATTAAACAAACAACCGGGATTTTATAGAATCTGATTCCATATTGAGTGTTGGCTTGATCCATCTGATTGCAAGCATTTCATAAGTAAGACAATCAGTTTTGTTTTTGCAATGTTTTTGTTTTTTTGGATCAAGCCAACACTCAACACACAATCGGATTCTATAAAATCCCTGTTGTTTGTTTAATTTCCGTGTAATTGTATTTGATAATTTCTTTTCTAGACTCAAACTCTATGTAGGCCTATTTGTAATTTTTTTAATTGGATATGATACGGCAAAACGTTGTGAAATCCCTTGTTTTTTATCGCTGTCATTTTTTACAAACTAAATTTATACTTTTTATTCCAGTATCAATGATGATGACAATATTAGAGCGCCAATTCCCCAGCAACGGGGTGTTCTTGTCACAGATCCCTATCACGGTTAGTTTTGAAGATATAGTTTATGTTAAATTAGTTTCGTTATGGTTCATCCAACTACATTAGGCGTATGGCTATTTATTGTATAATCAATAGATCAAAGACGTATGCCCCTCAATTGCTGCATGACATTCTTCACTGGCAACCGAAGGGGATGCTTCGACGGGGCTATGGGAGAGTAGTATCTTTTCATAATGTTTTATATTGTGAATTGTTTTATTTACAAGTTTCTTTGTCAGCTATGTCTGACCGTATTTTGTGGCGTTCTTTGTGTAGCAAATATGTAAGGCGTAAGAGGGACGGCACATTCCTATAATGTGACTGTCTATACTACTACTAATAGATTAATAAGTGGTATGCAGGGTTTTCCACAACTGACACCATTAACCAATCAGTGAACTCTATTAGTTGCTGTAACAACAACATTCTCTTATTGTTTCTATTAAAATTCAGAATGTTGTTAGAGTTACAAATTGCAAATTTGAAATGACGTAAAGGTAGGCTATAACAATCAGAGAGCGTTGAATTTTCCGACAGATGTTTATTCACAATATTTATTGGCTTCAAAATGCTTGATCGATAGAGCTCTGAAAATTATTACAATTGAGACTGCATGTGTTGATGATTCTACTATGCAGAAAATAATGTGATTTCTGCCTTTTATATTTCATGTTTATCGCGTTACGCACCTTGATTTCTTATTGTTCTGTAACTGTAATTTGTAGGCCTACAATTTCTATTGGGTTGTTTTCATTGTTATATTATTGAAAGTGAATGCGTTTTAGTTGAATGAAAATATATATCCTGAAGAGAAACACATGTCTTTTATTTATTAATAAGTTATACGTTTTTGGGATTCTTTAACTATTTAACTGTGTATTATTCTGCATAGATTTTAGAGCCCAATGTGGGGCTCGAACCCACGACCCTCAGATTAAGAATCTGATGCTCTACCGACCGACTGGCCTGCAATATTATATCTATCAAACAGAATCAGCTACATTTTGTGGTATTATTTTTATATAATACACAATATAATAAACAAAATAATTCATGGGTGCTAGTGCTTGGAGATATGAATTTATTTTCCAGAGCCTTGCTCGTTAGATAGAGATTTAAACACTCAAAAAATAAATACCATATCCCTGCGCGACCCGTGAGTTATTCTCCATATAATCAATCCATTCACTACAGTAGGCTACACCAATACCGGCCTGCGTCACATACCTAATTTATTTATGATAGAATAGGGTCTGTTTAATATGTGTTTTTATTTTCATTGTCTTTCATATTTGCTGTAATGTTTGTTAATAAGTTAACATGGAGTATTCTATCTAGTGATCTGCACATTTGGAGTTCAATGTCATTTTATTTATCTCAATTATTTTGCTTCTAGCTGTACCCCTCCCAAGAACAAAACGAAAGAATCCAACATCTGTTTTTGACAGTTTTAGAGACTTTCAAGCAGAAGCAAGTAAGCATAATTGTTTATTCGCATTCCGAGTAAACAAACTCAGCCATGACATTTTATCTCCAAATTTTATAAATGTATTTCCTTTAGAGAAACAAGAAGAACTTTTAAAACGTGGTTCAAGTTTAGAAGCATGTAAAGCAAGAACTCTACAAGATTTATTTCGTCCGCCGGTTGATATCACGTTTAAAGGAACATTTGAAATGGTTAGTAAAGTAATCTAATGATAATTTTCACTGTTTTTAGAAGTAGAAGTTTTTTAAATGTGTCACACCTGTTGAAATGTTGATATATTTGTTAGTCTATATCACACATCTTCATAGTACAACTTTATTTATTTCAAACTTTATTGTGCTCTTGAACTATTTGTTTCCCTGCAAAAAACAGTTCAGGAGTTCATGGACAGTTTATGAACGTTAAATGGCTCCAAATTTTCATGAACGGTTCATCAACAGCTCATCATCATTTGTGGCCATTTAACGTTCACGAACTGTTCATGAACTCCTGAACTGTTCTGTTTTTCGCAGGGGTTGTTATGCATCAACTTCATGTCTTGTATTCAATAGGCCAAATCAGCTGGTGCTGAACAACACAAATGGCTCCTTGTTAATATTCAAAATGTGACAGAGTTTCCATGTCAAACATTAAATCGTGATGTATGGAGTAACGATGTTGTTAGAGCTATTCTCAACGAGCACTTTCTACTGTGGCAGGTAATTTTTTTTCATTTTTTTACATTTATCACTTTACGACAAAGCAGGTAATCTATTTAGAGATTTCACATGTGTGATTGGTTACCGATAGTCATGTTTGGAAATGTGTATCAGTTTAATGTACATAGACTTCAGGTCCTCAACTTGTTCTTGGGGTTACATAAAGCTGATAACATTGTAGGATATCTCATTCCATATTTGTTCTGTAAATTTGTTCTATAATTTCTGATAACTATATCAAAATTGTTATTTACTCTCTCTGTCTACCTTCTTTATTAAACTTAATGTCTAAAATGCAGTATTCAAATTCTATTTCAGGTTTATTGTGACAGTGATGAAGGCCAGCGTTACATGTTATACTATACAGTCAAGCGATATCCTTATATAGCAGTTATCGACCCAAGAACAGGTAAGATGAAGTTTCGAACATTTAAACAATGATGTTATTAGATGTTCAAGCTAACACTACCAACACCAAAACTGTGAAAAAGTCATAAAAGTGTCCTGAAATGAAACACTGTGAAAATGTAAAAGAGGTAAAATCTATAAATTTTTAAACCATAAATTGTTTGAAAACCATGAAAAATCCATATGCTCAATATTAAAATGAGAATGTGCTATGAAATTTTACGCTTTTCACAGTTTTGGTGTCAGCAGTGTAACACAGGCTGTAACACTCAAGCATTGCTGTATCTATCCCCATTCTTTGAACAGTTTATCCTCTGTATAGCCTACCATTGATTATAAATTGTAGCTTTGAAGAAAACTATCCAGGGTTCTCATATGGTGGTAAATCTCTTAACTCTGCTTCCCTCTTCTTTCATTTGGCGTCCTGCAACCATTTTTACCGGTGATGTAGTGGATTGTTTTATGTCTATTGTCTTATCCATTAATGTATTTCCTTTGTTAACTGTAAAGCTTCCGTTTGTAATCACGTATACCTTGTAATGTAAATCACTGTATGAATATATCAACTCTCTTCACGTCTGCCCTTCGTGGCGACAACATCTACATTATCAAAGCTGGTCCACCTTCATAGAGGCTCTGTTTATCAACGGTAATATTAACCCTTCATTCATCCTCTCCCTGTTGGTGGCCAGCTACAACTATTACACAAATATATATCTTATCAACGCCTATGTATGTGTGGTGGTATTAATCAATACATCGTTCATTCCACCCGCTACATATTGGTAACTACCGACGTGATCTGAAAAACGCAGCCGACTATAACGCGTCGTAAACCCTGGCTAGTATATGGCTATATCTGGTAAGATTTTAGATGAGATTCGCCCATGGGTGAGTGTTATTACAAAAAAAAAGAAGAAAATAATTGAATGCACTCACGCCGTCACAAGCCAAGTCTGGCAGGAACCACGAAAATTATTAGGGCTTAACCCGACAAGAAAATAAAGATTGCCAGGCTTGAGCACAAAGAATTGTAACAACAAAACAACATTACCAACATAGATACATAACACCATCAAAAACAGAAGTTCAAAAAGATAGGCTATATACAATCATGACTTGCACAAAGGCACACAACAAAGAATTATTAAATATTTACAAGATTTTGTCGCTACAACCATACAACACATACTTAACCAACTATACAACATGAAAGAAAACAAACAATCTAATTCATCTAACTCAATCAAAACATTATTAACTTATTTTAAATCATATTTTATTTTATTATACGTATTTTATTCATTCATTCGTCCTGTATATATTATTTCATATCTTTCACTCACAGACGGGACTCCGTCTCCGTGGGGGGAAGTTATGTAGTGGATTGTTTTATGTCTATTGTCTTATCCATTAATGTATTTCCTTTGTTAACTGTAAAGCTTCCGTTTGTAATCACGTATACCTTGTAATGTAAATCACTGTATGAATGTATCAACTCTCTTCACGTCTGCCCTTCGTGGCGACAACATCTACATTATCAAAGCTGGTCCACCTTCATAGAGGCTCTGTTTATCAACGGTAATATTAACCCTTCATTCATCCTCTCCCTGTTGGTGGCCAGCTACAACTATTACACAAATATATATCTTATCAACGCCTATGTATGTGTGGTGGTATTAATCAATACATCGTTCATTCCACCCGCTACAGTGACATCATAAACTGTTCGTAAACAATTTTTCCTCTTAATAATGCATTGCTGTCTGCTGAACTGAACATTGTAGGTAGAATAAACATATCAAGTTACAAATATCATTACCAGTTATATATTTCTTTATGGGTACATTTTGATGTATTTTCAGGCGAGTGCATGACAACTTGGGAAAGCTCAGAAGGTCTGGATGCGCAGAAGTTCTGTGACGTTGGTACGTTCATCTAGAATACTGTTCATTCAATTCTAGGATATAGAAAAACCGCTACCTATAGTGCCAAGTGGCAACTATTAACAGATGGTCATTATAAAAGAGTTATCAGACAGCTCCTACCAGTCATCTGCTGATGTGACACGAGATGTGACACAAGTGTGTCATAAAGCTATTTCTCATATAGAAACTGTGCGCCAATTGCTTTGCATAGACTATCATACGGTTTCGAGTTCAATTCGGGATTAATTTGCTTCAGCTGGGTTTTTCAAAAGTGCACAAGCCCGTATGTAAAAGAAATACGCATAGGATTTGTTTGTCCAATGTGGGAGATGATCAGACAGTCAATCACGTAAATCACATTAATTTTGATACAGTCAAACCTGTTATAACGGGCACCTCTATAAAGCAGTCACCTGTCTATAGTGGTCACTCTTGCAATGTCTAAAATAGTATTTTCTATTGAATCAAACCTGTATGTAAAGGCCACCTGTCTATAATGGTCAATTCAGCTACCTCTCGTAGCTGGCCGTTATATACAAGTTTCACTGTAATTTATTTTTAGCAACTCAATTTGTATCATCTAATGCGGACCTTAATCAACAACAATGCGAAGAAGAAGAACAGAATGTTTCAGTTGAACCTTGCAAGAAAAAATCTCGACAGGTAAACCTAAGCATATAATGACTTGACCTACATTTTGGAGGTTACATTACAACCAAATTGGGGAGACATGTCGAGTCAGTTTGAGTCAAACATGAAAAGACCTTGAAAAACTGTAAATACAATAGCCAAGCCAGGACGTTCATAAATACATCATTTTCATAAGCTAAATACGTTCTTTCTCATGATAGTAAAAAATTCTCGTCTTGATAGTAAAATACTTCCATTCTTTGATATAGAATAGCATAGTTGATGCGTCGGAAGATTCTCAGTTAGCTGCGGCAATCGCTGCGTCTTTGACAGATGGAAGTAATAAACCTAAAGCATTAGTAGTGAAAGATGACTCTAGCAATGATGATAGTGATGGAAGTCTTCAGGAATTCAGTGCAGACGAATCTGAGAAAGAGGCTGGCAATTCATTAGCCAAGAAAAACAAAGTTGTAACTCAATCTGTTGATATTGACGTAAT
The DNA here is from genome assembly GCA_916610825.1 of Haliclystus octoradiatus. NCBI lineage: Eukaryota > Metazoa > Cnidaria > Staurozoa > Stauromedusae > Haliclystidae > Haliclystus > Haliclystus octoradiatus. Next base: position 15,731,960 of record OU744454.1, on the reverse strand, counting down.
GAATGACATTGACAATACAGATGTCAACGGAAAAGTGGATGAAACGAAAGAAAGTGAAATATTAAAGGAAACAGGTAAGACTCATCTAAAATAAAATAGTTGAGAAAGTTCTACACAACTCAGAAAACATCAATTGCAACAAATGTGTTTGTGACATGACACACTGTGGTGTGGCTTGTGTGCAACACAGTGTTTCATGTTTGCTTGTAAAAGAGAATGTACAAATTTTTGTTATTGCAGAGTTCATGGTTAGCATTATGATTCGCTTTCCAGATGGTACACGCAGTCAAGAAAAGCTAAACAAACTAGCGACAATCAAGGTAAATATCTATTTGACAAAGTTGATTCCATTCTACTTAATATTTATTAAGTTTAAATTATTAAGTAAGGTATGTTTTTATATTTAGGAATTATCAACATATATATCTTCTAAAGGATACACTATGGATAGACATGAAATAATGATGACGTTTCCACGGCGCAATTTAAGTGTCTTAGACAGATCATTGACATTGAAAGAGGCTGATTTTGGTAACCAAGAGACCATATTTTTGCAAGAAAAGTAACTCAGAGTATGTTTAACATAGCTGGCTCTTGTTATAGATCATCAAACACTACACACTTTATAATGATGAATTCTTCCGGTAACTGTACATTCAAATATAATTGTTGATAATTATTTTCAACTTTATTTTCCTATTCCATGTTTGACTTGTAGTTTGTTGAGGAGCTCCAGTATGAACCACTTTGAAGTTTACAGTGAATACTTTCTCAGTATCTCGGAGAAAAATGAGTGTTCCAGTGCTTTGATCATAACTTCACTGCCAAGCTTATCACTAGAGTTAAATGCAACAGGAAATGGGAATGCAATAATTGTAGCATGCGTACGTACAGATCTTCTACTGTTTTCTCAGAAATTTTAGGGCAGTCATCAGGCATGTAATTATAGCGATTGATTATTGTGAAAATGTAATATTTTGAGTTGCCAGGAGAACTCTGTCATTGAAGATCTGCAGCACTAGATCTTCAACTTGTTGATATATGATCAACAACTTCAATAATATTGTCTAAGCTCGATTTATGTATGGTTTGCTTATTTTTCGGTATTATGTGTGTACAATAAAAATATGTAAAGTATTTAATACAAACAAAATTATTAAACCTACTTAGTAGTTTTCTAGTGTTGAAAATCATCTAAATCTTCTATCTAATAGTTTAATCTTTCTCTAAATTCATGCCATTTTTTAATGAGATGTTTTCGTTGATTCCATATCGAAGAACCATATTTTGTATACCATCTGCAAAGAAGAAAACATCCAAAATACAAATACAATAATATAATAATACCCTCCCATTATGAGATTGCCTATGAAATGCAGGCAATTTTCACAGAAATGGAGTGTAAAAATGTCTTGACATTTAGGGCCAGCCTATCTGCCATGAAATCTGTGTTAAATCCGAGATCAGTAATTACTATTAGCCATGATTACTCTGAGCAAATAGAGTCACTTTTATAGAAATAGAAGAGTTACACACAAGCGCCTTTACTACTTCCTTACTAATCATATGGATAAACAGCTCTGTTTCAACATCATGATTTTTAATAACCCAAAATTAATAATAACATATACTACAGCCAAACCTGGTATAACGGCCACCTGTCTATAGTGGTCACTCATGCAATGTCTAAAATAGTATTTTCTATAGAATCAACCCTGTATATAAAGGCGATCTGTCTATAGTTGCCAGTTTGTCTACCTCTCGTAGCTGGTAGTTATATACAGATTTCAAAGTATAATATTGTAGTATCCTTACATTCCAAATAAAACGCCACCTAGATGAGCCGCATGGTCAAATAATTTCCAACCAAGAAGCACACCAGCTGAATCCAGGCCAATTATGCAAATGAGCGCCTTGAATTAATAAAACAGGATGAGAACATAACTTACAAAATTATAGCAAAAAAATAAAAAAATGTATCAAGTACGAAAGAAAACTTACTGCTTTAGCTGAGAATGTAAAAAACGGAAGAAAAATTATCGACAATCTTGCTTCTGGTTGCTCATAACATACCGCACCCAAGACAGCTAATAACGCACCAGACTAAAATGATATAAATTTATGAATATAATTTAACACCATCCATCAAGGGCAGAGCAAGAGAGGTTCTGGAATCCTGGCATTTCAATAATTTCACTATTTTTATAAAATTTGTTGACGTTTGATTAATAAATCATTAAAAGTATGAATTTTCTTCTGAATTTGCATTTAATTTTAATTTTAAATTTAAATTTAATTTTAATTTGAATTTGAATTTAAACCTTCTCTCAACGAGGATTTTAGGACTTTTGTCGAACCATGGACGGAGCACAAACCAATAGAAAGTGACATTGGACTTACCGCTCCTAACGAAAAGGCTCCACTAAGTGTTAATAATTTAAAATAATGACTTGCTAATGACGCCACAACCCCACCGGTCAAATAGAAAGCCAAGAACTGTTCTGTACCAAGAATATCTAATCCATCAATATTGAAAACAAAAACTTTATGAGTCAAATTGATTGTGACAAAATGCTATGTTATGACTGAGGAGTATTTTTAATTCAAGCTTACATTGTATAGCTGGTGCAAAACTCCAAAATACAAACATGTTACAAGCCAGATGCCAAAATTCAGAATGACTGAAACATGATAATAGCAGAGGCATTGATCGACCTGAAGAAGAAATAATAATAACAATATCAATTTGCATGTAAATAATGTAGGAGGTCTATTTGTGTTGTGTTATTGTGTTTCATTGAATCGTACCAGAGAAAGAATTTGCAGCAAACCATCTCTGCATTGTATTACGAAGTGAAGGTATCCTCCACAAAAGAAACACACCAATATTACCAGCAATGATACCTACAGCGCAAAATACCAATCAATTACAGAATGAATTTTCCAGGCATAAAAAAATACATTCAATCACCAAAAAGAATGTTCAAATGTTCATGAACTGCTTGTGAAGTTGATAAATTGTTCATGAATTTTTATTAACAGTTGTTTAGTAAATATTCATGAACTGTTCTTAAGTCGGATACATTGTCAATTCTACACCCATGAACCCTCCAGGAATTATTCAAAAAATGCCTAAACTGAAGCCTGCATTAACTGTTTATTCATATGCTTCATAATGTTTCCATAAGCTGTTCTGTTCTTGAGTGTTCATGAAAATGTGTACAATCTCACATTACATAGATACTCAGGGACAAATAGTGAACTGATCTCCAACTAGCTATAAATAAATAACGTTGAGACCAATTAACAATTGAAGGAATCAGAGATAAGCAGATAATCACTTACATGCAGCTAGTTTTCTTCCATCCGACAATTTGTTCCACCATTTATTGATCTAAAAAAACAATTAGAGATAAAATGAACGTTACTATTAAAACTCTCAACCTTACCAATTTGTAACAGATAGATACTTAAGACAAACCTTTTCCCTAAATGGTAGTTTTTGGTATAAATGCCTTTTCTGTTTGAAAAAGGAAGTGACGCCATTCTGTTTTATGTGGGATCTGACATTTTCATATTGCCAAATTGCACATGCTCCAAAAGATGTAACACCAACCTGCAAACCAAAATGCGACACATGAATTGATCAACGGGAAATAGCAAATTAACATCGGAAGGTCTGATACCGGTACCATGCACCATGGAGGATATATTATACAGTCCTGGGAAAAAAAGTTGCAAGCTTATCGAGTGCTGAATAAATGATATGATAATGAATAACATACACGACGTTGATCCTTAAGCTCTTGCTAAATGACTTTTTATTTTCGCCAACATTGGTGAAATTGATATTCTTCATTTTAGGAGTTGAGCTACGTCATTATCGATCAATGAGGAAAATGCTCATATTTTCACCGATGCTGGCAAAGGTAACCAGTCATCACGTCCGTTAGCAAGAACGGCCTCGTTTTACCGCTGACCAAATCGTCCCCGGGCAGGTTCTAGTTATCTGCCCAAGTTCACGCGCGTAATAGCCAAGACCGTAAACGGGCAGATTAATTTTGAGGTGCCTAAGTATTGTAAATCTTTTGGCGCTTGATTATCGGACAATAATTGAGCGCCTTTCCATTAGGCAGACCGTAAACGGGCAGATTAATTTTGAGGTGCCTAAGTATTGTAAATCTTTTGGCGCTTGATTATCGGACAATAATTGAGCGCCTTTCCATTAGGCAGACCGTAAACGGGCAGATTAATTTTGAGGTGCCTAAGTATTGTAAATCTTTTGGCGCTTAATTATCGGACAATAATTGAGCGCCTTTCTATTAGGCTGATTTCGATCCCATTTTAAAACAAAGGACTGAAAACATATAAAAAGGTAAACTGTTCAGAAATAATTTATTCTCTAGTTAGAATTAGCTTAGTATTAATTAGCTAGTCTGAGCTATGCTTATTTTGTGAAAAGAATGTCAGTGCCAGACAAGAGGCCCTGTTATGTGATGGCTGTAGGAAGTGGCAGCACAGAACATGCGAGACAGGAATTTCACGTCAACAGTATAGGAGAGCAATTGCTGAAGACTTGAGCATCGAATGGAGTTGCGTACATTGCCAACTAAGGACCATTGAACCAACAGCCGAGAGCAGTCGTCTGTCCGATGTTTTACCATCATTCGGAGAACAGCCAGAGCCAATTGAAGAACCATCAATTCAAGATGAAGAACCATCAATTCAAGACGAAGAACCATCAATTCAAGACGAAGCCCCATCTACTGCTGAGAGCAGTCGTTTGTCTGAAACTCTACCATCATTCAGAGAACCAGACATTCTTCAAGAATCATCGATAGAAGACGTAGCCCCAAGAGAAGTCGAAGAAAGAGTGGATGAGGTAATATATACCCTTGTCGATGGTGGTTCGCAAAAAGGTAAGGAAAAATTGACTGATAATTATGGTTTTACTTACACGGTGAAAACAAGGCGTGCCAATGGTAACAAGTTGTGGACCTGTAGTGTCCGGAATAAGACCACCTGGTGCAAATCTACAGTAATTGAGAAAGAAGGTCACTATTCTCAAGGCATCAACCCACATATACACCCTGGAAAACTTGGAACAACTATGGCCACCAAAATTGCTGCTGAAGTCAAAAAGATCGCCGCCTCAGAAGTATTCACATCAGCAGCTGAAATTGTCAACACCGTCATGCTTGAACATGGAGTCCACACCACATCTGAACCAATAGAAGCTATCCCGAATCTAATAAACTTGGCAAGAGCAGCTAACAGGCACAGACAAAGGACACGCCCACAAGAACCAACAACTTTGGATTTTGACCTGGACGAAAACCACCTACCAGACGGTTTTCTGAAGAAAGAAACTACAATATGTGGTAAGCGTCATCTACTCTTTGCTACATCAAACATGATAAACTTATTATCAAAGGCAAAGACATGGTACGTCGACGGAACATTCAAAGTTGTTAAAGACCCTTTCAAGCAGTTGTTCAGCATTCATGCCTTTGTCCGTAGTGGCGATTCAGTGAAACAGGTTCCACTGTTATTCGTTCTTATGTCATCGAGAACAAAGAAAGATTACAAGAAGGTTTTTAAGAAGGTAAAACAGCTCACCGAGACTCAAAATGTTGAGCAGATCGTGGTAGATTTTGAGATGGCTGTATGGACAGCTATACCTAGTGTACTTCCCTCTGTCACTGTTCGTGGTTGTTCATTTCATTGGGGACAATGCATATGGCGAAAGATTTTCAAGACCTTGGTCTCTCTACGGCATACCGCACGGATGATGGAACACCCAAGCTATGCAGGAAACTGTTGGCAAAAATGAAAGTCATTTGCTATTTCACTGATGTTTGTATTGTTTGTATTGTATAGTCATGTTTGTTTTGTGCGTAAATGTGCTCATGTCCCGTCCCCCAATAAACAAGTTAACAAGCACCCATGCTTAGGTGACTATCGATTAACACGTAGTAAACAGAAAATGGAATATTATTATTATTAACTTGTTGAATATTAACAATAATAGGAACAATAGAATAGCTACAATGTTGGTTATGAACGTCTTCAAAGCCCAGCTAGCATCGTGAAAGTAGCTTAATGACTTTCTATTCTCATCATTTTATATTCATGACTTTTTTTTGAAAGTTCACAAACTTTTTATGAACTGTGAAAGGAATGTCTGTGAGTCAATGACTAATTCAAAAGGTAATGAAGCTTTACAGGGACATAGGCTGCAATCACAGAAAAACGTTTTTATTTTTGGGGTTCAGCAGACATTTGAGCTACTTATAATAAACTACAACACCATTTTCAAATTATTATTACAACAACAAATTACAACATTGTGATTATTTGCTTGCAGCTACCTATGAGTTGAAAATCAAAAACATGTTCCTTACCATTCCGGTGAATACTAATGGTCGCAGTAATAATCTAGCATTGATTCTTTGCACATTGTTTGACATTCGAACATTTGATGAAGATGAACATTTTGCGCACCACACCTTGGATTGTTGAGCATTGCCCCTGAATAAAAGAAAATTAATTATTTGATGTTATATACAATTAAGTTTAAGGGTGTGTAACTTGACATGATGCATATTGATCATCTGTATATTTGATATATGTAATTTGAAATTTTTAATGGCTTTTTTGTGATCACAGAGCCAATCATTTTTATTAATGAAACTGTTCATATTGTGACAGTGACAATTTGCAAGGACATTAATTATCAACAAGATCTCAGGAGCACCTGCAAAGTATTGCCTCTGGGATTTCATGATTGCACAATCTCTTCTGTGGATGATGGTATTATTATTATTCGGAAATATATTTGTCTTAAAATACAGTGAAACCTGTATATAGCCTAGGATAAAGGTAAATTGACGATTATAAAAATATAAATAGCCTGTGATGTTTATAGACAGTGTTAATTCAATAGTTCTAATAATAAATGTAATAAGGCCTCCAGTCTGCAAATTATGGCAATTTCGACGGGATCTTGGGGGTGGAAGCGCTGAAAAAAGTTAAGGGCGGGGGCGGCAACTGATCAATTTGATTTCAGGTCTTCAGGGACGGCAAAATCCATCATTTCAGCAAAACTTGTTAAGAAAATGACAAAAAAAATCATTTCTAATTGCCGATTTTCGATGAAAACTGCAGGTCCAGGGGCGGTAATTACCTGAAAATATTTTCATCTCGGAGGAGCAGCTGCATGCTCTGCAGGACGGTGTAGGGCCGTAGGCCTACATTGTATTTGTAGCTGTGCACTTGAGCTTTCAATACAGTGAAGAGAGAAAAGATTAATGTTTCAAAAGCACATTATTGTGTCATTTCTAAAAGCTTGTAGCCTAGGTTCAGCCTTGAGTCTACAGAGTTGAGTTGAGACTTATGGTTCTGGCACTAGCAGTAAATCTAGTAGCCTAATCTTCTGCTTCAATCAGTGCTGTGCTGTGTGCTCCTGAGTTTTGATTTGTTTTCAAAGCTGTAGTGTCCAAACTTCAATAAAAACTATAATTTAAAGTATCAGCAAAGAACCCTCCTCAACTTACTTATGTGATACCGTTATTCTAGAAGGTTGAAAGGTCTTACTGATAGTTGTAAACTTGCAATTTGAGCTAAAACCAAAAGTTCGTCTGATCAAAACAGAGGCCGCCATGTTGATTAAAATGTAGATGGCTGATACGCGATGTTGCAATCACGAGATAGGCATCAAAAATATTAGGACGCTTTCATTTTTTGTTGATAGACAACACTTTGTATCAAACGTTTATCAATTACGAATTTGTCTTTAAATTGTTACGTTATACCTTGCTCATACTATTATAATATTGTAAGAGTGCAATAGGATACTTTTGCGTTCGTTTTGAAAGAAATATGGCAATGCAGAATGTGTTCAATTCTGTGAAAAGCAAAGCACTGGGAGTTGCTGAGTATCTCACTCCTGTTTTGAAGGTAATTGCACAATTGCAGCTATTGTCACAATAAAATAATTTATAATCACTAATTAAAAACTACTCTTCACGTTTGTACGAATTTTAATACTTCATTCTCTTTTCAAGGAATCAAAATTTAGAGAAACTGGTGTGATAAATCCTGAAGAGGTTTGTAAATTTGTAGGCCATCAAAATTGTCAATTGAAGTTGTAGCAAGTTATTATTCCGAGTGGAAAATGAAATGAAAATGTAATTAATATTACCATGATTCGCTTAAATATACAAAAATCAAATGACTAGGCCTACTTCTCCAAGTACAACGAGACCAACAACTATAGGCTACATAAAAAAATTATTCTTCATCATTTATCAGGGCTCCATTGTGGAATCCTTGAATTTGGAATGCCAGATATTTACGCCAAAATTACGCCACGCCAAGTCAGCATTCAAAAATACGCCAAAAAAGCCCAAATTTAGTTGAAAACTATAGAAAATTACCAAATTTCCACGCCAAAGAAATTGAATTGGCGTAAAATCAACTCATCTCTACGCCTGATATATCCGACGTAACATACATGGATTCCACTATGGTCAGGGTTGTTGATTGCTGAGATTTTTGTATTCGATTACCGTTACAATTACTTTGAACAATAGGTGTATGTCTACAAATATCGTTGCTGTGTACCAAAAAGTAATTAATTACTCATTCACAACCCTGAAATTCATTTACAATCGTTTAAGTTATATACTGGTAATCCAACTATTTGCAAAATACTACATTCCAAATCCGTTCCAGATGTGTTTAATCTGAAAAAAGAAATTGGATTTTAAAAGGTTTTAAAAGGCAGAATTAAAAGATTGCTGGTAATGATGGCCAGGTCTGATGGGGTAATCCAACCAAAACAATCATGATATCATCCCCACAAAAGCGTTTGCTACAATATGAAACAACTTTATTTTGTGTGAAAATTGTTTTCTCAAAATTTTAAACTGGACCGCCGCATTTTTGTTGTAAATAAGATTATTTATTCAACCGTGCTCACATGTTTTATTCATCAACGCTAATGTGTTGACCTTTTTCACGCTATAACAATAGTTGTCAAATGGCATGACGAATTATTAGTCCTACCTAATTTCGCTTTTAATGTATTCAAATATTTCCTCATGTTTAATAATCATTATTATTGATAACTTCCTTTAATTCTCAAATTTTCATTTCATAGCCTTCAATTTATGCATGCTTAGTTTTTATTGCTTTTTTAAAAATAAAATTAGGATACAATTAATCACAATCTAATGTAAATCATATGGGTCTCCCAACTAAACAAGCATTCGAAGTGCTTACGTGATTTCCCAGATTATATGAAAAACATTTGATATTTTACGCCTGTACTTATACAGTAACAATTGTTTTCATATAGTCAAGTAAATACAAACATAATATTGATTTTATGTTTTATAATTAGTTTTTGGCAGCTGGTGATTGGTTGGTGCATCATTGTCCGACATGGCAATGGTAAGCATGCAAGTTAAAGATATTTTTAATATTCTCAATTATCAATGTCTAATATTCGTTATTTTAAACATCTGGTGTAATTAAATTGTAGGGCGAGTGGAGAAGAATCCAGAGCCAAACCGTATCTTCCAAAAACGAAACAATTTCTTGTGACGAAAAATGGTAATTTGATTTCATTTGCAATAGTCATATTGTTGTCAGCTTGTCATTACTTGTTTTCCCTCTTTTTCATCCCACTTTTCTTATATCCCCATGATTAGCGGGTTTCCAAAGATAGAATGTACACAAGGCATTTAAGAAAACAAACTATCTATTTATAGTTATTACATGGTTGTGTAGACATCTACAGTACAAGTTACTACTTTCGCTACTACATTACATATACAGTATATGTACTAATAGTATAGAAGATATTGTAAATGTTATTTAATATCGTGGTCATAATTGGGGTCTTATGAATGAATGAATGAAAACATTCCTTAATTACAAGGGTTTGTTTTACTGTGTTAGTTTCTTTATAACCATAGTTGTTTTCTGTAATTTCTGTCTGGGCCAACCAGAGATACCTCCAGAAATTTTCTCTCTCTCGATGTGGAAATGATTTTACAAATACTGTATCCTGTATCAAATCCACAATCAGACATGAGAATTTCCAGACTTTTGTTTTTCAGATTTCAGTCAGACTATTTTTATGGTTGTGAACTCTTGCTGTGCATTGTTACCATTAAAATCTACACTGTGACTATTAACCCTGACCCTGGGATGAGTGAAACACGTGAATCAAGTGAATGACGTTATTTAATGTTTGCGCACACGCAGTAGAATCCATAATGGCTTCCACTGCCAGTCAAATAGACACTTCGTAAATTCTATCACAAATGATCTACATATCCTAGATTTAAAATGTTAAATTCTCAATTTTTCATGCCTGAACAATGAAACTTTGCGGGTTTTTATTATATATCTAGGCCCTGTGATATTTTCCCCGTTGACCCTCTCGCCTGTTCTGATTTCTATGATTTCATTTTAACAGTCCCTTGTTATAAGCGTTGTTCACAAATGGAACACTCTCGCGAGAATGAAGCCATTGTTGAGATGGATGAAGATGGCGGATGGGTCGATACGCATCATAACATTGATCCAAGTGGAGAAGCAACCGGAAATGAGGAGCAATTCCAAGAAATGAAGATTGATAGCAAGGTAATGTTTGCTTAGCCATTTTATAGACCTACTCAATTGTGTGGCTGATTTTCAAATTCCAAATTTTGTTTCCAATAATTTTAAGAGAATATCATAATGTGTTGGTAAGCTAGAAATGCTGTGGACTGATTCCGGTTTCATTTGTGTTGATGAACATTTTATAAAATGCTGTTTAGTGGCTCCAATAAATAGGTTAACTATCTATATACTTCATTAAACCCCAGTAGAAATTCATAGTATCAGATTTCCTGATCTTATAATCATGTAAACATTGATAGGTAAAGTAATTCTAGCTTGAGAATGGATTCAGTGCGAATGCTAAACATTGCTTGAATTAAATAACTTGTGTTGTCGTTTATTATTACAAAATATAGCCTATAGATTTGATGTTTATTATCAGATTGTATCATTGCGTGTATTTTATTACATCATTGTTATTTGTATAGGATATTAAACAGGCAGAAGGTGATAGCTCAGAGGCATCAAAGTCTGCAGCAGATAGCAAAACAGATGACGACAATGAGAATGATGATGACGACGAAGCTGAAGACATGGAAGGCAAGAATAATTGCACCCAAATTGAAAGTTTGATCACCTAACCATGTAGGACTAATGTCTCGTCAAATGACAGCACGATGGCCCCCATGAATTAACTATTAGCAAGTGTTATCTCTCCTTTCTGTTTGCTCTAAAACAAAGAAAATACTGATTTAACTATTGCTTCAAGAATGTTTTCAAGGTTTTCCGTCCCTTTCAACTGGACTTTGCTTTCCAATGAATTTGTTATTTGAAGCATATTTTGCAAATAATTGTTTTTGAGAATGGTATGACCTAGCCTGCGTACCAGCCCCGAGGTTTATTTCTAAAACCATAGGGTCTGTGAACTAATGTGTGATTCTCACCCCATTGAAAATAGCACCTATATAAATTTGGTAAACACTCCACTCACACACTGTCACAAAACATTAATTGTCAAAAATCACAACTTTTCGTCAAACACGTCATAGTTATCAGCGGCGACAATGATCTTAATGATAAGACAACTTAATACATAAATTATATCCCAAACGCATGAGAACTTGTTGGGCTGAAAATCACACATTAGTTCACAGACCCTATGGTTTCAGAAAAAACCTAAGGGCTGGTACGCAGGCTAGGTATGACGTAGGCTGAATTATCTAATTTCATTCAAACAATTTGTTGATTTTCTATTTTCTTGTTTATTTACAGCGTTCGAAGAGAGTGGCCTATTGGAAACTGACGAGGTTTGTTGCTTGAATCACAATGCAGTACTGATGAATTACATTTGTAGTTAAATGTTTAGTAGGTGTGTGGATTTGTATTTAGCTTACCTTTTGAATATTATTATTATTCTCCAGGCAACTCTAACAACAACATCTGGAGATCTCAAACAAACAGATATTATGCAAGAAGCATCGACAACCAAAGATGGTATTTTACAAACACGAACATATGATTTAAATATCACTTATGATAAATATTATCAAACCCCACGTTTATGGCTGTTTGGTTATGACGAGGTATATTTTATTAATCAATTTAATAAACTTTTTCCAATGGTATAGTTTAGAAACAATCTAACTTATCTTGTTACCATTATGATTACAGTCTCGAACGCCGTTATCAATTGATCAAATGTATGCTGACATTAGCCAGGTAAAATGATACAGTAAAACCTGTATATAACGGCCAGCTACGAGAGGTAGATAAACTGACCACTATAGGCAGGTGACTGTTATAACAGGTTTGATTGTAGCTCTTTTCTGCTTTTGCGCATTTACAAGACTTAAATTTTGCTTGCTGACTTGTTTACAGAGTTCTTTTAATTCATTTGTTATGAATCCTATCTGGTAACTGATGTAACTTTTGATTGTTATTGACTTTTGATGTTTGTAGGACCATGTGAATAAAACCGTTACAATTGAAGCGCATCCACATTTACCTCCCCCACCACGTGCGTCAATTCATCCATGCAAGTATGTGTCTGCCTATTTATCTGTTATGTTGTTAGTCCGAACACATAATTATGCAGTCATCGTTTTTGTCAGACAAAACCTTGGTTTCTCTAAGGCTGACTAGAATTAATTCCAAAAAAAATTGATGTTTGTTTCATTTTCTTTATCCAAGTTAGAGAAAGCGTTGGTGCCAGGAAGGCTTCTGATCATTAATTTGCAAACACCAATCAAATAATAAACCACCCCAGAGATGCTACTAGCTTACATTGTTTGTGAAAAATGAGAAATCCAAACAAAAACCTTGTCAAATTAAGGGGCCCTAGCCCCCCTACTCCCCTCTGGTGCCATTCCTATCTTTAAATACAGTAATTAGCTTGGATATCATTTACCTTTTTATAACGACGACCTGTCGATAGTGGTCTCTCATGCAGTATTGCAATATGATGGCTTCATTAACCGCAACCCTCCATTAAAACTATTTGATTTGCCATTGAAACTAAGTAACAACGTTTTCAGATGCCTCGATTTTCTTTTTAGCAAATCATTACTGCATATAATCATTACTGCGTTCGTTTACATGCATTTAAAACATACATCAAGAGTTGCACGCAAACAAGACCATTATCCCGGCAATTATCAGTCAAATCTGAACCCTCAACAACAACTACCTGTAAATCCGATCGCTCCGGTGCCTATCACAAACGTCATCAATGCTCAGCACAGGTTACCTCAACAACTAAGTCAACAACCACAACAGCATTTTTTATACAACCAGAGACCTCCCCCGCTCCCCCACAAAGAACGCCTGGCCCGAATGGAGGCTCAGCTACAACACTTAATGATGCTCCTCTCCAACAGATTGCCAACACAGACTCAACGGAACAATTAAAATGTCTTTATTTTAATGCAAGATCACTATTAAATAAACTAAATCAGCTTGAGGTAATCCTAACCTCTAACACATACGATATAATATTCATAACAGAAACATGGCTATCATTGACAGTCCCTGATTCCTTACTAGTCTCAAATTCCGGATATTCTGTTGTCCGAAGAGATAGAGTAAATGCAATTGGTGGAGGTGTTATTATTTTTATTAAGGAGAACATTCGTTATGCGATATTAGAATTACCGTCGAAGTTTGACAATCTTGAGAGTTTGGTTATTGACATAAGATTGTCAGCTCATCAAAAATATCGAATGGCATGTTCTTACAACCCACCTTCAAAAGCTATTTCTATTATTGATACAGAGATCATCGGTTAGTTTTTTGATTTTTGTTCACAGTGTGTTTTCCCTTGCTTTTACATTGGAGATTTTAATTACCCATCTATTGAATGGGGCATTCCTCTTAGTTACGGGGGCAACTGTCATGATGTCTTTGTTGATGCTGTCACAAGAAATAACCTAAAACAAATAATAACAAGTCCTACACGATTGAATAACATTTGGACCTTCTTTTAACGTCTGAGCCAGCTTTAATTACCGAGCATGAAATTGTTGAACCTTTTACAGACACATGTGATCACAAATCTGTAGAATTTTCCGTTCAAATCCCTACATCATCATATTCTAAAGTTAATCATGCTAAGCGAAATTTCAGGAAAGCAGACTATTATAATATTTCAATGATTTTGAAAGATTTATCGAAAAGTTGCCATGGTGATGTTCAATCTTTTTGGAGTATAATTTCTGAAATATTTGATTACTGTATTCATAACTTTGTTCCTTTGACTAAGAATAGAAAATTTAAGTATCCAAAGACAATTCGCTCTCTTGCTCTAAGGAAACGCCTGGCTTACAGGAATTCTGTCGTATCAAATACCGATTTTAAAAATGCATCGAAAGAGTATGAGAAAGCAGTAAAAGAATTCAATATTCAACGTGAAAAAAGTCTTCTGGAGGAAGTTTCTCTTTCCCGATTTTATTCATTTGTAAATAGTAAACTACAATCTCATCCTTCGATACCTGCTGTACAAAATGAAATAGGAGAAAAGTGATAAAGTTGAACTTTTTAATAATTATTTTGCTACTGTCTTTACCCAGGATGATGGGAACAATCCTGAATTTTTGCAACAGGTCAATATTAGTACTACATCTTTGTCATATATCAATTTCTCTCAAAAGGATATTCTTAAGGAGTTACTTGCCTTACCAAATAAAGCGTCTGCATCTCCTGATGGATATCCAGCTATCTTTCTCAAGTCTATTGCTAACGATATTACTTTACCTTTATCCATATTATTTGAATCGTCTATGCAGTCTGGTCAACTGCCATCTATATGGAAAACAGCATTTGTAATTCCAATCTTTAAAACAGGAAAATCCTCATTATGTCAAAACTATCGCCCGGTTTCGTTGACTTGTGTAACATGCAAGGTGATGGAATCGATTATCTCAAAACAAATGAAACAGTATTTTTTGAAACATGGCCTTCTCACCAGAGAGCAGCACGGATTTTTAGAACGTCGCTCGACATGCACACAACTGTTATCTACTCTTAACATTTGGTCTAAAGCAATAAACAATAAATTATCAACGGATACAATCTATCTGGACTTTAGTAAAGCTTTTGATACCGTGTCGCACAATAAGCTAGTTATCAAGCTCAACGCATATGGTATACAATTCGAGCTCATCAAATGGATATCATCATTTTTATCTGGTCGCACTCAATCCGTTTGTATTGAAAATGTCTATTCTAATTCTTTAAATGTTGACAGCGGTGTACCCCAGGGCTCCGTACTTGGCCCTCTATTGTTTATTATATTTATTAATGACATTGTAAGTTGCCTTGAGGACGAATGTCATATCAAATTGTTCGCAGATGACGCAAAAATCTTTTCTACAAGATCAGAGTCAAATCTAAATCTACAGAGATCATTAGATAAAGTTGTTACATGGGCGCAAACATGGCAGTTACGTCTAGCTTTTCACAAATGTTGCGTATTTTCCTTTGGAAATGTCAACGTTCAGCAACAGATTTACAACTTGGAAGAAAAAGAACTGAGAACAGTAAATAGAATAAAAGACCTGGGAGTTGTATTCACTACCGACCTCAAGCCTTCAGCTCATTGCGCTATGATTACTGCAAAGGCCAAGTCTAGGTCATTCCTAATAAGAAAATGTTTCTCCAGTAGAGATGCTGATGTTTTAATGAAAGCATAGAGTGTGTACGTGAGACCACTTTTAGAATCAGTGTCTCCTGTATGGTAACCATATTTAATTAAAGATATTATTAGCATTGAAAAGGTTCAAAGAACATTTATCAGGCATGTATGCCACATCAAACACATTTACGGTCAAACATATCAAACTCGTTTGAAGTATCTTAATATTGATTCTTTGGAATTAAGGAGAATCAAAAGCGATCTGATAATGGTGTTTAAAATTATTAATAATCTAGTAGATTTACATTTAGAAGAATTTTGTAAATTCAATAAAACTAAATATTCAATGCGAGGTAACTCCTTAAAGTTACAACTGACAAATGTATCCGGTAGGCTAAATATCAGCAAATACCAATTTATCAATCGAGTAATTCTATGGTGGAACAGTTTACCAGAGAGTGTGGTAACCTCCAAATCATTAATTTCCTTCAAATCAAAATTGAACACTGTTGATCTAAAGGCCTTATGCAAAGTTAATTAACAATCTATATGAACTACTAGTATAGTTAACACAATTAACACATTTTAATTTTATCCTTTCTTTATGTATTTAAGGGATATATGTAAGTGGAAGTTTTACTTTCCTATATAATCCGGTCAGTATTTTTGACAAATAAACAACAACAACATAGTAATTGAGTAAAGATTATATCTTCATTGGATTTTAATTTCAACTGAATCTCAACTTTATTGTCAATTTAATTACATATTCAAATATTCATGTGAAAATAACATCAATATAATAATAAGTCGTTTTTACATAGCCTACTCACATCTGCTTTTGAATGTCATTTTTATAAATAACAATTGTATTCAATTGTTTGCAGGCATGCTGATGTCATGAAAAAAATTATCCATACAGTTCAAGATGGCGGAGGAGAACTTGGAGTCCATATGTATCCTTACAATCAATCAATGCATGATATGATAATGATGTCATTATGATGCTAGGGTTTATATCACAGTCTACCCCTTGTGAATGAATTGAGTTCATGAACCGGAAATCGCCCAAATATTCATGAGCAGTTCATGAACCCAGAAGGAAATATTCATGAACAGTTCATTAACCCAGCATGAAATATTCATGAACAGTTCGTTAACCCAGAAGGAAATATTCATGAACAGTTCATTAACCCAGCATGAAATATTCATGAACAGTTCGTTAACCCAGAAGGAAATATTCATGAACAGTTCATGAACCCAGCATGAAATATTCATGAACAGTTCATTAACCCAGCATGAAATATTCATGAACAGTTCGTTAACCCAGAAGGAAATATTCATGAACTGTTCATGAACCCAGCATGAAATACTCATGAGCAGTTCATGAACCCAGAAGGAAATATTCATGAACAGTTCATTAACCCAGCATGAAATATTCATGAACAGTTCGTTAACCCAGAAGGAAATATTCATGAACTGTTCATGAACCCAGCATGAAATATTCATGAACAGTTCATTAACCCAGCATGAAATATTCATGAACAGTTCGTTAACCCAGAAGGAAATATTCATGAACAGTTCATTAATCCCAAATATTCAAGAATTTCCTTGCATCGTAGTACTCCTCACACTTCTCGATATAAAGGACAACTAAACGAGGGTGGTGCGGATGGAGATAATAATAATATTTGAAAAACATCAATTCAACTTTTCTGAGGCTTTGATCGGCGGTTTCAAATCTTTTTATCGAAATTATTCAAAATTGCCAAACATGAAGCACTGACAAAGCATACTAGATCATCTTCCAAGCAGCTGGTTAGTCTTATTTCCTACTAGCCCAATGCCATGCAATTGCTCATCTAACCCTCAAATTGGTTTGTTTGACAATCTGCTCCCACCTGCCCCTCTCACCAACCCCTTTGTGGGGGCTGCTATCATTAATCTGTGTTCTGTACAAACGTTAGGGGAGGGGATGTTAACCATCAAAGTACAAACGCATCTTGAATGTCTTTGTAGCACGGTTTGAAGTGAAATATTATAGTGCTGTTAATTATCAGTTTATTGTTGATAAAATCGATATCCACAACAAATTCATTATTAACCGCGCATATTTGCGTTGTTTTTTAAAAAAGGTTGCACTCGTATAATGTTGGAAACATTCGTAATAATGCTGATGTGCAAAATTGCCAGTACGTACACATAAGGGGATCTTCCTGGATGGCCCCTAAGACCATTCAGGATAGAAAACATTACGAAAGGATACTGTTCATATCGTCGACAAAGCTTGTCTTAAATTTCTACCTCAGTAGCCAGGGTTCGACAAAAGTGGGGATCCTAGATCCTAGAAGGCTAGACAAAATTCAGAAGAAAATTGATGTTTTTAATGATTTTCTGGTCAAATATCAACAAAAAAATTCAGAAGAAAATGTTGAAATGCCTCTAGGATTCCAGAAGGCTGAACCTTTTGTCGGACCCTGTCAGTAGCTTTATCAACATTCTACGGTACACGTTTATATATAAGCATTATCAAAAATCTTTATGATTTCTCCATTTTCATACTCAAAATTCCGAAGACGATAGGTAATAGGTTAGCGTCATGTTTTGCCTTGTCATACAATACTGTAGCACATAAAACATCTTCTTAATCTGATCTGATCGACACTGATATCTCATCAGATATTTTGATGGCATCTGCTCCATTGTCATAAATCTATTAATTGTTTTCTAAGCAACAATAGTTTTATTTACCTGTTGGTTTCACACCTTGACTCATACCTATCAGGTATCTTTTAATATTTTTAAAGTTTGTTCAAGCTGTCATTCCAACGATTGAATACGATTACACAAGACACTTCAATTTTTAATAATAATCAATTACAAATCAGTAACTTAAGACGAACTGAAGTGATCGGATTGCAATGAAAAATGTGAGGTTGGAACATTATTTTTAATAAATTTATAAAATATATATTTAGTAATTGTGCAATTGAATTATTTACAGACTGCGATCATCAATGTTTAATATCCTTCTTTTTACTATCATTTTTGAGCATTGTGAAATCAAGTATTACGACATCAAATGCTTCCAATTAAATTAATTAGTAGTTAATAAATCAGAATAGACTCATGCAATTAAACATATTTTCTCTTATAATGTTAATTTTCGCAATACAACATAAAGGCGTGTACTATCTTTGTCCCCGTTATCTGATTTAATTAGCTAAATATATCAACAATTAAAATAACAACTCTATATAATTATGCCTAATGACTAATTAATTATTTTACATTATATTTTCCCATCAAAAATAGATCCTTGTTCTAAGAGCAGTATTGTGATCAGTTCGTATTGATTTCAGTGGAAAACTGTGTTAAATCTAAATTTTCTTAGTTTGATTTTGAAAGGCTGTTAGCCAAAGGGCGTTCAGTGTTTCCAGCGTAACGCACATATTCCAAGATAACATGATATAACGGATAGATGTGAAACTTATATCGGATATCGCGTATAACTTGCACCGAACTCGTAACCGTAAACCGATATTGAAGTCACAGATTGCTACCTGGTAGATCACAATCCATTGAAACCGTTTTTACTCCGTATAGCTACGGTGTTGTTATCCTACAATGATGACTGTGTTGATTTCCTCCACCAATAACTTGTCCCTTGTCTAAAGCCACCAATGTAGCTAACAAACCAAAATGATGGCTGGGATAAATAAACTTAGCTTCAGGCTGCTCCTTTGTTTCAATATGTTTGTTACCTGTGATTTCAATGTTTTTTAAATCAAAATCTTTTAATTTACAATACATACGATCGTATCTTTTTCCGCTTCTTTCTTTACTTTTAATCATTAAATTAATCTTTGGATCCCATGTATAGCCATTTTGTTTTTGACCACGTGCAATTAGCCATGCATCAAACCAACCCTCTGGTAAGCATAACTCCCCATCTACAGTCTCGTCCATGCTTGTATCGCCAATAAAACAGACGTTATCTAAAGCAGACAAGGTTTCTAGCGTTTTTAAATATTGGACGCGACGTTCATGTTTGCGCGGTGCTAAATTTTCAAAATGTGATGTTGCTAATACAAACGGTACTGCATCTGGACGGTGGCGCAAACGTAAATTGTAAAAGGAATATAATAAATTTCTTCCCATATATGAGCCTTCAAATTGTTTAGATAATGTATTAGCGTAGCGAACTTTTGAAAATAACGCCACGAAATATCTCTCTGGTACTAACAATTTAGTCGGTGCGGCGTGATAATTAGCTAAAGCTCCGTTTGTATTTAGTAATGCGAATAAATCAGGAGTTAATTCTTGCAGAGCTACAAATTGTGGTTGATGTTTTTGTATTTCATCTGCAATACTTTTCATTCTCTGTTCTTGATAATGTTCACCTAACCAAATGTTCCACGATAAAATTTTAAATTCTTTATCTACATAATCATCTGATCTCAATAATAGATCATCCACTGTTGCTCTGAAAACTCGATGAAGAACGGACGATGTCGTACTCGGTTGATTAACATCCCCTTGAGACCAACTGTAAAAATCCCATATCAAGAAAATGAATATAAACGATGTAGTAAAAATAATTAATCTTTGTTTACGTTGACGATGCGAATATTCCATTTTTACGTTTATAAAACACTAGCGGTTTCACAAACGCATGCGGTGATTTCAAATTTCGAATACTTGTATTGGATTACGGTAATTTTACGATCAGGGCTATTTATTGTTATTCATTCGTCGCATTATTATTGTCTCGTCTCTGTCTGACTTCGCGTTAAGATCAACTAACTACGTTTGAAATAACAATAAATCACGGTCTTTACACTCACCTGAATTGATGTCTACTAAATATTAGCCTTGCGAAACGCCATAGACAAAGATCAATGATTTTGCCTACAAACAATTCAATCATATACAATCCGATACTTATCGAGTTGTGTTTAATGGGTGGAAATATAACACTATAGCAGTCCAACATTATTAGTGGAATAAAATCTAAAAGTTGCAACTCATGTGTCCAGTGTATTATTTAACGAGGCAACTGCGGCATCGTGGTATGATGGTTTGTTCAGATGTTGTTCGATATTTCAACTGTCTTTGGCAATTTTCAAACGCAACTACTGTACTTACAAAGAACCCTCCTGTTTGGCTCAGATAATCAGATGTTCAGTGACCTTGAAATGGAATCATGGTAGAAGTAATATCTTTCTTGATTAATTAAATCAACTAATTTAATGCTAATTGTTCTTCTACTGCTATAAAGATCGTAAAATGAGTATACGTTTTTACAAAATAATTGTTATTGAGCAAAGTTGAAATGTATGATCATACCATCATCGTATAACTGTATGCATGTTTAATATAGAATCATATTACTACAGTGATAGAATAGAATTAATTATACTCTATATTTATTCATTCTTTTATCGTCTTTTTATCACATTTCACACAGAAAGAGAATAAATGATTTAGAACATAGCCTTCGCTGTAACTCAGCTGAGTTTCATGTATTTTATTGCGATCACCAGACAATACAAACATGTTAGTACTGCATACCATTGTACCATTCTGAATAAAATCAATATGTCTGATCATCATAAATTAATCATAAATCGTGTGCTATTGGCGTAACGCTAAGGCAGCATCGCAAAGCACATTACTGATCTCAAAATAATAATGAAAAAATCATGTCCCCCAAATAAGCAAACAGATTGTGCTTAAGGGGTGACTCCAGTCATATTTGTATTTTCATATATTTATGATTGAAATATATATTCATTCAAAAGAGATATACCCACAATATACGGTCGATCATATATTTAATCTAAATAAATAGTCTAGATACGAATATACAACGGTCATTGAAATATATTTCGATTATGAAATTATCAAAAGTTACAATAATGCAACAGTTAAATTGTTACATGCCTCTTGTATTTAATTTCTAAATGTTTTTCTAATTCCGTTGTTGTTGTGGCCATATTTATAATTAAATGTAATTGACCATCATCTAATAACTCGTAACTTCTTTCCACCTAACAGAAAAATGTTCAAATTATCATATCAAAAGAATTGAAATGATTGACTTCCCCTTAAAATAACCTCGCATAAACGGAACCTCGCATAACCGGATTTAGATGTCTGCGAAACTCATCATAGTATGGATTTGGAATAGACATTTTATGGTCTGATCAGATCGGATCATGATCGGACAAACTCCAGTACTGTATTCTATTCTAAAACTTATGTCTTCATTTAATATTCGTATCTAATAAAGTTGTTCATTCAATTTTCAAAACTTTAAATACATACTTTTGTCACATAAGGAGGTTTCGCAAATGATACTCTTTCCAATTTCGTGGAATGCAGTTTCAATTTAGTTTGCGTGGATTCACCCTCCTCAATTTCCATAATACCTGAAATAGGAATTGTATGTACTGTATATCAACGAATAGAGCCACTCCTTTGTAAATAGAAGCGCGGTACACGTGCCTTTGGTAGGACGATAACGTCGAAATTCATCTAATATGGAATGTTGAATTCCCCACTGTAAGAACAGCTGGTAGCAACCAACTGCATCATTGAACATTTTCAAACACTCAACTTTCAAAAAGAAAATAGAGAGGTTTTTATATGAAAAGAAAAATATCTACGATACTATTCTACTTCCATACGGCAGTCTGTAAACTGTCATATAACTTGCAGTTCGACTTAAGGTGCATACTCTGTTGCAATGAAGAAATGAATATATACGTACTATCCCGCGTACTATATGCATTGTTTATTATAGCTTATAAATAATAATTTTTCTTGTATAATATATATAACCGGCTATGATTTATTTTGTAGCTTCTTTCCTTCTTTTTACGATGGTGATCGTTGTGCCGTGTGTTGTTTTCAATTGAGATATTTCTGAAATATGTTTGTTGCATATTTGCAACACTGCCAAATAAAGGTCACAAACTCCATAGGTTTTAGTTGTTGTTTATAAAGTGTTTTACCGTTTTCTTCTTGCAAAGTTTTGGTTACTGCTCTGTTTTATTATTCACTTCGTCAACATTTGATATATTAAGGCATGCACGTATTGCATTATAAGGATTTTCGTTTTTAATTTTCTGTAATATTTGATTATTATGGATGCTGCATTGTATAATCTGACATTTTTCAGGCGATTATACTTAGATCCAGCAATTAAACCTGTAATAATCTAGAATTTTGAATGTAAAATTTGTGTTAAATAATGGTTTAAGTATTTAGCTGTTAATGATGTAAAATGCTTTTTATGTACAGTCGAACTCGGTTAATGTCTCCTCTTTTAATATCCCACCTTGCTTAATATCCCGCTTTTTATCTGTACCAGAGAGGGGATATTAAGCAAGTTCGACTGTAGTCTGCAATCCAAGAGATTTATATGACTCTCCAAAAAAGTAAAAAAAAAAGGTAAAATGTGTCACTTTTGTTTAAATAGATGTGTCATCCTAGCTCGTTAATATGTTGTTATTGATGAATAACTAGTAAGATATAAACAAGAAAACATATTTAAAACAAAATTGAGTTATATTGGTTTTTTGGTAAATGTTGACCCATAACCAGCACTGTTGCAAATATGCAACAAACTGCCACGCCCTGTCGCATGCACCAAATTATCAAAAACTCACTTTTAACTCATATTTTGCTTCAAAGTACTCAGCATTCAGCCACAAATATTCTTTGGATAATTATTTCATAACTTGCCATGTAAAGGGTTAAAGTGATTACTTACTAATCATATTCACAGCCTATTACCTGCGTTTTGACATATCATAAATTCTATCTTCCCAGAAGGTGGATGAACTTTCAAAAAACCAGTCTCTTGATGCATGACCTTTCCACAGTTGTCATTACGTGTTATCGATCTGAAATATGGATAAATGAAACAACTTTCGTGACGGATCATATCATTTTCATGGCTACTCAATAGAGGTAGAATAAACAGAAGCACTTCAATTGGCCTAATAAATTCAATGCAATGATACGTGGGAGTGAGTTAATCTTTTACTTTACCTGTAATTGAAAAGTGGCTGACCGTGTTGTTCAAATATGATCTCTTCGTTATAAGTGAAATCATTGATGCTTGGATAAGATCCTTTTCCAGTACCAATCCATTTTCCTAACAGCCACGAAAAAGGCTTCAATGCATCGTGCATGCCAGTGGCGCATGCCGTTGCTAGCTACAAGAAAGGACAGAGGTTCTGTATTAAATAGTGCGCTGTCTTGCTATAAGTCTGCATTCGGGAAATTTTCTCCGCCGAATATTTTCCGCCAATTATTTTATAACCCTGATTTTCCCGTCAAAATTATATGATAACTAGGCCTATAGAAAATGCATAGTTATTATCAAAATATGATACAAAAATCCACCGCTAAAGCGCTGAGAGGGAAATTCCACGCCAATTTGGCGTTGGCACTGAAGTACGAGCGGCTTGCGCCGGCGGGAAGTCTGTGGAATGCAGACTGATCTGACTCTAACTCTCTCTGAGTTTGACTCCCGTTCAAAGGCTCAACTAGTCTATACGTAGGGTAAGGGTCCCCACCCGGCCACCCCAGTCGTTATATCCATTCAAGACGCAAAACACGTTTTCTTACTGCTTCAGAATATGCTACCTCAATTAGTTAGTTCAAAATCAAATCAGAAAGCAGCTAAAAAGTCAGAAACATTAACAGAAACCAACCATACCTTGTCCAGTCCACTGCTCTTGCTTTCCGCCATGTTTACGAAGTCACGTGATCTGCAGATTTTGTTGTCATTTTTCCGCGCCATTTTGTGATATATATCAGTTTTGAATTATCAACTTTTATATTTTCAACTCGTCGAACCTGAGAGAATAATTATTTGAAATTGAATTGATTCGGTTTAATATCATCTAATAATTATCTCTACACATTCACATTACTTTAATCGCAGAGCTTGACTTGAACTGTTTTATCTGGATTACTTTCTTCGTTTTTAAATTTCAAAAGATGCAAGATGTTGCTGATTCATCGCTGAACCAAAGTCTGAAATTATCAACTAGTCAAACTCAAACTTGTGCAAGAGCTCGTTCTTCATCTTGTAATCGTTTGCGTGATCTTAAAAGAAGAAAACTATCTGATGTGGTATGCATCCTTTATTAATTATCCAATTATATGGTATAAATGGTTATGTAGAAAAGGCAGACAACAAAGTAGCCTAACTTCTAATAAGCATATTGCATTTTGATCATAGGCCTATTCGATTTATCATAGAAGTCATTATTTTTGTTTCAAAGTATTACTGATTATTGTATTATTTTAGTCGTAAGATTGAGATACATTAAACAGAAATCAATGTACATTAGTAGGCCTATTTGTTATTTATATAAACCCCAAAACAAATAATGAATTGAGATTCCATAATTTTTTACGTGTTTGACAAATAATTAGAAGACTTGATGGTAGGATAATAATCCTGGATAAATATTGAAATCTGCTTCAAGCTGTGTTCACATATTCCATGAACTGGAAAATTGGACGCGTATGCAATGACGAAAAACTATAGATCTAATTTCATTAACCTTGTCATTGTATGCTAAAGGAATAAATGTAGACGGTGTCGCCCTACCGAAGGCACCCGTACCACTACTCTATTTCTAGATGAGTGGCTTTTTTCGTTGAGAGCAATGATTTTAAACGCTCTTTGTTGATCTCAGCCGCGACACTGCAGATCAATTTCAACATATTTCTTGGCAGATATGTCTTGATTGTCAATGCGCAGCGATGCGCCGCAGCTGCTCACAATGCAATTCCATCCGCCATTCCATCCGATAAAATCAAGGCTGAGTTGACCTTAGGGGGATTTGAACCACAGTCGATCAGATATGATCGATCTGAAGTTCTGGTTGCTCTGCCATCTGAGCTAATCCTCCTCTAAAGTAATGATGTTTTAAATAAGTAATTTATTAATCTATTATTTCAAATGATAGCCCTGCAATGACGTCATTGAACAAGAGAAGATGGATGGAATGAGAATCCAATACGAATCTTTAGTAACTGTCCTTACAGAAGTCAATAAAGCATTTAAAGAACTGAAAGAAAAATATAATGCTCACAAAAATAGTAAGAAACATTTACTATTGAAACAGTTAGCATGTAATTAGTTAGTAATAAGAGAATTAAATTAATTAGGGACCCGCATCATTAGGTTCTCGTAATCCGAATGTTTGAAAAATGTCACAATCCGAATGAGAGATTAATCAGAAAAAATTTGAGATTTGTTACGGTAATCTGATTAGACCATATCCGATTATTTAAAATAGCGAAAACTTTTCAGGAATATTTACATAAAGTTCTGAATCAGAAAAATGACATTTGAGCACTATCTCAGCTGCTATTAGATACCATATTATACATATTATTTAAGTAAATTATTAATATTTTGAAGATAATACAAAATCTGATCCGATCTGAAATTAAATACAAGAAAATCAATCTGATCCGACTATAAAAAAATTCCAATCTGTTTATCTATATATAGGCTATATTTTAAGTTCTTGATAACCATTTTGACATAATAGGCTACTAGTTTGTAATATTTTTCTAGATTTTTTTTTATTTCAGCTATCTATGGTCCCACAACTCCTTTTTGCTTAATTATATGAGATCGTATTTCTGAAAATGTTTCTTATGGTTTCCAGGCTATGATCATGCAATTGAAGGATTACGATCTGATATTACGCAGAAAGATAGAGAATTGCAAGAAGCGAGACATGAGATTGAAACAACAAAACAGAAGTTGGAATTGATTAGCCAACAACAAACGCTAAAGCCAAATAGTTCATGTTTATCAAAACAAATGAATGATACATACACAAAAGAAGACATGCTTGATGTGACACCCTCAATTGGGAATGGTATGATGACCACTTCTGCGAATAAACTGTACAAACTTACTTTGAGCTGTTCAGGAAAACTTTATAAACAGTTTATGAACAGTTCATGATCGTTAAATGGCTCAATATTCATGAACCGTTCATAACATCATAAGCTATACAAACTTACTTTGAGCTGTTCAGGAAAACTTTATAAACAGTTTATGAACAGTTCATGATCGTTAAATGGCTCAATATTCATGAATCGTTCATAACATCATAAGCTATACAAACTTACTTTGAGCTGTTCAGGAAAACTTTATAAACAGTTTATGAACAGTTCATGATCGTTAAATGGCTCAATATTCATGAATCGTTCATAACATCATAAGCTATACAAACTTACATGAGCTGTTCATGAACAGCTTATAAACAGTTTATGAACAGTTCATGGTCGTTAAATGGCTCAATATTCGTGAACCGTTCATAACATCATAAGCTATACAAACTTACATGAGCTGTTCATGAACAGCTTATAAACAGTTTATGAACAGTTCATGGTCGTTAAATGGCTCAATATTCGTGAACCGTTCATAACATCATAAGCTATACAAACTTACATGAGCTGTTCATGAACAGCTTATAAACAGTTTATGAACAGTTCATGGTCGTTAAATGGCTCAATATTCATGAACCGTTCATAATATCATAAGCTATACAAACTTACATGAGCTGTTCATGAACAGCTTATAAACAGTTTATGAACAGTTCATGGTCGTTAAATGGCTCAATATTCGTGAACCGTTCAT
The DNA here is from genome assembly GCA_916610825.1 of Haliclystus octoradiatus. Classification (NCBI taxonomy): domain Eukaryota; kingdom Metazoa; phylum Cnidaria; class Staurozoa; order Stauromedusae; family Haliclystidae; genus Haliclystus; species Haliclystus octoradiatus. The sequence continues at coordinate 15,704,526 of OU744454.1, read as the reverse complement.
AACATCATAAGCTATACAAACTTACATGAGCTGTTCATGAACAGCTTATAAACAGTTTATAAACAGTTCATGGTCGTTAAATGGCTCAATATTCATGAACCGTTCATAACATCATAAGCTATACAAACTTACATGAGCTGTTCATGAACAGCTTATTAACAGTTTATGAACAGTTCATGGTCGTTAAATGGCTCAATATTCGTGAACCGTTCATAACATCATAAGCTATACAAACTTGTACTAAATATTTGATCAATGATTCCTGAGGGTTTTATAATCTAAAATTATTTTTGCCTAGGTCCGTATAATAATTTTCACCCTGCAAATAACCAATCTTTCATATTTCGTTCCGCAAAGTCAAGGTACCATATATATTTTCTTCTGTCAAAGTGAACATTGTATTCCATTTGCTAATCTAATCACTTTCAAGTGTAGGCCTACCCGTTTAAAGGTAGTCATGTGATAAGTTGTTACTGTGTATACGTATGTTACATGAACTCATGAAACAAATCTATACGCTTTATATTATACTGTAGCGGGTGGAATGAACGAAGTATTGATTAATACCACCACACATACATAAGCGTTGATTAGATATATATTTGATGTAATAGTTGTAGCTGGCCACCAACAAGGAGAGGATGAATAAGGGTTAATATGACCGTTGATAAACAGAGCCTCTATGAAGGTGGACCAGCTTTGCTAATGTAGATGTTGTCGCCACGAAGGGCAGACGTGAAGAGGGTTGATAAATTACATACAGTGATTTACATTACAAGGTATACGTGATTACAAACGGAAGCTTTACAGTTGACAAAGGAAATACATTATGGATAAGACAATAGACATAAAACAATCCACTACAATACCTCTGATTATGTAATGTAGGCCTACTGGTTGCATATAGCAACTTACAACGAATGATCATCTTCTAACTTCTTTGCAGATACGATAATCAAAGAATTAGTAACACCTAATCCTACTAAACGAATGCGAAAGAAATCAATCCTCAAAAGCCAAGACAAAACTTTGACATGTGATGAGACATTAGACGATATGAAATGGAAAGTAAGTACAAAGTTTTATTTATAACTAGCAGTTCATTGAGTCTTAAGTCACCTGTGTTAATTTAAATAGCAGATAGATTTGTTGGCATTATACCACCAATAACATAGTGTATTTTCTTTAGTTGTGCGAAACAGAAAGCGAAATGTAAAAATTGATTCCCGTCCAAATCATGACTCGAAAATGAAGTAATAGGCCTATCGTAATCATGTTGTAGTCATTGTATAACTTCCTCTAGCGTCCATTCATTGTAATGAATGTAACAGGGTCTCCTTCAGGACAGTTGTCACCTCAGCCCTTGCTTGGTGCTCTCATGAATAACATCTCAAACTCAATCTGTTGTATTATCTATCTCAATTCTGAAGATTATTCTCTCTTATTAATGAGTTTGACTCTCGCGCCTGTATAACTCACATTATATCTCACAGTACTTGACAGCCTACAAACAAATTATTTGAAATTAAATTAAAATGTTATCCTATTTTATTTTAAGGAAATTGCTCAAATTGAAAAGGAAATGCTGGATTGTTACGCTCTTATCAGTGGTATATCACTTGTTTATGATTATAAGTCTGCATTGTTGCAACCTGAATCAAGTTCTGATATTGGACATACCGATTACTTTGAATGTAAAGTTGAATCTGGAAGCAAATTAGATGGTATGGATGGAATTAGTTTAATATCAAACTTATGCATAATACGGGTTTCTTATAAAATAATCAATTCATTCTCATCTATAACCTACTAAAAAATTGATTGGTCCAAGTTTCAAGTTTCAAATGTAAGAAATATTTTTTTAATATGTATATTCTGTCACACTTTTATTTTTAAAAAAATAAGTGCTGTACTGACGTTGCAAAAATAGACGCATGGCAGAATATATACGTAATAGAATAATTGATTGCTTCATTGTATCTTCATGCTTTGACCAATCAATTATCTTTTCATCAAAATCAAACATTCAATTGCAGATTGTCTGTACTTTATGGGTGAGACCAAGGTCTCAAGTCACAGTAACGGCTAATAATAATAACGTTTTATTTCAAACGTCAAATCATGAATGATCCAACTCTAATTGTAATTTCATTTTGTTACTCGTGTAGGTCTTCGATTCCGTCTCGCGTTAGATTACGAATCTGTTAAGTTTTATTATCAACCAATATCTGATTCTGTTTCACAAGAAAAGGAAGAGATGATTCCGTCGTTTATGAAAGATGAAATCTCATTCAACCCATCTGAAGCGCCAAAATTGTTGAGCAGAATACTTGAAAAACTTCCACAACGTTTTGATATAATGCAGCATATTGCACAATAGAAAAGTAATCTGATTATATAATAATTGCAAAGTGGCTAAAACCACGTGGTTAGTTGGTTGTCGTAACTTTAGCTTGCGAGGCCATGTCCATCACAAATCGTCCATTTTTAGCCCCACATGCTACTTAAGTTATGGCAGTCGTAGTTTTAGCCATGTTATAATAATTATGTTAATACAAGTTCTAATTCTTGTAAATTTAGTAATCTTTTAAGATCTTTATCATTTCTTAATTTTGTGTTGGGTAATTTTCTCACGTACTTGACATTATCATTATTAATATTAAGTTCTGTGCAAAATATATCAATTAATTCATTTAACGAACAGTTCTTAGGGTTAGCATCCACTTCAATGAAATCTTCTTCACTGCAGACACGAATTTTAAGAATAATGTCATCTTCATCTGCTGTTTCTTGGTTAACATTGACTTGCTTTGTTGTGCTAGAGGCTTGAATCGATTTTGATACAATGTGTTTAGATGCTGAGCCAGTCTCTGCCAGATTGGGATCATCGCCATCCCCACTCCAATGTGGAAATACTGGATTTTTCAAATAATTTGGTATAAATTCAATCAAAGTGTTTCCAGAGTTATTCTTCGTAGTAAGATGAGAAATAGCTTTAAGGTATCGCTGATTATCAATAGTCTGACATGATTGGAATTCTTTTATGATATCAATACTTTTAGATAGTTCATAAGCAGTATCTCCTTTAATTGATTCAATATTTGGATTAGCTCCATGTTCTAATAAGCCACGGATAACTCCTGGATGTGATCGTTTAGCCGCCCAGTGAAGACATGTCCAGCCATTAACTTTGTTTTGAGAATTTACATCTGCCCCGGATTTTATCAATTTTATTACCTCGTCCATATGACCGACGCATGCCATTTCTCTTAGATTCTCATCTCGCTCAGATTTTCCATCCATGATAAACCTAAAATACTGCTAATAATTAGCAACTATCTCAAGTTTGAAATTTGGAAAAATTTTCAAGATTGATTTTGAAATTTTGTAATTCAAGTACATCTTTTTGTAAGTGCCTCTTCTTCGGCTTGTCTCATTTCGACGCACAGCTAAATATAGTCTAACGGAAGTACGCAGCTAATAATGTCAAGCGCACATTTTGACACCTCTGACAATGGTAATGACAGTAAAAGATGTTTTGATTTCATACAACGATCTCTTTTTCCATACACAGTCGTCCTTTCACGTCTGTATTTCTGTGTTTGAAACTGGAATATGTCTATCATGAAGTACGTAGTATTGGTATTCCTTGCTATGATATGCACTGCATTTGCGGTCACAGGTAAGGTTAACTATTCAGAATATAGTGACCTCAATCATTGTAGCTACACATATATCTATGCAAAAAGTTTCCTGTACTCTAATTAATTTGCTTTGTTTCAATGATTGAAATATATTTCTACTAATTGTAAACTGTTTCGTGTTTGTTCGTTGACGATACTCAATTGTTTACAAATGACTGTTCGTTGTATTCATCATAGTGTTGGAAGCTGAGAATTCTGCTGATTTGACTGTTGAACCTTCTTCAAATGGATGCGAATGTGAAGGCTACACATGTCAATGCTGCGAACACATGGACATTGAAAGACTTCACTTGAACGAAACTGGTGCGTGTGCCTTTCATTTTTCACTCACACCCATGTAAATGCCCATGCACAACCAATCAAAGCAAATTATTTTCATTTCTGATTTTTTCTGTGTTTTTTTTCAGGTTGTGTCGATGTTTCATACCTTCCCGATAAGCTTGTAAGTTTATTTTTACAAAATATGTACGGGCTATTTATGAATCGCACCTCAAGGGCGTGGCTTTAGGAATCTACACCCCACCTATTATTAATTACCACCTACGCACGATAATCAAATGACAAGTTTGCCACCTAGATTTTTCCCTGCAGTTTATGACGTTCGATGAAAAATGCGCGCAGTCTTCACTATATAAAATTGAATAATTATCTTCTGGATTATATGTCCAAATGCAATTTTAACAGGTCAATCGTGTAACGAGTGCTGCTTATATTTGGGATCGTTACGTAAAGATACATGTAAACGAAATTTATATTGCTAATCGATTTTGAGTTTAGGTCTTACCCCAATAACTGCAATCGCAGGACCGTATATTGGCTTTTGGTGACTTGCATGTGGTATATATTGATACTAGAAATCATTTATTCAGTAAACTTCAAAGTTACGTATGCAAATTAGTAATAGCAATACGTTAGATTTTATTTTTACGGTTTGAATTTCAGGGCCTTCGTCTTTCTATGGAACTCAATGGCTTGGTTCTTCTGAACGAAACAGTGTCTAGTAGGTCACATTCAAATAATAAAATAAAACATCGGATTATGTGTTAATCAAACACTTAAGCTCTCCGAATCTCCCATATTTTCATAATGACGGTTTTCCTATAAATCGGGAATCGAGCATCATCCTTTCCCTGGACCTCGATATCTCACACCACGATAATCGTCGTTTTCTGGTACTATCTTGCCTGATGAAATTAATTATTAATATCCCGATGGCCGACACATAACATGCATATATAATAATGAAATATAAAGTAAAACACATGTATGTGAAAGTGCTCAATGTTTGTTAAAGCAGAGTATAATATAAAATTGAGACAAAGACGAGGCCTTTCTGTAACTCCAAGTTTTACGTGTTTATTTGACGATCATCAGACGGTATCGACGGCATCAGACCGTCTGATAATCGTGAAATAAACACATGAAACTTGGAGCTACGGAAAGGCTAATTTGCCTCATCTTTGTCTCAGTTTTAACATGCATATATGTATTTAATGTCACTTTATTTAAAAATTAATATCTGCGTTTTGTTGTATTTCAGTCGCTAATCCCCCGCCAATTTGTTTTGCTGTGCCCCATTTGGAAAAGTTAGCCTCGATGTGCATTGACATGTATAAGATTGACTGGCATAGCAAATACGGTGGATGCATGAAACTACAAGCTAAACTTGCTGGATTTACACTAACATCAATTGACCTTGGTTGCTTTTATTTTCACCCAAAAATTCGTTTACATTCTTTGGGTCTTGCATCTTTGTTGATTGATCTAGATAATAAGTTGGACCAAAAGGCTAGTAAGAGTGCGGAGAACGATAAAATTCTGTTGTAATAAACATGGTGTTGTAAATCTATTTCTTTTGCTGTTTCATTTTATTTAATTTCATCTCATTGCAATCAGTATTCAATTAATAAAGACATTCAATTCCATTATAATTGGTTATCTTTTTTGCGTTTAAATAGTTCGATAATTTTTTTACTCTGTATACTGGCCTATACTGCATATAGGTACGACCAATCCTTGAATCAGACATTGAGATATAAGATCCAAATTATAAATAAAACAATAGGTGAGATGACCTAGCATACGATGAATTTAATTCCGAACCTTTAAAGGGAGAATACTGACCGGGGAACGTTGCGCGCGGAACTTGAATTCTTCATACCAAATTCAAGTACTCGTTTTGAAACAGAGTCGGCCTCGCCTTAATTCTATTGTTTTGAACGAAATAATCAAAAGCACGAGACAGGAACAAATGTCGAAGCCGTGAACTCGTGACAATCATCAACGAATCAATGTTTTTGAACAACGATTTATTCCATGTATTTAACTCAGATTCGCATAGTTTTATTGAATTATCACATTAATTTGCTTTTGGTATATTTATCCTTGGTTATATTTACTGAAGTTGCCTTGTTATTAGTTGGCAAGCTTTTATGGACCGATCGTTACATCAAAAACATGAAAAAGAACGATAGTCGATACGCAAGATGACCTAAGATGTCAAGAAACACAAGGATTTGGCTTTATAACAAAAATAAAAATGTTAAACAAGGTTCTTGTTTACTGTTACTTTCGTTCAACATATCAATCGAACTGATCGAACTAAAACCGCTTCTGCACATCATACTTTTTATACTGTTGATCACATAGTAAACAATACATTAAAGTCCAGAACGTGATAAAATAAGTACGTAGTATAGCTCCCAAATTGTGATTTTAATTTGTTCATTTGAAATGCTTTACCATAAAATCAACATACGGCCAGAATAATAAAACGAAGCTCACTCGGAACTCACACGCACGGCAGCTTTTCTCAAAGCTTTGTTTAAATTGATGACGTATGAGTTGGTTGAGCGCGCAATGTTCCCCGGTCAGTATTCTCCCTTTAAGGCGAAACATTCAACCTACGTAATTAAGTTCTATGCCCTGTAGACTTGTTCTACTTGTAGGCTAGACACTCGTTACACATTAGCATCCGCTGACCTGAATATAATTTTTTGAAAATCACATCAAAATGGCAGCTTCAGGGTTACGTGTTTTGGTAGGATGCAAAAGAGTTATTGATTATGCCGTGAAGGTAAGCCGTCTTAATCACACCAATGGCTTATTATTCTATTGCATATGAACTATAGAATTTTTAGAAGCCAAACTTACGAATTTCATTGAAGTTAATGCCCAAAAAAGTATGCAAATGAGTTAGCCTAGTCTGTGAACTTGTGTAAGAATATTTTTTAGCCTTAGGTTCATGGCTTCATGCAAGAGCAGTTTTCTTTAGGTTATGCAAGTTCAAAGTACAAAATGATGTTTGAAAACTATGATACGTATCGAGTGCTCTCACCTTTTTATTTGATTGAAAAATCCTATAACTAGAACTACTAGGCCTGACTGCATTGTTCAATGTTGCGCAGACTCACGGTCACGGAGTATATTTTGTATTTTAAAGAAGGTTTAGTACTAGCCTGCTCGCAGACTCACTGTCAAAATGTAAATTTGGTAAACAGTAGAGTCTGCTAACTCGAGGACAAAAGCTTGCCTTTGCTGAATCAGCACGGGGCGTGGAAATTGGCTACCTCGCTTTCGCTAAGAATGCTTGGCCATGAAAGTCAAGCCCAGAAAAAGACCAACGACTCCAATCATATTATTATTAATTTACTTGAAACTCATTTACAGCAAGTATTTCACAATTAATTTTAGGGAAGATATCTAGTTTTCAATAAATCTGAAATTCGACTTTAACATCAGTAATGATCAAATGGTCTACTGCATTAATTCATGCTTCATCGGAATTAAACTCGAGCCGCTACGAATTTGAATTAGCCGCCTGCGCCTGATAGACTTATTTTGTCGAACGAACGAAGCAAATATAGAGTAATAAGTAATCATAATGAAAATAAGAAGACGAAGAAAAACAGTGGCTCAACAATAGCTTCCTTTCTATAGCCATTAAATACTGCGGCTGAACTAAAGTGTTTGTTGTTTGTTGAATTAATTTTCCTTGCCATGTTGTTTTCGTGTCGCGCCTCTCCGCTTGTAATAGCTTTGAATAAAAACGCTGTCCAAATCATACATTTTTGAGACTAATCAGAGATATAACTAAAAATAATTGATGCAATTACGACAGTTAATGGTTCCAACACGTCTTGGAAATGATATTAATTCTCAATTCTTGGCATTGAAGTTTATCGCAAATATTCCAAACGATTTCGAAAGGCATGAAGTTTTCTGAAAAATGACAAGGGGAGTTATTCCAACCTAGCCTACCAAGCCTCTCTTTGAAATGCTCTTCGCTGATTTGTTGCCAGAAAATCTTGGCGTCGAATCACAGCCCTTGTAGGACAATAGTTTTTACACCTTTCCACGCCCCGTGCTGATTCAGCAAAGGCAAGCTTTTGACCTCGACTTAGCAGACTCTACTGTTTACCAAATTTACATTTTGACAGTGAGTCTGCGAGCAGGCTAGTTTAGTACCAATTCAAGAAAAATGAGTGCGGAATGTAATCACCGTGCACAACAAAAATTCAGTCAGGAAACTAGGTAGGCTAGCAGTACAGTAGCAGGTAGGGTAGAATGACTGAATTTTCATTTGTCAATTGTGCTGGATTTTCCTACGTAGAAAGTAAATTTATTTAAATCTCAAGTGTGCAAATTGCAACATTTTCAATCTGGAATTTGTCCATAGACCAAAATTCATCAACATTGCATTGCAGCACAGTCACAGATGGGCGGATAACATGTTGAATGTTTAGTACCAAACTTGGAACAATGCATGCGTGATGAACAATTATACATATTCCCTGCTCATGACAAAAATGCATCTAGAGGCTATCCAGATTGGGAAAATTGTGATTTGTTTACTTCAAGTCACTTGATATTTTATTGAATGTAGTTGAATTCCTATGGAGGAATAAAGATATCAGATCAGACGCGCAGAACAAACTGTTCAATCTAGGACTAGGTACCCAAACCAGATGGTCACTGTAGCTTTGTAGCCTATGGTTTAATAATAGTGAATTCGTAAACATTAATTCAGCCTTGACTGCAGAGTTTCTTGTGTGGAAAAATGTATTTAGATATTGATCTGGCCACAAGTGTGTGGGTACGCCCCATATGTTTTCAACTAGATTCAGTGAAAAATAGGAAAATGTTGCCTAAAGATTTCAAATGAACCTTTAATAATGACTCATATTGAAAACTGTGCAATTCGGGCCTTGACTTCAATGTACACCAAATCAGTTCCATCTTGTGATGAGCTAGATATAATTTTGCAATGACCTGACAATGAAGGCATAACTGCCGCGGGATCTGTTGAAGTTTCCCAGATTCCATCCGCGTATTTTGTAATTTTATTTATATTTTACAAGAAAATAACATAATTTTCATGATTACTTAGAGATGTTATCGACTTTTAATTTGCTTAAATATTTAGCCACCTGTGCAAAATTCCATCAGAATTTGGCTTTCAGCCGCACATTTTCCAATAAAATGAGAAAAACGATCTTGGCCGTGCACAATGCATTCCTTCCAATCTGTTAAAGTTTCTGTAGAATGTCATTTGTCTGGACTAATTTAATTTTTGAATAGAAACCCTTCAATCAAATTCCACTCTTAAAACGATTTCAAAACAGTGCAGTGAAAGTCAGCCTTTTCAATAGACAACGTAATGCTCCTAAACTATCAATCGTTAAACCTCAGTCAAACACAGCAAACTGTGACATGATTGTATTAGTTAGAGTTTCGAAGCTAAGTTTGTTTCGTTCTTGTCTGCTGATGTCCCTCATCTTAAATATATATATATATTTTTATTTAGATTCGTGTTAAACCTGACAAATTGGGTGTTGTTACAGATAATGTCAAACACAGTATGAATCCATTTGATGAAATTGCTGTTGAAGAGGTAAACACACATTTCAAGATTTCAAGCTATTCTAACATTAGGCCTATAATATAATCAATCTTTTAGTAATACTTTGAAACTTTACATAACCAATATCCGCTTTAAGATAGCCTACATCATTAAAATATAAAATAGCTAAAAAAAATGTGACTGGTCCAAGTTTGAAGTCGATAGAATAAGAAATGACAGATGACAGAAATAAATGTGCGGCAGAATGATTGTGATAAACTATCGATATCTCTGACATTTCGTATCGGATCAACTCCAAACTTGAACCAATCAAATTTCAAGGTATTCTACACCAGAATCGACGATTTATTTGAATTCGGTATCTTCATAAGAAATCCCCATAATGCTAATAACAAAGCTATGCTTATTATATTGGCTTGTAGCGGCATTAAAAATCAGAAGCCAACATGTGAATGAATCTCAGGCTATTAAACGGTTTAAACCTCGTCACATACAGTAAGCTGTCTGTCGCAAAGTGTAAAACATGGTTCATGTAGGGCTAACTCACACTCAAAAGTTTTTAATTATTAATTAGTATAGTCTTATCGTCAATTTTTTTTAATTTGAAATGTGTGTATTTATGACCAAATCACCAACAGAATTTTGAAACATTTTAAATGAATCATCTATGGATTCATGACTAGGCCTATCCATTTGTCAGTCAGTTTAACACAAAGAACTAGCCTACATGTATTTATTTCTTCAAGGCAATCAGACTTAGAGACCGCAAAATTGCATCTGAAATTGTCGCCCTCAGTTGTGGTCCAAAGAAGAGTGAGGTATGTAATTATTATATTAGTTGAACTTTCATCTTTTGTATATTTATTGAATCCTGTGCCTCTTTTACGATAAAATGAGTTTATAGCTGATTTGTTTTGTTCAATAACTGCAATTGATAATCACCTCATAATCAGCACAAGTGTTTTTTATTTGAGGGATGAAAATAATATGTGTACACAATGTCACATGTTGCAGACACTCCGCCGCAGTGCTAGGTCAGCGCATTTTGTAACCATGTTCAATCGTTCATTTCATAGACACTTGAAACAAACACATTGATCTAATTAATTAATATATATATATAATTAAATCAAGTTACATATTTAAGTTGAAATTTAAATGAATTGATTAATTGATGTCCATTATAGTTTTTTTGTTAATTTTTTGTTACAAATGTCTATCAACATGATTATCAAGTTAATATGATTATCAAAATGTTAGGAAAAACTTAGGATTCTGGAAGGTAAAGTATTTTCTCGGTCCCTGGTTGAAATTCGGCTCATTATAATTTTTCTCCCGATTTCGCTCTAATCTACTGGATTCTAGGATCGCAGTTGTATTCACACTTGCCAGATTCTGCTTTTATGTTTATATCACTCTTACAAAAATAATCACTATATACGTTCATGAACAGTTCATGAAAACCTTATATGCAATTCATGAATGTTAAATACCTGCTAATCATGAACCTTTTGGCCACTGAATTTGGTCATTTAATGTCGATCAACTGATTTCAACTTTACACACTGATGTTTTTATTTTTATTTTAAAAAGATTTAAATTTATCATTATGTTTTATTTCATTTCCATAATTAAAGGAAACTTTAAGAACAGCATTGGCGATGGGTGCAGACAGAGCAATTCATGTTGTCATTGACGATAAGACAGCTGACAAGTTACAACCGTTAGCTGTAGCTAAATTATTTGCAAAAATTGTTGAAAAGGAAAGCACAGATTTAGTAATACTCGGTAAACAGGTGAGATACTTGATTAAATGAATACCTTTAATAGTTGGTTTCTATTTTCAAATGTTTCTAGCTTAGAAGTTTATAGTTCTATGGATATAGTCACTGTGCATTGTTCATCACTCTTTTATTTCAAGTTTCAAAATTGCACCAACCTGTAAAAAGTTTAAAAACGTCAAATTTCTTTCCAAAATCATTTCTCAAGGAAAACAATTACAGGCACAGTCTTGGCTAAAATATTTAGTCGTAGGCACTGAAATGTATTATTGTCCCCTGAAAAAAAGATAGATAGATTGACCACTATATGCAGTAAATGCAGGTGGTCTTTACATAGAGGGTTGATTCAATAGAAAATACTATTTTATACACAGCAAGGTGGCCACTATAGACAGGTGGCTTCTATATAGAGGTGGCCATTATAACAGGTTTGACTGTATTATACAGAAAATGTATTACAGTGTAACCCGCGCATAACCAAAATTGACAATGAATTTTGTTGTATTTAATTAACCCAAATTTGTACTTAGCCAAAACTCTAGCAAGGATTTTATTAAAAAATGGTTAATATGATTTCAAAGAAAGATTGCACATAAGGGGAAATTTCGCTTATCCGAATTGCATTTATGAAGGTTACGCTAGTAATGAACTTAAAACAACAACAACAACTCAACAATAAGTCAAAATTAAAATTACAACAACAACAACACTGTAGTGTTCACATTCGCAAAGATAAGTAAAATCTTATTTTGAAATTCAGATTACTTTCAACATCATCATTTATTCAAAACCTTCATGTTAATTTATAATGTTTTTTCAAAGGACTTTGGATAAATAAGTTTTTAATTAATTTCCAATTTTTTTTCTGCTGCAGGCTATTGATGATGATTGCAACCAAACAGCTCAAATTCTCTCATCTCTTCTTGATTGGCCACAGGTAAATATATATTATTGTACAATCAGTCACACCTGTATATCCTCAACCAGTTCATCATGATAAGTTGCCTGCAATAAGCAGCAGGGTCCGACAAAAGTGGGTTTTTTAATGATTTATTGGTCAAACATCAACAAAAAATTCAGAAGAAATGTTGAAATGCCTCTAGGATTCCAGAAGGCTGAACCTTTTGTCTGACCCTGATAAGAAGTAAAGGTCTGCAAATCCATGCAACGTACAAAAAGAAACAGTAAACACCTTCCTTAAAACGATATTTAATTTCAGTGGAGTGCAAGAAAGAGACATCAAATGGACAAAAACTTTACCTTTCACTATGTTTCTTGAAATAGACATAAATATGGAATTACCATGGCAAATGTTGCTAAATTTCAAAATAACAAAACATTGGGATTTAGCTTCGGAAGAGTTTTCTGAAACCAGAATGTGTCTGTTGAAATCCTACTAACTTTGTTTTACAAAAATTAAAATTTTTGATCAGTTTAGCTCAGACTTCCAGGGTCCTAGATCCCAGGATCCCGACTTTTGTCGTACATTGGTTATCAAAACAACATTATATTTACTACAGATTGTTGTTTTATATTTAGGCAACATTTGCTTCGAAAATTGAGCAAGTGGATAAGCAATTAGAAGTCACACGAGAAATTGATGGTGGATTAGAGACGATTAAGGTCAACGTTCCTTGTGTCGTCAGTGCAGATTTAAGGTAACTGTTTGATCTGTTGATATAGCCCTTCTAAGCAACTTAATCTATCCATAATAAGCCTCTGTCTAGGGGATTCATTGTTCTCAGTTGGGATAATCAAAGTAAATTCAATAGAATTATCCCACGCTATGAATAGCCTACTTTCTTATGCAAACAAACCTTTCAAAATATCAATTTCATTTTTTGTTTCTCAACTATTTTTCTAATTAAAATTTGTGATTTTAATTGTTTGGAAACTCTTGGCATTTATTCCCAATTACAACACTACCACATTTCACTCTGCTTAATCTAGTGCTCTCAAGATAAGCTTCTTACAGAAGGGAAATTTGAAAGAGTGGAGGAAACAAGACAAACTCTTATGTGAATTTCCAAGATTTTGAGAAACATCTACAGATTTTGATATTCCGCGCTTGATTTGAATGTATAATTTCTTTCAAAATCATTAACAATCCATGAACTTCATCGAGGAGTTCATTCACAGCACATAAGCGTGTCATGGAAGAAGTTGATCAAATGTTTATGAACATGTGTTGGCTCTAATTAATTAATGCTCCAAGAACTTCTCTCGCATGGGGTATTATGCTTCAATAAGAAAACTGAATTGTGCAATAAATAATAATGTTTCATTATCCAACTCAATTCTTAAATCTGTATGAAAGTGCAACATCTCGTAATAAAAAAATAAAAGATCCTTTTGACAAATTACAAGCAAACATAATATCATATATGCAGGATTCCTAGTATACAGAGTGCGATGAAATATTTTTCTTTCCGGAATTCTATTTTAGGTTTATAAATTCTTAAAACTTTACTTTTAACAATCGCTCGTAAATGTGAGTAAAACCAACGAATCATATGAACATTTATCAGAATGTGTTGAAACTTGTATCCTTTATATAATCTTTGAACTAAAATAAAACGGAATTGTTGCTTCCCTTTGCTTTGAGAACTTCACATGTCATTTTTTTCTATTGTTCTGATTTGCTTCTAGCCTACCTGGACTCTCTGTCCAGGAATCCCCCATTTGATTGAATCCTGTTAGAATGTAGCATTCTTGTAGCCTGAGCTAAGCTATTTCTTTGTTTGTAGACTTGTTTTGGCATTTTATGTAGAATGTTTTTGTTTACCGGTATATATTCAATGACTTTCGATTAACATTTCAAACACTGAATCGAATTAATTATTCTAAAGCAAGATAACAAGACCTTTTCCCGAACGTTGCTAATGTCAAAATGCATTACAGTAGTCATCTGAGAAAGACAAAAGGATTAGGAATTGAGAGAAAGACTTATGGAAGTAGGCCTACATTTGGCGTTTATCTAAGATTGGCATCAACATTCTAATATGCACAACGACACCAGTGTTTGAACTTCTCTGGATAGTAATCCGTGATCATCAACACTGGAATGAATGCATATTCTCTTGTCTTTTTAGGCTGAATGAGCCTCGCTTTCCTACGTTACCTAACATTATGGTGAGTGTTTGTTATTTTAAACTCATACCTCAAAATATTTTTTTATTTTAAGATCTTCCTCTATTGTAACTATCGTTCTTGATTATTTTAGAAAGCAAAAAAAAAGAAAATGGATAAATTTACCCCTGATGATCTTGGCGTTGATATAACACCTAGAATTGAAATTCTATCTGTAGAAGATCCCCCTACGAGAGAAGCTGGAGTGAAAGTAGAAAATGTTGATGAACTGATTGAAAAATTAAAAGAAGGGGGATTTGTTAAAGTATAAAAATATGTTTTAAAATACAATTGGAAATATCTGTTAGCAAGAACTTATATCCTCAATTTTATTGTGTTTTGAAATCATTGAAAATTGAATTGTTTTAAATTAGAAACATAAATGACGGTACTCTAATTAATACTGTACCATTGTGATGTTTTGTTGCTGATATTCTCGCCTTGTAGATCAATCATTTTCTTCACATTTGTGACCTGCTGATCTTTGATTTAAAAATGTCAACAATCGTAAATTTCATGAGGGAAAATATTGAATCATTCATAGATTCACAGTATATCCATGTTTAGCCTGCCTTAGGAGAAGTACCTCAGTTGGCAAAGGAAACGGACTTTGGTTGTGATCATATCTTGTTGACTGTGGTTCAAATCCCCCAAAGGTCAACTCAGCCTTGACTTTATCTAAAACATCAAATGAGTACAATCTAAGGAGAGCAGATGGAATGGTCCAGAGGGATTTACATTATGAGTAGCTGTGACGTATTACTGTGCATTGACAATTGATGCCTATATGTCATGAAATCTGTTGAAATTGATCTGCAATGCTGCAAAACGGCATTCAGAGGAAGCAGGAGGTTTGTTTTGATATTTCCCTAAAAGAAAACACAATAAGTGTAGCTACTACTAATATTTTACTTTGAACATATTCTACGAAATATTCGCTTGACAATTTGTGACTTTTTAAGCCTTTTTGTGTCTCATTACACACCCAGTGTGTTTGTATACTGAGCACCACTTTCTAAAACCCTTCACTTTCCAACTTTCTTCACTGTCATACTTACATCATCAGTCCTGTGAAAAAAGTTATTGTAAAACTTATCAGGTTCTGAATAAATGATGATGATAATGATCATCATCATCATCATCAGCCGTTCATGATAATTGGGACAATCAACATTGATTTGTGAACCGGGAATGTTTGGTTATGCAAGAACTAGTTGGACTGAAAACTGAAAAGACTCATTCACCACGATACCAGGAAGGAAGAACCTTCCCTAGAAGCTAAATTACAGCATATGATCATATGAAGTAGGAAGAGTGTTTAAGTAGGCGCTGTGAAACTGTGTAGTAGTACGGGTAGTGTAACTACCCTGGGGGTAACTCCCATACTGCTGCTATACGGGGACGTGCCACTTTTTTGGGTCATATTCCAGCTGAGAAATATACTTTTTGGGTAGGAAATTTTAGAATATTAAACGTTTTGGGTCCGATTTCGATTTTCAAGAAAATTTGGGAGAAAACTGAATCTGAAGGCTGAAAACTGAAAACTGGATTTCAATTTTTTTCTATAAAAATGGAACATTCCCGCATATAGCCTAAAACTTTGACTTTGACTTTTCCTTGGACTTTTTGAGTAGCATTTTCAAATTTTTAAAACAATTTGGGTAGATTTTAAAGGGGATTTTTGACACTTTTCGGGTTCTTTACATTTTCCAAAGTGGTACCCCCCAACGAGGATTAGCTCAGATGGCAGAGCAACCGAACTTCAGATCGGATCATATCTGATCGACTGTGGTTCAAATCCCCCTAAGGTCAACTCAGCCTTGACTTTATCTTAAACATCAAATGAGTACCATCTGAGGATGGCGGATGGAATGGTCCAGAGGGAATTGCATTGTGAGTAGCTGCGGCGCATCGTTGCGCATTGACAATCAAGACTTATCTGCCATGAAATCTGTTGAAATTGATCTGCAGTGTCGCGGCTGAGATCAACAAAGAGCGTTTAAAAATCATTGCTCTCAGCGAAAACAGCCACTCATCTAGAAATAGAGTAGTGGTACGGGTGCCTTCAGTAGGGCAACACCGTCTACATTACTTTTACTTACCCCCCAACAATGCGGCACTTTGAGTTCCCCCCCCCCCCCCGGGTTATTACTCAATTTCAGATGAATGTTTGAACTAATCAATACACTAACTTATTCACATGCAATATTTATATTTTCAAACGGATTTTATCTCGATAACTTCTTGTTTTTATTTATAGTATTCACATTTTAATATATATTATTTTATATTTCTTATGATATTTGAATTTTATTTACATTAATATAACTAGTGAATGAAATTGCAAAACTTTGAAAAATGCATAAAAAGTGTTATGTATGGCTATTTTTGTAATTCTAAGTAGGAAAGCGCATCAGTATTAAAACGTTGCAACACATACTATATAGCATCAAACAGTATGTACGTTATATTTGGTTTTTATAATGATGATTTCGTAACATTCAATTCATAAAATATTACATATGCAGATGAGCTGACGACATCTTTTTCAGACATTTTTGCAACCCTGAAATGTGACAACATATCGTTTCAAAATCTCTGCACATTATTGAAAAACAACGACAAATAGTAAATAATAGTAATCATAATCATGCTAGACATTTTCCTATAGCAGTATTAAAACAATTGCTCAATGTCAATCGACAAAGCTGTAAATTTAATTGTAAGTAATTCTACTGTAATTTAAGTATGAAGTTGTTAAAGGTTTTCTTGAACTGTGAGTGGTTGAGAGCCAACTTCATCAACACTTCATTCACGTTTTATGAACGATACATGAACTTCCTCCACATCTATTTCTGGGTTCATGAAATGTTCATCAACAGTTGGGAAATTTCACGTTCATGAACCCAGAAGGAAATGCTCATGAACTTCATCAACATCTCCTTCTGGGTTCATGTTTAGCTGTCAAACAGTTGGGAAATTTCACATTCATGAACTCATGGACTCTTTATTACAGGAGTAGACAAAATGAATTAAAAGGTAAATTTCTAAATGTCTGCTTTAACGGCTTGCTCAAAGTTCCTTGATTACTAATCAAAAATAATAATACAGTAGGTAATTTTTGCCAAAATAAAAGAGAACGTTTCAAATCTTGAAAAATAGAGATTCAAATGCTTATTTGTCAAAACATCCATTTGTCAGCAGAGTAGGCAAAATAATTATGGCATTTTATAAGTTGAGTTATAAATTTTAATTTAATTTTTAATACTTTTCTCCTGTTTATTCCAACTGGATGGATGTTAATGTAACCAACATTGGCAGGTGAAGAGGTTAATATCCTCTACATGTGTCGCATGAAAAATAAATTGATATTTCATACCTGCAATCATTGTAGGAATACCAGTTTCCACTTTCAGGATGTTTGCAATACGCCGTATAATGACCGCTGTATGTAGTTCCCATATGATTGGAAATAGCAACAAGTGAATAATTAACGTCAATACCTTTGTAAAAAAGGAACAAGTATGAAATAATCGATTCAATGCCACATATCTAAAACGGTATGTTTTTCTTGTTCAATTAAATTTTTTATTTCTCGCCTACAAAGAATTTGAATAACAGTTTACAGACAGAGCAGAGTCCTCTTGCTAAATATCTTTTGTTTTTTCATCATTCTTCTCTGAATTTTTAAAGTTGTGGAAAATCAAAATTATCAAAGATCATGAACTCACATGCTGCAGAAGAATTTGGCCTCGAACTATCAATTGGATTCTTGTAAGGTTTACAATGCGATTAGATAAAAGATACGAGAAAATATATAAATAATTTTATGAACAGTTGTGAATTTCAAATTGCCCAGATAAACATGCCATTTCAGATCTGCGGGGCTCAGTCTATAATTATAAAGCAGTAAACATTGTAAGTTATTTTGATCAAAAGACAATCAAATGATTGTTGATACTTTACCTGGTATACTTGAATATGTTGACAAGGATAATGAAAATGGTAAATCAATTAATGTGGATAATTTTGCTCGGTTATTTAGACCAGAGAAACGCTTCAGGTCTAAATTGGTTAGTCAAGGATAGGAAATCAAAAAAAATCAAAATCAAGGAAAGGAAAGGAAAGGAAATCAAAAAATTGAACAAATGTGCATATATAATAAATAGTTCATGAACGGATAATGACTATGTTGTTATTGATTACCTCCCGAACAAAAAAGCAGTTTTAACTGTAATCATAGTTAATAGTTAACTGGTATCATGCTTGTATCTAGACTGTATTAATGTTTTGTAATACAGTAAATGACTAGTAATTTATTTATTTTATTTGCAACGTAAAATTAAATTACTCATTGTGATCAGATATACATCACGTCAGGAAATTGGAGTGAATTATAACATAATTGATGAATATCTTGTGATTTTGGGATAAAAATTATTTTAGAATTGTAAATACCTGTAGCTGTGATTATATGAAGTAATGACTCTTTCTATGGACTTCTAGGTAAAGTTTTTGATTATCCTATAAACATTTCATTCAATGTTCACAGAAGGGAATATCTTGCTTTGTCTCAACTTATCATTTGCAAGCAATCATACAACTTACAGAAACAATATCAAAATGGTTTTTCAAAACAAAACAAAGTCATTCATAATATCTGATTGCAAGGATACGAATAACAAGAATCTGTGGGAATCGCTCAATTGAAAATTTCTTTGTACATTTTCGTCTTGTCTGACATTTTTCACAACTCTGAAATTAGATATACAATGCATGATTATAAGCATGATTTTCAATTTCACAGATACGTAAAGAGGAATTATAACATCATTAATACAAGAAGTTTGACGGCACTCAACCGAGAATGGGAGAAACTTCCCCTATAATCATGCTATAATTTGAACGAGAACCTGACTCGAACTAATAAACTTTATTTCAAATCAAATTATTTATTGGAAAACTTTTGATAAAATAGATGTGAGGTCACTGGGGAGTAAAGCGTGACATGCAACTTAGGTAAGCTTTCAACGGTGTTGTTCTATTGTTTTATCGCACATGCCGCCATTAAAAAATAATGTAAATATAACGGTTTAGACCATATCTATCCAGCCGCTTAAATGAATTTGAAATCTGATAACAAAATAGACTAGCAGGAAGACATAATTATTCCAATGGTTTTTCCATTTTAAGTGGAATATCTTTATTTATTTTGCGCAAATGCGCATACCTTTTTCTATTTTATTATTATTTTTATCTTATTATTTTCTAAAAGGGCCCTGAGCCAGTGCTTATTGTGCTTACGGGTTAATCCGGCCCTGTTTGACGCTTGTAGCTTGATCTACAATGGACAAGAAGAATTGATGTTGCATGGTGATCTAATGTGTATGACAACAAAGACCACTTTGCGTTATCACATTGACATCTCAAAACTTGATGTTAAACTTTATTTTTATTGTTTAGTTCGCAATTGTAACCCATGCCTGATGTAGCTTGTTCAAATTCATTCAACACATTTAAATATTCTTTGACATTAGTTTTACATCAATCCAACCACATAGTAGAAGCGTATTGAATGAATGTCTTCTATGTGTGTATTCTTTTAGGACTTCATTTTACTTTAATATTCCAATAGAGACATTTTGATTAGATGCTTAGTCCTTCAGCATTCGTGGCTGAAATTGATTGATACAGTATTCCACATGCTAATTTCTGTTCAAGAAGCGAAATGTTTTTGTAATTAGTTTTCGTTGTTCTATTATTCGATTTGTATTAAAACAAAATCATTTTCTGTTCAATGGTAGAGAATTCTATCTTGTTGCCTAAACTTAAATAATCAAATAATTGTCAAATATCTTAACAGCAACAAACCGGTTGTTCTTCGCCATCAAGCGTTTCTTCTTTTGTAAAAATATCAAAACAATCTTTTAGAAAGATCTCATCATTCCTTTCATTCTACAAATCAAAAACAAAATGACGGTTCATGAACTTGTCTTGTAAAGTGTCCCATCTGATGTTTATAAGTTTTCAAATAGTTTTAATAAAAGAGTTCAACTTTGTGTCAACATCTTGAGAGTTGTACATGAACTGTTGGTGAAAATTTGAAATGTTTATGAGCTGTGGATGGAAATTTGACAGTTCATGAACTATTAAAAGATTCATGAACTGTGAGTGAAAATTTGAGATTTGGTGAAATATTAAAAGGTTCATGAATTGTGGGTGAAAATTTGAGAGTTGGTGAATTATTAAAAGTTTCATGAACTATGGATAAAAATTCGAGAGTTCATGAACTATTAAAGGGTTCATAAACTGTGGGTGATAATTTTATAGTTCATGAACTGTGGGTGAAAATTTTAGAGTTCATATATAAAGGAACTATTACACTGTGAGTGAAAATTTGAGATTTGGTGAAGTATTAAAAGGTTCATGAACTGTGGATAAAAATTTTAGAGTTGGTGAACTGGTAAAGTGCATCTGACACCAAAATATTTTACTGTAGCTCAGAGGCTAAATGATTAAGAAGGATGGCAATGATTTCAAATTTTGGACGCTATAATAGGAGATGTTTAATTTTGGAACTACGCTATATTCGATATTTCACATCTCAATTTTTGAAACAACAGTTTGGATTGACAAGAGGACTTACTATAGAAAAACTGACAAATCAAAATTACAAAACATCAAATGCGTTGCATCAAAAGGTCTTAAACGTCCAAGATAGCTATGCCAACACATTTAGAAAACATTTTCTGTTAAAAACTAATATAATTCATCAAGAAATACACAAATTTTTTGGTTTCATGTGCAATAAACGATTCGTGAGCTTTTCATGAGGTTTTGCATGGGTAGACTCACTTTTGGCATTGGTAATGACAAGTCCCAGAAAGGGTCGAAAGCAACTGACGTGAAATTACAAACAGAACATGTAAGAGAACTCTTCAATTGACCAACAAAAAGACCTGCAATAATTGAAAACAGAATTTGATTAGATTTCTGAAAACACTCACAGATTCATTCACTCACTCACAAAACATCACAGTCATGACCAAATGCTTTATTAATGTGATAAGGGATTTGTATCAGTAAGTTTCTAAGTAATTTTAAAAGAAAAATTATCTAAACTACATGGGTTTAAAAATGTTGTTTTACAAACAAAAAACCTTATAAAACTTTTGTAAAAAAATTTTAATGTTTTTAATCCCATGTATTATTTTTTTTTTTTACGTAAATTTCTGAAGATTACATACATAAGCAAACCAATGCAAGCAATATCTTTTTTATCCCTCACTTTTATTGTAAGGAATTATCTATCATATAGACAGTTAGACATGTACAGTCAAACCTGTTGTAGCGGTCACCTGTCTGTAGTGCTCACTCTTGCAATATCTAAAACAGAACTTTCTAGAATCATCCTAGAGAAATTAATGAACAGTTTATAATGAAGTTTTATGAAATTCTGATTAATTTAGCGTTCCCGACTTAGACCACAATGAATCCATCCAGGGAATGTTCATCATGAGATATTCAAAAGGTTTGAGCATGAAATATTATGCTTAAATTTACAACCAATTGATTCAACATACTAGTAATACTGCTTTTTTCCATTTGCTCGTATTGTTTCCATGCTTGTTTTCCATCCGTGATATCACTAAGTAAATAAAAATAGTATCAACAATGACTGTTTTGTATGAACAGTTCACAAACTTTACAAACTGTCATGAACTCAGATAATGTTCATGAAAATTGGGTCATTCAACGTTAAATGGACTGCTTTCATAGGGTAAAATTGAGCGAGCAAATGATTAATTTTGATCGAGACAAGCTACCACTGAATTATTTATTATTTAATTCTCCTACAGATTATGATGTTATGATGTTAATAAAGAACTATACCATAGCATGACGCAAAAGACGGCTACATAATCGAAATACAACCCGTTGAAATCTGTAAAAGATTGTGTTATTTTCTCAAAATCATAGTCATATTTTTTTCGGGATTTTTTTTCAAATCTTCCATTATCCACTTTCTAAATCAATGATTTGTTCATGAACTTTTGACTAACTGTTTGTGACATGAAATTGTTTAATTATGAACATTTCTTTGACTGTTTATGAATTTCAAGATTTACTCATTTTATAAAACTGCAGAAAATATTCAAAAATAATTCAATGAGCAATTTATGAACTTCAAGAAAATCAACAAACAACATGTAGACAGCATGAACTGTATTGTCATAGGTGATACTCTGATTTAGATTAATTTTAAACTTACCAGTTATCATTAAATGAGTTTTTAGGTTTTTCCTTTACGACATTCAAATCATCATGAAGACCTTCTAATAAAAATCTCAAGAATTCTTGACTATCTTGTTGACTGCAAACAAATTGAAACAGTGATAAAAAAGACAAATTGTCTGTACAATAGAACATTGTTTATATATTGCTGTAATTATTTCTACTTACTCATAACCACAGAATCTTGGTGCGTATTGTTGCAATTCTGCTTTTAACGGCGCAAGCGATATTATAGAAAATGGGATATTTGTTTTGTCCCAGCTGTCTCGAACAACATCAGCAAATGCTAGAATTACAAATCAATTTATTTACACTGAAATATCATCTTATAAAAATTATGCTTTCAGATCAAATTATAGCACAATTCAAACTACGTCATGAAGATGTGTGTGTGTGCCTCATTTCCATGAAGATACCAAGAATGCAATTACCTATTGCGTCATAACAATTTGAAAACACAGCTTTTTTTATTTCAATCGATGTCCATATTATTGACATGTTGGCTCAATCACTAACTATCTTCCAATGTAGGCTATATTAATAACCGGCACGCTGTTAGGTTAACTTAAATAATAGATGTGTTCTTGGAATTCGGCAACTAGTGAATACAATTAATACAGTTAAAGCAGTGTATTTTCTTTCATTGAAAGTAACATAAAGCAAAATAAAAATATCAAAGCCTCTCCGAATACTGACTGAGAAAGAAGCAAAAACCTGAGTCATACACACCACAAAAGCATGCGCATACTTTTGCATTTATAGGTATAGATAAACATGTTAAATTAATTAAACTTTAATATAATAATTGTTCATTTACAATCACCCAGAAGCAAAATGAGTTCATGAAGGTTAAATGTCACACTTGTTATGAAATTTTTTATGGAAACTACATAAACTGTTCATGAAAATCATTCATATCGATTTAATTAAGTTAGCATATCTGTCTATATAAAAACTTTATGTAAAACGTTCATGAACTTTAACGAACGAATGTCTAGGCCTACATGTAGTCATTATTATCAACTTAATTTTATTTATTGAAAACAACACCATGAAGACTTACATTTTGCAATCTTTCCCTTTGTCACACTGGATGTGTCATTTAGGTCATGACGATAATCATTAGATATAAATATCTCGCATAACTTTTTTAAATTTCTCAAACATTGAACAATTGAATTCATGAAGCACTAAAAAATGAATAGAAATCCAAATATCAAATCCATCTAACTTCTCAAAATCCTATATGTCTAATGTGTTAAGTTTAGACTTACCGTATTTCCCAAGTTTTTAAATCCAACCATACCATTGACACCATTAGAAGATTGTCCTCGCGGTGAAAAACAGTTTAAGGAAACACTCTACAAGTAGAATTAAAACTTGATTTGAGATACGGCAAAAGTGTCTAACAAAAGATTTAGCCTTCTGGATATCTTATGAATATTTGCATCATTTTCTTCTGAATTTTTTGTTGATGTTTGACCCATAAATCAAAAAATTCTCAATTTTTTTCTGAATTTTCTCTGACCTTCTGGGATCTAGTATCCCAGGACCCCCACTTTTGTTGAACCCTGGATATGGATAACATAATTAGAGACTGCCGATTCAAGATAATATATCTTCTAGAAGATTATTTGGAATTATACAATTTATGTTTTTAAATTTTTTAGATTTAATTTTGAAGCTCCAATCAACCATTCAGTTGGAATACTTTTCATGGCTATCATACATAATGTGACAATTGAAATACATGATCCAACACATTAAACAAAATCAAAGGTGTTGCAAAACGACAAAGATTTTTGAAATTTTTTAAAGTCAAGAAAATGTTGTTGTTTGCCCGGGGATTTATATAGGCTAACAATTGATGTTGCTAATGTTTTAGTGTGACATGTTCACTATCATCGTCTTTGTCTTGCAATTTAGAAAACATGTACGATAATGTATACAACAAAACAATGAAATAAAAAGATAAATCACCTCTTCCGATAATAAATATGTATCAATTTTTGAAGGAGAGTCCCTGATTAAAGTAGGAGAGGCCATCGTTGGGCTTGAGATTGGTGATTCCTTTCCTGTTTTATTTCCATTTGCATAAGGTTTGCCATTAGATAACCCATCGATAGCTGATAAGGTGGGAGAAATACTTCTGTTCATAGGATCATGTGATAGCATGGTTAAACGTTGCAGTCGTCTTGCTGCGGATTCTACTTGATCTTTCGTTTCAGTTATTCTAATTCTTCCCAATGACGGTGTTCTTGTAATCAAATCAAATGAATGTCGCTTGGGTGTTTCAGTGTATGCGCGACTGCTTGAACTAATATCTTTTGATTCAATGCAAATAGAATCACGGTGCACGTTGTCAAGAGATTGTGAACGTTTTCTTACTGCTTTTGGTCTTTCTGAGATACCCAGATCACTCTGTCTTATCTTATTCCTACTGCCATATCTTCCATGAGACTCAAGACTTGCGACTTGGTGGTCAGCTCTCAGTGGACCCCTTGATGTGGTTCGAAATGTAGATGAGGAGTCGCTCCCTTTCCTTCTGTAAGCAACATCCTGAGAAGAAAGTAGTGGTCCTGGCCCACGAGGAAGTGGTCTTCTACGTCCCGATGGCAAGTTGCTACCTCGTACAGAGGCACATTCAGAACCAGATGAAGTTGAAGATGCAGAACCAGGTGTGCCGTTCGTTCTATTTCTTACTGAGAAATCCCCATCCTGATCATAACGATAATTTCCTATAGTTTTATATGATTCATATTTACTGCTTCTATTTCTTGGAGGACTAGGTACAGTTGTAATGTCTCTTGATGATTTATAAGATTTGGAATTCAATCTTAATGGGAATACTTTCTCTGATGAATTACTCATTCCCATCAAATTAGATCCCCTTAAAGAAGATGTTGCATGGTTATAATTACTAGTATCACTATACAACGAAGGTGTATAACCTCCTTTATATTCCCTATGTGACCCAGATAAATATCTTTCACTCGTACTTTCTCGTGGATTCGATGAAGCCGAATGATGTCGAAAAGCTGACGGTAGAGTCATAACAGCAACTTGGCTTTAAAAATATCAAACCAATCCGTTTCCCAGGCATCTGTTTATTAGGAAAATAATCCAAATGTATCTAAACCATTTTGTAATCAATTTAACGATTTAATTGCCAATAAATTACGCTGAATGTTAAAATTTAGAAGAGATAAAGTTGGTCGTGGACTCCGCCATTATTGTTGTCGTCAATAGCGAAGCATAAAATCGCAGCAACAACATCAATCGGCTACAATACGGTAACTAAGTAATTGATTATCAGAGCGGAACAGTAAAAACACATTTCTAATTATAATAATCAACAAAACTAGGGTAAATATTAAAAAGTATGATATTGTGAGCTTAATCATTGAGTAGCAAACATAATACATTAAGAAGCTTGGAAGCAGTCGATAAACAGATGTCATCATTTAATTGTTGAAAACAAATGTGAGGATTCAAGGAAAGAAAGGTTGACCTTTAAAAACAGATTATGTATAAAAAGTCAAAGATAATCGAATAATCAATATATATTTCTGATTTCTATTATCTATATCTCATGAATTTTAATAGATAACGTTTTCTAGTCATATTATTATTTTTATTTCGTTTACGTTCATAGCGTCAGTTGGCATAGTAACAGGATGCAAATGACTAGCCTCGATTTGATTCAAAAGGGTAAATCCCTCTACGTCATCGGGGTAAAATACCGGGATTTTCCGGTAAACAGAATATTCAACAGGCTGCATGGAGTCATGCGCAGTAGCATCCTGTCCCGTCTGATATTTTGGCCACATCTGAATTAAATCTGAATCTCGCACGATTGACTGTACTTCGGTTTGATTTGTATTTCAAACTCAACTTGACTTTGAGATTTCTGATGGCGGCCAGAAAAATGGCGGTCTTGTCCGAAAGTAATGAGATTAAAGTTTCAAAATAACAGCTTTTGACAATAGTCATCGTCATATAATATAATTTGTGTGGATACAAAGTTCTTATCCTGGTCATCGTAGAATTCCAGTACAGTTGATGTAACATTTATCAATTATTTGCACGTCTACGTTGTTACTTATCAACGAACAGTCTAACAGAGACAGAGTACACGGTGTATTTTTAAATAGCTAATATTGAATATTGGACAGGGTAAGGGAAGATATTTGAAAAATTAACATGAAGTATGGTGTAATCTAACTCAGCTTTGAATAGCAAGATATGATAATATCAATATAACATCAAAACATGAATAGATTGTACACATAGAATCCGGCATAGAATAGGCTAGTCTATATTTTCTAAAGTCATTGCTCATAGACCTTCAAATCATAGTCTATAACCTACATTAATCAGAAAAGTAAGGGAAGGACCTCACTCAATCAACTGCGGTAATAATTGATGATAGTGAGGCTTAGTGATCCATTGTCTATGATATGATTATTCATATATACATGTATTTATCAGCTTTAATTTTAATCAATTCATTGAATAAGAAATTGATTTTTTAAATCTTTATAATTCTCAAACATTCAATATATTTCAAAATGTTAGTTATGATATGTTAATATAGTACTTCTTATCGATAAAATCTCTACCAAGCCACAGAGTTTTGACTGAAACAATTCAGTTGCAGTGTATTGCGCTGAAAGTCGTCATACCATAAACAATTATATTGAAGCTTCAAAACTAACAGCGTGCAGTATTAATCAATTCAGAAAATATCAATTATCTGAATTCCATAAAACAATGTAAATATTTAAAAATGCATGAATGAACGATAGGCTTTTAATCAATTTATTTCAATTTTAAAAACTACATGTAGGCGTAACTGTAGTATAGTTCAGTGATAGCAAGAGCCAGTATATATGTTCATGCCATCTTGAAGCAAGACCGTACGCATTGAAGTGTGAATCAGATCGAATTTACACAAAATTGATTACGGGTATGAATGTTGTAATGATCCGATTCCAATCCGATTTGAAGCAATATGCCAATTATAAATATAATCCGATTCGAAGCAAATAATTTGTAATTAATGTAAACTAATCCAAGTTTTTAATGTATAGATTTATGGATGATTGCTTGATACAGTCTCAGGCGCTTTAATCAGATGTCTTTTAACTTGATGCTGGATATTCTGCGTTAGACACTTAGTTACTACTACTGTGATAAAATACAAAACTACCACACAGCAATAATAAATACCAGCATGAATAAATGTGACATACTATCACTGTATGTCGTATAGCTGGCTTTGCTATAACAACAACTAATTGATATGACTCAATGGATAGTGAGCACAATGAAGGCTAAACTGTATCTCATTTATTATTCAATCTTTACTTAGACAACATAGATAGATTACAGGAATTATATAGGGTGCTGACATGAGACAGTCACATACAGCACATCAAAATGATAATACAATACGTACAATGAATCAATAATCTTGATCATTTCCTTGAAGAAATTGTATAATTCATTTCACATCAAACGTGTAATTGATGTACTAGAGAATGGAATACTAGAGAGTGGAACATGAATGTCGCTATATGTACAAGAAGCAGTCAGTTGAGAGGAAACTAGAACACATTGATTAATCGCTACAAAGTACAAATACTCTTCCAAGTTTCAAAATCCAAAATCATCTGGCATCAATAAATACAAATTCGACCCAATCCAAAGACCTAAAATATCACTACCTGGATGCGATCCAATCTGATTGGATTCGCACATCTTTAATACGCAGGTGCAAAATAAATGAGGCTCAAAACTTTCAGAGGTTAAATTTGTTATTCACAACTAACATATATATGTACTTTTGGAATGGTCAAATTCTTTAATTATTATATTTTCTTATTCCTAATTGACAAGATTGTCACTTTAGTTTTACTTTCGTTGTGGGTTTGATTTTAAACACAGCCAAAAAGGTTGAAGGTTGTTCACTTAAATTATACCTGTCAGATATGACTCTGTGATAGTATGATTAATGTAGATTCTATTACAAAGTTTATATTATAAAGGCCAGAGGGTATGATTCTTCATTACTCAGAAATTTGGTCCTGATGCTTTTAAGAAAGTTTCTTTTAAATTTTATTTCATTTTATTATTACAAAATATTTCATTAATTATTATCATATGATTTTCACATAGATTTATCTTTGGTTGGTGCTACGCAAATAAGTAGGCATATTCCCCTACGAAAAATTTGTTGAGTCCATAACTATTCATGAACCTTAAATACAAGGCTGTTTTACAAATTCTGGGCAGTAGTCATTTTTCTGAGAAGTTATTTTAAATGTAGTTTTTCGATTTGAATAGGCCTTTGAAGAAACATTAGAATAACTGTTGTGTTAAGCCGTTTCAACTTTTGAAAGTGCAGTACTATACATACTGATCTTCATACTATACACTTATTTTTGTGCTGCTTTCAATTCTTCTTACGGACAATTTTTACAGCTTTGATAGTTTGGGCTGAACGTAGCTATAGCTGGTTAAATGACCTATTTTTCATGAACAATTCATGAATATTTGTTGGTCCATTTAAATTTCAAGAACTGTTATCACAGCCTGCATTTTGCGTATACTTTTACGGATTAACCAAAGAGCAGCAGACTAGGTGGCAGCCATGGGCCTTGTGAGAGGATCAAAACAGACGGAGAAACTTGCACTAGCGCAAGTTAAATAGGCACCTTCTCTAAACATTCTTGAGCACGAACTTTACTTAGCGCATACTTTATTTCTAATCATCGATAATATAAAGGACACCAATGCCATGTATCCTTGTTCAGTAGATTATGTAGGCAATCAAGGTGTTTTGCATACTGTTGGTTCTCCCAGACGTCAGCACAGTATTCGAAATGATGGAAAACAAAGGCATCAAACAAAATCTTTCTTGTTTCTAGGTGTAAACATCAAGTGAAACTTACTACTGTTGTGCAGGAACGTTTTCTAATTCATGATTGGTAAATTGATAGTTGTTAAATGAATTCAATTAATTTCGACAATACAGGCAAAGAGAAATTGCTCCATAATTATTGTTATCCTGTTTATGAATATATTTGTGAATAGGGCTAATTTGACTACCTTGAACAATGCACACTGAAAATACCCATGTGACAAGAGAGAGATTCAAAACTCAGAGGGGATGTAAGAGGAGAGTTTCCAACAAAATCGGTACAAATTTAGAAATGCATTTGATTGATTCTGAAGTGACTTAAAAGAAGGTAGTAGGGGAGACAGATTAGCTACAAGACTCGAGTAACAATGGCTTCAAAGGTTTTGGTACAGCATTGTGCTGCCCAGGGTTGCACCCATGTAGCTTTTTCTGCTACAGTATTCCAGGACCACGCCAAACGCCTAGTCTTATTAAAATTAATTTGAAAACAATGGCCACATGCCCCTTTGCCAGAATTCATAGTGGTCACCTCTATACAGCAGCCACCCGTCTACAGTGGTCACTCTCGGTATGCCTGAAATAGTATTTTCTATCTAATCAAACCTGCATATAAAGGCCACCTGCATCTAATGGTGTGATGGGATAATTTTGTTTCACTTCGCAGTTTACAATTTAAATTTAACCACATAAGCTTCAAGCTCGTTTGCATGGGAATGAATGTCTGAACAGCAGTCAAATTTATAATCAACTAATTGAAATTACTATTAGCTCTATTACATGAAAGTTACTGGTACGTATAGATAAAATACATTGTGTGAGGCGATGAGGAATCAAATTGAGCTACCAGTCTACATTGATCCATTTATCTATCTCTTATAGCTGGCTGCTATACACAGATTTCAACTGTATCTAGCCTATTTCTAAACTTCAACTCATTATTTTGATATTTGCTTGAAGAACATCAATTTTCATAAATGTATGATATTTTTAGTAAAAGAGTACACACACAGAAGTAGGCCCGACACGAAATATAAACCATCCCTCTATTGTTTCATGATTTCTACCAAGGCATGTTAGGGGCATATTTGCTATTGAAATGTTAACATTTCTCTTTGCCGATTACTAGGCTTAATCTACAAAACATATGTCCGCGTACAGTCAAGCTCTCAGCCTCCCGTATGTCTAACATAATTTTCTAGGAGGTAGTTTAATATCACGAGACATCCTGATGAAGATTACCGATGTTGCTTAAATTTTAATTATCTTGACTGATCACCTCAGAATGCCATCTCTTTCAACTTTGTAGCCTAGGGGCCTACCCTTTATAAATCAAAAATTAGCTTAGCCTATAATTTTGTAGATTGTCCATTAGTTATTTGTTGTGTAAGTATCTCATATTGATGCATATACACACATGTTGATACATATTAATTAATAATTATTATAGGCAAGGTGTAAAGGATTATGACAAAGTAATCGTCCCAAATGCCACAATTATCCTGTTTCTGCAAGTGGTTAAGAATCCATTTATTAGCTGTGCTATATCCACGGTGGAACACTTTATCAGAGGATTTTGTTCTGCAAGTAGCCTACATTTCTATGATTTTAAACAATATTACAAACATTTACTCTGGCTCAGTGTTGCAAAGTCTACAATACAAATAGATAAGTTTGTGGTGTGTGCTTGTGTGTAGTGGAGACCAAAAGCTCTTCCATAATAGTCGCTCATTAATGTTAGCTTTTTTGTAATTTAATAAATACTATATCAGATCAAAGACAGTGGATCACTAAGCCTATCTATCATCAGTTAGTACCTTAGCCCTTACTTGATTGAGTGAGCTCCTTCCCTTACTTTTCTGATTAATGTAGGTTATGGACTATGATTTGAAGGTAGGCTAGTCTACGAGTAATGACTTTAGAAAATATAGACTAGCCTATTCTATGTGTACAATCTATTCATGTTTTGATGTTATATTGATATTATCATATCTTACTATTCAAAGCTGAGTTAGATTACACCATACTTCATGTTGATTTTTCAAATATCTTCCCTTACCCTGTCCAATATTCAATATTAGCTATTTAAAAATACACCGTGTACTCTGTCTCTGTTAGACTGTTCGTTGATAAGTAACAACGTAGACGTGCAAATAATTGATAAATGTTACATCAACTGTACTGGAATTTTACGATGACCAGGATAAGAACTTTGTATCCACACAAATTATATTATATGACGATGACTATTGTCGAAAGCTGTTATTTTGAAACTTTAATCTCATTACATTCGGACAAGACCGCCATTTTTCTGGCCGCCATCAGAAATCTCTAAGTCAAGTTGAGTTTGAAATACAAACCAAACTCAAAAATCAAACCGAAGTACAGTCAATCGTGCGAGATTCAGATTTAATTCAGATGTGGCCAAAATATCAGACGGGACAGGGTGCTACTGCGCATGACTCCATGCAGCCTGTTGAATATTCTGTTTACCGGATTTTCCCATTCAAAAGTTGACGAAATAAATATTATCTCGTAATATTCAGTGTTACTTTAGCATCAGATCGTTAAGCAGTTTAATATCATTTATATTGCATTGATTATTATACGAAATTATATTGTAGGTCTTTATAATAATAAAGTCATAAATTAAGGCTTGTTTGGGAATGGAAACATCGTCAATTACAAAGTTACAAGAACATGGTAACAACGTAGTGGAGAAAATACCGTCTGGTGCAATTAATTATTTTGATCGAGATTCTGATGGCGATACGTAATTATGTCAATTTTATTCTATTTTATCATAAATCATTCAAGAAGTTTAACAATTTTATCTTATTATGCAGATCCTATTTGTTGTTGTTGTTGTTTATTTGTGAAAAATACTGACCGAATTTTATAGGAAAGTAAAACTTCCACTTACATAATTATATTATTATGCAGATCCTATTCAAATCAGAGAATGTTCTTTTCATCTAGCAGGCCTACTTTCAAAATTCTCCTTGAGAATTTACTTTCTTAAGATAATTTTTTTCCTTATTATCATCATTTCTGAGATGCGTGCGTAATAGCTGTCTGAGACGTAATGATTTTTTCCGTTTGACTTGGTTTGTCAGTCCGTATGACATCGATGATAAATCAGTCATTCGAAAAGCAGTTGTATGTAACTTGAAGTTTTCTGAATAAATCCGGGGAATAAATGATGATGACATGATACAGTCAATCCTGCTATTAAGGTCATCTCTATACGGCGACCACGTTTTCTATATTTGTCACCCTTGAATGTCTGAAATGGTATTTTAGTATTGAATCAACCCTGTATATAAAGGCCACCTGCATATAACGGTCATTTTATCTACCTCTTGTAACTGGCTGTTATATACAGGCTTCATCACGATATGCTGGTTAATTAATGCTGATGATCTTTATTTACTATTATTATATACAGATGACAAAACATACGTTCATCGTCCATTTTATTTATTTTCATCTCGTATTTTACTATAATGTTCATATTTAAGATTAAAGATAGTTTAATAAAATTGGGTTATATATTTAAAAAAATAATAGAAAGTAAATAAATAAATATTTGAATAAATTATTATTAAATTATTTGATTACAGGCCCCTTCATTTGTATGTTATCAAAGAAGGAAATACAGATGACGTTATAGCGTTTCAATTTAATTCTATTTATGGTAATTCACCTGCTGATTGGAACATCATAAACAACGATGGACAGGTTCGTCAATCAAAGCCTTGTTTTATAAATATGAAACACATTGTTCTCCTTAAGAAGCATGGATTAATTTCAAGTGAACACTCGGGTTGTTATTTGACCCCAAATGATACAGCACTAATTGTGGCATGTGGCATGTGCTACAATTGTTGCAATTACTTTTGAAACCACATGAGGATTCCTTCAAAAAAGAGTGTTCTTAGCTTTAGTCCTACAACGAATACACATGTACTCCAGTACAAAATCACCTCCGGTACAAGAAATTTCTCATTGTTGTATATTATGTTACTTAGTCTTCACACTATATATATTTATTGTATACTATTTTCTATAATTTTTCTATTATTTCTTGAATCTTTTGTAGACAATTCTGTTATTGGCAGTCGTTATGAAAAAACCAAAAACAGTCAAAATATTATTACAAAAAGGTGCAAGAACTGATTTTACGTATGAAAATGGAAATACAATATGTCATGTTGCATGTAAAGTAGGCTGTGATGAATGCCTAGATGAATTACTAATGCATATTAACGATGTTAATATTCTGGAATCAAAGAATTCCTCAAATGAAACACCTCTTCATGTTGCTGTTCGCTTTGGTCATCTTTTATGCGCAACTTCACTTTTGAGAAGGGAAGTGTCCGTCAACGCTATTGTGAGTTTATATATCATGCCGCACAATTATAATATCTAAATTGATGAGAAAGAGTTCTCGCAATGTATTATACGATGGTTTACGTACGCACATAATATAGTTAACCATTTTAATTTCCCTGGTATTCCTTAGATCCCATCCAATAACTAGTAAACCGATTAGGCGACAATATAATTTCTTATGAGTATAGTTCATGCTCTTGCAATATATGATAACGTGGATAAATCTGCTCGAAATAAAATTGCCCGTTGATGATTTGAAGCGACCCATCAACTTTGCACGGTAGCGTTACGTTGTGGGGGAAACCAGAGCCATCTATTTACAAATATTTGTAAATAGATGGCTCTGGGGGAAACGCCTGGTAAAAATTAGTGTGTTATGAACCTAGTTTGGAGCGAAACATTCCTAGCCGAAGCTGATTAATTTGGTTTAACCTATTGGAGACCAAACAGATGCAGTTTCAAAGGAAAAAACGTATTTCAATGCTGCTCTAATATTGCAAAGCTTTTTTACAGATGTATCCAGTAAAAACATGCATAAATAGCATTTTAAAGAAAATATATCAGATATTTATTATACGGAATTCAATGTATGGAATAAAACGTAAATTTATTTATTTTTATTGTTGCTATTATTCGTATAGATTCCTCCCAATAACAAGACGAGCCTCATTCTTGCAATTGAAAAAGACAACATCGAGATGGTCCGTTTGTTGCTAGGTGCTGGTGCCGATCCTAACTTACAAATGATGGATGGCAAGACAGCTGCTCATGTGGCTGTTGGAAAGGAATGTCAATCTATTGTACAGGAACTAGAGAAGAACAATGCGGATTTTACAAAGAAAAGTTTTCAAAACACAACTCCGATTGGATGTTCGCCCGATGCAAAGGTACGGAAACCGCATAATGTGTGGAATGATACTGTTGGTACTTGGTAGCATATATGGTTGGTACGATCCTACCCATACGTAACCCATCTGTTTGTTTCAGAAAGTGATTTACATAAGCATACTAATATATTCAGTCAAATACATCTATTGTAGATCTGCGTGACCTTCCCTGCCTTTACTTTGTAACTAGGATTCTATATTAGTGAAGTTGTTTCTCTTCTATATTATCTCACGAACGTGAGTATCTCATTAATTTGTGTAACTCATTTTAATTTTATATAATTGAACCAACAGAGGCGAAAAGAATTAACTCGACATCATAATGCGAAGAAAACGAAACTGCGACGGTTAGAAATGAAGAATTCTATGGCGGCAACGCAAACATCTGCTCCTACTACAAGTACTAGCTATGGTAGCAATACGATTAGGGAATTATTAGAAATTCCTCAAGGAATCCTTGAGCAAGGAAGAATAGTAATCAATCCTAACCAAGCAACTGAATTGCCGAATGTAGAAGTGAGTAATTCTTCTATCGCCAACACGACAACGTTGGGATCACTCCTTGGCGATGTTTTGATGCCTGATAATGAGATTCGAAATAATTTTTTAAATTATGAATCCCAAACTGTCGATCCACAACATTTGTTGGCTTTACTAGCAACGAAACCTGTAAACGAAGAAGATAAAGCGTTAAGACATCAAATGTTAGACGCCTATTATGGATTGATATAAAAAGCAATGGCTGTATATATATTTTGCATAAGATAAGTTTATTTATTTCGCTACATATAGAGGATAATACAGATAGATATATATATATATATATATATATATATATATATATATATATAATAATAATAAAGATAGATTTATCTATCGTCAGATGTGATAGTGCTCAATACCGATTAAACATTGGCAGAGCTGTAATACATAAGGATGGTGACTGAGTCAAAGAAAACACATTCTTAATTTCTGTTACTATAGTTTCACGCAGTGTGCGATCATCAGACAGTTGATACTCAAGTATCAGTATTGAGTATTGAGTATCAAGGATTGAGTATCAACTGTCTGATGATCGCACACTGCGTGAAACTATAGTAACAGAAATTAAGAATGTGTTTTCTTTGACTCAGTCACCATCCTTATGTATATATATATATATGTATATTGTATATATTGGTCATAGACTAATGAAAATTGTACATACGATAACCATGATATGGTTATAGTTTTTATACAAATTTTTCTGTAATAAGTGATACAATAATTATTCATAGCAATCAAATGGAAGATAATTCACCATTTGAAAATTATTTACATTCTTATTTTTTACAATATTATATCGTCACATTATATTTAACGAAGTGCAGCTTATATGTCCGTACGTACCAATAACACAATTATTCTGTTATTTGTCGTTATAATAAATTATCAGAAAATTATATACAATTGTGAATCTAAAATTATATCCTTAATATTTCAAAATTTCAAAATTTGTTCCAGGACGCTTCGACTATGTACCCTCTGTACACTTGGGCTTCCCATATAGCGCTCCTCCCCCTTTATGATAAGTGGGGCGCAAATCCATTTGTGACCAAACATGGCGGTTCATCTTAGTCTAATCTTAGTTGTTGTACTTTGGTGACATTAGCTCTCAGCTTAGCTGCAAACCAAATGTGAAAGGTGGTCAAGCACTATTTCCTTGTTACTGTGTTCAGCTATGGAATGATGCCTAACCAACCGGTTCAACGGAATCAGCAGGCATTATCTAAACTGCGTTCAACCATGATAAATTTACAAGAAGAAACCAGATTTATCAAGAGAAAGAATCAATGGCTGGGTATGATCACCCGGCCCAAGCTATTTATGGGGATTTTAATTGCATCAATTGTTCTGCTTATCATCTATGGCATTAAAATGTCGGCCATTCTGCCAAAGTCTGAGCCTGGGAAAGTCACTGGACTCCAGACAAAAGGAGAAGAATTTTTTATTAGGGGTTCACCATTTGTTATAAAGAGTGGAAGCATTCATTACTTTCGAATGCCAAAGCAATTCTGGAGTGATAGATTAAAGAAAGCAAGGTATCTTGGATTGAATACTATTGTAACGTAAGTATAATATAATTATGATATAACTCATTTGTACCATTTGAATTAAACTATTAATAGTTAATAGTTTATATTTCATCAAAGTCACAGAACTCTACAATAGGTTGATGTGAGATTTAGAAGCCAACTATAGGCTTACCAAAAAGGAAATTTTCAGAAGGAGCCAAAAAAGAACGCGGTGGCTATTGTTCCGGCTGCCGGAAAGTTGTTCTCAAAAGATAGCCTAATGTTCCGTGCGTCCATTGCGCATGCGTATATAGATAGTAAACATGGACGTGTCGATCGATCCAAATTAAATCTTAAATAGTTTGTAAAAGAATTCATAGCATCGTAGATTGGATCGACTGTTTTGGAATAAATATAAAACAGAAACGATATTCAACATATCTGTGCATTCGTAATTTTATTCTGTGTTTGATTTATCGAAGTTTTTCAGCGACGTGGCCCAGCGTTTTCAATATTTGAATGTCGTGGCATTTATTTGGCGTTCTGAAGGTTTCCGAGAATATTTATGTAGGCTAATAACATTTGAAAGCATGTTTACTTTGGTGATTGTAATAATTTGGGATAATAACTCATTAGTTATTTTTCTTATCCTGCAACTGGTGCTATGTGCCTAGGCTACTAATTCCGATTTGACGTATACCGAAGTATGACGTATGACGTATACGTATAGCTGAGTTTGTTCGCTTTTTCTATAAGTTTAGGAGCACGTTTGATGTGGTATTTAGCGTCGTGAATCTCTCATATATAATGCTTTCACCGTCTAGAGCTTTCATTTTAAATTCTTTTATATATTCTACGATTGAAGTGATAAACAGAATAGTTATTAACGTGGTCGAAGAACAGCACCGTCCGTTGCCATTGCATGTTGAACTAATGTGAGAGAAAAGCAGACAACAGATAACGCATGCGCAAAAGACGCACAGAGCATTATCGCTAGTAATCAGGATTCCGGCAGCCGGAACATTATCCAATTCGAAAAAAGAAATAATTTGAATTAGTTGGTACTTGGTAGGCCTATTTGGCCAGTCTGCAGAAAAGGGCAGTTTTCAAGTGTTTGTAGCAGCATTGTTCACTAGTGTTTGCAACAGCAAATACTTTGTTGACGTTTGACCGTAAAATATCTAAATATCATTGAATCTCGGGTGCGCCATTGCCATAATCTGCAGACTGGCTAGTTGGTTTCTCATACCTAAGTTACCCATCCTCTCTAATGATATGATAAATCTGACAGAAAATATTTGTTTTAATGTCATTAAAAACTATTAGCACAATTTGAACAAATATATATTGTAGGGTAAGTTATTAATATTTCTTGTCTTGAATAGTAGAGCTCTTAACTTTCCTGAATATTAGACGGGAATCTGCCGCCTTTTATGGTCTTCTTGTGCTCTTCCTTGGGAAATTCCTAACGCTTTTTAAAATAATGTCTTATGGAGCATGTCCCCCAGAACCCTTTATGTAAAGTATGGATATTGTCAGCGGAATTGTGCGGATTTTCATCAAATTTTAACAGAGTTCAGTATTGGCTTCGAAATTTTGGTACAGGATGGTATTCACAAGGCTTTCTTTACATACTGGCCCAGAACTCACTTTCTGGAGCCACCCCAAAATTTTCTCTACTTTTAATCAAGCAAGGCTGAGAAGTCTGGACGGAACGCTTCCCAAATGATGTCATTTTCCAAGAATATAATGACAATCCTATGGCCAATCTTAGATGCATCTCAATGTTTTCTTAAGTATTTTTGTTGTTGACGTTTGAGCAATTAATTATTAAAAATATGAATTTCATTCTAAATTTGATCTAACCCTCCGGAATCTACTTGCCGGAACATGTGCTTAAACTCTTGATTTAATTAAGCCACTACAATATTTTTATTTTATTTTTATTCCGTAGATATATCGCTTGGAATCTTCATGAGCCGAAACCAGGCCAATTTGATTTTGAGGATGATTTGGATATTGAGTAAGTAAGAAAAATATATATTTGTAACTATCTAGTAAGAGAGAGATTAGTTCAGATTCCTGAGCATCTGGCCAAGGCCAAACAAAAGTTCTAAGAAAGCTAAAGTGTCAACTGATTTTGTAGAGACTGAGCATTAACAACAGAGTCTAGAAAAACTCAAACTCTTTATTGAACGATCGACGAAACAACATTATAATGAGGTGTAGTCCTATAATATAAGTTAGGCTAATTATATGTTCTAATTATACTATGCTATATTAACAATAGATATCCTGTTGTTAGAATAGTATAGGCCTACTTAATACTACAAATTGGTCTAATAATTTTAAAGCTGCTAATGATAATTTTTAACAGTGGTATTTTAACGTCTGGTTAAAATCAATAATTAAACAAATCATATGAAAAATTTAAACAATATCAAAAGAAAATTATTACCTAGCTATTCGCTAACGAGCATCACATCGTCACACAGAGCATATTCGACAGAAGGTAAACCTGCAACACATTTATATAGGCCTATAGAAGAAAAAAGTTTTCTTTTCAATCTTTATATATATGATTCATGATTATGATTTATGAGTTTGTATTTTGCAGGTCATTTATCAAATTGGCCCAGGTCTACGGTCTCTATGTTATTCTGAGACCAGGGCCATACATCTGTACAGAATGGGACTTAGGTGGACTACCAAGGTTAGTGAGTACTTACTGTGTTTCCTTTTCAATCGTGATTAATAATTTGGTATTGCTTTGTATTTATCATTTTATTCTTTTACTTTTTAGTTGGTTATTACATGATAAA
Organism: Haliclystus octoradiatus; assembly: GCA_916610825.1. Classification (NCBI taxonomy): domain Eukaryota; kingdom Metazoa; phylum Cnidaria; class Staurozoa; order Stauromedusae; family Haliclystidae; genus Haliclystus; species Haliclystus octoradiatus. The sequence continues at coordinate 15,664,674 of OU744454.1, read as the reverse complement.
AACATGAAACTTAGATCAATGTATCCACCATTCCTAAAAGCAGTTGATAAATATTTCGACAAATTATTTGAAATTATAGCACCGCTTCAGGTTTGTATATTGATTACGACCAATATGACCTATACTGGTAATGAGTGTAGGGTTAGATCTGACCCTATTGTGAATTTTGATACAAGTTACATAAATCGCGGACATACCACAATGTTTATATACGGACAATTGAAGTTGAATTTGCCTGGCGATTTAGTAAAACAAAGGATAAAGGGCTGTGGTCATACTGTAGGGGTGTCATCCAAACTCAACGTCAAACATTAATTTTATTTAATTTGTGTAGTGGATCTTGAGCTCACAACCAGATGATGTAGGTTGTGCAAAGCCACTCACTCAGCATGTTTAAATCTACTCTTTCAAGTTTCGTAGAAAATTAATATAGCTATTGTTAATTTTTTTTTAACCTAATCACATAGTATAAGTAATTGAGTAAATGCTTCTATGTGTGTATTCTTTTGGAACATAATTTTTACGTTCTAATCTTCCAATAAAGACACATGTATTGGTTTTACTGTATATAACCTCATCTCAATTTTGTTATAGGTAAATAATGAAAATGCCTCTTGCCCTTGGTTCATGAATTATGAACAGTCTATTAACAGACTTTATGAAGGGTTCATATATGGAAGGGTCCCCTAAATAAATGAGCACTTGCACGTTCATGACGGGACTGTCAATCACCAAGACAATCACAATTATATATTATTATTACACTGTATAAATATTAATACAGTGAAAGCTGTTTATAACAGCCAGATGAATTGGCCACTATATGCAGGTGACCTTTAATTACAGGGTTGATTCAATAGAAAATTAAGCCATTGCTAGAGTCACCACTATAGACAGGTGGTCGTTGTACAGAGGTGACCCCTATAACAGGGTGCACTTCATTATTATACAAAATTATCTCGCCCTGGAAGGGTTCATGAAATGGTTAATGAGCCAGTTTTTTGTTCATGTGATGAACTCGTCAAATGACTATAGCCACCGTAATAAGAATAAAATCACATTCTGTTTCACAGTTTCATTGTTGTCTTATCACAGACCCGCGAGAATAGCATTTTAGTTGATTATATACCATCATAATTATTTTAATTATTTTAATTATTTTAGTTTTCTAAAGGAGGTCCTGTGATTGCTTGGCAAGTTGAAAATGAATATGGAAGTTATGGCAGTGATAATATTTACATGGAGTACATCAAAAATGTAAGATAATGTTATTATTACAATACAATAAACCATTTAACAGCAAGCAATATAACAATCAGCCATTCACAAATTGCTGATCAAAAACAGCTTCCTGTCGGCCAGCTACTATAAATAGTCTTGCCTGGCTTTTATCAAAACATTTATTCATAAATCTCAATTTTCAAAAACTTTATTTAAAAATATTATTTTCTTGAACAACAGTCATCGATTGTGTTTCCATGAGATTGTAAATAGGTAATCGGCAACAAATATCAATTATTTAAATGAAAATTTGAATCGAATGACTTCATTTTCAACCAATTGTTGATGTCAGTCGTTCTTTCCTGACCAAGGCTGTTGGCGAAGAGCTGGTGCAGTGGCCAAATGACTTGTCTCAGTTCTCTACCAATTTTGGAATAGGTTAAGAACACTAGATTATGTTGATAATCTCCAACTCTTTGCCAACATCCCCAATTCACACCAATTCGATTTGGGGTTGCCAAATGACATGTGTTAGCCGATAAAATTGCATTGTCTGTTTGATATCCAATGTAACTGTTAAAATGGAGTTAGCAGCATACATTTCATATGTATTTTCTTTAATATTTTCTTCAAGGCTTTTGTCAAACGTGGGACAACAGAATTGCTGTTTATATGTGATAACCTTGATGGACTGGGAAAGTACAAGCTTGAAGGAGGTAGTTATATTCATCATCATCATCATCATCATTTATTCAGAAACCTTTAAGTTACATACAACATTTTTTCAAAGGACTGATTAATCATTATAGTAACATATAAGGTAAATTGGACAGGAAACAGACATTTATATAGGATTTAGTAGCAGAACAATAAATAAGTGAAGCAAATTATATTAAGAATCTAAATGCTTCTCAAGGAGACTTTGAAAGTAGGCCTGCTCTGGACTTCCTTCATTGTAGACGGTAGGCTAGATTGTTCCACTTGTGCGCACCAGCATCTGGAAATGAGTGACGTTGGCTCAACTTGATGTATATGTCATTATGGGTTTGAGATCTTGTCTTGGTGATACTTAGGTTGTTGCAATATATGTATATATTTTTATTTGTAACCCCTAGAATCATATTATCTAATTAATCTACCCTGAAATAAATATACAATATAGTAATATTCTCATGGTACATCTTGATGATTATGCAAATGAACATCAATTTCAAATCAGATATGTTCTTTTATCAGTTCTTCAGACAATTAATTTCAAACATGACGCCAAAAAACATTACAACACATTACAAAAGATTCAGGTAAACTTGAATTTCTTTATTTCTCGCTAGCTGCAACAGAAGTAGATGGATTATAGATGGGGTGCACTTACACAGAAATAATTATGTTTGAGGCTTGTCTTACCGGTTACTCCCTCCTTAATGTGAAGTATCCATGCTTTCGAATCGCAATGGAGTTTAGTTATAATAATAATTTGACCATCTAAATTAAGATAAGGATCCTTCATTTTCTAGTAAACAAATCCGGAAACTACTTAAAATATTTTAACAACAATTTCCCATGAGTCATAGCTTTGATGGAACACTCAAAAACAAAAAATGACTTACCGCCGTGGCTTTTAGCTTTCTCCTTATGTGTCTCTTGTGTACTATATAGCTATGGCTCATAAGAAATTGTTCTGAAACTGAAACACGTCTGTAGTATAGCCACAGGTCTCTTTTTTGTGTGAAGATTTACCAAATGCTGAGATTTTATTATTTTTCTGTAGCCTGGTAAACCATTTTTCGTGACAGAGTTTTGGATTGGTTGGTTTGATCACTGGGGAGAGAAGCATCACGTTTCAAATGCTGATGCCATGGCTAAAGTGTTGAAAGACATCATTGCACTTGGAGGCTCGTTTTGTCTTTATACTCTCTTTGGTATGCCAATACTGCAACACATGTATTAAGATATTTGGTAGATCTGATTTTTAAGATTAGGTTGTCCGCTATGACGAAGTGTACGAATTCAACAAGTGCTTCTATTGAAGTAAACAGAATGTTTGATCACAGCTTGAATCAGACTAGAAGGCTTCAATATATGAGGTCAAACTCTACTTACTTAAAAATCATATCAATCAGGCAAGATCTTGATCATAATCTTGAACGTCATAACAGTATATCAGAATAGCAAGATATAAGCAATATCATGTTCATGAATTTTTGATAAAATAGTTCATGAACTGATATGTAATGAAATGAACCAAATTTTCTTTATCTTATCAATTTAAATAACTGGGAACTCAAATATACGTTGAAAATATATCATTCTTTATTTTCTTAAATTTTTCCAATATTGTAATGATTTTGTTTACTTGGATGTATATGTATACTTCACTCATTTGGACTTTTATTTCGGATTGACTTATAACTGTACTTTACACTGTCTGAATAATTTGATCCAGTCGACAGACCGTTGCTTTATTACATCATGTTACATTTAGTTTTTATAGGAAATCGATTGTGAAAAGTTGTACATTTGCAATCATTTATCACATATCTAATCAAAGAGAAATCTGATCACTTGTCCTTCTCTTGAAGGCCTTTATGGTTCAATGTATTCTGATGCTGGTTTCTTATGTCTGTCTGTATGTCTGTTTTTTAATTATTCGACTGCATTCTCTCTCTTGTCTAGGTGGTACTAACTTTGGTTTCATGAACGGTGGTAACATTGAAAACGGAGAATACAAACCAACAATTACAAGCTACGGTAAGTTGCATCATCTAACAATCACTTTTCACATTTATAAATCTCATTATGTTATGACTTTGCGGTATTTCAGATTACGACTCACCAATTAGCGAAGATGGAGCTTTATCAAAAAAATTCAAGATCTTTAGAAAATTCCTTTCGAAAAACGACGAAGGTAATCTATTGTTAGAAATCAGAAACAACGTAAATTCCAATGTACGCTAGTCTTCTTGCAGACTAAAATCTATCTTAACCAAGGTGTAGTACGCAGAATTTCAACTTTTGTTACAATGGGTTTTAGTGAGGCCTCTTTAAGGGTGTTTGAAATATGAAATATTGGTGCAAGGGTCAAAATAAAGTACAAAATATTTCAACATTTTCATGATTAAATATGAAATATTAGCAATTTTGACAGGCATGCTTTAACCTATTAAATCTATAAAAATTTAAAATAGTTGCTGATTTTCGGAATGAAATATGATTTATTTTGACCCCCTTAAAGAGGCCTCTTTATTCTTGCATGCATGCTAGTTCACGCCTCAACTTTGCTTTGCACTTCAAAGGTAATTTTTTATTTGTCAGCTAAAAAGATTACAAAACACAGCAATCAAGAAGATAATAACATGTACCAAAACACATTATCCCTATTTTGTGTGAACTGAGTGCATCTCCTACCTCCTGCCCACCAAATGCTGACTTTAATCTATTGTTGGATCTTGAATAACCACTCTTAAATCTATTTATAATTTCCCACCTAGAATATTTCAAAGCAATTTTAGACAAAAATACCCCTCAATGATGACTTGGCTCAACCAACAGCAACATGATAGCGGTACTTAGCAGCAATTATCAATCTTATAGTGACCATACTGTCTTCTGTGGAAGCTCTATCGTCTTGGGCTAAACTTCCAGACAACCTCAAATCTTTCCCGTCTTTGATAGTTTTTGAGAGCTAGCATCCTAGTATTCATATAAGCAGTCTTGTTTATAGTATGTGACTTTTGATGATTTTCTTATAGGGATTGATTGGTTCCCGGATGAGGAAACTCACACAGCGTATGGTTAGTTGATACAGATTAACAATGATTGAGGATTTGATTTCTATTGGTTGTACTTATTATTGGTTAACATTTGATGCAAATGTCATTTTGCTTGTTCACATCCCTCCTATGACAAGGTTAGGACTAGATCAGAGGTACCACAAGGACATGTAACATGTTAAATCAAAAAGCGAAGCCCAGCAAGATCACGGCGGATCCTTGCTTCAGCACACTAATGTTGGAAATAGCAGTTCTTCCGTAATTGATTAGAATACATATCTCACTAGCTAGTTTGTAAATACCTCTCCGAAAAAAAGTTCCTGAGTGCATGAAAGTGAAATTTCCCAAAAGTTCATGAAGTGTTCATGAACTCTTTGTGACTGTTCATGCTGTGATTTTCTGTGTTTCTTGCCTCATGCTGGAATTTGTCGATGTTTCAATTCTTTTTTGTTCCACAAACTTTCATTTGTTGCGGCATAGTGGGTATTGTGTCCGGCTGACTGTGTCTGGTTTGACTTTGGATGTGAACATTCGATAATATTACAGTACCACTGATCTAACAACGACCCTGTGACAACATGCCTGCAGACGAATTTGGCTTAGATCAAACTCTGCTAAAGATTTGAGAAGCAAGCTCAAACTCACTTGTGATTATTTATTACATTGTTTTGTCATTTATTGGTAATATCTTGTAAATTATTCATAATAAATGATTGATGCTGTAGAAATTGGGAGTTCCCCTGTAGTCTGTAGTCCCCATCATAACACTATCATTTACTTTATTGAAATATAATTATCAGTAGATGCTGTAGATATTCATGAAATATATTTTATGAATTATGTTTTTTCAAGGTGATATTGAGTTGAAAAGACGTCTCACATTAAATGAAATATTGATTCATACCAAGGTAATTACATTTTATCGTTATACCTAGAGTACACTAGGTCTACCTACACAAAAACGATGAAAATTCCATGGAAGTGTTGTCAAAATCATAAATTTTTAAGCTATGAAAAGTTTGAAAGCCATGAAAACATCCATATTATAGCCTGTGTGCAGTCTAAAACGTGTCTCAACGAAAGTGAAAAGTCCGCGCATTGCTCAGAAAAATATGTTATGCTGACACTTCACTAGCCTTGAGAAAACCCAATCAAAATGACTCTAATGCCCTGGCCAAATGACTTTTTTTATTTCGCCAACATTCATCGGATTTTGTTGAGTTCATTTTCGTCAACATCTTGAGGGTGGCCAAATGACTTTTTATTTTCGCAACATTCATCCGATTTTGCTGAATTCAACAATGTTGGCGAAATAAAAAGTCATTTGACCGGGGCTTAAGTCTATATGCTCATAGAAGGTTGATTTTATAAATTTAATATTACTCTCAGGTTGTTCAAAGTGAAGAAGTTATGTCGATGGAATCACTCAATATTCATGATGGTATAGGACAATCCTATGGCTATATTATATATGAGACAGAACTACCATCAGATGCTCAAACTATTAAAATAACCAATGCAAGAGACTATACAATGGTAAGTGATGTATTTGTTGCCATATATTAAATATTTTGGATAGAATAGGATTCATTCGCATAATTTTAAATTTGGAAATAATTGCAAGCAGCACAACACTCTTACGCGTATAGCTAATGTGCTAAAATTCACTAAAAATGTTGTAGAGATTTGATCTTGTATGAATAAATGTGATGAAAATACTAAAGGGCTATAAACTAAAATATTTCAATTGTTTTCTATTGAACTTTGTTATATCGTACTCACAATGTAATGCTATGTTCTTTTCGTTTCATTCAGATTTTAATGGATAATGAGATTTTGAAGGTTCAAGATAGTAGAACGGATGAAATTGAAATTCCTTTGACGAATATAGGGGTACGTTATTAGCATTATTTTTTTTTTAAATAGGCTAGGACACAATGAATCCTGGATGAACAGAAAACGCTGTGAAAATATACTCAAATGATATTGAAATAATACTGAAATTCACCACATACAGTCAAACCTGTTATAACGGTCACCTCTATACAGCGACCACCTGTCTATATTGGTCACTTTTGCAATGTCTAGCAATGTCTAAAATAGTATTTTCTATTGAATCAAACCTGTATATAAAGGCCATCTGTCAATTTATCTGCCTCTCGTAGCTGGCTGTTATATACAGGTTTCACTGCACTTTAGTTCTGATAGATTCTTCTCCGTCCGCTGAAAAACTATTGAAAGGCACGTTAACATTTGAAAACTACTGATAAATTGGACCGAATTTAGTACCACCCTATTCACTAAGTTTTCAGTAAAAGTTCAGTTTTTCAAAATTCATAATGTATTAATTTATCTTACAGAGAATAAAAATGAATATGCGCTCTAATTTACGCAAGAGTGCACATGAAGCTTATATAAAAATGAGAGGAATAATGTATGGAGGTTATTTTTGTTGCAGAAATCAAAAGAAATCAAAATTCTGGTAGAAAATTGTGGGCGAGTCAATTATGGTAAAAGAATAAACGAGGAGCGGAAAGGTTAGAAACATATATTTGTTTACAGTTAATTAGCAGAAGCTGACTAAGGTCAATGATCTGTGTTCTGTTTGGTTGCTCTAATTTATTGATATACCTGATGCTTTGGCAAAATTTCATTGACAATGATTAACATTTTTTGATTTGTTGATTTAGATTAAATTTGGATTAATAGCATCCACTGTTTATAATAGTTTATTCTCTTCATATATTTTAGGAATTCTTGGACACGTTGAAATCAATGGTAAAAAACATCAAGGATGGAAGATATATCCATTGGAATTTGAAAAAGGATTTATTGAAAAGTAAATAGTCTAAGTATTTTAGTTTTGCTTTTTGATATAACTCAACATTCCCTTTTGTTCAACATTTTACATTATGTTTGTATAAAAGACGGTTCTATGACTGTTCAATTGGGTCGATTCATAGAAAATTGAAACTCAAAATGTTTACCTTAACTTGTTGCACTAAGTGCCTTGTTCACTAAGGTTTTTTTTGATAAAATTAAACGGATAAGGATTTTTTGAGAAATAAGCATTCGACAAAATGAGATTTTAAAATCTTGAATAATGGAGAAAGTGACGTCATTTTTGTAAAAATTCCTATCATAAAGATGAACGCTATAAGATCATCACAACTATCGAGCATTCGTCCATAACAACAACACGATTCAATCTCAATAGCTGTTGTGATCTTATCACGTTTTTCACTATTTTTTATTACAAGGGGTTAGTGTCATCAAAATAGGATATCAACTGCACCTATCCACTGAAAAAGAAAGAAATTCATATTTCTTTGTATTATTAAAACTACTACACAATTATTTCCTCCACTTCCTTCTAAATTTGTGAAGCCGCCAAGGATTGTAAATCCCAGAATCCCCATTTTATCAAACCCTGTAAACAGTTTATGAACGTTAAATGGCTTGTTTTTCGTAAATGTTCTTATGAAATGTTTTTGAACTGTTTTCACAGAAAATCCTTTATGTTTTCTTCTTTTTAATTCATAGTTCTACATGATTTAACATAGTTTTACATAGTTTTACACAGAGTTTACACATTTTTTAGATGTTATCATTTATCCATATATTGAAAACCGATATAGGCGCTATAAATGTTTCAATATTTTATTTTTATTATAATCAATTTCTTTCTTAAAGGATAACTTCAAAGAAAGAGGCCCTAGTTGGTATAACAGAAACTACCAATGCATATCCTGCAATCTACATGGGAATATTGCATGTTCATGGTCGTGCTCCACGGACAACATTTCTTAGCATGAAGGTAGGTTCCTACTGTGATGAAAGGAATTAGGAATCGTTTCCTCATCTATTGAAAGACCTGTATATAACAGCCAGCCATGAGAGGTGAAAAATTGACCATTATATGCAGGTGGCCTTTATATGCAGGGTTGATTCAATGGAAAATATTAATTTAGACATTTTAAGATTGACCACTATAAACAGGTGGCTGCTGTATAAAGATGATTGTTATTATAGGGTATGTTGTATCAAAATTTTGAAACTTTGACATGTTGTAGGCATTTTGTTACATGTTTTGAGCATAAAACCACTTAGCTTAATGAATGCACTTGGATTTATTCAAGTCAACTTTGAATTTTAGGGCTGGGACAAAGGTATTGTATTTGTAAACGGAAAGCATCTGGGGAGATATTGGAAGAAGGGACCCCAACAAACTTTATTTGTCCCTTCTCCATGGTTGAAATCTGGAGAAAATATTGTTGTTGTGTTTGAAATGGGATCACACCCCAAAGAACTAATGATTAAATCAATTGACCAAGCAACGTTAGGGGATGATGTTGTTGATACAGAAATATCGGAAACAACACTCCAAGGTAATTAAATAATTTTGAATGCAGCATTAGAGATAAAATTACAGCAATTCTGGACACCAACCTGACATGGGAATTGCCATTCACACATTAGACCGCATAAATAATATAATTAACTTATAACTCAAGAACAAGCTACATGCACATATTAAAATCAAATATAAACACATCCAGATAGAAATTTAGATAATGTAATACTGTACATTTATATTTATACAAAGTATCAATCTAGTGAATTAATTTCATGATACAGATAATATTTTATTGTTGTGTAATCAATTTATTATCAAAAGGAAAAAATATGAAAAATTATTAAAATTATTGTTTTTATTTATTTATCATTTTTTTGACCTCCGCTTTCTTTTATTTGTTGATAACAATTTTTATATGCTGCCATTGATGTTGTTTCAAATGAAGTATATTTTGCCTGACATAATCCTGGATCTAATTCTGGTTGATGGCGTGGGAATGCTTGCGGTTCTTTACGTAATCCTGTTAGGGGATTTAAAATGAAGTCAGTACCTCATATGAAATGTGCGGTAATTAATTTATGTTAAATTTATGTTAAATAAACCCATTTTCACACATTTTGTTAAGATTTTATGCATGAATTATTATTGAAAACGTGAATGCAAAGCGGCAGCCATTTAATATTCATGAACTGTTTCTGATTAGGTAATCAACTGTCAATTTTCTTGAATATCTTCAATATTCATGATTATTCAGTAAACTTATAAATCGTTATTGAACTCTCAATAATATGAATTTGTGTTAGAGTTTCCCATTTATCCACGCACCGGATAAGTTCCCCTCCGAAAAACGACTCAGAAGTTCATAAACAGTTCATGAACGTTAAATGGCCACTCAATCTTTCATGAACTGTCCTTGAAGGTTCATGAACTTTTTATGAACAGTTGATGAAAATTGGGACCATTATATTGGAGCAATTAAATGTTCATGAACTGTTTGTGAACTCCTGAATTGATTTTCGGAGGGGTTAGTAAGATTAGACTGTGTGGCTAGTGCATATAATTATTATGGTTCATGAAAAGGCATATCACGAGAAAAGGAAATTTAAGAGGCATCAAAAAATCATGAGTTGCTGTGGTGGATGATTTTTGTCTTTGGGTTTTGTCTCCAAGTTTTGTCTTGTAGTGACTCAATTGCGCCACGAAGCTATTGCTCTTACCTAACTGTGCAATAAGTCATCAATAAAATAAAGAACAAAAAATTTTCAATTATAAGAAAACTTAAAAAAACAAATTTGACTTTTTAGTTCATGAAATATGGGACATTTTTGAGCTCAAACCAACATTAAATGTCCAAGGCGATTCAATTGGAGCTAGATCTTCTCTGAATTTTCAATTTTTCATTGTAAAATAATTCTATAGTTAGGCCTACAGTTTTCATGGTTTTTTCAGATTTCCCATTAACATATATTGTACCATATTCAAAATTTACCTGTTGCTATTTTATTTCCGTCAATATTCATTATTTTATTTAATTTACTACCGCATGTACATTCTTCTACTCCAACAAGGGACTAACAACTTTTACTATAAATTTGTAATTTTATAATTAGTTAAATATTCAATTAAGAAGGGCACAAGAAAATGTGTTGAAACTTTGTGTCAAACTTGTTGTGCTGATATTCTGTATTAAAATAAAATAAAGGCTTTGATAAACTGATGTTAGTTAAAAACATACATACCATTGCTGCTTGAAGTTATTCGTATCCTTTGATCTGTTCTGTTAACTTTATTTTTGTTGTACGTCAAACCGTATGTTGTGTTAAAGTAATGATCATGCTTCAAATGAAAAATCACATTCAACTTTTCAAAATTACACACAGCATTATTGAAAATACCAAATCACCCAACTGTCAAAATTGTTGAGTGTTGAGCATATTATTAATCTCATAGGGCAGCGAGTCACATCCCCTGTCGAGACTGACTACGTCGCAATCCAATCCACTCATCTGGAAAGAAAATACTGACTGCGCCACTAATCACTAATTCACTATCAGGAGAATGTTTTTTGCAAACAATTTCTGTAATAGCACCCTGATGGGGGGATTCTGGTGCAACCCCTGCCAACAACATCAACGCGAACGTACCCACTAAAATTTGTTCAGTTTGATAGGCTACAAAATCTATTCCCTATATATCGATCTATTCGAAATTGCCTGTGGACGTCGCCATCTCTTTGAGGCCAAGAGATTCAACGGCTTTATTATCATAAAACGCAGATACTTCAAATCTCTGATTGATTCTTACTTGAGATATAATTGGGTTCATTTTATTCATGTTGTTTACATCATAACGTTCTTCATTCCAGTTTCCAATCAATGTTTCATGCGAATAAGCTGTTTCATTTGTTTTACATCTCCATCCGAATTGATCAAACTTTTTAGCATCCGTATGATCCCATACTTCACCTTGTCCAGATGCTGTTAGATATCCACAAAACGGTAGCTTTTTCGCACACATTTTTGAATGCGATGCGATGCAGACTTTTATTAGATGAAAAATGAAAGTGGAAGAAAAAGCTGCCATTATGAATCTTTGAGACAAATGTTGTCATGACGCTTCTTGCTGTCAAGGTAACAATCCATAACATCTCTTTGGCCGCCATCATGAATGTTGGTGAATGATTTTTTGTGTTATTTATTATCGTTTTAGTGAAGTAAATTATTGTAGGGATGGCATCAACACGTACAATTACAAAATCAGACGTTCAGGCATCAAGAACACATGATTATCTTTATGGTAAAATATCTAGAGGAACATTTATACAAGAAGCAAGATCATTTTTTAGCAAGAAAAAAGCTTTGTTTTGCTGCGTAATTTGTATTGCATCGTGATTTATATTCTAGATCCTCTTCACGCACTTCCCAGCGAGAGAGATCATGCAAGGGCAATATTTAGAGCAAATACCAATGCACAAAGGATTGTAAGTTATGAAAAGGTTTATTTATTTGTGAGAAGTAATAGTGATGGATAGAATCATACCTGCTACTATTTTATTAACCTGCTATCCATATTCTATATGCTATGTTTTTACTTCTTAGAAACGTGTCCCAGAGTTCAAAACTATGTTTAGCTCATTGCAGCATTTTCCGAGCCACACAGTTCAATTGGAGGGAACTGATCCTGTGCCAAAGTTTATCTCTAGAAGTTGGCGTGGGCATGAAGACAGAGCGAGAAATGCAATCATGAGGTTTGCATGGCATTGGCAATAGTTGCCATTAATCAATTATCTATTTATTTATTTATAGTAATATCAAGGTACTTGTGTTGTCTTTGCTGTTTCAATAGTGCTCGATGCCATAAATGCAGAGCTCTTTAATAATTAATAAACGAAACAATCAGACATTCATATTGCTAATTTTCTAATTGCTAACATTCATATTGCTAATCTGATTTTTCGTTTATTAATTATTTATTTATTTATTTATTCAATTCGTTATTCAATTCGTTATTGATAGTGCACTATCATTGTATTATCTAATGATTTCTTTTTTGGATTTTTATCCCTTTCTATAATTTTAGACTGAACCTTCAACCAATGCAGACTGATGCAAAAGTAACTGGCCGTGATCGCTACAAGTATTTCCGAAGGTATTATTAATGTTGTCAGGTTTATATAGATGAGAAACTATTTTAACATCTCCATATGAGGTTGAGGTCTATTCTATCCATTTAAAACTGGTGATAGATATTGCATAGAGACCCATAGTTAACTTCTGGGTACCTGTAATAGTAGGCGTGCGGTCTGATCTTATTTAGTCTTTCTGTCCTCTTCCATACTTTTTAATAACATAATCTACTTTTTTTTTTTCAAATGTCAGCCAACAAGTTAATATACCCCCCCAATAGTCTGTTTTCGTTCTGCCGAAGAGCTGCACACAATTCCATAATTCTCGAAATTTAGGCGACCATCTAGTAGATATGACATACTTGCTATGAAAGCAGCGTACGTAACTTTATTTCTTTATTCCTAAATCCAGTTACACCCCTATAGCAATGTCTTGACTGTTTTTCTGGGTTAATTTTGTTTGAATTAAAACTACTTTTGGCGTTATCAAAATAGACAAATAATTAATGTGGAACATTTTCTAAATGAATTTATCAAACAAATATAGCTATATAGAGAATGATAAAAAACCAAATAAAACCAGTTCGTGAAATTAGATCTTCTCTTGGTAATAGATAAGGAACTATTTTACATCTCGATATGAGGTTGAGGTCTATTATATCCATTTAAAACTGATGATAGATATTGCATAGAGACCCATAGGTAACTTCTGGGTACCTGTAATAGTCAAAACCAAGGGAAAATTAGAAAAAACAAAGCCCGCTAGGTACAAATATGGCATTTATCTATCAGTTGATATGCAATTTGATGTATTTGATTTTGAAATGGCTGAAAAAATCACAGAAAACCGCCGCAAACACACATAAATCAACAAAAAGATTCGCATTTATAGGTATAGATAAAATCATATCACTTCACATAGTATTGTTTGCATTATATTTTATCATAAATATTTTATGTTTTTTTTTCTAGACCAATCATTCCGTTTATCACTCGACCGTCAGCAGAAATCATTATGCATAATTCGAGGTAGAAACAATTGAAATTCATGAAATTGGTCACAATAAGATATCATTACTGGATATTTTCTATTTATCATAATTAATTATGTTTATACTGATATTTAATTATGTTAATACACAATAAAATTAATGGTTAATATAATGTTAAACCATAGTTCCGTTTTTACAATGACTTACAATGAAGATATATCGTATGAACGGGTGTATTGACCATAGTGCTATTACAGCAAAGTTACCTTCTAAAATATTAAGAACATTTTAAAAATCAACAAAGTAAAGATTACAGTTAAAGAGATATAGGAAATTTTAATACAATCAATCAGTTCTATTTTAATTTTGCATTTTAAAGAGTGATAGACTTGATGTTCTCACCCATTATTAAACCATATTTAAACTCCGGGTTTAAACTATGTAAACCCTCTCTTATTTATTGCCAGATATGATGATGCATTGAGTGAAACAGGACATAATCGGCCTCTGACACCGGCAACTCGAAACGTCATGGTTCAAACCGATTATCGTGATAGTGAAGCTCAGACCGATCCTTATTCTCCCGAATATGTTGTTTGTCCTGGAACTGAGCCAGAGCTATTAACGATTGCAACACTCTCTTACGGTAAGACATGGCTCTGAGTTATTTATTTGCCTTAGTTTTTCGAGTTTAATCTTATACGAAAAAGTTCGGTTCGCCGTCTGACATAATCCTGTTTAAAGTATCTTTTTATGTTATTAAGAACACATTATGAAAGAGTCCCAAGGGCTAGATGTCCATACTTTTGGCCATAAAGGGGAAGTTCAGATATTAATTGGCACCTTCCAAAATTCAGAAAACAAATTTAGTGTATTCTTTGCCATGAAAACTTTCAATATAACCTTCTTGACTTTTCTCAACTTTTATATTCTTTACTCAAAAATTTCAACGTAATATGTCCTTTGTGAAAACATATTTAGGATCATGATCTTTTCAAGATCTGAAACTATTTTATGGTCATTCTGCCTAAGTTTAAACTCCGTTGAAATGAAGAGTTTATAATTCAGAGTTAGAGTTTATTGAATATACATCATCCTACAGTTTTGCAAATGTTTATGAAAATTCCCATAATTATGTGGTATTGTATTCTTTGCGTTTTGCTTTTTATTTTAATTAGGACGTGGGTTACCGGCTGGTTTAGCTGAAGTTGAAATGATCGAGAGAGCACGTGCTAAAAGAGCTTGGTAAGATGAAACGATTTTATAGACGTATCGCGTTTATGGGAGTTCCGTCAACGTAACATAGAGGCTATGATCTTCCAATGAGAGACTTAGTGTGCTTCTCGCATAGGTCTGTTTGTTAGCATTCCAGCTCTATATTCTAAGCATGGTACTTAATTTCAACTTAAATTTACTTATATGGTTGGTATGACTGTTTTATTATTATTTTGTACGACAGGGAGGCTACTCTACCTCCTTTGCATGATGTTGAAAATCTTGAAAAACGACGCAAGATGATGCGAGAACAGGAAACGAAAGAATGGTCTCAGAGGGAGAAAGAAATTGAAAAGTATGTTTTACGATACCTTATCTGAATGCTTATGCTACCTCACTCACACGATGTATTTAAATTAGTCAAGACGGTATACCATGACGGTGACGTACTTGATTGGTACAGTAGTAACTAGCACTATACGAACAAAGAACAACTAATTACAGCAACATCTGTTTCTTGAACACAAATTAACATGTATGGTGTATCAATCAATGCCAATCACAATTTTTCATTTTGATCTTTGATCTATCTAAAAAGTTACAGTCGACGAGCGAGCACAGCAACCAATCAGGATGCAGTATTATATATTAGGCGGACTCCTATAGGTTCTACTAATTGATAATAATTAACCATGGTTGTGACACATTTGATTGACACTACAGTAATTGATATTTCAGATTGTTTGAAAAGTTAATTTCCTTGTAATTAGTTTTGTTTGACTATTAAAGAAGTCATTTTCTATCAAAATAATTAGGCATCAACTCCCCCTCATTGTCTATCGCCGAGATAACTTCTGTGTGGGCTGCCAGTGCCTTTTTCGATGGAGAATTATGGGGAATTCCAAATATGATATGCCAAACTTTCAAATTAAATACCGAGTTGGCTTCTGCACTGGAAGATTCGAGCGATGTCTCATTTTGTAACTGCACAAACTGGATTAGTAGCCGTTTTTACCATGTGTCGTTACGCCTTATTTGATTTTCAACTATAAATTCTATTTTCCGTAAAGCTGCTAAAGTCTAACTGATCATAGTCAATAGATGACTATGATTATCTAATCGTATCGTAACTGATCTTATCTTCTATTGACTATGAACTGATGCAGTGTCTCCCTCTCCTTTGCTTAGATATAATACTACTATTTCTGTTTGCAACCATCTATTCATTGCAAGCGCCCGTACTTCAGCTGCATTACGTCATCACACTTCTTAGAATCTGGACATACTGCTACATATTAATAGCACAACTCACTTTGATGAGTGACCGATTATATTTTTGACTTTTTTGACGATAACTGACCAGCTGATATGACGTGAATGATAAGATGAATAAAAATGAATAGTTATCCCGATAGTTATCAACGCAACTAGTCATGTGGTCTATCATTTACTTCGACACCTGTCCAAGTCATGAAGCTGTTATCGTTTGCTGATTTATTTTTAGCTCTGAGAGAACAATCAGCTCGGAATCTTTTATCTGTTTGCTGAGGATCAATGATTTTATCTCTTCTCTGGAATTATTTCCTTTGCAGGCTACAGGAAGCGAGGTTGGAAGTACTCAAAGAAATGTTACACAAAAGGGAAGAGAGACACGGTGCTAGAAATGATGAACGCTTACAGAAACGATGGTAATAATAATTGTTCTGACCAATATGAGGACTGTATTGAATATATTATTGTGAGTCAAAAACTAAGTCAAAGTAACAAAATTGTGACTTGAATGCTGCTAGGCAAACTTTATTACAACTGGTTGGACTCATACAGCTGATGAAGTTGAAGTACCAATCACCATGTCTTACAAGCATTACATGAAAATGATGCTAAAATAGTTACTTAAACGAGATTACATAATAACTATCAACAGGGGTTTTCGTCCAAACAACGATAGGGAGGTTGGTTTAGATTCAGAACGAAGTCAATGTCGAAGCCAAATTTGTTTGGGGTGATTTCCTGGACATGCACAGTATGGATGCGCACAAGGAAAATTCGATTTTGACATAATAATAATAATAATAATAATAATAATAATAATAATAATAATAATAATAATAATAATAATAATAATAATAATAATCATAATAATAATAATAATAATAATAATAATAATAATAATAATAATAATAATAATAATAATAATAATAATAATAATAATAATAATAATAATAATAATAATAATAATAATAATAATAATAATAATAATAATAATAATAATAATAATAATAATAATAATAATAATAATAATAATAATAATAATAATAATAATAATAATAATAATAATAATAATAATAATAATAATAATAATAATAATAATAATAATAATAATAATAATAATAATAATAATAATAATAATAATAATAATAATAATAATAATAATAATAATAATAATAATAATAATAATAATAATAATAATAATAATAATAATAATAATAATAATAATAATAATAATAATAATAATAATAATAATAATAATAATAATAATAATAATAATAATAATAATAATAATAATAATAATAATAATAATAATAATAATAATAATAATAATAATAATAATAATAATAATAATAATAATAATAATAATAATAATAATAATAATAATAATAATAATAATAATAATAATAATAATAATAATAATAATAATAATAATAATAATAATAATAATAATAATAATAATAATAATAATAATAATAATAATAATAATAATAATAATAATAATAATAATAATAATAATAATAATAATAATAATAATAATAATAATAATAATAATAATAATAATAATAATAATAATAATAATAATAATAATAATAATAATAATAATAATAATAATAATAATAATAATAATAATAATAATAATAATAATAATAATAATAATAATAATAATAATAATAATAATAATAATAATAATAATAATAATAATAATAATAATAATAATAATAATAATAATAATAATAATAATAATAATAATAATAATAATAATAATAATAATAATAATAATAATAATAATAATAATAATAATAATAATAATAATAATAATAATAATAATAATAATAATAAATCCATGATTGTATTTTCAGGGATTTGAAGCAACAAGAGAAAAGCAAAAAGTTAGAGGCCATCAAACGAGAACACGTAAAAAGTAATTCTTTGTAACAATTTATGTAAACTATTCATCATTTCTATCGCTGTTAGTCTTCTGTCTTTAATGAATACATTTTTTCTTAGTGGTTAGAAAATTAACTCGAAAGCATCATAACATTGAAGGTAGCTTTGAACGTAGAAATATCCTCAAAGACTATTCAGAAGGAGGCTCGACTGTATATGCCCCATTAACGCGTGACGGTGTGACGGTGGATAGGGCCTCTAGACAATTTGAAGTACAAAGTCATCATTTATCAACATACGAAGGCCTCCTAGAATTAGAGAGCTCCTTACCTAAATCTGTTACTCAGCCAAGAATTCAAGCACCACGTGCCTCAAGCAGCCCATCCAAAGCTGGATTCGTCAAGCGAAAAGAACGCCGCCAACAAGAGCTAGCGCAAGTTGCAAAACAGCTAGATAACGACAAACTGCCAAAACCAGCAGAAAAACCATTAAAGCTGCTAACGAAAGTTGAAAAACCAATCCCAAGGCCCCCTACGCCTACAGTTGCCTCTCCCCCTGAGGTTTGTTGATGATTAATATTTGAAATTCTTAACTTCACCGCTCCGGGTCACGACCGCTGAAGCCCGCAAAGGAAGCGTAGAAATATTCGCAGGACAGTGTTTGTATTAACTTACAGTTACACGTAATAAGAAGTACAAAGTCGTAGGTTTATTTGGGCTATTCAAAGCAATCTAGCCCAATCTAAGCTTCAGGTTGAATGGATTTAGGATGTCTAATGTTGGTGAACTGTGACATAGACCGAACGTCGAGAACAATTGGATGTTTGAAAGTACCGTATTGTTGAGTTTTAGACTCAATTCATTTCATTGTATGGCAAAACTCACTCTTAATCGTCCATAAGATCAGTTATTCTACTCTCTTTGAGAGCGTTGAAGAGGGTATTGTTGTCTTGGATTGCCCCACCACGAAATTGAAACATTAATAGCAGTTAATTAACTTACACCCTGCTAACATTCCATTTATAGGGTATGGTTTATGAATGGTTTACTGTGATGTATTTTGTGTGTGTTCTTTAGGTAGAAGAAGAGGCCCATATGGCTGCAATTCTATTACAGAAGGTCATCCGCGGTCGTGCTATTCAAAATATGGTTAGTTATTTCTATATCGATTGCATTTTTAAAGAAAATTATGCAAACAGCTGAAATAACCCATGATGCAACGTCATTGCATGGTTTGCACGTTTAACTGTTACTATAGCAATATGCTAATTAAAAGAGAATAAATATGATTGGTTATTCATACATCAATGATGTAGATAATGGACTTAAATATTCATGGATTATTCTATGACTTTTTATTCCAAGTGGTCTTCACAGCCGATGTTCTTACATGGCTCACTGATCACCGTATCCATGGTGATTTAGTAATCTGTGGTTTGATTGACGTCATAACTACGTCAATCTGCTGATTACGACCGATTTAGACCTGATTTAGACTGTCGGCCGATGTGCATGTACCGCCTTTGCTTGCATCTTGAGGTGACTTGGAACTGGTTTAACATCAAAACGACCTGTTTATTATGTACGTAAGAGAACAATACTTAGCCCTCAGCTGAGCTGACCAGAAATATGTTGACCCTACGTGATGATCTAAGGTTTTAAATTATCGTTGTTGTTATGGTCTTCTTCGTTCTGTCATTAATTAATACGATTATGATAGACAAGCGTGTTGTATTAATGTGAAGCGTACTCCATTGGTTTAGCTTGAATGATCTTCATAATGGCTACGTATGTGTGTGTTTGATCGCAGATGTTTGAAGGCAAAGACACTCGTTTGCAATTGATCGACGAACTGCGCACAACTCATGCGCTGCAACACGCCGAGCAAGATGGAAAACGGAAAGCAAAACACAATTTATTGCATTTGCAAAGACAAAGGCGTTTAGACGAGCATAAGGTATGCAAACAGCATCTGTCTATTACCTTCTTCAATGCCATTTGTGTCTATTTCATGTGTATGCACCGGTGATTGTTATTGATTTGGATGTATTCCGGTTCATTATGCAAAGTGCAGCATAAGATCAATTCCTGTCACACAAATTACAAGGCAATTTCTAATAAAATTAAAATATTACGAATGTAAATACTGTATCAAATTGCCTATCGGTATAGTCTGCTGTTGTTTTCACAGGCTTCTCTTGCAAACGAGGTACTAGCTGAATTGGAAGGAGGCTCCCTGACTGACATGCTAGATTTTCTTAGTAAAGAACTAATTCGCTTACAGGTAATTGGTTCTGATAGCGTTTAATTCGAGCTATATATTCATGTGCTCTAGTTACATATAATTAACTAATTTTCAAAACGATCATCATGAAAATTAATGACATTAATCCGACGTCATCGCATTCACAATAGATTATAACGCATGCGCATAGATATTATGAACAGGCGCTTGATTTCTCAATCGTATTTTCCATATAAGGAAGAACGCCGTATCCACGCGTTTGCCATGTTCGCAGAGAGACATCGACGGATTCTTGAAGCAGAGGAGAGTGGCAAAAGACAAGTTGAGGAGAGGAGACGCAGAGAAGAGGATGCCATGTTCAAACAGGTATCAACACGTGTAATCAAATTCACCATAGAGGCTGCTTATACACACGAATTAATGATTAATGACTATACTTATAACGCAATTATATATACTTATAGGTAGTTGAAGTACATCAAGAGACAGTAGATGCGTATTTAGAGGATATTATTTTAAATACAATTGATAAAACGGCAGACGAACAAGCACGAAAGGAGGTTGAAGAAATTGCAGAAAAAATTAATCGCGTGGCATACGATGTCGAAACAAGGTAACTTATATAAATGATTATACTGCAACAGTTTATAATTCTACATATCTATATCTCTATATGTGTACATTAGTTCATTAATGATAATAACCATTGTTTGTATTGTACAGCCGTAGCCAATCACAAAGCGAAGAGATCGTAGCGGAATTAGTAACATCATTTCTATTACCTGAAGTGCAAAGAGTCTCACTTCGTGATCAAGGTATATCACTTTTATATTCATGACAACGTAATTATATTCATCTACTTGCACAATATTTTATGAAGTATAATTAGTCGTAAGCAAAAGAGATATATTTATACTATCAGATGGTATACGTCATATGACAGGGCACCGCCGGGATTCTTATCTGATTGTGTGTTGAATGATGATGATGTTAGTGAAATGCCACCTAATATAGGTCAATTGACTTTATCGATGCTTAATCAGATATCTTTGTGATGGCTGATGGAATGATGAATCGCTGTTCGTTGCGAATACAGTCCAAAAATTTATTTTCCCGCTATTGTCGGTACAACCTACCTCAAATTCACAATCAAAATGTAGCAGTTAATACGGGTCCTATAAATTACTCGGGACATAAAGATTTGCATCGCTAACTTTTACGTCTTGTGGCGACCCTGACTTAAAGTCTGTATACATTCAGTGTAGCATATGGGATCAAGAATGATCAATAATTTACGATCGTGGCTATGAGCGAGAAGCTCTGCTCGTCTATCCACGAGATGTTCGATCCATGTTCGGGCGCTTTTGTAGGATCCATGGTCTAACGATGTAACTCTGATCCATTGTTTAATCTGTTTCGCGAAGTGTACAATACAATGATAGGAGGATAGTTGTGTTTTTATGATGTCATCGAGGGAATGAAATACACGAATATACATATGAATGACTCAATTAGAGGTTATCTTTGATACGACGAGACGTGACTTTCCAGGAAAATGCAAAGAATATGTTCTGGTCTTTTCGTTATAGTTAAAGACAGTCAAAGAAGTCATTTACTTGCAGCTCACGAAACAGTTTACGCAGAATCAACAAAGAAAGAAGATTCGATTACCGCGGACACGTCTGATCAAAATGAAGAGAAATCGTCTAAAGAAAGCTAACTGATGCAGTTCATTCAGACCAAATAGTAAATTCCCTGTAAATAATTTAAATGAATGTGTAAATTAGTTGTGATAATTATTTACTTTATCTTATAGCTTGTTACAATAGTTAATTACTTTATTTTTAATTGAAACAATTGTCTTTAATTGATTGTTTACTGTTTAGTTAGTATACTATTCACTCTGCTATTAAAATTACATTGAAATTGAAATGTCCACAATACTCATATTCAATTGGTTTACTTCAATGCGATTATATTCCCATTTGATTACATTTTGCTGGTTTAATCTTGAAGTTTAGTTGTTGATAATTATTCACATTTAATTATCAAAGGACGGATTTATTTGATGTACAAAAAGAGTATATTTGGATTTGGTGGTACTATAGTTGCAGTCAATTCAAGAACAGTGGAATGAATATAATTAGAATAAAGTGTATTTGTTGTCTGATGATCGTTTAACAACGTGAAACTTGGAGTTACAACCAAATAATGTGTCTTTTTGGCCTTCTCATTATTATTATTAAGTTTAAAGTGTATATATTTCGCCCTTTGGACACAACGGATTCGGATACAACTTTTTTTCTAGCCGTACATGTTACTTTTGAATTATGCATAGCGTGATTTTTTTCTCGTCAAAATTGACCTTGAACATGGTGTTTTGGAGATTCTCGTGTCCCATTTTTTTTTGAATCAAAAAAGGAACGATATTATTTTCCACAATAAAGTTTGGCCTACTGTTCTTATAGTATAACATATTCAAAAGAGATATATATATTCAAATCCTTTCTGTCCCCAAAGGTGAGATATATCCTCCCTATATATTTGATTATATCCTGTCATTTCAAGACCAAAGTCAAAATAGAATCTACCGTCAAAATAGAAGCTACCCATTGCTAGTTCAGTACTTTTGATCTTGTTTCTAATTATACAGCAAAAAGCAATTTATTTAAAATTATCTAAAATAATAACAAGAATCCAAAATATTGATGCCACAAACTTAAATTGTACCTATATAACATCAACATATTAATGTAAACTGTAAGATATGGTTAAAATATAATTATTTATCCTACGCGCAGACCAAAAACTTTTATTTCAATTTAGTGATCCTATAGCTACTAGCTATTCTCAATAAAAGATTTCGGTCTGTGTGCAGGCTTAATTCTATCCAGATAAAACTACTAAAACGATAAACTAAAAACGGTATAAGTAAGATTGACATACTGTAATTTAAATATAATTATAGGAATGGTTTTCACGGTAAGGATTAAAAACACTTTTATATATCCATTCATTTTATTACCCACAAATCATGCTCAAATTTATCAGCGAACTTAATTATTGCAGGTAAAGATTTACAACTGATGCCAGGTAATGATGCAATTCTTATCTTTCAGAAACGTGTACATGAAAACAGTTGGATATTGTTTATCGCAGTATTTTGAATGCTTAGAACAGCAGAAAATAGAACAAGTGCCTATAAATCTATTCGATATCTATTGTTTTGTGATGTATTTTTGGAATTTACAGCTTGGTGTAAGTAGATGGTATAAACGTGGAATTTGTTATAAAAAGCGCTATGTCAGCAGATTAGCCCTATTGTTTTATTATATTGACCCTGGATCACGTTTGGCCAAGGAAAGTATTTTGTGTTTATAAGTACATCAGAAAGACATCAGAATGGACGCTACTTTTCTATCGGCGCTGCCTTGGTTGAAAGATATTGCTGAAAATCATTATCTCGGCATTTGTATTTCAGTAATTGTCGTCTACAGTATTTATTCTTGGCGTTCGTCTGTTGATAAACTTCGAAAGACTGGTTTGAAAGGGCCACAATGCTATCCTGTGATTGGAACTGCTCATGAAATTTTAAAAGACAAAGGACAATTACATTTAACATTGGATAGACTACTCAAAAAACACGGTGATGTTTTCACAATGTACTTCTTCTCCCAACCTTCAACTGTAATAGCGGATCCAAAGCTTATTCACGCCGTGAATATTAAAGAGCACAACAAATTCCAAGATCGCCCGGTTAGTATTAAGAATACTTGAATAGCCTTGGGTGCACCGCTTTAGTTTAAACAATTCAAGTTTTCCGTCAATTTGATTTCACCGGGTTTATCATTTTATATTAATGTTTTTGTTTCATCTTTATTTAAATTAAGAGTGGGGGCATTGAAGTACCTGAACCAATGAAAAGTATGTTGACATCGTTGAAAGGTGAAAGATGGAAAAATGTACGTAAAGTTTTGTCACCAGCATTTACGTCTGGAAAGCTAAAGAAAGTTACTTCAATTATGAACAAAACTTCGGCAACGTTTGTACAAAAGTTATCAGAGTTTGCTGACAAAGATAAAACTGTGGATTTTTACGGGTACGTACTATATACTTTGTTGATGTGAAATATTCTAGGTGATGACGTCATTCTAGGAATTCCAAATTTAGACAGTTTTTTTCACCCAAAATGTGACCCCTTTCAAACAAGTATATTACGTGTCCGAACGTGATTTAAAATCGATCAGTAACTACAAATCTACGACTTACTTTTAATACTTTTTAAATACAGTAAGAAATAAAAATAAGTTAGGCCTGCCTATTCAACTTTGAAACTGTACATGATGGGAAACATTTTTGTCTTATTCGCAATAAGCCAATAAATTTTCCATTTCTTGTTGTATCTATACAAAGCTCTATGTAGATTTGTAGTCAATTATACCAATTAGGTATCATCAGAGAATTTTGAAATCGGTTGATCGGAAATTACCCGTTTGTGCTTCAAGGAATATTATCATTTCATTTTTCTCTGACCCCTTTTGCATGGCGTGTTGACGAAATCATGACAGTGTTGACGTGGCTACAATCTCCGAAAGTCTCAGGAAGATTTTTGAAGGAGCTAGATTATTTTGAAAGAAATAGCAAGTTTGGGAAATTGATTTTGAAACTGTATATTTATGTTCTAATTATTATAGGATGCTACAGAATGTCACCTTAGATGTGATCCTTCAAGCAGCTTTTGGAATTGATTCAAACTGTCAATTAGAACCCAACGGAACAGTATCACGTTGTGCAAGAGAGGCAGCCAATCCAAAGCGATGGATGAGAATGACAATATTAATTCCATTTATTGGTAAACAAATTACAAAATGGCTGATGCCAACCAAATATGGAAATGGTCTGGGTAGTTTAAATGGAATTGCAGGTAAAGTAATTAAAGAAAGGCAAAGGAAATGGAAAGATGGCGAAAGACAAAAGGTATTTATATACATGTACATAGTAATATTGCTTGAGTGCTGATCCAATTGCAATGTTATAGTACTCAATGTCAGTAAATGACAGGACTGTAGATAAACAAATAGAGTCAATGACTACACATGTTTTCTGTTACTCAGAGTTTCATGCTTTATGCGATCTTCAGACAGAGTAAAAAATGTAAAAGTGACTACTTGTACATGTACCCGGGGGGGGGGGTAACTTCTATATGACGGCTATACGGGGACGTGCCACTTTTTTTTGGTCCATATTCCAGTGGAGGAAAAACTTTTTGGGTATGAGATTTCAAACTTTGGAACTTTTGGGTTTGACTTTTTCGAGAATATTTGAAAAAATTCACCATTTTTGTTTACTTATAACCAATCAACCAGCTGGAACTTTTTGGGTAGCATTTTTAAATTTTTGGAATTTTTTTGGGTAGCATCAATAGAATTTTTGGAACTTTTTGGTACTTCACCTTTTTTCCAAGTGGCACCCCCCTGTCCCTGAAGAGCTGGAGTTACCCTCCCCCCGGATATTATATGTGTATCTTCATTTGATCTGCGTATCTTCATAGCCATTTACACCATCGTAAAACAAAATGCATACAATTCACCCTTACAATAAAATAATATATAGATATTAATGTGAATCAAAAGTTAGAGTGAAATATTCAATAATTGTTTAATTGGCATACCTGTTTCATGAGAATAAAATGAAACCAGTTGATAGCTGATTTGCAAAAACAATCATACAGCTACGCTACAAAACCCTTATTTCGGGGAGCTCGTATTTGATGTAAAAGGAGCGATCGATATACTGTATTGTGCTCTGCAAAATAATTTCGTCTTGTCAATTGCATGTATATTTCTATTCTAATCAAATGTAGGATATGCTTGGCATGACAATTGACACACAACTCTCTGGCAGTGAAAAGATCACGTTAACAGACAACGAAGTCCTTGGTCAAGCTGTCATTTTTTTGTTCGCTGGTTTCGACACAACAAGCATCGTATTAAGCATGTTATGCTATCACCTAGCCATTGATCAGGACATACAGGGAAGGCTCCACGAAGAAATCATTTCTGTATTTGGTGATGGCCCTGTAGAATATGATCAATTGTCAGAACTGACATTCTTAGATGCACTCGTATCGGAAGTGCTACGTCTGTACCCACCAGGTTAGTCACGGTCACGATATTATCATGGTTAATACTTTTCTTTATAATGTTGTAACCATGGTAATCATGGTATAGCTCGATAGTTTGCTGTCTTTATTTAATCAAGACAATGCTTCACAGAGCATATCGTCGTTGTTCCTCTGAAGCTGATTTTAATATTGAATGTACAGTACTTTTTAACATTTTTAGTAAACTTAAGTATCCGCACCTTGTTTTTAATTCTATTTTAAGTAAAATGCTAAGTATTATGATTTTAATTTCCAGTTTACCAGACGATAATATCAAATATGTTAGTATAGTTTTACCGTTTAAAGATCAACAATCATGCGATGAAACAAGGAAAGAACTTTACCGTTTAAATTGTAAAATAATAATAAATAATAATGCTATTTTTAAAAGTCTATGTCGGCTATACATGCCGGCACTTATATGAACGCATAAATGAACACAAAGGTAACCTTGGTACACACGTCCGTAAAGAGCACGGCATATCTACTGATGAATTTGAAAATATTTTAAATTAATAAAAAAGTGCAAAACTAAATTCGTGAATGAAATGATTGCAATTCAAGAACTGAAACCAATATTAAATGTTCAAGGCAATTCCATCCAGGCCAAAGTTTTCAAATATAACTGCATGCATTTCATGACACAGCCTTTCCTCTAAGGATTAGAAATATATCGATGTAACTTTACTCTCAAGGGGCAAACCTTTTTTGTGTGTATATATATCTTAATTTATAATAATGAAACATTCACTTGAGAATGGCTGAAGTCAATCAGTCGAAACGTTGTGCAAACTTAGTTGTGTTGATATTTTGTTCCAAACTTATCACCAAGAAGATTCTGATAAATTTATTTAATCGGGAAGTCTCCATGTCAATGGTAAATTAAATCATTTTGGATATCACAACCTTTTGATTCGTGTCTTGATGTCTAAATTTTATTCTATCCGCAGGTTTTATGACGGGCCGAAACGTCAAAGAAGATTGCGTTATTGAAGGTGTAAACTTCAACAAAGGAACTGGGGTTATAATTCCAATTTATAGTCTGCACCGCGATGAACGTTATTGGAAAAACCCTTTAGAATTTGACCCTGAAAGATTTATGCCTGGAAATACAATCAACCAATCCGTCTATCTACCGTTTGGTTCTGGCCCTCGCAATTGTATTGGAATGAGATTCGCCCAACTGGAAATTCGTTATGTAATGAGTGAACTAATAAGGAAATATCGTATTCTACCAGCAGAAGATCTTTGTGTTCCGATGAAAATTGTCGTGAAGAATATACTGACTGTTGGAGCCCCTGTGAATGTTCGAGTAGTTTCGCGGTAAGAAAAATCAGAAAAGGAAGATGGGATAAAAGATGATGGGGAAAAGAACAAGAGATTATTAACAACTTATCATCTATCAAGATAATAAATGAAGATATCAAAATACAATTGATATATAGATAAATGTTTGGAAGAAAATTATTTTCTAGTTTAAAAAATAAGTGTAAGTTTTACCCGAAGTTTTAACTATTGCATTTGTTACGATTTTCTTATTGACCATTGGTTATACGAAGTATCCTTGAGTCTATTCTATGATGCTAGGAAACCGTTGATTTTTTCATCATCTTCTTGTTGCATAGACGGAAGATTTTGGATCGGATGCAATAAAGCGGCTATAAAGTTGTCTTTGAAATGGTAATGTCGATAATGAGGAAAATCGTTAGACGCGAGCGTCGTGAGGTTCATACTAGCTCAGTATGTAAGCCCCAAAAATTAACAGAATCCAATAAATTTTGTGACGCATCCAAATTTACGCGTCAAAACTACATTGCGCATGCTTAGTATGGTAAATTTGTGCCATACAACCCAAATAATGAAAATCTATAAATTGTTTTTCCAAATTTTTGTCATTTTCAGTGATATTTGCAAATTTCGGTCCAGATTTCTGGATAATAAATACACGGCGACAGTTAAATATGACGCGCGCGTCATGACCTTTGACCCCTATACTAATTTTCAACCCAAAATCAACATCTGACCTTTGACCTACTATCTGGAAACAATAGGCTCGTTTACGTGCTAGTATTGTAACTACTTTGCTTCTCTCCAATAAGACAGTCAAAGACATGACTACTACAATTCGTTGTAATGCTTGGACATGTGTTCTTTAGTAATAATTATCTTCCTCATGATACAGCTTTGCAATAATAGTTTATGACTATGTTAATCTTATTAATAAAATGAATTATAAAATATAATGTACACGAGTCTATATATATTCTAGTGCTACGATATACTATATATTGTTATATTTACAAATCACATTTTTATCTGCTATCTGAACTTCTTCTTATGAAGGAAGTATAGCAACAGTAAAATTTGAATTTATTTTTATTATTCATATCTTTATTTTCTATATAATTATTGCAGCATCATCCTGTGTGCGTTGACTACGTCTGTGTCAGTCATCAGTTCATTCGCTTTATGTTGAATTTGAGGCGAGTTTGGTTGAGGTTGTTGCGAAGATCCCTGAAAAGTAGAAGAAAGAAAAATCAAAATTAAATTACAGACTACCTATTTACATTGTAGTAATCGAGTATATTCGGAAAAGCTATACCATCACACTGCACCCGACACCGCATATAATGCATATGTTCACTTGTAAAAATATCTTACATAAAATTCAGAAGCCATTTGCGATGCTTTTTCCTCACTGTCGAGCGTGAGATGCGATTCTTATATAATCGAATTACAGTCTACAAATATATATGTACACTTGGATCACAAATTATTTCAAGTAACATTGGCAAGAAATATTATCCACAAAGTTGACTGTGACTGAACCACGCGAAAAAGATTATGTCGAAAGAAGAACGAATTACATACTACAGTAATATTGAAGAATATAAAAGCCAAATAATAAATTAATATACAGTATGAAATTGCAAAAATAATTATTAATCAGAGAAATTTCACGAAGTTTCAATTTTACCTTAATTTTAAAATTGAAATGACAAAATTGTTTTTCCATCGTACTCACAAGGATATCCAACACATCAGAATTCATAGTTTTCTAAGGAACGAAGGATTTCGAATCAAATGGAGGTACGAAAATCATTTTTTAGACATAGTAAAAGTCTACTTACCTGTCTGGTGTACACAACGGCAAATGTCTTATTCGGAAATTTCAACATCGCTGGTTTGATTTCGTTCTTTAGGTTATCTTTGGAAATCTTTCTAATATAATGAAATAATCATAAACTGGAGAAATTGGAATTTCGGGTAGATTTGATATGATTTCTATGCATTGTTTTTCACCTCCTGGCGCAAATTTTACGCTCGCATATGTCAGAATTTGACAAGCATTCTCTTTGAATAAGAGTTTAGCAGAAAGAGCAATTAGCCAAGTAGGTTTACTAAAAATAAAACATGCAATAGACACAGTTTAAAAATCGGGAATAAATGATATTCAAGCAAGGCAACGATAAATTAAAAGAAGCAATTCCGACAATTAATGATTAAATGAACTTACCGTTTCGATTCTATTCAATCGGAACGTGAAATGCGGAGGAAAGCCTGGAAGGTGATGGTTAATGCACGAAATTAGTGATTTGAATCTCAACATTATTATCAGTAAAA
Organism: Haliclystus octoradiatus; assembly: GCA_916610825.1. Classification (NCBI taxonomy): domain Eukaryota; kingdom Metazoa; phylum Cnidaria; class Staurozoa; order Stauromedusae; family Haliclystidae; genus Haliclystus; species Haliclystus octoradiatus. The sequence continues at coordinate 15,634,304 of OU744454.1, read as the reverse complement.
AATAATGACATCAAATGAAACCGTTATCGAAAGAATGAAAGAAAATCTTAAAATACTTGCGCTCTTTGGGCGCTCTTCCAATTCATAAGCCTAAAATTAATTAATGAAACAGCGGGAGTATATAAATTATCATCAATGTAGATACAACTACCTTAATTGAAAATATAAATACCTTTGCTTTTTCGTTCTCCAAAATCCCTTTCAAAACTCCACAGCAACCTTGAGACCGTGTAGTTGCGACCGTTGCCCATTACTGCTTTCTGAAAATGGGAAGCAAAATGTAATTTCTAGCAAAATTGTCTGAAACGCCCTCCTACGAAGTCTATATACTCCTTTGGGATTTCAGACAAAGACAACTCTGCTATTGACATTAAGAACATTTAAAATGAAATTTACTCGAGTCACTTTGTTATGACTCCCATGAGAGACGGCAAGCATTAACTAAGAAATTTCAAATATATTTTTAATGAATCTCGCTCCGGTAGATAATATTATTTCATGACAAACAGAAATTCGTACACCAAAAAATGACAAATTAAATTCACCGCTAGTAAATCATATCACATCGAAATTTCATATGGCTACAGTACTTGTATAAAACGTTAGCCCAATTTATGTTGTCAATTTAAAACTGATCCAAATATTGCAGCTTCTAGAGAAAATTAAGTTGTACGATCGAAATTCCAGTCGACTAAAATTGACGAAAATTAATGTAATTTCCAAAGTTTGATAACCTGAAAATGCAGTAATATTGCCAATGCAGTATAGCGACTGAAGTCAAACCTGTCACCTCCATACAGCGGTCACCTATCTATAGTGGTCACTGTTGGAATGTCTGAAATGGTATTTTCTATTGAATCTACCCTGTATATAAAGGCAACTTGTTATAGCGGTCATTTTTGGTATCACTGAAATAATATTTTATATTAAATCAACCCCGGGCCTGTATATAAAGCCTAGATCCTGAATCAAACCTACCTCTCATAGCTGGCTGTCAGGTCAGCCTAGAAACAGCCCTAAGGGCATTGTGAAGTCAGCCACCAAACAAACTCATTGCAGAAACTGCGCATAATGCACCTGCAATAATGATTGCACTTATATTGGATCAAAAATGCCATGCCATGTTTTACCCTAGGATTTCATGGTCGCTCTTTCGACCAATCAGATCGCAGAAAACCTCCCTGATATTTTAAAACTGTCCTTGGAACCCCCTTACCTGTACGACCTTCTACGCATTACAAGTCAACTGATCACCGGCAGCATCGCCATCCATTTCAATATACTGTTTTATATCTAGAAGATAATCTAGTGTTATATGGTAATCTAAATTTGAGTCTGCCCGTAGGGTAAATGCTGTCATATGATTGCAACTATGGCAAGTTCGTGCCTCGTTCGCGTTCTGATTATTTGGTCGCACTCCACTCCTCGGTGTCATTTATTGTATGACAAATCGAAGAGCTCGCTGAATATTATTATTTTAGTCGTGCAATCATGGAAACTACTTTTGTGGCATTTTCGTATTTGAAATATATCGCTGAGCATCATTTCATTGGCATATCTATATCTTTAATTCTTATATATAGTATCTATTCTTGGATTTCGTCCGTTAATGAACTTCGAAAGACAGGTTTGAAAGGACCGCCATGCTATCCTGTGATTGGAACAGCTCATGAAATGATGAAAGACAAAGGCCAATTACATTTAACATTGGATAGGCTGGTTAAGAAATACGGTGATATTTTTACAATGTACTTCTTTTATCAATCATCGACGGTTATTGCAGATCCAAAACTTATACATGCCGTTACCATAAAAGAGTTTAACAAATTTCAAGATCGCCCGGTTTGTTTACTTTTATTCTCTGCTTGTATTTGAGTCATAGTATGGTCATAGTCCGTCCTTATATAGATAAGTGTGATACGGTCTAGTAACCTATATATAGCTGTTGAAATATTAAAATATAATGAGTTAATTAACATTGAAACATTCGCTAATATTGTGGTCTTACGAAAACATCATAAACTTGTCTAATATTACATTGCTTTTCAAGATTTTGAATACTATAAATCACACGTGTGTATTCACTTGGAGACCCTCGGACGCCCCTTGGAGTAGCTAAACAATCAAATCTCATCCATCATTGTCGTTTAACGGGGCAGTAGTTTTTTACAATTCCCCTCTCCCCAAGAACACAAAGGTATAACAAATCCACCAAGGGGTAAGCCAGCATGCATATAGGCCTACAGTGGGTACCATAGGAAAGGGAACTTCTTGCATTTCATTTTCATTGACTGTTTTAGTAGACGGAATTCCTCAAAATACTCTGCTACTTTTACATATAATTTCCCATTGTGAATTTTTTGAGAGAAATACTAACATTAGGCCTACAACATTTCTTACTCCTCCATACTTGACAGAAAACATATTTTGCACTCACATCAAAATATACTCAACATTTAGAATTTTTGTATGTTGCTTGGCTCATGACGTAAATTGCAATGTCATCCATACAGTGGTAATTAAAGAAGTTATGAAATTATCATATTGTAGAAAATCTGAATTAATATTCTGTTATAGTCTGGGGGTATTGAGCCACCAGAACCAATGAGGAGTATGTTAACGGCTTTGAAAGGTGAAAGATGGAAAAATGTACGCAAAGTTTTGTCACCAGCATTTACATCTGGAAAGCTAAAGAAAGTTACTTCGATTATGAATAATTCATCATCCACTTTTGTAAAGAAATTGTCAGACTTTTCAGACAAAGATGAAACAGTTGATTTTTATGGGTAAGTAGGCCTATACGTTCTTAACAAATCCTTTCCCTCGTAGTATGATCACACGTATCGTTCAATATTTTGAGAAAAGCTCCAATCGTCGAACCACTATATAGCCCTGATAAATCCATAACATGTCATAGATGACTATTAAAATCACAAGTAATAATCCCTTAGAAGTCTGTTTAACAAGGATATCACCTCTATCAACATCCCTAATTAGTTCTCAAACTGTAAAGGTGTTCATGAACAGTTCATGAACTGTTTATATTGTGTCCCATGAAAGTTTGTGAAGTTCGTGAACTGTTTATAAGGGGTTTGTGAATAGATCACAAAGGTTTGTCAAGTTCATGAACTGTTCATGAAGTCAATTAAAGGTGTTCATGAATAGTTCATAAACTGTTTATAATGTGTCCGATGAAGGTTTGTAAAGTTCATGAACTGTTCATGAACCAAGTTAATCTTTTGCAGTGGTTTCAACCCATTAATTAATGAGATCAGAGGCTTTCATCATAGCACGTGTAGGCCTACGGATAGATCTTTATTATTTATGGTTTGCACTAAATATCACAATTTTATTATTGATTTGAACTGATTTGAAATTATTTCCCTTGACAGATTATTACAAAATGTCACTTTGGATGTGATCCTTCAGTCAGCGTTTGGAATCGATTCAAATTGCCAATTTGAACCCAATGGAACAGTATCACGTTATGCAAAAGAGGCAGCCAATCCAAAGCCATGGATTGCTTTGACATCCTTAATCCCATTGGTTGGAAAACAAATTTCAAAATGGCTGATGCCAACCAAATACGGTGTTGGTAATTTAGATCATTTGTATGTCATTACAAACAAAATAATCAAAGAGAGGCAAGAGAAATGGAAAGAAGGTGAAAAGCAAAAGGTAACCGTTTATGAAATTCCTCTAGCAAATCTTACCCGCTCATCTAGGTGTACTTTAAAACATAGATCTTCAAAAAATACATGACATTTCACCTTTGCGACCGAACATTCGTAACAATAACTTAGAATCACATCCTCTTGCAAATAAAAAGTGTTGCCAACATTTTCGTAAATATGCAAAACACATGATGACTTCTACAAAACGATATTACCGGTAAATCAATTGGTTGGCAGGGTTTACAAAACAATAGAATAATGACGATTCAGTAAAAGCGTGTCAAATTTGTTGAGACATTGAGTGAACGGTAGAAACAAAACCAAACAGGATCAGAGAAAAGGATAGATTTTCTTTCAAGAAAAAAGCATAGGGGACTACTGGTAGGCCTACTCTTTTTTCTGTTTGCTCTGGTAACTCAGTAGCAGAGTGTCCGCACTCTGTGAGCTAGGGAGGCCACGGTTTGATCCCTCGTCAGTGCACACATGTTTATCGTTATTACAGTAATCATTTGTATATGTAAATTTATTAATGTTCCCTAATAAACAAGCAGATAGTCTTACAGGGTGACTCTCAATCATTGATTGACTGTAAAATGTAATATTATTAATAACTCTATGCAGCTTAAGCTCGAAATGTGGACAGTAAAAAGTCGAATGATATGCTTCTTGAAAGTAAGTTTACTGTCAAAATTGACTGAGTTTCAGGTGTGGAAACATTCATCATACCTATGTGTACACAAAGAGACAACAGCATTTATAGGTTAAGGTGATGTTGTCAGTTTCTGAAGTCGATGGAGGATACGTCAATGTCACTTCTTTACCTAGTCTCCTGGAATGTTATGATTGTTTTCTTATTACTTAGGATCTTCTCGGTATGACGGTTGAAGCTCAGCTGTCGACCAACAGCGAAACAACAACATTGACAGATAACGAAGTCCTTGCCCAGGCTGTCATATTTCTATTAGCTGGTTTTGATACAACAAGTGTCATACTAGGAATGTTATGTTATCATCTAACCATTGATGAGGACATACAAGAAAGACTCCATGAAGAAATCATTTCTGTTTTTGGCGATGGCCCTGTGGAATATGATCAACTGTCGGAACTGCCATTTTTAGATGCACTCGTATCGGAAGTGTTACGTCTGTACCCACCAGGTCAGTCATCAGTCAACACATTCCATAAAGTCTTTGTTACACAAATGTTCAATCAAATATGCTATAAACAGGGGGTGACAAAAGTAGGAATCCTAGATTTCCAGTAGAGCAAATTGAGAAGAAATGTTGAAATGCCTCTTTGATTCCAGAAGGCTGAACCTTTTGTCGGACCCTGGTTTTATAACTACGGCATATCCCTTCTCTATATCAAGAATTGAATGTCTGTCTATCTCTAGAAAACACTAATTACAGCCTATCTCTAGATCATTTGACACACCTTTTTCTAGGGAATGGCCGTTCTTTATCGTTTTCTAGGGATCGAATTTCTAGAGATAACAGTTCATGAACTTTTGGGCAGTTTCACGTTCATGAACCAGTTCATGAATCGGTTCATGAAGTGTTCATGAACTCTTTGTGACTGTTCATGAACTGTTCATGAACCCACAGAAAAATGTTCATGAACTATTCGATGAATTGTTCATGAACTGTGCATGAACTGTTCATGAAGTTCATGAACTGTTCATGAACTCATGGATTTTTTTCGCAGGGGTTGGTTTCTGGGAAACAATAAAATAATAAACAACAAATCAACTGAATGATACAATCAAATGCAGCGATGAATTATCGATTTGAACTTGGCTTTGAAGAGTCATGCAAGATACTCAAGGATAAAAAATATCTTAAAAAATACTCTAATTTTGATAACTATCCTAAATGTGATAAATGGATGATGGATTACAGTCATATAATTGCACTTGTGAAGAGTAGTGAGAACATTTGAAAGACGGTACCTCATGAAATATCTGATGGCTTTCTTGTGTTCTCAATGACGCGATTCTCAATTAAAATAAAGTATGGGCAAACAAAGTTTCAAAATGGCCGATAAATGAAAGTTATTTGAAAAAGATATATGTAAAATCGAAGAAGGATGAGTTATTGCTGCTTCTCATATGATCTTAATACGGTTCTCCCGTACATTTTTTTTGTTTGATCGTACTGACGTCATTGTATTTTTTGGGAAATGACCTCAATAGGGAAGCGTGCCATTATCATGCTGTAATTCGTAGCAATGTATCTATTATTCGACAATAAATAATAATATAGTATTACAGTACGAACTTTCTATAACGGAACCCCAGAGAACTTTCGAGATGTATGTTATTGGTGATGAGCCGTTATAGCCGAATATTCATAAGAACAAAGATCAGTAAATTTCACCAGCAACAGCAGTTAAATTCAGTGCGTTATAAATAATAGTCCTCTATATAAGATGGCGTTATAAACAATTATAAACGCTATAAACAGTTTTTATTGTAATAATTTAAATAGAGTCAATGACTTCATCTCTTTTGTTACTCAGGTTTTATGCAATCTTCATACAGAGATGCTTTATGTAGTCATTGACTCTATATAATTTTATACAGAGTTAGGACTATACATAAATTTAAATAGAGTCAATGACTTCATCTCTTTTGTTACTTAGGTTTTATGCAATCTTCATACAGAGATGCTTTATGTAGTCATTGACTCTATATAATTTTATACAGAGTTAGGACTATACATAAATTTAAATAGAGTCAATGACTACCTAAAGCATCTCATTTGTATATAGTATACATACTACAGTATAAACAAACGGTTGCTATGTAGAGGTGGTCATTATAGCAGGCTAAGGTATCTTATTTTGATCTCTGACGACGCTCATAATCTACAATCAGCTTAAATTCTACTTTTCATTCAACAGGATTTTTAACCAGCCGAGATGTAACAGAAGATTGCGTTATCGAAGGTGTAAAATTTAACAAGGGCACTGGGGTTCTTATTCCAATTTATAGTCTGCACCGCGATGAACGTTATTGGAAAAACCCTTCCAAATTTGACCCTGAGAGATTTATGCCTGGAAATACAATCAACCAATCCGTCTATCTACCGTTTGGTTCTGGCCCTCGCAACTGTATTGGAATGAGATTCGCCCAACTGGAAATTCGTTTTGTGATTAGTGAACTAATAAGAAAATATCGTATTCTGCCTGCAGACGATCTTTGTGTACCTATGAAATTTGTTGTGAAGAATATACTGACCCTTGCTGAACCAATAAATGTTAGAATCGTGTCACGTTGAGGACATTATATACCACCAGACAGAGAAATTTGTCATAACTGTCAATTCATAGTAACTTTTTATATACAATTATATTGATTTTATAGTAAGGCTCTCCAGTCAACCATGCATATGAGTTGATAATGCAGCCTATAGGTGTTGAAGCAATGCAAAATAATTGGAAATAATATTCTGGTAGTACAGTAGTAATATTTTTGTTACGTATCTGATTGATTTGATGATATTGATGAAAAAACAATATTCAATATGTCCTGGAGTTTTCCTTGGTTTACGATTTCACTTTTCTGATGTGGTTGCAAGACCTAGCGACAACTTTAAAATTTGTGCCAAATGTTTGAAGCGTTTAGCAGCTGTTGGTCAAGGTCCAAAGACAATCTCTCCTGGCAACAGTTTTCACTTTCAGACAATGAGGTACTGTAATTATTTGCATTTATTTATTTTGCAACATTATTTTGAACTTTGAATAGATAATGAGATTCAAACTCTATTACCAGTATTCTTGAAAGTTATAAACTATAAACATGTACTTTCTGTCTCTTTTTTTATATTCATATTGTCAAAGTATGATCTACTCAGCATATCATTATTGTGTCAAAATTTCAAATCTTGGTCATGCGTAGGTTACGCTGCTACTCCTATTTTCATACAATAGAGGTTTTAATGAAAAAACTTTTCCGAATGAATGATCGATTTGATGTATATCGACTGAAAAAGTTGATTAGTAATAATTAATATTTTTTAAATTAGTCCAAGAAAATTTGAATACTGATGTCACAAAAACGTAACAGACGCATTGACACATCATCATTCCTTATTGGATTGGCTTCAAACTATTAACAATCAATTTTTCAGTAGAAGCCCCTATTTCGATAGACAGGAAACAGTCATCATTTGTATAGTGTGACCCCCATAAGGGGCCATCCATAAATTACGTACTCAGTTGAAGGGGGAGCTGCGTACAGGGGAAATGGGTGTCAATCATCATATTATGTATGCATCTTTACTGTCTCTGTTACATTTTTTGAAAGATTATATGGCTTTAAATTATCAGTTTATTTTCAATGATTAGATTGATTTTTATTGCAAAGAAGTTAACAAATTTAATCCAAAACATGTTAATAGACACTTCGCACTTGTATAGTTTTGGTAACAAAAAAGATAATTCCATAAAATGTGAGTGGGTTCAGAATTGTCAGTACGTAAGCAGAAGGGGATAATCTAAAGTGTACAGCTGCATAAAGAGGTAGGGGGTGTCAAATATTGGATCATTACTGAGCACAGACTCTATGGATGGCCCTTAAGTGCAATTCAGATAAGTTGAAATTACGGCTTACCTGCAACCTGGCTATGCAACTATATAAACTATTTGTGGTTAACTGGTTTTCTGTTGTCGGATAAGGGCAAATTCGGGTACATTTCTCAAATGTTGCACTTATAGTTGCAATTTAGCTTAGCTTATTCAAGTCTTGATAAATGATGATGATCATGAGGAATATAATTTTATAAAAAGGGACTGTGCAACCCTTATAAACTGTTCACAGATTGTTTTTGTTCTGTTTATAAAAGAGTTCGCAATCTGCTGTGTTCTGGTTACGAATTGTTCATACTCACACACTGAAAATGATAAACTGTATTTTTATTAATGAATTAACGTGATAAATATTATTATTTACATATGAGTGAGTTTTATAATTATTTAATAGCCATTATAATCAATAAATCCACCACCTCCTTCGTCAGTTTTACCAGCTACGCTTTTTTCAATGTCCCTCTTTTCTCGTAGGCGTGCTTGCTGCAATGATTGTTCAACCTACAAATCAAATCAAATATAAATTTGATCTCATAGGCCTCAGCATACAGGTATTTATTCAGCTAGCTCGAGAACCCTTGATTTGAAGGTTCTCATTTTCCACTCCCAATACAAAATCTCCCCTGCCCCACTTTTTAGTTGCACAAAGGGAAGGTTTACTGTATACTGTATTATAAATTGCACAATACTTATCACCTTATAAGGTGGAATTTGTATATAACAGCCGGCTATGAGAGGTAGACAAGTTGACCACTATATGTAGGTGACCTTTATATACAGGGTTGATCTAATCGAAAATACTATTCAAGACAGACGAAGAGTGACCATTATAGACAGGTGGTCCCTGTATAGAGGTGACAATTATAACAGGTGTCACTGTATATTACTCACCACCCCTGTTCGAATGTCCATGTGACTGATTTCTGTCTTCAATCGTGCCAATGCTTGCTTTATTCTTACCAATGGGCCTATGTAGAAAATAAATAACAGACATATATTATTAATAAATTCTTATTTATTAAATCTGAGATAAATGACAGTGATAAAAGAGATAATTAATTACCTGCGTCAGTCATGTTTGTTCCCCGTTCATCCATTTGTTGTTTAACTTGTTCAAGTTCATCTGTTATCTGCAAATAAATCAATGATCCATTCAAACATTTCTCAAATTTTATTTGTAAATGTTTCTCATGCACAAATCTACTTTTAAATTTACGCTATTTCCATTTGTATGTGTGAATGTATGTGAGGCGGGGATTCACAATACTGTTTTAGATGCAATATACTTGAAACAAATATTAATAGATTCGTCATTAACTAGAGGGGTATTCTAATTACACATGAACCGTACTTGACTGTTGTATTACCTGCGCAAGTTTCTGCGTTAGTTCTGTCACTCCGCCGCTACTTTGCTTGTACTTTTCTTTTGCCTACAAAAATGCAAATACAACTACATAAGTCGGCAACACAAATAATAATAAAACAAATAACAACGCATGACGCAATTGAGATAATTTGTTATTTCAAAATTATAATTTAAATGTTGTCTTAATTATTTTCTCTTAAATCACTTTCCATTTCTCAGAACTATATTATATCAGGGCTATGCAATTTAGCCAAATTATCTGCATCAAATCCTACTGAGTTACTCAAAATCCAAAGGCTATTGTCACAGTCTGTCTAATTTGCACTTAATTATCTACATCATAAGATTCAACAACTATTCAAAACATTGAACCATAATTGCACTGAAAGTCTATGTAGTAATGAAAGTTGATGAACTGCTTTTCGTAGCCACGAACTTGAATTGAAGTATACTCAAATTGCAATAGGATACCTTGCCAAATGGGAAACCATCTTGATACAAACAAGACATGACCACTATAGCAGGTGACCACTGTATACAGGTGACCGTTATAACAGGTGTGATTGAATTTAATTTAGGTTTATTTACCTGTGCAAGCTGATCTTGGTTACTTCTGTAATCTTGTACTAAATGCTCCAACTAAAAGTTATAATAACAACATTAAATTAAGCTCACAAATTAAATCATAATACAGGACGTATATCCATACCAATCAATTGTACAATATTGTTCGGTATGTGTTACTATGACAACTGTTTATTACCGATTTTATCAGTTACACAGCAGATTTAACTCAGCAGATTTCATGGCAGATTGGCCTTGATTGCAAATATGCAGCGATAAACATCAGTCAAACTTCAATCAATGTGATACTAATCTGATGTTTTAAATATGTCAGCCTGGCTGTTTTGACCTTGAGATGGGACCTGAATAATTATATCGGCATTGCATGCTTGTCAAGTATTAATTGAAACTTACTTGATTATTAATATATTTTTCTCGACTGTCAATCTTCTCAAGCGTTTTACTTATTTCGCTGTGTAATTTACTTAATTGCTCCTGTTGATTGAAATGTAAAATAAAATAAGTCTTGTAAATGGGTAGATGTTTTATCCAACTTCTCTTGATCTAGCTGTTGTTATGGCGGGTGGGATATCATGACATCATGACTATAAATAGATATATACATAATTAATTGTAGACATGAGTCTGATATGAGTCAGTCTGACACAAGCACCTGGTAATAAAGCATCTTCAAGTTAAACTGTTGTTGTATTCTCTTATCAATCAATATCTTACAATATCTCAGCGAGGTCAATTCCTTCTTCTTTGATTAGTACCCATGACTGATGAACTAGTTCATGAACGTCCATGAACTTTGTTGAATTTTCATAAACTTGAGTTTGCGATCATGAGACAGTAACTTTACCAGTAACTCTTAGGTACGTGTTATCAGATCTAAATGATATCTTACTTGTGTTTCAGTTAATGATGTATCAATGTTGCCTTTCAATTGTATCATTTGCGAGTGATGATGACGCCAATCCTATTCAAGTCAAAACAAATTTTAAAATAGCTGTTAAAAAAAATATTAGTTTGGTATTCTTATGCTAATTACTAATTCATATTTTCTATCCACAATGAGAGATTTATTTATATCCTCAACTGAACTTGTTTTTGGATTTTTTATTCCAGAAATATAATCAAATTCTATGAAAGATGTCTACCGTGAGCACAAAAAAGTAGGTGATCAATGTGAACACTGGTTGCACTATTTAATGATGGCAGACACTATGCAGCTGCCATCATCTCATCAAGCTAAAGTTTTTGAATTGCGTCAAATTGATACTGATGCATATCATTTTTATTTTTTTATTTATCCGATAATCAGGTAAGTTAACTAGTTACTTGTGAGTGGCTTAATATTGCTAGAGTGATTGATCACGTTACTATCATTTAAAGAGAGTGTGTCTTAAAAAAAACTGTACCACCTTCGTAGCAAATAAAAGAGGAACTTTAGGAAAAAGAATTCATTTCATTTTATTTTACAATGAAACCTGTATATAACGGCCCGCTAAGATAGATAGGTAGATAAATTGACCACTATAGACAGGTGGCTGCTGTATAGAGGCGACCGTTATAACATTTTTCGTTATAACGGTGTGACTGTAACATTTTTCCACAGACCGGGTGAGCTAGTAGCTTTTTTCACTGAGGATCAGTGTAGTTGGTTAGTTGGTTAACAATCTCGGAGCGTATGTGATTTTAATAGTCAGATACCCTTCCTAAAACCAATAATGCTTCTGCAAGGATTTTTTTTGTTGAGGTTTGATCTACAAATCAGAAAAGTATCAATCTTCTTCTGAATTTGCTCTACCCTCTTGCCGGACCTACCAGGGATTGATTCCAATACTGTGCATGCTGAGGTCCAATATCCAAACTACTATAACAAGTTCACCACTGGACTACACAATTTGACTGTATGGATGTGTCGTCACATAAAGCTTTGACATGTACAAATGGTCTTACCTTGTTATCAACTTTAATATGAACCTTCAAATGCGGTAGTACACGTTCTAGCTCAAGGCGCCACTCGACAGAATCAGTTGCAGATGTCAACATCGTTGAATCAAGTTTATTTCTATTTCCTGCATCCTAAAATACACAAATAAGCAAACAATAATTAAATTGTTGAACATCATGTAGTTCACCAAGTGATGTCATTTTTATTTGTCCAGTTTTATCAGTGTGTGGATTGCGAGAACACAAACGCTTTGATATTTACGGTTAAACTATCCTCTTTACTTAAAAAGCATATAAACATGTCAAGAATTTGATTTCATATTATTGAAACTATGGGAGGCTATGGTACAAAAATTAAGGAATCTAAATTCATTATAATCTTTCCGAAATCGTCGGAAATAAGGTCTTGAACGTTTGAACCGTTTAATCAGAAATAGCAAGAGTTTGCCTATGGAACAAATTTATTGTCCATCAAACTGTGCTTGAGATACAGATTGCATGACCGTACTTGGTGAATTGTATTTTCATTTGAGCTTGAAAGATTGGAACAACTTTTTTCATTCTTACATTGTGCAAACTTTTAAAGACAATCAACTTTGGACTGCTCTTATTTAAACTTACACATGTGCACAAATCTTACTTTGGCATAGGATTGTTGTTTCAAAGTTGCAAGATCTAGAAAACTATCTTCTTCGTCAATATCTTCCTCTGCTTCATCCTGTTTAAAGACAAAAAAACGTTACAACAACAAATGTTCTTATTAAAGTGCTTGATTGGTGGGAGGTAACTATAACGATATGGAAGAAATACCAGGCAGGAATATCCAAAGATAGAAATGAGAAAACAAAACAATGTTCATTCCTCTGCTAAGTTAGTGGAGTCTCCAGGGAGATGCAGCATCTAATGATCTAACCTATTCTTTAGAAGGAAATGCAGATAACCACAGCACAGCCTTTTTCCAATTCAAAGTGGGAAGAAAAGCATTGCAACCCCACCTTACATTAAATAGGCTACTTGACATTGCAGAAATACAGATACAGCCATACACAGAGCAATCAATAGCATTATAAAAGGTGGCTGACATTGCAACAAACATGAAAATAGTAGATTAGCATGAACATAGAGTAATTATTAATGTTTAATCAATTAAGGTAAGGGCTATTAATTAAGCTACCTGGAGTTCTTCATTTAACTTATCCATTGTTAATTCAGCGTCATCTTGTACTTCTGTTTCTTCCTCATCATCTTCTTCGGCATAAAACGGTCTAAAAAACAAACACATCAAATGAAAAATGTGTTCAATCAATATCCTCTGGTTTGTTTCAGGCAAGCTGACCACTGTAGACACGTGAACTTTACAACAGGTTGATTAGTAGCTATTTCACACTGAAATGATATTGGATGGCACAGTATAATACTTGCTTTTAGCTATAATAGAGTAGCTATAACACATCCCTATAACAGAATTGAGTTAGGCTGTTTGAAATGACCTCATTAGGCTAATTACCTTTTCCATGAAAACGCCTGCGCTTTTAACGCTTCCTCTGCCAATTTACTCAGAATATATACAACCTACATCAGAAAAAGGATAACAAAGAAATACAATGTGCATTATAGTCAATATGTACCAGGACATTGGCAAAACACATTCTCATTAACGGCATCAACAGCTAGTTCTGGTTAGGATATCAATATTTTAAAATATGTTTCATCATACAGGCTAACATGACTCATAAGAAATAGTTGTCTCACTCACTCGAGTAAATGAGACCCCCTTAAAAATGCACAGTTCATGAACTGTTTATGTACACTTTATAAACAGTCCAGGAACAGTCCACGAATGTTAAATGGCCTAATATTCATGAAATATTTTCATGAACTGTTTCACAGTAGAAGGGTTTGTTTGACTGCAAATCTAGAAACGTTTTCAAGCATTTTGATGGCATTCTTCAATTGGATTATGGCATTGTCTCTTACGGTATTTTCACAAATCTATAACAAAGAAAATCCCATCACGTGATACAAAGTTGCATCTGATTGGCCTTTCCCGATTGGACATTTATGGGAAACTTTTAGTAAATATTTTTCTTGAATCTGTATGTTGCAACTCTCAGTTTTATGAGCAGAAACTGGAGAATAGCAAGTAGGCCTACAGCCAGTACATAAGTCAAGTTGTAAAAATGTTCTTGATTAAAGCAAACATTTGTTGGGTATAATAAAATAGGCCTATAATTTGACTTACTTGTTCACCATATCCAGGTTTTAATTTAGATGGTGGAAAATCTGTAGGTACTCCCTGTTATGATAAATATAGATTATTATATAACAATAACTACTTCAATTTTTCTGCTACCACTTGTAATAATAGCCTACACAGTAATGTAACCTATCTAGTATTTATAAGGACTGCAATAGAGTACAGTGAAACCTGTATATAGCAGCCAGCTACGAGAGGTAGATAAATTGACCATTATAGACAGGTGGCCTTTATATACAGGTTTGATTCAATAGAAAATACTATTTTAGACATTGAAAGAGTGACCTGGCCGTTTTATAGAGGTGACCGTTATCGCAGGTTTGACTGTAATGACGAATTATAATTATATATGACCACATTGCATATGAATGCCAAATATATTGACAGAACGTTCTAGAAGCATACATGCAGGTATGTGTTGATCATTTATAGATTGAGATTGAGATTGTTGACTGTAGGCTATAGGCTGGTTTTGGTTCCTAAATAAATGGAACTTGTTGTCCATCAATACAATCTAGATAAATCAAATTCTCATTCTCAATGAACACAGATGACATACTGTGATTATATTTATAACATTTATAACATTTGAGATAACCCTGAGATAACATTTCATAAGTGCTAAACAGTCCAATATTCATGAAGTGTTCATAAAAAAGTCTACAGATAAGGTGTTTATGAACAGTTCATGAATGTTTGTAGGTCAAGGTTCATAAACTTAACAAATGTTTTTGCAGCGGACTGAAACTGCTGTGAGCGCTAATGATTACAATTCTACTTGTTCATGTGTGATACATGGCAAATTATATAAAAATGGTTACTTACGAGCTTCCGCGTTTCATCAAGGATATCAGAAATGGTAGCATTTGGATCGTCATACTGAACATAAGAGATATATAATAATTATTAACAATCACATGGAAGCAGTTCATAAATGCTTATTGACCATGTTTTCATGAACTGTTTGTTGAAACGAATTTACATGTTTTAGAAATAATTTTGCAAACCCTTGAAGCATTTGACAATGTTATGTACTTCAAGAGTCCCCTTGTATTGTTGTTTTGGAGTTTGAACTCCTGCTCTTGATATTTTATTATTGGCGTGACTCCGAGATCTCGGCAAAGAGTGCCCTTCTCTGCAGTCTGGACGGTTTATATAAGAGAAAATACATCACAATTTGACAAGTATTTTTCAATAAAACATTTGATTTTGGCTATGTAAAGTACATTTGTTCTAATTCAAGAACTATATGGTTGAATGTTTATTATCATTATCAGTTTACAATCGGACTGGTACAACACGTCGCCCTAGCTAAACTATCACAGCTTGACAGTTTTCCACTGCAAATCATCATCATCATCATCATTATTATGCGCACCAGTATTTTGAAATGAATGGTGATGACTTGACTTGATGTATATGTCATTATGGGTGTGAGATCTTGTTTTGGTGGTATTTGGTTGTTGAAATATATGGGAGAGCAGAGGAGCTAGAATGAATTTACAGAAAGCTAACCAAGTCGACTTTGCCTGACAGAGATACGAGTGCGATAATTAAAGCGGAGTACTATCCTCATTCCTGAGACTCGAGACTATATACAAGGCTCGAAACCCGTCAGGGTCTTAGGGTAAAGCCATGTGATACAACCCAGTCGAGTTTAAATACTTTTGTGTCACGTAAGTTTTCATCTGTCACGCGTACTGTGGTATCAAGGATCGAGTCCTGGTATCGTTGTTAGATAGCCTACTATTAATTTATTATCATTATTTATGTTTCAATGATGTTTTTACTTACGTATCGTTCATAATTCGCATGAGTCGCTTCAATTAAAAGCGGAAAAGATAAGGGATAGGTGTTGTACCTATCTGCTTGTTATCAATTTCAAGAAATTTATATAGGCTCGCTAGATAGGAATTGTTTATATTATTAGCACTTAACATATCTATTAACAACGAGCTGTGACATTACCAAATATAAAATACTAGAAAAATATTGTCTTCTTTCCTCTTACAAATCTTACAATGTCGTTAGTTCATACCTCTTGAGGCATCTCACAGTTTCTGCCACAAACATTGAGTAACCAAGTTGCCGCTGATGTAAAGGCATAGAATTGTTCTCCAGGATTGGTTTGTAGAGCGAAAAAATGTCTAGATTATCAAATAAACATATATTCAAGTTAAGATATACCCTAATCTTACAAACTATAGTATAATTGGAGGGAAATAAGTCAGTAAAATTATTATAAACATTGAAGTGAACGGACCTTGAAAACGGTTTGATTTTGTTTTCTTTACAAAATTCTCTTTCATATTCCAATAACTTGAGTTTATCGATCAATTCTTCCATAGCGACGAAAAGGTTATGAAAAGCAACCCCAGGTACATCACCATTTTCATTTCCACGTCTGTTATCATCCGTCATTTTGTAAAATTAATTAATATATTTGAAAGTAAACAAACAGCTTTCATGAAATTGAAATTTTGGAAATTGACGTTTTGTTGCTGACAACCATGTGGACTAAGTACTAACAACAAGTAATTTGCACGAACAGTCATTTCTCAAAGTGATTGGAAATGATAACATTTTCTTTGATCTTCAAGTGTAATCTGGCTCAAATCTAGATAGCATAGGATATGATCCGCAATGTTAATCTATTTAGCTATAGTTACGAAGTTATGATCAAGTTTGTAATCAGTTTTGAGAATATTTCAAAATTACGTCACTTCTTCTTTGGGAATGAAATTAAAATTGCCCCTTTTGACCCAGCCCCCAAGCACAACAACATAGGAGCTCAACAAGATGGCGGCATCTCCACCTTTTTCGTGGAAAAATGCCGTCGTCGATAAACTATTACAACGGAATGAAAGAGAGCACAAAGCTTTTAGAGAAATTGTTACGTCGTGTAAGTTCATATTAATTGATGCATTCTGTTCTAATATCAGGTTATTTCGGTTTCCAATGCAGGAGAATAGATGACGAAACTTTGACTTCCCTCCTCCTGAAAATCTATTTATGAACTTTATCTAGACTAGGCCTATTTTATAATCCCCTTAATAGATTGAAACCTAACCTATAGGCTATTTAGCCAATAGACATTTAAATTAATCAGATATAGAAAATACAGACTGTTTACCAAACAAAATGTATCCTCCATATAAAAACAACACATAAGGTCATTGAAAAAGGTGGTAATTATAATATAATTATTTGCTATAAATTTAAATTAATATGTAGAGAAGAGCAGTGGAGTTTATCGGTTTAACAAGTGGTTATTCATGCTGCACGTATTATTCCTGTCTACATTAACTACGCATTCTCCATTTACTTTCACTCCAAACCAGTCGGCGTATGGTAGCCCAGATTTATAATTTTGTCCGTATTTTTGTAGCGGGTGGAATGAACGAAGTATTGATTAATAACACCACACATACATAGGCGTTGATAAGATATATATATTTTGTGTAATAGTTGTAGCTGGCCACCAACAGGGAGAGGATGAATGAGGGTTAATATGACCGTTGATAAACAGAGCCTCTATGAAGGTGGACCAGCTTTGCTAATATAGGTGTTGTCGCCACGAAGGGCAGACGAGAAGAGGGTGATTACATTACAGACAGTGATTTACATTTACAAGGTATACGTGATTACAAACGGAAGCTTTACAGTTAACAAAGGAAATACATTATGGATAAGACAATAGACATAAAACAATCCACTACATAACTTCCCCCCACGGAGACGGAGTCCCGTCTGTGAGTGAAAGATATGAAATAATATATACAGGACGAATGAATGAATAAAAATACGTATAATAAAATAGAATATGATTTAAAATAAGTTAATAATAATGTTTTGATTGAGTTAGATGAATTAGATTGTTTGTTTTCTTTCATGTTGTATAGTTGGTTAAGTATGTGTTGTATGGTTGTAGCGACAAAATCTTGTAAATATTTAATAATTCTTTGTGGTGGGCCTTTGTGCAAGTCATGATTGTATATAGCCTATATTTTTGATCTTCTGTTTTTGATATGGTGTTATGTATCTATGTTGGTAATGTTGTTTTGTTGTTACAATTCTTTGTGCTCAAGCCTGGCAATCTTTATTTTCTTGTCGGGTTAAGCCCTAATAATTTTCGTGGTTCCTGCCAGAACTTGGCTTGTGATGGCGTGAGTGCATTCCATTATTTTCTTCTTTTTATTTCTTCGTGATAACACTCACCCAGGAGCGAATTTCAACTAAAACGTTGACAGATATTCCAGGGTTTACGACGCGTAACATTCGGCTGCGTTTTTCAGATCACGTCGGTAGTCACCAATATGTAGCGGGTGGAATGAACGAAGTATTGATTAATACCACCACACATACATAGGCGTTGATAAGATATATATATTTTGTGTAATAGTTGTAGCTGGCCACCAACAGGGAGAGGATGAATGAGGGTTAATATGACCGTTGATAAACAGAGCCTCTATGAAGGTGGACCAGCTTTGCTAATATAGGTGTTGTCGCCACGAAGGGCAGACGAGAAGAGGGTGATTACATTACAGACAGTGATTTACATTTACAAGGTATACGTGATTACAAACGGAAGCTTTACAGTTAACAAAGGAAATACATTATGGATAAGACAATAGACATAAAACAATCCACTACATTTTAAAAGAAAATGACATAATTTCCATGATTGCAATCATGTTTAGATGTTATATCTAAAATTTGCCGATATATTTGATCCAACCGCGCAAAATTACACCAGAATTTGTCTTTCAGTCACACATTTTCTGAGAAAAAAATTTACCGCCTTGGCCGCACACAATGCAATCTTTCCAATCTGGATGGTAGCCATTAGAGTAATAAGTTTCTTATGATATGGATATGGGAAATGACTAAGGATATGACTCATTAGGTTGTTAACTTGTTAGGCTGCCCCGGGGATAATATTTGAAGTCTATCGAGCTGCTAGCGAAAAGATTTTATGGAAAGCCTTCAACCCTCTATAATCTTAAAATAAATATTTTGTTTAGGCCTAACTATTTTCTAGAAATCTGTTTTTCTGCCTGTGAAGAAAGCACAGTTTCTCTGAAACAGACAAAAATTTTGAGGTCTGGTGATTGACTGTCAGCACATTTTTCTGAAAACTGGCAGGAACTGAATTGAAACTCTGGCTTTGACAGGAGTATCCTTGATTCAACAGAAGTTGAAGGATTGCCTTTCCAAACAGGAGCAGGGACCTGATAGTGCACAGGAGTCATAGACAGAGCATGAGTCTAGTATAATCTCCTTGTAATTGCATAGTAAACTTTGCCTTCTAAGTGTTTCTACATATAGAGGTTCACATTATATATAAATTACTTTTAAATTTATTATCAATTCTGGGTTGGTAGGAGACTAGATCAAATTTTTCCAGGTTTTCTGGAAATTTGTATCTGTATTTATGAATGTATGCCTAATTAATGCTTAAAATAATCTTTTGAAGGCACTTTCACGAAAAGGTAAATTTTTCCTGTTCCAAAAAATTGCGCAATTGTAATTTTCGGACTCAAATTCAAGATTTATTGCAAACAATTCACCTAGCTCCAAATTTAGCCTATCTTCATGTAATTTTCGCACATAGGCCTGACTGGTAATAAAATATTTTTTCAATTCACAATTCAGACTGTAAACTAATGGACTCATCGGAAAGTTATAAAATGAAAAATGGTGAATTGGAGATGCAGCTGCTGCAACTAAAACAGGTAATTAAAGATCCTGTAAAATAAATTTGAGGGCTACGTTTAAAGTGGGACTAAACCCCCAGACTATCTTTACATATGTAGTAGAACCCGACGTGAAAAAAACAATGGCATAATTTTTTTTTCCATCTGGAAATTATTTCTTGGTGAAAAACGCCTTCAAAGTGGTGTTTTGAACCAAATGTCGCTGAGAAAAAAAAGGGATTGGATCTAGCTTTATGACGACAAAGTCACAAGTCGTGCGGTTTGTCTAATAGACTTAAGAGTGGGCTGATCACGCGACGTTATCTTTACGGTGACCTAGCTCCGAGAAGTCACACAAAAATTTTTTTGACAAGGCTGAGCCATGAACAAACATATAAACTCGGTTTATTCCCACTTTAAGCTAAGTTCAATTTAGATATTCTACTTCTAATCTCCAAATTATGAGTAACAAAATGAATATTTTCTTGAACATACTGGTACAATATAACAAAAACTATCTACGGTTCATGGACAGTTCATGAACACTTTATGAACATTCATGAACTGCTGATGAACAATGAAAATATTATAAACAAGTCACGAGAACATGTTATGAACAGTTCATGATTCTTTCACGAACTGTTCATGAAATTGGGCCATTTAGTTTAATAATAATTAATCTTTATTTCAATCCCATTTTTGAATGTTACATTTTTAAATGGCGTTCGCGTCTGAAGAACTAGTGATTGTCTATTTGAGGGACTTGTTATTTCAAATTGACAATATGTTGAAATTACAATTAATAATTACGAAAATCTATTTGCACAAACAGAGTCTCCCATATAGAGCCATCTATTTGCAAGAGTTGGGACACTCATTCATTTTCTGCTCTCATTTCCAATTGGACAGTTGTCACATGATTTTATGGTCCTACGGGCTTGTGCAATTTTGAAACTTTTTGAAAAACCCACTCGGTGCAAATTAATTACGAATTGAACTCGAAACCGTATGATTAACCTATTCAAAGCACTTATTCATAAAATTTCAATAATATATTTATGTTTCATTAAATTAATAAAAAACGCAATTATATACTTTTTTCAATATATATTGACTAGAATATTGATTTTTTTGATACTTTACGATTTTCTAGGAAGTTGTGGAATTGCAAGCAAAGGTTGCAAATGGATTGTAAGTTAATATTGTTATCATGCCAGTGTGAACTAAGCAATGTCAAATTATTTATTCTTCTAGACATGGTTGCTCAGAAATCTGATTTTAGATTTATTGGCTTTATTTGTTATAAACTGCATATAGTGTAGACTGTGTTTGAAAGATAAATTTACACTTATGCTATGATGGCTATTGAAGTAATCGATGTGTAATGTGGTGTTGCAAGAGCGCTGCGTGAATTGATAGACAAAAGTGGGCAGTGTACTTTCTATAATACAGTCAAACCTGTTATAATGGCCACCTGTCTATAGTGGTCACTCTTTCAATGTCTAAATTATTATTTTCTATTAAAACAAACCTGTATATAAAGGCCACCTGTCTATAGTGGTCAATTTATCTACGTCTCGTAGCTGGCTGTTATATGCAGGTTTCATTGTAATGGTTTAGGTCCTATTTATCTTTCAAAAGCAATTTCATTATACAACCCTCAACGCATTCTACAGTCTTCTGGAGCAGCACATTCTAACAATCAAAGTAATTTGAACAAAGTACCAAAGGATCTTTTTCATATGTGGCTCCTACACGTGGAAGAAGCTTCACTGTCACATTAGGTCAATACAATCAATTGACAATCTCGATAAACAAATGAAAACATGTTTTTTCAAACAGGCATAAAAGTTGCAAACAAATGTATATATACAGTTTATTAATTCAAATGTTATAAATTTGAACTATTGTTATTAATTATAATTATTATTTAATTGTCAATGTGAAATTCATTTTCCCATTATGATTATTTCATATCAGATCTGACAACTCTTCAGGGGGTATAGGTACAAATGAGAAAATGGGATATGAACAAAAGATTTATAAGCTGCAAGAAGAACTAACAACATTACACAGGACAAAAGGAGAGGTATGATAAAAAACTGATAACTGTTGAGTAATATCAGTAGAGGTGAAAAGAGTCAGAATTTTCAGAATCCGAATTTGAAAAAGTACAAGACTGTGACTATGGCTAAGTTTACAAGAGAGAAAAAACCCGGGTTTCCAAAAGTCTTTCAATAGTCCACTTTCAAAAAGTTCAGATAGGGTATCAGTTTACACAAGGCTAGATTGATCTATTTTGTGTAATAAAACGCTGTCATAACTTCATCATTTCTTATCGGTTTTTCGTTGAAATTGGATTTTTATAATTCTTCGATTCTGTAGCTTCAGATCGATATGCTTTTTTTATTTAAATCATTCAAAATAACTTTTGTTATTCATATCTTGTTAAATTCCATGTGAATTGACACCGCTTTTGTAAATAATACATTTTAAATACATTTTATTCAAGATTTTACCTTATATAAACAGATTCATTGAATAGTTTTACTAAACTATATAATTTTATCCTTAAACAAGGCCAAGTGGTTGCCAATATTTATAGGCAGTATCGCCGCGAATTGAAAGTGGACTTTTGAAGACCCGTGTTTTCCATAAATCTCTGTTTAGACGACAAAAAGACCTGGGTGTTGCAAAGTCTGGTTTGAGAAACCCGGGTTTGCTATCCAGACTTTCAGAAGTCCTGATAGACTCTCTAAGCGGACTAATTTCCTCTCGGGTTTCCTGTTTATGTCTAGACGCGAGGGCGATCCAGACTAAAATTCACCCGGGTTTCGTAAATCCACTTGTCGTGCAGCCTATGACTCCAAAACAGTCCAGACAAACGGCCTTGGTGCAGCCTTGATGTAGTGGTTAGGGCTATAGACCTCGGCACATTCAATCCAATAATACTATTGGTTGGCATTATGAGGACTATCCGTCCATAAAATGCACAAACACTTCAAAAACACTAATCAATCAACCAGCAACCACGGTGAAGAATTGCTTCAAGGTTATTGTGAATAAAATGAATGTCAAATACAAAAAAAACTCCTGTAAAAGTTCAAAAACATTAGGCTAATTTATTAACCCAACGTTCAGCTAACATAGATAGGTACAAAGTGAAATAACAAAATAATGAACAATGAACTTAATCTGAAATACATAGCCAATCTAACCTCTATGTTCGATTACCCAGCTATTTTTTGACTTTGCAGTATCTATTGGGAAAATCACAAGGGTTATATCATAGACTCCTATCCGATTAATGAATGTGTAGACAAATTGTTGCAATATAATTTTAATCACTATATAAAAGCTTACTATCTGTCATTTAAACACGAAAATCAGTCGGAATTGTTAAATCAAATATTATCTTGATCTCCTGTGTTATAAAACTGTGTTCTTAGTTGTCGCCTTGAAAACCGTTAAATGTTCATGAAGGTTATTGTTAAATGCATCAACTGATTACAATTACAGTCAAACCTGTTATAACGGTCACCTCTATAGAGCGACCGCCTTTCTATAGTGGTCACTCTTGCAATGTCTAAAATGGTGTTTTCTATTGAAACAAACCTGTATATAAAGGCCACCTGTCTATAGTGGTCAGATTATCTACCTCTTGTAGCTGGCCGTTATATACAGGTTTCACTGTATTCATGAAGAAGACAATTAGTCTGTAAAACCGATTATTTTCGGCTAATCATGTTGATTGATATTTTGAAATAATTTATTATTAAAAACAATTTTTTATGTTATTCGTTAGCATGCGTCCAAGATCATTGAATTAACGAGTGAAATCAAATCAAAAGAAGACTTTCTGTCTAATAAAGAAGCACAGTAAGTGTTGAATGTTTTAATTTAATCCAATCAATATGCTGCTAGATACGAGGCGTTGTGTTTAGGGAAGTCTATGGGCGCAAGTATTAGGGCGCAACTCTATGAAATTTTTTTTCCGGATATTTAACTCAATATCTCACACCATTAACGAGGAGGCTTAGACTATAATGACAGCATTTTATTTAACTATCATTACCCCTCCGTCGCCTTGGATTGATCAACATATATCGTTATATTTACCCATGATCTATTTTTCTACAGATTGCTTGATGCTATTAACAATACAGATGCTATGAATGTTGAATCGAAACGGCTGCAATCGACGTTGGTTGAACTAGAAGCAACCAATCAGGTGAATATTTCTCACTGTAGTCCTAGATACCTCTACACTTGCACCTTATACCCCCATGATTTAAGGCTGCTGCAAAATCCATGACTTCATGCACAGTTCATGAACAATTCATGAACAGTTCATAAACAGTTTATGAACATTTTTTGTCGGTTCATGAACAGTTAATGAACAATCACAAAGAGTTCATGAACACCTCATGAACCAGTTCATGAACTGGTTCATACATGTGAAATTTCCCAAAAGTTCATTAACAGTTTATGAGCCTTTGGGCAATTTCACATTCATGAACTCAAACTTTTATTCGCAGGGGAGATCCCTTTGCAATCACACTCTTATATCCTTATGATTTAAGGCCATGGTTGCAATTTTTGTAGTATGATACTGTGGATATATTTGAAATGTTCTTCCATCAGGTGGAATCATATTTTTCCATTCAGTTACCACGAAGAACTACGATTATGCGATATTTGATTATAACACATAAAATGTATTCTTTGACCCTATTGTTATTATTATTATTTCCTTCTTCCCTGCTTTTTTTACAAATAATTTTTGCTACGCATCTTGCCTCTCATTATTTATTAATCATAAACATCTACACAAGCATTTAGTACTGATCATTGTCTGTCATCAGTATTGCTCAGATAACAAGGACTAACTGTGTCATAACAGCTATTAGCACAAGATGAGCTGGAAAAGGTTGCAATTAAAGTCTGTACTTTTGTAAAGCATCTAGGTCTTCCCTTATCTTGCCTTGAGAGAGTGACTAAGCAACCAAAGAAGTTAGCTATGCATAGCGCTTATAGTAATAGTAACATTTATCGCTGTCTACAGGTAGAATTTGTGTATATGGGATAATATTGTTAAATCATTTAAATCATATAATTTTGAACATTTATAAAGTGGCCACTATGTACAGGAGGCCGTTATAGGCCGGTTGTCGTTATGTACAGGTGGTTGTTATATACAGGGTTTATATTTAATAGAAAATACAAGTTTAAACATGAACAGAGTGGCCACTATAAACAGGTGATGACTGTACATTTGTATCATAAACAGATGTTAAAAGACGAATTACAAGCCTTGCACATGGCTTATACATCAATAGAAGAGAAATTACGAAGATGTCAAGATGAAAATCGAGAATTGGTAAATAAGTATTATATAGAGGTAATCATAGGGTTTCAAGTTCAATTTGGGATTAATTTACACATTTGTTTTCTTTCAATGCGATAACCAGAAAGAAAAATCTAAAAAATCCATACGGTTATAGGCATAAAATGTTAAATTCATATCCTAACGCAATTTATCTATATCTATCTCTAAACTTCAAATAATATTTCCTTTTAACATCAAGTGGAAAATAACGAGTACAATATTTTGATTTTCTTTCTGTTGCTATTTTTCATACTGGAATAATTATAATAATTTTAATTAATTATTAATGTCTAAATTATGTGTGTAGGTTGAACGATGGTTAAAAGAGAAAGCCAAAGATGCTGACCGAGTGAATCATGAAAATGAATTAACTGCCAAGTAAATAATTTTGATTCGTATTAGTAGTCATTGGCTTATTTTATTGTCATCATTTAGCTTGTAGTCAATGTAGGCTAGTAAAAACGTTGAATAATGTTGATAGAAAACATTAATCAACATTTAATTGCCTTAAGCAATAAGTTTTTTAACCATATATATCAATTCAAACATGTTCTTAATATTTATTGGACATGTTTAGGAGTCATCAGGAACTATTTTATGAATTGTTGGTTAAAGCAGTTTACCCCCTGCGAAAAAAAAAGTTCAGGAGTTCATGTACAGTTCATGAACAGTTCATGAACGTTAAATGGCCCCAAATTTTCATGAACTGTTTATAAACTGTTCATGAACGTTTCAGGAAAATTGGAGCCTTTTAACGTTCATGAACTGTTCATGAACTCCTGAACTGTTTTTTGCATGGGATAGACTTTGAATATCCTACCAGATAACATTGTTTTTTATGTTTAATCCTTGATAGAATTCTTCTTTAATTAAATAATTATCATGTTTTGATACAGCACTACATTTGTAATAAATTAATTCAATGAAACCTACATTTACTGAAAAATAATAATGATTATAAATATTGAAAAGTATCATTTTATTCATTTGATTTTGACTATTTTCTGTGTAATTTTCAAATTTCAGGGCAAGACAAGAAAAACTCAATAAGGAATTAAGTGATGCTGCGAATGAGCCAATTGGATTCTTCAGCAGGTTTGTGGTAGCCATGACAACACCTAACTCAACTTTTGGAATCCTATAGTAATCCAAGAGGCTAAACCTTTTGATGATGATAATGACTACCGGTATAATGATGTTAATTATTTCCTATGATTTTAGGTTGCGTGGTTCAAGGGCAAGCAACGGCGGTTCTTTTTCACTTGATGAGCTTGAAGGCGGCCATTTTAATTCTCCTCCTCCTGCGTTTGTTTGTGTTACATCTGTTCCTGATAGAGTACGATGGGTTGGAGTGAGTATCTTCATTCATTCTTTATTATGATATAATAGAGCCTGTAGGCCTATAAAACAACCAGCTATAAGAGGTGGATAGATTGACCAATAGACATGGTTAATTCAATAGAAAATACGATTTTGGCCATTGCTAGAGTGACATTGTTATGAACATCAACACTCCGTCAAACATGACATTGCTAGCATTCACCACTAAATTATTATGAAGTAACTTATGAATTCTTCCCTAAAAATCAATGGAAGTCGTTTTGCAGAAAATCACAATTTTATTCACATCATACCATGTAAGCTTTCATGCAGTATAGAAACATTCTTAACTTTGATCAACTTACAAGGGATGATTTATGGCTTCTACTGACTCTGTATATTATATTCCTCTTTTTTTCTTTGTGAAAGTCTTACTAAATGATTCCAATCCTTCGTTGAGTTTGTAAAGAGACCATCTCTCTGTGATTATCACTAAGTTGTAATATTGAAATATCTCCAAATTGTGATTATTTCCAAGTTCTTCCATCTCAGAAATCTTTGAGATGATAAATTAATCAAACAAGCTAACACTCAAGACAAACGTCAAATATTCAAGATCAGAAGGACATTAAAAATATGCAAGATGTTGAATAACGAACAATAAATATATTTATTAATATTCAAACTGTTGTTAAATATTGTTATTCAGCATAATAAAAATTGATTATTTTGTGATCGTTTTTTGTTGATGTCGGTGTTTGCAGAGATTGATTTCATTTTCTCTTATCATATCAGGAAGCACACGACGGTGAAGTACTATCTGTCAGATTTAGCCTTTCCGGTAAATACTTTGTAACTGGTGGGGCTGATCGAAAGGCAAAGATATGGGAAGTGGGGAGAGGTAAGAACTAATATCCCCTTGCCTTGAAGGATTAACATATATGCAAGCTGAAGGTGTGTGAATCTGCATCCAATCCGATTGGATATTGGATCGATTTGATTGACTTTCAGCTTTCGTATTGGAGCAGACTGCCATAGTTATGCGTGATTAAATTGGATTTTTATAAAATGTTTACATTATGTTGCAGTAATCACTGTTATTAACTAATGAGATTTCCCCTGCAAAAATTTGCTGAGTTCATATACTGTTTATGAACACCTTGTAAACAGTTCATGAACAGTCCATATACTAACCCCTGCGAAAACAGTTCAGGAGTTCACGAACAGTTCATGAAGCCTACCAGACAGTTCACCAATAGTTCATGAACCCTCATAGACAGTTCATGAAAATTTGGGGCCATTTAACGTACTGTCCATGAACTCCTGAACTGTTTTTGCAGGGGAAATTCATTGATATAACTTTAAGCATGCTTTGGATTTTTAGACTAAGAAAACTAATTGTATATTAGAAAATCAATATTTGCTTTAGCCTTTATTAGCTTTTTTATTTTTGTATTTTGAAGGGTGCTGTACTGAATTTGCCGCGTTATATGGTTGCAATGCTTCAGTGACTTGTGTTAGATTTGATTCACAGGTAAATTGTAGATAAAGATTAACATACATAGCTATCGATTCTAGAATTAAAAGCGAAGTGGAGGCAAGAGCCTTTTCTGTAATTCAGACTTTCACATACTAATTTTAATATCATCAGAGGGAACCATCTGACGAGTGACGATCACATTATTAGCGCATAAAATCCTGAGTTACAGATGAAGCTCTTGCGATTATCTATCTATTAAACATCAGCATTTTATTTCTTCACAACTGTTTCATTGCTCTAAAAATAATTTTGGATTCAGTTCAAGATGCTGCTTGATATTTCAAGGGTCCATATCCATATCCATGTGGTTATGGCAAAAGATGAAGATCCTCATTGATCCTAGGATACGAATCTAGAACATCTCTGCGGCAGTGCTTGGAAAATTCAAAATTGAAAACAAAACCAATTGATGTGATACCGTTAATATTCTGAAAAATAACAATGCCCATTTTGGAGTCACAAACTTCCATTTTTGATTTCTCAGATGTCTAACATTGACTGCTAGATACAGGTGACCTTTATATTCAGGTGACACTCGTATACAGGGTTGATTTGTTACAATAGTCGGACTTATTTGTAATTCAATCATTCTTTTTTAGGAAAAAATGGTTCTTGCTGCATCAAATGACTCAGCTTGTCGAATATGGACTGTTAGCGATCAACGATTACGGGTAAGGTATTACTACTTTAGTTACAATAATTAATTATATCCTCTGTTGGTGCACTTGAGTGAGGCGCGTAAGGGCAAAACAAGAAGCCATCAGAAAATCACAAAAAGCTGAAGAAAGTGATTTCGCCCTTTAGTTTTCTCGTGAAGTGTCAAGGTGCAAGGTTGTTTATATGGATAGTTGGGAATATTTTAAAAATGGGACTAAACTACGAGAGGTTGATAAATTGACCACTTTAGACAGGTGGCCATTGTATAGAGGTGAACATTATAGCAAATTATCAATTTTTGCTTCATTAAGATTACTTACTTAAACTCCCAAGCGGATTCAATCCGCTCAGTATTGTTTTAATTGTTAAAATATAAATTCTTAACATACAAATTATTAAATCTATTTCATTTTTAAAACTTATATACTATGTAAATTACAAAATCTATTTCATTTAAACCTATATATTTATGTACACTTTAAAAGTTTATTCTCTTGAAAATGGCTAGAGAAATGAGCTGAAACGACGTTGAGATTACTAATAAAATTGAGAAACTGTTGCCATTGACTTTTGCTTTGAAGTTAAGATTGCTACGATTGGAATTAAGGTTGGAGCTCTTCCTTTGAAACTTTGTTATTAGATTTATTTGTGTAATAAATTGATATAGTTGCTGCTTTATTTCCATTTAATTTTTGTAACATTTTTCTAATTTGTGTAGCATACACTTACTGGTCATACGGGCAAAGTGATGTCAGCGAAGTTTCTTTGTTCTGATAGCAGCAAAATTGTCTCTGGAAGTCATGACCGTACGCTAAAGATTTGGGATCTAAGAAGCAAAGTTTGTATGTTGATTAATATGTTTGATGATTATTAACGATCAGTTTATGTGAAACTAGTGCCTTAAGAAGAGATCATTCAAAATTCAAAAATAATTTTCAGCTTTGGAGTTGTAACCCTTTGTAGTAATTTCATAAACAGAAAAAAAAAAAAAAAATTGACTATTTTAAATTGTTAACAGACTTTCATGAGTTGTTTGAGTTCACAAACAGTTTGATTTTCAAAATTTATGTTGAGGGCAATAAAAGCAGATCATTTAATATGAACTCTTAAGAGATGTCCTAGATTTAAATTCATGAACTGTTAATTATTTCCGTGAAGGATTCATAAAATTCATGAACTGTCCCAGAGTTTTCAATTATGCTGATGATGAATGTTAATGATGATCTCATATCGTATTTATTGACAGATTTTCACAAGGGATGTAATTATATGCAAGCATAGCTTGAAGTTTTTAGATATTTGTTTGTTTTGTTTTGTTTGTTTGTTTGTGAATGTTCTAGTAGAGGTATCACACAAGTGTATATAGTTACCGTTAAAATCAATTTTGATGTAAATAAACAAATGAACAGACAAAGTATGTTACTTCAAGATCTTATTTCATTCCATTTTTCAGGCACAAGAACAATATTTGCAGGCTCAAGTTGCAATGATTTAGTAACAAGTGATTTTGCAGGGTGAGTAGATTGTATTGGTACACCAAAGGCATTCCTAATACCACTATTCTATTTCTAGAAGAGTGGTTCTTTTTGCTTAGAGCCATGGTTGCTCTTTATTGATCTCAGCTGCGACACTGCAGATCCGTTTCAACAGATTTCATGGCAGATAGACCTTGATGGTCAATCCGCAACAATACACCACAGCCACTCACAATACAGTTCCCTTGTAGCCTACCAATCAGATGATGGTACTAATTATGATGTTTTGGTAAAACTCATGGCTGAGTTGATCTGTGTGGAATTTGAACCACAGTCGACTAGATATGATCAGCTCTGAAGTCTGGTTGCACTGTCATCTGAGCTAATGCTCCCACCATGAATACTATGCCAGTCTAAGGCACATTTTCAGATTTCAATGAACCAATATAGTTTGATGGCAATGTTTTAAGTTAGTAGGCTATAAGCTAGCTCTTTTAAATAAAACTGGTCGAACAAAATTCAATAGCAATCAAGTTTACATATACAGACATGCGTTCATGTGATTGTAGCTTGCTCTGCTTTCAAATTGATTGAAATATTGTGAATCAATACGCATAGCTTACCGGTAGATAAATAGAATTTACAAAACAGAATACAAGAAAAAATAGAAATAAATTGTCTTCAAAACACAGTCAGCAGAACATGTCTGTTCACGCAAGTAAGAAATTCTTTTACTAAGCTTAGTTTTTTTCTTGCATCATTGAGTTGAGTAGTTATAGATTTATATTTATCTCATGACAACCTGAAATAGAGAAGTTTTCTTCAGTCTATAATGCACATGCCCATTCTAAATCAAGTCCGCAATTGTTTGCTACTGTGCCACAATACACATAATTACACTATATTCTTTTTCTCATAGGACAACAGTCATCAGCGGTCATTTTGACAAGAAAATACGGTTTTGGGATATTAGGTCAGTGGATGTTTCGATGTCACAACTGTTGTATTTCAAATGATATCTCATCAACTTCTATGTTTTGTTATAATAGTAATAGTAATAATAATAATAATAATGCACTTCATTTAAATAACCTTGTATCCAACTGCATTGATACAAAATACTATATACAGTTACCTATTGGTATGCTTCACAGGATGCCTAGTCGACCGCTTATATATACAATTATCCATGTAAGATGTTAAATTTGTTTATCTTATTTTTATTTTATTTATTTTTTGTTGTTGTTTAAAGATCTGATACTGATACGAACGAAATTCAGCTTCAAGGAAAAATAACGTCATTGGATCTTGCGTCAGGTATTGTCATAAACATGTATCAACAATTGATAGATGCTGTTACAATCTGAGCCATCTGTTACAAGAGTTAGAACGCGTCTCTTTCATGTGCCACTCTCAATTCAATTGGACAGATGCCATTCATGTGATTTTATGGGCGCCATTTTTGTTCTGTCAAACTCAGGCTCACATTTTTGTTCCACACTTTTTGTTCAAAAGCAAAGCCTCGTTTGCAATGGATCGAAAATGGCAATTTTGATTCCCCTGAGTTGCGTGTCCCAACTCTTATAAATAGATAGCTCTGGTTACAATGACCGCCTTCAAATAATTATTGCCTGTCTGTGTCTATAATGGGTGGCCACTTCAGTAATACATAAAAATTATTATTCTATTTAATCAACCCTGTATATAAAGACCACCAGTAACTTTGGTAACTTATGCAAACTACAATTTTAATACAATTTGTAGCCAAATGTTTCGAATTAGCTTCTGGTAATGATATTTGATATTTCTGATTATCATAGGCATGAATTAGCTTCTGGTAATGATGTTCGATATTTCTGATTATTATAGACATGAATTACCTGTTGGCTTCTTCCCGAGATGATTCATTAAAATTAATCGATTTGCGTCGCAACCAAGTGGTCTCCACTTACAGGTATATCAATCGGATTTCCTAATTATTTCATTTGAATGTTTGCAGTTTCTCAAAGAATGAATAAGAATGTAATACCTGTTTCACCGCTGTTTTTTGGTTTTGTAGGAGCGAAGGTTTCAAAGTTGCGTTTGATTACACAAGGGCGTGTTTCAGGTATGTAAGGTGTAATTAGTGTATAGTTGATAAATATTATAGTTTACTATAGTCACAGCCGTAACTACATGCTACCAGCCAGAGGGGGGTTGTCATATTTGCCTGACGAAATAGGCATTTTGCGGAAAAAAGGGGCTTCATTTGCATAATTGGATTTGGGTGCTTTTAACGGTAATGCCTTTTCGCCTCAAAATTGCCCGAAATTTGAATTAAAATTTGTTATTGTGGACGGCCTTGACTACAGTGCAATCCGCTTAATTAAGTGGAATTTGGATAGTACAATGTAACTTGGCTTTGAAATACTCCTAATATTTGTTTTGGGGTCCTTTGTTAACAAGTTTGGATAAGTGCAATGAAAAATGCAATGATGTTGACATGATTTTAAAGAGGTTACAGCCTATAGTTTCCGATAGAATTATTGTATTGTCATTCATTCCATTTGTCCGCATTTGCACTAATCTTAGGCATTTTTCATTAAGAGGATCGCAAGAGGGTTTTGCACTGTGCAGCATTTCAACACTGGGCCTAGAGTTTGGATGTTGACATACATACTCTGTATTAAGAAGAAGAGCAAATATCTCATATTAAAACATGCATCATTTCATATGACACAAGGAGGACGCCATAAACATGAGAAGCATCGGCAAATGATTAAGCCTTTTGAATATCCGTAGCAATGCAATTGTTTATCTTAACCCTTTATAAATAAAATTTGCATGTAAAATTAATGTTATTATTTTATTTACTTTCAGTCCTGATTCTCAATATCTTATTTGTGGCTCACATGATTGTGCTATTTATTGTTGGAATTCTAAAACAAACAAACTGGATCATGTCTTACGAGAACACAAGTATGTACCACTGACTAAACCACCGTTATTACTTTAAACCTACACATGAGCATAAAGAAGATTCTTCCAATCAGTATCCTGCCAAACAAAACTTCCTTGAAAATACCAGTTAATAAGTCAATTAATGTTCAAGTCTCAATTCAGTTGAATACAAATAAACAGGAATGTCTTGATTGCTGACGATAAACATGTATGAACCAATGAGGTATCAAACCACGGCCTCCTACACATGATGCGGTCACTCTACCACTGCACCCATGTCATAGGAAACGGGTAACATGGTTGTATAGCGTTCAATTGATGACACAAGCAATGCGTATTAAGTCACAAAACGAGTAATATAGAACCACTCTTAACTCCTTCCATATTGCATTTATAATACTCAACACCTACATGATTTAAGCAAATCAGCTTAAAGGCATAAAATTGACTGGCTACCTTTACACCATTCTTCGAATTTGCATTGAATCATTTGTGGCTTGAAAAATGGCTTTCAATTTTCAACGTTGAGCGCACAATGCCCGATGGTCAAGTTTATGCCTTTAAATTGAGTCATTTTTTATGTTAACAAATCATCAAACATTTTTTATTCGATATTCAAATCTGACAGTAGGACCATAATGAGATAATTTTATAAGGGAAAAACTCGATTGAAAAATGAATTTTCTGTGGCATTTGTTATCAAGAGAAATCAAGTTCTACATTTCCTCAAATGACCGCGAATCTACTTTGAAAAATGTTTCATGAGTTCATGAGCGTAAAATTGCTCAAATGTTTATGAAAATTTGGCCAATTCCGCGTCCATGAACCACTTTTTGAGCTGTTCATGAACCCCAAGGAAATGTTCATGAACTGTTCACGAGGTTCATGAACTAATGAATTTTTTCACAGGGGATATACTGTAGGTGAAATTTCACACAATTTAACAGTTGTAAATCTACTTTGGTCACTTTCTCAAATCACATGACTGGCTGTTCTACACATGTTTCACTATACAGTATCGCTATTTTTTTTTCAGGTATCCTGTCGTTGCGTGTGCATGGCATCCTAATGGATCAAATATTGTTACAGCTGATAGAAACAAGCATGCTGTTTTATGGACGGACGTATGATTATGTTACCTCTAGGTAGTATTTTATTTTAATCAACGACAATAATATCAGGTCAAGCGGTCAAGCGACATTGCAATATAAGCTGTACCTTGCCTCACTCACTCATCAGACTTTAGCAGGATCCATCTATTACCTGGATCTTTTGTTAACCTTGTAATTAGTTAAGACCACATTTTCTGTACATTTTGAATTCAATTTGAAATCTTGGATGAATTTTTAAGCCCAAAAAACATGTGAATAAATAAATAAATAAATAAATAAATTGTTTTCAAGAAATTTTTGTAATTTTGGTTGTAAGACATAATTATCAACCTAAAAAAGAAATTAAACTCAATATAAATCACATCAACCAGTCTATTTTTAATTCTGCATAGTTTAATTAAATGACATCTCATTGGTATGAAAAAATCGTTCAAAATTTATCTGACAAATATAATACCCTACAATGAACCATCTACATTCATTATCTATCCATGGTTGCTATTATCTTTGCTGGATTATGCGGCGGAGAGTGTTGTTTTATCGAATTGATATTCTGCCAGTTCAGGGCTCATTCCTCTTCCTAATCTTTCCAATGTTTTGATGTGGTTGGTAATTGATTTCATGCTGGTAAACTGTTCAGGGATAACATTACCTTCCAAGAAATTGATAAACTGAAACATATTCAAAACAAATTATTTATTTATTATTATTTTATCAGTGTTGCAACGTATTAGCGTTCTGAGAAGCAGGCAAATGTTTGATTTTCAAAATTGTTGAAAAAATTAATTTTGATTTGTTGTTTTAAAGCTTGATAATCAGCAACCATTGATAACAAGAATTTCAAATAAAACAAATTTGAGTTCCAAGTAGGTTAATTTGAAATGAGAAACAGAATCTAGTAATTGAAACCTTTGTCTTTTTATTATGTGATACCAAATTATTTACAAAATATTTGAGCTGATTAATTTGTGGTTCTACAGAACATCTATTTTCATGAAACTAAATTTATATTCTCATTTTGGTAGTCTGCCGTTCGACCCAGTTTGAGTAGTTAGGAAATGTTGTTATGCAACCATGGGGGTCCGATAGAAATTTTTACCATGCGAAATTCTTTGTTTCTTTTTTTCTCCTTTCAAAATTATGATTTATATTAGATTGCTTCACTTATCATTTATATTAATTACTTTACACATTTCAACGCCGTTCAAAAGGGTACTAAAAAGGGTCTTGATTGCAGCTTATGCTACAAATCTTAATATATTGAAGAGAGGTTCAAAATCGTATGTTCATCCATTAATTTGTCATTTTTCAATCATTTGCTTTCAAATCAGGAGGATTAGCTCAGATGGCAGAGCAACCGAACTTCAGATCGGATCATATCTAATCGACTGTGGTTCAAATCCCCCTAAGGTCAACTCAGCCTTAATTTTAATTAAAACATCAAAGGAGTACCATCTGAGGATGGCGGATGGAATGGTCCAGAGGTAATTGAATTAGACCTATCTGCCGTGAAATCTGTTGAAATTGATCTGCAGTGTCGCGGCTGAGATCAACAAAGAGCGTTTAAAATCATTGCTCTCAGCGAAAAAAGCCACTCATCTAGAAATAGAGGAGTGGTACGGGTGCCTTCGGTAGGGCGACACCGTCTACATTACACTTAATCAATTGCTCTGTAAATAGTATCATCAGAGACGCTGGATCCTTCTTCAGGTTATAGCAGAGGTTTTGTGCCTAAAATTTCAGTTTATTTTTTTGTAGCAAAACAAAATAAATATTTTTCAGAGCCTACTTTTGCAACTCCCGACTGCAAACTATTAAATAAGGGTTTTTCCCTTGTTGATTATAATCGCCATGACAATGCATCATTGACTCTGACAATGAATGTCCTCATTTGCAATAAAATTGAAATACAATTGAAATATTGAATATCGAAGAAGAAAAGATGCTTTCAAACACAACAGTGGAATTTAATATTAACTAGTAACCAGCCTTCTGCAAATTAGGACTGCAATTTTATCGATCCCTGACAACCACGTACAGTGAAACCCGTATATTAAGGCCAGCTACAAGAGGTGGATAAATTGACCACTATAAACAGGTGGTCTTCATATACAGGTTTTGTTCAATAGAAAATACCATTTTAGACATTGCAAGAGTGACCACTATAGACAGGTGACCGCTGTATAGAGGTCACCGTTATAACAGGTTTGACTGTACTATCTATTAACAATTGGTTTGACATGCGATTTTATTTGTATGATTGGTGTATAAACTTACGTCAACGTCATAGATAAGTTCTGCCTGTTCATGAATGCACATAATTTGATTGGTGACGGCTTGTTCAAGACGCAAAGCATCACGAAGAACTTCAGTACTGTTTTTCCATTCTTTCAATTCAAACTAAATCAAATATAATTGTAAATAAGAATATGAGCCAACTTATTTATGACTTGGATACTTATTAAGCAATTGGCTAACAGTTAGTTTCCTATGAGCTATTGCTTTTTGGCGCAGTAAAGGACACGCAAGGAAAAAACGAGAATGCATCCGAAAATTACGAGCCTCTTCAGCAAATGATTTTCTTCTTTGAGATTTTTGCTGAAGTGACGTGCGAGTTGCTTCTTGAAACCATAACAACCCGCTCAACTTTTATTTCCATCACTCAACTTACTTATTCATAAGTTCATGTTTTTGAAAGTTTCTGATCAACTTCTGATCAAATGGGAAATTCTCATTCGTGATTGTGAATTCTTAAGTTTGTAAATTTTAAGATCGATTGCTTTTCCGAACCTAATTGTTTTGTGGTATCATTAATCCTAAACCAATCAGATTGATTGAATCAATCTCTTTATAATACAATACCGGTAATAATTAGTATGACTTACTGGCTGGATAGCAGAATAACGCACTCGTCCACCTCTGCGATGTTGATAATCAGCAAACTGAAAATAAAAATTTAGTACAACACAAATAAGTTACTGCATGCTTGGAGGAATGGAGGTAACTGTAGGTTTGTAACTTTTATGAAAACATTTTTATTGACTTGGAAACAAGTCCAGAACTACCAAACATTTGAATAATTGCTGTCTATAGGCCTACCTATCTAAAACTGTTCAGGAATGTTAAATGGCTCAATGCTCATAAACTGTTCAAGGAAATGGGAACATTTAACATTCGTGGACTGTTCATGAACTGTTTATCAACTTTTTATATAATGTGTTTGTGGACAATTCATGAAGCTATGACTTGTTCATGAACTTGTTAAATTATTCATTCTGCGAGAGCTAATGACTATGCTAATGGGTGATGTAACTATGTTTCTATGTACCATTTCAGCGTGTTGTAATTCTTCATCTGAAGATGCTTTAAAGTATTTCTTAAATCCTTGGAAATCGAAATCTTCTCTTCCAAAGAATTGAGACTACAAATAAGGAACAACCAACAAAATAGCATCACATTATCTCTTAGAATAGTGATCATGAGATGGATACTCATATTGTCAAAATGTGTTTGTTACCATGGCGAGATATGTGTAAAATGCCTCCATTTCCATCTTGATCTGCATGTTGATTAAAATCTCAACTTCACATGGGAATGAATAAATCGTATCAATTTGACCTGAAAACAATATAAAATCATTACAACGCAATTACATCAGAAACCAAGACAACAAATACGTTGTTTCAGTAAATAATTCCACCAGAACAAGATCTCACGCCCACAATGACATTTACATCAAGTCGAGCCATCGTCATTCATTTCAAGATGCTGGTGCGCATAAGTGGAACGATCTACCGTCTGCAATGAAGGAAGTTCAAAGCAGGCCTACTTTCAAACGTCTCCTTGAGAAGCACTTACGTTCTTAATATACTTTATACTTACCACTTTTTCCTGCTATTTATACTTTTTTTTACTTAATGTCTGTTTTCCTGTTAACTTAGCTATGTATCAGCCCTTTGAAAAAAAGTTATGTATAACTTAAAGGTTTCTGAATAAATGATGATGATGATGATGATGAATGTCTAGATTTTGATACCGGTATAGATCTATTTGACAAATATACATACATGACATTTACGTAATTAACTTACGTCCAGATTTGCATTGTGATGTGGCATCACCGTTTAAGACGGTGCTACGCTGTAAACAAAACAACAGCAATTAAAAATAATATTGATAATAATAATAATAATAATGATAATAATAATAATAATAATAATAATAATAATAATAATAATAATAATAATAATAATAATAATAATAATAATAATAATAATAATAATAATAATAATAATAATAATAATAATAATAATAATAATAATAATAATAATAATAATAATAATAATAATAATAATAATAATAATAATAATAATAATAATAATAATAATAATAATAATAATAATAATAATAATAATAACAATAATTGTCTAATATGAGTATTTGATTGTTACTAACGTCCATCTCTTTGATAAATTTTGATTTAAATGTGGGGCAGTACTTTTCCCATGCTCCTTTGCTGGATACGGCAACTGCCAAACATAGAACGAGAGCTGCTGTTAATGGATTCATCTTCAAATTCTTGATGATAAAAACTGGAATAAGAAAAATTAATCTGATTGGAAAACTGCAGGTGAAATGAGAAGTTGATTAACTCATTCATTAAATTGAAATCACAGAATGGGAAATCTTGTAATCCGCATTTATATTCCAAAATTACAAAGCAAATTCCAGACTGAAAAGTTTGTTGTGCGCCTGAGATCTCAGGCGCGCAGCAGACTTTCGTACATAGGATTTCAACTAAACTTGATTGAATCTCAGGCGCGCAAATTGCAATCTTTTCAATCTGGGCTAAATTGAAGCTATAATCTTGAAACCCGCCAAACATGTTTCAACTTGAGTTTGCAGTGGCTGATGGTCAATATTGTCTCGTTAAACATGCTCTCTGTGACGGATATTACTATATTTCAGTTTATGGGTATCATTTAGCTGATTTGAATAATTCAAGTGAAAATAACTATTAATTTGTATTAATAAACATTGTTATATCAATGTATGAAATTATGAGACAGTAGCGTAGTCAATCTAATTATCTAAAGCATTTTTGGGATTCGAACAATATAATTGACTTGATTTGACAAACGTGCAATTTCCAAATTGTGAACTTTTTTCACTTGACTGAGTTTTCAGACATGCAAATGAAATCATTGCCTAGAAGAGTACTATTACGTATAAAATTGATTAACTTGCAACTGTATATAAATTAGCGATTAATTATTGTAATCAGTTATTGTATTGTAGCTTGGATTGTATGTTTGATATATTAGTATCTAAGTGCTACGAAATAAGTAAACACGACATGTAAACAAAAATGTTCAATGACAGTGACATGCAGGGTGGCACAAACAGTCCGAACCTGCGAACGTAGTTCGCCGAAGCTAGGGCAAAATTCCGAAGTTTTCCGAAGTTTACTTTCATTCATTTCTTCTACAATTCGAAGAAAACTAATTTTATCGTCTTCATTTCTTGAATCCAAAGATCTGGCCTTCGGAAATGTTAAAACTGAACAATAATCTCAAAAAATGTTGGATTTCAACTCATAAAATGATATTAAACAACGAGAAAAGTTATTGTTTTGGCCATTTTCCCGCTTCATTTCCACGTGCTAACTGAAGCGTGAACAAAAACGCCTTTTAGATTTTCTAATTAGCATAACAAAGAGATGAAAAATGACAATTGAAAGCTGATCAAGATGGCTGCTCAACACAAAAACGATCTCAAGAATCAGAAACTAGTGATCATTAAATGGCCTATACTTTCTGGTTGGAATAGAACAATTTAATTGAGGACACAGATAAAACGATTAGGTTTTATTTCAAAGTCTGCTTTCAATCAAATTCTCTTACTTTGATCACAAAGCATTCTTTTCTGAGAAATATATTTCAGCTTACAAAAATGCATTGAACTTCAGAGATGTTCTGCTTGTAAGAATGAAAGTTTATAGCAATATAATAATTACAGCCCATACATCAAGCATATGCCATTTGGTTTAGTTTGTTTATACAGTGTTGGAAATTACACTTAATTTTTGCTTGAATGACTATTCTGATTGTTAATTTAAAATATTCCTAAAATAAATTCCTATGCACAAACTGATTTTGGACATTGGAAATGGAGTACAGTTATAGAAACAAAAATCCGAAGGTTATATGTGACTGAAAGCTGGTTCGCGGAAGGCAAAAATTTTTGTGCCACCCTGGGACATGAGTGCCCTTGGCTACGGTCATAGTGCATAAGAAAGAAATAGTTTTCATGGACATTAATACGCAATTGGTTGAAGTAAAAATCTAACCGTAATCTGATACTGTGATAGGCCTGCTAAACAACAGAACCGTCACGTGAAAAAAGTAATTTCAGAACTCAAAAACAATAAACGGAAATAAAAATTTAAATGAAACATCATGATCTAAATAATGAACAAGATCTTTTAATCCACTATTTCCAGGAGTCTATTTGAATAGTTGGTAGGTTTATGTGCTATCGAATAGAATATTTTGAAAACGAGAATTCAATCAGTTTCAATTTTGAGTAAAATTTCAGAATATTGGGCCTACAATTCCGCAATCAATTGTTTAATCAATGCAACACAGATATACACAATTATCCCATTACAACAATTCTATGTGTTGTGACATACCTATGTTATGCTCTTTGACGTTGAAATAATTCAGAAATCTCGTAAAACTAACAAACACTGTTGCTCAGTCCAACGCTATGATGCAAAATGAATTTTCCCCTTCTAAATTTATAACAATGTAAAAAGATACTGTAACGTTATACTGTTAAAATATCATCATTGAAAGCCGACGAAATGATTGGTTAACATTTGATTTGGTTAATATTAAACAGCTTGACAGATTGACACTTTGGACGACCTTTTATCTGGACAATGGTCACTCCAAAACAGTGTATCACAATGCAAACTCCGTTGACAACTAAATTAAAATAAATCATAAAGATATTACAAATATAGAACTCTAAGAACTGTAAGACATTCAACCAAATATTTGAAGTTATTCATATAATTTCAAGTTGAACAACGTTATTTTTTAATAGATATATTGTAACCATATTATATTGAAAAAGGGGCAGTACATCACAATTAATAAATTATGATTTCTTTCTGGGGGGATAAGGGTCACTTAACCCGTCACTCTTCTCTTTATAATAGTGGCGCTATAGCACTTCACTAGGGACTCTGCGGAACAGCAAACTCATAAGTCATGAGGATGAAAACAACCTTCTTCTAGTTTCTATTTTCTATTCTAGTGACTCTAATAATTTCTATTTCTAGGAGATTGCCTTCTTCATCTAGGAGCAATTGTGGTGAAAGGCGGTAGCATCCATGTAGAGGGGACTTGCTACATTTAATGTCATATTTACTCCAAGAGACGTTTGAATGTAGGCCTGCTTTGGACTTCCTTCATTGCATGGTGACAAAATTGACAGATGTCTCAAGGCGTTGCATTTTAATGCTTTAAATTTTAAAATATGATGTCCACGTAAGGTGTACTTTGAACGACACATTCCTAGCTATAATGTAACATTACGTAAGGTGTACTTTGAAAGTCATACTTAATTGATAATGCATCCATGCATACTTGGATCTACTAAGTTATGGGGTGCTTTTGTATAAATCCATTAAATCAGCTTTTCATGCGTATTGATTGATTGTAGCTGAAGGATCTAAAAACAATGTACATAGCTGTGCAAATGCATTCGTTGACAAACTCTTCTTGTATAACAACGTTTGATATTTTCTATTAAACAACTAACGTCAAATTTATAAGCACAAGTAATAATGTCAATTTGATCACAGACGTGTAGAGTGAAAACCTTTCTCATAGGCTATTCATAATTTTCAAGCATCAGCCCAGTTGCGAAGATTCTGTGCAGACTGTTGCTATACATAGGTCTGTCTAGGTGTTCAGCGGTGTAACTTACACCCTCTATCGAATGCAGTAAAACGCTTCAACATTTATATGCAGCCCTCCTTCCCTTCTGACTATTTCATCCTTCTCATCATAAGATAGTAAACTCGAAAAGGCTTGTTTAATTTATAAGAGGAATTTGAATCCGTTAGATCGCTAGAAATTCATCATGCCATCTCGAGCTGATTCACCGTATACAAATACAAAATATTTATTCAGAAAAACAAATTTATAGTTGCAGTTCTCACATCGTTTCATGTATAGCACCAGGCTGTGTGGTTGAAAGTGAGATGAAATGATCGTATAATGAGGCGGCAAAAATCGTTACCCGGGCTAGCCCAACGACACATATGAACACGCCCTTTAGTGAGATATGCTTAGACAACAGCTCTATAAACTATACGGTACGAGGATATAGGTTGCCGGAGTTTCTCTCAGATTTATAAAATGTTTTACAATTGAACATGAACGCTGAATAATAAGCGTGTTCTGAGTTTGTCGTCATT
The DNA here is from genome assembly GCA_916610825.1 of Haliclystus octoradiatus. Taxonomy (NCBI): domain Eukaryota; kingdom Metazoa; phylum Cnidaria; class Staurozoa; order Stauromedusae; family Haliclystidae; genus Haliclystus; species Haliclystus octoradiatus. The sequence goes on along the minus strand of OU744454.1, from coordinate 15,591,274 downwards.
TTCTTAAATCTTATTTCTTAATGTTATTCTCATAATCAAATAATTATCCTCACGGAAAAACGCCCAGTAATAATTGAGATTTTGGTATCCAAGCGACTAGAACATAGCCTTTTTGTATTCAATTCCCAATGGAATATTTGATGTTGAAACTGACAGCGTAGGCGTGAACTGAAATGTAAAAATGCGTTTTGCTTCCCTCATAACTTACTCGACATCAGTAACGGCGGACCTGCAGTTTGTGTGTCGTAATATAAAGGACCTTTTAAAGATTTGAGCTAGTTTCAACGAGATTTCAGTGAGTATATAACACAATTGAGCTTATTTTGTTGAACTTACTCAACTAGAATTTCATATTAATATTTCTGTTTTCCTTGTATATTATTCAATTATAGGTTCCTGAAAAAAGATAAAAAAGTTCATCGACGGTATGATTTGCTTCTACGAAGGTCACTCAAGATGAATATATAGGCTTCATTAAATGTGTAAGACATGCATTTCACTTATTTGATATCATCGTAGGTTTTCTTTTTACATGTCTATGCCTAACATACAGTTTTATCATTCAGCATTTGTAAATCTATCGAGCATGATGAAGTATCTATCAAGAAGGTGAATCTATGTAACCATGAATTTAAGTATTGCCATGGTTCTATAATATTTCACTCTTTTAATTCTATTTTTTAATTTTTTTTTATGGCTACTGCTCTACGTCTGGAAACAATTGGACACGTTTCATTCTATCCGAAGTGTGCCAGGGCATTCACAAGAAGGTAAATCTATGTACTCCATGAATTTAAATATTACTGTACAGTGTTTCTATAATATTTTATTCTTTTAATTCTATTTTGTCTTACTTTTCATGGCTACTGCTCTACGTCTGGAAACAATTGGACACGTTTCATTCTATCCGAAGTGTGCCAGGGCATTCACAAGAAGGTAAATCTATGTAACCATGAATTTAAATATTACTGTACAGTGTTTCTATAATATTTTATTCTTTTAATTCTATTTTGTCTTACTTTTCATGGCTACTGCTCTACGTCTGGAAACAATTGGACACGTTTCATTCTATCCGAAGTGTGCCAGGGCATTCACAGGAAGGTAAATCTATGTACTCCATGAATTTAAGTATTACAGTTTTCTATAATATTTCGTTCTTTTAATTCTATTTTTTATTTTTCATGGCTACTGATCTACGTCTGGAAACAAGGACACGCCTCATTCTATCCGAAGTGTGCCAGGACATTCACAAGAAGGTAAATCTATGTAACCATGAATTTAAATATTACTGTGTTTCTATAATATTTCCCTCTTTTAATTCTATTTTGTCTTACTTTTCATGGCTACTGCTCTACGTCTGGAAACAATAGGACACGTCTCATTCTATCCAAAGTGTGCCAGGGCTTCCACAAGAAGGTGAATCTATACCCAAATTTTAAATATATGTAGTAGCAATGTTTCTATACTGCGATATACATTTTTTATATTGTATTTTGTTTTCCTTAACTCAGGATGGTTAGTGAATGAGTCGTTCTGTCCGTTGTTTATCAATATTCTGTCCGCGTGAATGAACGGTTGATATCATCATTTAATTTGTCATCACAATCCATGAAAATGCAAATTGAAATTAATTAAACAATTTATAGAGTAGAATTTATAGACTGTTTTATTGATGTATTTCAAATTATTGTATTACTTTTTTATGTATCAAATTATGAGTTTTAAAAATAAAATCAAAATCAAAATAAATGTTGTGCTCAGATAGACTTAGTTCCAAACGATAATAATGACAAGCACACAATATTCTCGTTCTCCTGATCCGATATCGAGGTAAATATCGTAACCATCCAAAATGGAATCGGCTGACGTAATAGATGAGGATAATCGAATTATACGTCATACGTCAATCAAAATCGGTTAAGAATCGAGCTTTGTAGGACGATTTCAATTGATTGCGTCATTTTTTGACCAAATAGCGGTAAAATATTGGCGTTATTGCCGAGATTTTGCAAAAAATCTCGAAAAACCTAGATAAAAATTGATTCTGCGCATGCGCATTAGTATTTTACTGTAATGCGCATGCGCAGAACGCGTCATTTGACGCCGTGACATCCAAATTCACGCAACGATACAAACTACCTGTCACAGAGCTGTTGATCCAGCCATAAATCGGCTAAAAATCGGATCAATTTGACGTCGTGATTTCAACCTTGCAGCCATCAAAATGATCAACAAAGATCCAGTTGATCACTACAAATAGTTCTGAAATCCGCAAACAACAAGTTCTTTAGTTTTGAAGTAGACAAACAGGAGAATACCAGATTTTTATTTTAGGAAATATTTTATTAGGGTACTAATAAGCATACATAATCAAATTATTATATTAGAATAGATTTCACAGGTTAGAAAATAAATGATCGTCCACATAATTTTTCTAATCCACCTCAGTGTTTTCACAGATGGGAAATTGACAAGGACACTTTGAGACTAGCCTTGTTTCATGAGCAATCTTTTGCCCAGGTTTACACTCGATGTGAACAAGGGGACAGACTGGCACACAACCAAGATTGCCTCCTTTTGAGCATTTACAATAATGACGACAATCAGGCGATACAAAACTATCCCCGACCAAATGATATTTGCCATTATGAACACAATGATGAACTGAAAAAGGAATGGCATACAATCAATTGCAATCGGATTATACAAAATTAGACTATACCAATAGGGTTATATGAAAAGCATACTGGGTACTGTACTAGTAGGCCTTCACATTATACGTCAATACCACGTGATACAACCCGGTCGTGTTTATTCACTTGTGTGTAGCATATGCTCTCAACCACCAATAGTTCGATAGCTACGGTTGTGGATAGGCAACTCGGTCGTTCTAGTTCGATCCCACTCGAAGAATAATTTATTGTAATTTATTAATTTAAATTCGTTTCTCAACAACCTGTAAATGGTTGTTACATGCTAGTCAAACGCTCTTGCCTAGTTACATGCATGCGTTTCCAAATAGTGATGTGTTCCATGAAACAGAAGAGATAGGCCCTGATGAGACCGATGTTGACTACGAACTAATGCCGACCTATTGTAATGTGTGCCGTCCCTCTTTCGTCTAGCATATTTGATACATAAGACATAAGAGCACACACCAAAGCATGGCTGACAAAGGATTTAAAAATGTTACAAATTTATCAAAGCATGCATTGGCGTGTTTAGGCCGGGATGTAAATCGTATCTCCCATCGGTTCAAAAAACCTACACACATCGGCACGCTTCTCAATTAAATTACAGAACGGGCAAACAAACCTTTAAAATGGAGGATTAAAAGAAATTATCTCAATCGAGATATATTTGATTATGTAACAACGAAGAAGGATGAGTTCTTGTTTATTCTTATACGATTTTGATACAGTTTCCCCTTTCCCGTAGGTTTTTGCATTTGCCCCTATATCACAGCTAATAAAAGTGGTAAATATGTGCTGTAATGATATACAGAAGTGGTAAATTAATCACAAGGCAGTTTGATTTACACTGGGTTGTGAATCCTTTAAGGGGGCAACTCATGTGGCATACCTTTCTTTCTGCATTTGGGCACATCACAAAAGCAATGAGGAGCCCCAGAAATGGGGATCGTTTCATCTTCCATCACTTCATCATGTTCACATTGGACTTTCATTGGGGGGCACAGCGAACTGCATCCAATTCCCTTTGATCCGCATTTGCAATGGCCAACACAATCCGCAGGAATAAATGTTTCACCTACTGAATATGTCTGATCAAGGTACTGGCATGACGGATCTATAATTTCAAACGACAAAGTAAATTAAAATAAAGTTGATTTAGGCGAACTCTTATATTGAAGCAATAAATTGATAATATTAAAAATATTATGATAGATTTATATGGATCTCAATAGTCAAAAACTGCATTTCCAAATCATGCCATTTTGGATATAAAGTTAATTTTGGGGATAAATTCAATAATGGAAATTGCTAGAAAAGTGTTGACATAATTGTTGTTATTATTATCATTATTATATATATATAAATAGTAGATCAAAGATCACGAGTTTATTCCGTTACTCTGAGTTTCGCGTAAAGACGCTCTTCAGACGGTTTTATTAAAATGCCATTTTTTAATAAAACCGTCTGAAGAGCGTCTTTACGCGAAACTCAGAGTAACGGAATAAACTCGTGATCTTTGATCTACTATTTATATTGCTCTGCTTTTAGCATTGAGCACTCAAATTGATGTTTTGCCCACACAATTACTTTATATATATATATATATATATGTATACCGCTCTGTCTATAATGAAATTGAGCATTATATTTTCGCCTTTATGGAAGTAACATCCGGATATACACGTACCTTGAACACGTTTGCAAATTTGATAAGGACATGTGCAATTATCTGTTCCTGGCACTGGTCTGTTTTCCATTTCAACATCTTCTCCTTCCGGACACATGATTCTCTGTTGCTTACACAGAGGAGTACAGCCGTAACCACCATTACGGTGACAAGTGCATCGTTCCTCACACTCAGGATAGAATTCCTCATCAGTTGAATAACGGTTACCGTTATGGAGGCATCCACTACGTCTAGAAGGATTCGTACGACGTGAGTAAGATAGAGCGTCTACAAAATATAAAAACAGTCAAATAATATCATCAAAAGTATAAGTCACTAACATCCCATCACGGCCGTACTGTATAGGTTGCCCACTGGAAGAAAAATTTAAGCTGAGGATATATGGAAGCACCGAACTCAATTCGAATTAGGTGTGACACCGAATTGCATTAAATTCGCATTTGGGGTTATACAGACGAACCAAATGTCGAAGATATTTGAAAACAGGCCAAAATGTCACGTGATTGGAAGTAGTTTTCTTGGAATTATACCGCATGGTTTGAAACCAGAGTGTTTTGTTTGCATTATTATTCACTTTCAGCGATTTTTCCGTTCTATTTTGCCTATCAATAGTTTGAAACTTGTATGAAGTAGTAATCTCAAAGGTTTGCAAGCATTTTTACGGGAGACAGTTTTTGTTCTAACAAGGCATAGTACTCAGAGCAAACTAAATGCGAATTTTCATTAAAATAACGTATTATGATAAAAGCGACCCCAATTCTAGTGCTGATGCATTGTGATTGACTAAAATAAAACGTTTTTAAATGGTTTAAATCAAGATTTTGAAAAACATCAGTTTGGGCCTGTCAGCCATCTTTCAATCATATAAACAAGTCACCATAACAACTTCCCAAAAGCAATGTTCTTTCCATTGCTTTGCCATGGGAACATCCTTTAAAATGATTTATGATTTTCACATCCCCCTGTTTATTGTAATATAAGGTAGATATAGGAGCTCAGTCACGGCACCGTGAGTCGAATGTATTTAGTTTGCTTCGATGATAGCTCGCTCGTATAACGCGGCGATGAATTTAATTCATGGAGCCAAGGCTCGGCGTGCGGAGCTAGCTTGACGCACCAAATGCTTTTTGAGGAATGTTGATGAACCAAATGGTGTTATACGAAGCGCGCTATCATGAGATTTATTTCGAATGAATGAATCAATTGAATTTGGCTTATTGACAAACATTTTGTAAAGTATAGTTTGTCTTTATACCGTGACTATTTTTGAGGATGACCTAGAAATTTATGAATCAAAATACCTTCGTAGGGTGGGGAACATTGCCAAACAATCATAAGGAATAACGGGGATATTCAAGGAACACGGGGACACGCATCCTCATTAATATAAAGTTCTAGAAACTTTTGTATATCAGGGAAGAAAATTTATAGATAAGTAGACACATTTTAAGTTTTCTGAAGTTAATTTTGATAGTTCATTTTTTGAAAACAGCATTTTGCTGTTCTTAAGCATAAAGATTTCCTCAATATGATCAAACAAACAAACGTAAAAATAACGTATATAAAACAAGGTGGTAGATGTCACACAATTAGCTCCATTGGCGCACCAGACGACATGTTGAGGTATTCTATACCAAATATCGGTACTCAGAGTATCAAAGAAGTACATCACATATACATTATTATACATGTCACGTCTGTGAAGTGCCCACGCAATGGTGAGCTAGTTATACGATTCAAACATCGCTTTATAATAGCAATAAAGAAGATAAACAATTTATATACACACCAACCTGAATAGTTGCAAAAGAGGATAAGGAATAAAACCAATTTGATAAACATGACACAAGTATTCATTCTGTTTGCGACGTAAAGAATGGTTCAAAGCTGTAACAAAAAACAAAATCAAACTCCCATACTGTCATATCGTAGATTATTATTAATAAAATTAGATATAGATGATAATAAAAACAAATTTGCAATTCCAATTCGAGACTTTTCTCGGTAACATCGAAAAATCCTCCTTCGCACATCGAAAAATTCGCCTGCAGGCTCGTGGTTTCAATCAACACTTGACTCGTGTACTTGGTAATGGTTTTTAGCGAAAATCAAAACATTGTGCAAACAAAATCCATGCTGAAATAGTATTTATTGCATCATTATAAATAGCACTTACGGCTGAATTTCCCAATAGAAATATACATGACCCGGGGGGGGGGGGTAACTCCAGCTCTTCAGGGACGGGGGGCCACTTTGTATAAAGGTTAAATACCCAAAAAGTTCCAAAATTTCTGTTGATACCCAACAGCTCCAAAATTTGAAATCTCATACCCAAAAAGTTATTCTCAGCTGGAATATGGATACAAAAAAGTGACACGTTCCCGTATAGCCGTCATAGTGGAGTTACCCCGGGTATATGATACAAGTTTCGAATGTTGATCCCGAATATGATTCGCCAAGAACATTTTCTTGAAATTCAACAAAATACGTAACACTGGAAAGACCTTCCTAATGAAGTTACAACTTTCAGAAACGTTCAATGGCAAAATAGCAAAAAAACGAAAATTACGTCACACAAATAGGAGAATACATGCGCTTGATCTAAATCAAAATCTTTCAAAACCAATCATTTAGACACGATAAAATAATACATGCTACTTATATTGCGCTACCGTTTTTTTGTTGAAATTTAATACACTCGAGACACTGAAAAGGCTGAAATTCCTCGATGTCATGGATGGCGGCGATTTGTGATTTTGATGCCTTTTTCTCATCTCATTACGCATCTCCCGTACATTGAATTAAATTGCAACATATAATTTCAACTCAGAACGACAACACCATTTCATAATTGCTTAACAACGTCCAAGAGAGTAGTGCATTACAAATCTGACTTCTTCTTTTTTTCAATTAATATGTATTTTTATTAGATGCAAAGTCGATCAAAAAAGGAAAATTTGGTAGCTTAAAATAGTAACTTTCTATTTACATTGCTTTATATCAAAAATTTTCAAAACAATCCATGATAATTAACTAGAACTAAAAAAAGAAAGATTTCAATTTTTACATGTTAATTGTTCTGGTAAAGTCCCCTGGACACATACAGTGCGTTCATTGTCCTTTGAATTGAGATTCTGATAGTCTTACAGATATAGTGCTTTGGTTTTACTTGACGAACGGCGTGTATACATTAAAATCTGATTTAAAATAGTGAACAACACCTGTATCTAAACATGATAAAATTAATTACCCCAAAATATGCACTTTCGAGATATGATTACATATACAGATCCAATTGTTGAGCGTTGAACCTTTTATTTGATAACAGATTAATTTAATAACACCACCTACCTTTCATAACATAATCGTGGCCACAAATCTTTGAATAGAGAAGCAATTGTGATCTCTAAGTACAAACAAAACAGCGATCATTACTGGTACATGACCTGTTTATAAAATAACAGCTTGTATAGGTTGAATGTTAACAACAACATTTACAAGCAAAATTACAATTAAACTGAACGATGAAAGATTAACACTGTTTACCTTTCTTAACTAGCTGACTATCTAGTTGGTAGAATTCACCAGGTAGCGAACACCAGAATGGGTAATTGAAAACATTTCGATTCATGAAAATGGGATGTATAGATATTGTTTCCATAAATGATTGTTTATCAGGTATTTTTTAGATTGTACTGTAAAAAAAAACACATAAGGGAATTTTGAATTTTAGATTCGATAACAGATCAATTAGTATGGAGAATAAAAGCTAGAAATCAATGTTATGTGGGGCTATTATGCCAGATGGAAGACACGATGTTCGCATCCATGCAAAACGCAAACGAACATAATACAGTATTAAATTCTACGACACGAGCTATAATATTATTACAGCTCATGTCGTAGTATCTAATGATGATAATTTACGAAGTAAAAGAAAATCCACACACCGACCCCCTGCAATCGACTGCGTTAAATCAAGTACTGGTGAATCGATATATCGAGCATCGTACCCATCGGTTGCGGAAATAATTCCGTAGGCCTTCTCGAAGATGTAGCATCATTTCTATATATATATTTGACAAAATGAATGATATAATCATATTAATACTTGAAACATGATTAATCATTCAATACTTTCGATTACAATTTTACATAAATAACACCGTCTTATGTTTCACAAAACTGTCGAATCAGCCACAATTCAGCGCCGCAATTCCAGCCTTCAAAATGATCCTCAAATGTGTAAACTCATCATGATAAATATTTTTGAAGGAATTCAGTGCAGAAGAAGTTGACAATGAAAAACTCTAACAACGTCGCATTTTCTCTGTGGAAAGGGTTTTATTCGGATAAATAAGCATACACATGCATCAGTATCACATCAAATTAACATTACTTTATTAAACTACAGTATAATAATAACAAACTGAATACATCTCGCACATTAGTTTAAATAAATAATTAACCACTCCCGATGATGAGGGGACATATTTATTTTTTATCAAATGGTGTTGACACATCACTACCAGTGTTTTCACAAATAGGAAAGAGGCAAGGACAACTTGCATGCGAGACTGGTCTCCATTCATGAGCAATTCTCTGTCCAGGTTTACATTCGATGTGAACAAGGGGACAAACTGGGACGCAACCAAGATGGCCCCCTTTTGAACATTTACAATAATGACGACAATCAGTTGATACAAAACTTTCGCCAACCAAATGATATTTGCCATTATGAACACAATGACTATCTGAAAAACGATCGGATTACAATCGGATTAAACGAGAATAAAAGCAATGAATGCCTAATAATTGCATCACCGAAACGTAACCGTATCTTGATGCATCAATAATCGGTAACAATTGTATACAAGTCGAAGTCAAGGAAAGAGTGGCACGTATAACCTACCGGCGGATTAAGGACCGAAGAATATCTAGCTATAAAATACCCCATTAAGGTCAATATAATACAAGGTCAATATGTGCTGTAATGATATACAGAAGTGATAAATTAATCACAAGGCAGTTTGATTTAAACTGGGTTGTGAATCCTTTAAGGGGGCAACTCATGTGGCATACCTTTCTTTCTGCATTTGGGCACATCACAAAAGCAATGAGGAGCCCCAGAAATGGGGACTGTTTCATCTTCCATCACTTCATCATCCTGACATTGGACTTTCATAGGGGGGCACAGCGAACTGCACCCAATCCCCTTTGATCCACATTTGCAATGGCCAACACAATCCGCAGGAATAAATGTTTCACCTACTGAATATGTCTGATCAAGGTACTGGCATGACGGATCTATAATTTCAATGGACAAAGCAAATTTAAAATAAGTTGATTCAGGCGAACTCGTATATTAAACAATAAATATCTTTCAAGTAATGTATTATGATAAGCGTACATAGATCTGCTTCTTCAAAAGCTCTGGTCCGTTTAAATTGTGTGATATGTTCTGTATCATTCTCTAGTCCATTCAAAACGTCTGTTTTGGTTTCAGCATGGCTTTAGATAACGTTTGCTTTGCACTTCTGGGCCACCGTAGTTTTTTGAGAGTGCCATTTTGGATAAATTCGATGATGAAAATCACTTTTTTTTCAATAAGAGAAAATCCATTCAACTACATCTTCTTTCATTCTTTCTGTTGTAAACCATTGAACTTTCCCCTCTTGCCTCCGTCATTGCTCATCCACATCAGATGTCTCTTTTTGTCCGTGATTCGTGGCGCGGCGTTCCTTATGTACTAACAGATATGTTGAGCTATTGAGTGATGGCCATTCCTACAATGTGACTGTCTAACGGTGTCTGTATTACTTCTGCTACCTTTTTTTTCTATTGTTTAACTATTAGCAGAATTTTAAAATTACGTCATTATCTGCCGTAAAATATAAAACGTTGTCTACTTGATGTAAATTAATTGGAAATCTCTATTGATCGTGTAAGATTGGTTCTGTCACGGAGAATATAATCAAACAGTCATCATTTTCAATGACTGTGGCAATAAGTTATTTACATTAAAATAAACAAATATTAATTATATGTTACACATTAATTTATTTACAAATATAGCTTCCAAACTTAATTTTTTAATATTCCTTTTCTAATCTCTGACTTTCATTGTTATATAAATGGATTTAAAATGTTTTGACATACACGATGAAGTCTAATCAAAATATTACTGTCTATCAATTCTTGGCGTTAGCAAAAAACACTTGAAACTTTTATTCAATCAAATCAATTATTAATCAGACATATTCTCTATATACGTACCTTTAACACGTTTGCAAGTTTCATGAGGACACGTACAATTGTCTGTTCCTGGCGCTGGTCTGTCTTCTATTTCAATATCTTCTCCTTCTGGACACATAATTCTCTGCTGTTTACATAATGGTGTGCAGCCGTAACCATCACGGTGACAAGTGCATCGTAAATTACAATCAGGATAGAATTCTTCATCGATTGAATACGTTTCACCGTTAACGTTGCATCCACCACTTTGAGAAGATTTTGAACGACGGAAGAAAGATAAAGCGTCTACAAAATATAATAAAATACAGCAACATCAAATTATGAACAGTACGCCATTAATAACATAAATAATACGCCATCATTAGATTGCCTACATAGGTAGAAACAAGGGTTTTTATTTCATTCAATAAAGTTCTCAACGATTGCTATAACAACAAATTTTGACGCCTGAAGAGTGATACGACCAATCAGGACGCGCGTACGATGTTAATTCACGGCCAGAAGGAGTGAAGTACGATTTCTCCTTCATCAAAGCCTAGTAATCAAAACTTTAATGCATAAACTTGGTACTCATCGGTAAACATACGAATCATGGTAAATAATTGTGGATTATTTCCAGAATTGCATATAAAATTATAAACATTGTACAGTGATTGTAGGCAATGAAGAAAAGTTATACGAGCCAAACTTCGTCCCAAAATAGCAAGAAAGAAGATAAATAATTTATATACACACTAACCTGAATAGCTGCAAAAGAGGATAAGGAATAAAACTAACTTGATAAACATGATACAAGTCTTCATTTTGTCTGCAACGTAAAGAATGGTCCCAAGCTGTAACAAAAAACAAAATCATATCAGACTATTATAGATTATTAATAAAAATCTGCTTTTTAATAATTTAGAATTGGGACTGTGGACTCTTCCATATAATATTTCATAAAAATCGTGCATTTTTCACACTTTTTGTAAAATGTAATAGTAATTTACGAGACACAATCATCGATATTTTTGAATCAAATCTGTATTAAAATAATAATCATTGTTAACCTTATCTAAAATATGATATAATTAACTACCTCTAAATATAGCAGTATTTAAAATATTATTTTTGATATTTGACTAACAGTTTATTAATTGTTCAAAAAGATTAATTAAAGTAATGCATCATTCCTTTCGTAATCGTGGTCACAAATCTTTTGATTAGAACAGTCAAAATACAATGTAATCCAAGTACATAGAAAACAGCGATCATCGCAGGTATATGACCTATTTATTAAACAACAACATGTAAAGTTAAATTTTAACAAAAACATTTACAAGCAAAATTATAATTAAAACAAATGAAAGATTAACGCTGTCTTTACCTTCCGTCAGTTGACTGTTTCATAGTTGAAAAAATCCACCAGCGAACTCCAGATTAATTAAAAACATATATTTTTACGCTAAGATGTGATATATATATATATTGCATAACCTTTCAATAAGTGATTTAAAGGGGTAACACATTTTAATAGCTTTTTCAGAAATTTTGAAAAAAATTGTCTAGATTCAAAGAACCGATTTCAAGAACAGATGCAGATACGTCATTTAAATCCAACTGCACGACGTATGTATATCATATCAAACGTTCCTCTGCTCTCAATCGAGACCAACTCGATAAATCATCTCAAATCATTAGAGTGAATATTAATTAAATACAACACAGGATACCAGCACCGATAAATCGGTATATCGAGCATTGCATCACTCGATTGAGAAGGCACTTAAGGAGATCGTTCCTAGTGTGTAGCATCAATATATATAAATATATTTGTCAAAGTGAATGATATAATTACATTGATACTAAAACACGAATAATTATTCAATACTTTCGATTACAGTTTTACAATATAATAGCTATGTTATGACGTCATACATAAATTATGCAGGTCAGCCGTCATCAGATTCCGGAGTATGTTTCGGTGAGTCTTGCTGTCCTTTTTCTAACGCAGAACGTATCTGATTCAAATCAAATCGTACAGATTGTTTAGAAGTTCCATAACCAAGGCTTTGTAAATAACCAATAGTTAGTTTAGTCCCTTTGAAGTTTGGTAACGAGGGAGACATGCCCTGCGGTGCTCCCGTAGGCGAAATTATATTTGGTGTGGGTTGAAGGCCACTTCCGCTTGGTTGTGATTGAATAGGAGACAGAGGCAGTTGACGTGGCGATAAAGATTGAGTGTTTAAACGAACTTTTAAGTTATGTGGCATTGAAACGGTTGGTTTTGTTGTAGAACTCTCGTGTATTGATGCAGCAACAAGCGATTTTGTTTGAGGGGCAACTGGCTTTTGTTTTTGAGGGGATGAAGTCACCGGGGTCTTCTTTGGTTGAGTTGCTTCGCTTTTATACTCGGACTTTTGTGGGTTTGATGCGTTAGCATTGATTTTCTTTTTTGGAGTTTTTCGTTTACGTGAAACAACCTTCTCTTGATTCGAGACTAATTCTTGCAATGCTTTTTTCTATTCGAATAAAACATGACAGCGTTGAAAATAGTATGAGAAGGAATTTGAAGTAATTCAGATTAAATTATTTGCATCAATGTACAGTATATACCTGTTTGACTGATTTCTGCTTTTGATGAAATTGTTTTTTCGCTTGAGCTGCAGCGGAACATGCTTGATGTAAAAGATCTGAAACCATCATGAAAATATATTCTCAATATTAAGCAAATACAATAACTATGCCTTGAGAAGTTACAAGGCAAAGCCAAGAAGCAACTTGATGGATTGGACACCTCCTTTTATAATAATTGAATCAATTCGTTCAAGAATATCATTTTTCTGATTGCTGGTCTGCTATATGAACTTTGCGGATTTTATCCTTTCACAACTAATTGAAATGGATGGAGAAATAGAAGCCGAAACGTAGTTCAAATTTAAAATGAAGCGTTTGTATTGAAATGTTTCTATTTTCAAAATCAATTTGAGTGTATGTTAAATTTTGTAAAATTTTCTGTCATTGGAACAGTATACTTACCAAATTGTTCAATAGTTCTATATTTATGTAAATAAATCCAAACTTTTCTTGCAACTTCATATTTTACACATGCATCTTTCTCAGCATGTAATCGATCCAAAGCACCACTGACAACCCCGTGAACCTGTTAAATACAATTTAAATGAAAACAATAGCTAGACAGAAAATAGCCAAACCTATAGCTTGCGTCATATACAAAAACATTTCAACGCATGCTATATAAACACGGCATGGACATACGTCTGAAACCGAGGGTGATTGAGTTGACTTGTGATTAGCTATGAAATATTCTATGAGCTAATCAAATATATTGGCAATATATTATTCCATGTTTGCATATATTGCGAAGGAGCAGCAACTTGCAGTGGAAATAAAATGACTGGTTCGGAACCGGTTCGAATGACCAGTTACATAGTACTGTATACCTTTTTGGAAGTCACAGAAAGGTTTTAATATCAATGATACTCGTAAATATTATATCAAAGATTTTACCTGTGTGTCTGTTGATTTCGGATTTATGAATTGAGAATCTTTCAGTGTTTCACAAACCTGAATCGAGATAAATTACAGATAACTAGCAATGTCTTATCCGCATTGCTGAGCTATTTTGGTTGAATTAAAACTGCCTACGGCGTTGTTTGGTTCGCATTTATAGGTATAGATAATCAAGCAGGATTTATTCAACATTTCTGTAGGAAATGTAATTTTAAAGGAAATAATTGATGCGGGTAGTACGTAGAAATACTCCGATGACATTTTTATTTCTTGGTATATTGTCTCCTTTGATGTGAGGGTAACTGTATCATTTCCCCATCTCGTAGGCATCAGGAAAAAAATCAAAAATTTTCAAAGAGTTTTATTGAGTAACTTGAACTGCTCATAAACTCCACGTAAAAAAATAAGTTGATAGATATCAATTATAAAGAGCAGTTTTTCTAGTAATTGATATTGTAATGTGTATTGTAGAATATTTAATGTTTTTATTGAGCCGTCAAAGACTGAGTTTAAGATGCCTGGAAATAATGATATTCAAATCGCGAAATATTATAATCTTGAAATCAAAACATTTCGTAGTCGCAGATCCCTATAATAGTTCGCAAGCAGTCAACTGAGAAACCCCCATTTCTTGCTCTGATCTGTGTTGATATTCGATCAGCATAATGTTTGATGCGGCACCATCCAAAGCCAACTATAAAACTATACTAAAAACTCCCAGCTGCTCTCTCATTACATCTATCTGAATTTGCTCCTTCATTACTTAGCTTTTTTTTACAAAATTCTCTATGGTATTTATTGCCATTGCGTTCGATTTATCAAAATAAAGCATCGTTTGTCCATGGCAACGGATCTTTTGAGAATAAAATCGTCAAACAAAACTTTAAAATTATTTGTAAAGAAATGCAATGAAGATACTAATAGAGACTCTTTGTATCGCTTAGTAATCTTTATGAACTCGTTTATATAAATTTTGGACATTTGAAAGAATAAACATCTGTAAATAGCTTGCATACTATAACAGAAAAGACAAATTACCTCGGCTCTAGTCCCTTCACCATTTGGTAACCTAGCAACGGCATCCCTAACCAGTGAAAGGATTGTGACGTAAGCAGGACGGTTAGATACCAACAACGCATGCTCACGAGCTTTGCTAACACCAGACTCTTTATGGTAAACACCCTGAAATGAAATTGAACATTTATTTGTAAGGCACTTGCATGAACGCACGGAAATAGTATAATTATTATTATTATAAAATCATTTATAACATTTTGAATATTGTTTTAGCAATCTGATTGGATAACGGTCATGTTCGAATAATGCGACCCAAACATATGAATCTTTGAAATTATAACAATTTGACGAATGAAAATAATCAAAACAAAATAATTAACAAAACCAGAATTATGAATCCTGTATCTAACAGCCAGCTATGGAGAGTTAGATAAAATGGCAGCGTGAGTTTTGCAGTTTGATTCAATATAAAATAACATTTTACACATTGCAAGGATGACCACTATGGAAAGGTGGCCACTGTATAGAGGTGACACCTATAACAGGTTAACTGTATACAAACAAACAAGCAAACAAACACTTACAAACATATCAAAATCGTCATAGTGAAAAGTGAGACTTGGGTAAGTCATTATAATATACAGAGTGAGTTGTTTATACCTTGACTGGGCCAACCGTAGATTGAAAACCGTGTGTTAAATAAACAAATGGCTTGTGTGGATTTTCATATCGTTGTTGTTCCTACAGAAATAAAATCAAAATGATTATTGATTGTAGACATTGCAAATTTTTCCCGACAAAATGGACACGTTCTCCGAAAAAGGGGTGGCATTTGCATATTTGGGAGCTTCAATACTGTTATAGCTTGATATTTCCCGTCTCAAAATTGCCTGAAATTTGACTGCAGCACTTTTTTTGGGGGGGGGAGGTCACACCCCACAGGATTTACCACCGTGATGATAATAAATTTCACTCCACCTGTTCTCGAAACTTTAGCTTTTCATCACCAGTAGTTGGACGCACAGCGTACGCGGTTCTGTAATAGATCATACAAAGACAAAATGAGTAATCACCCTACCGAAGGAGCCCGTACCACTTCTCTATTTCTACTACTCTATACAAAACAACAATGAGACATCATTAGAACATTTTGTTGTCGTTCCTATTACCACCTTTAACGACCAATTCTGTGAAACAATTCCCTCTCTTCATCGGTCACTCTCCAAATAATTATATATCTTCTATCTGATCATGATCTAATATCATTTTGTATACGTGAAATTTGATTCTATTTTATGTATAACGGTCAGTCAATTATTTAATTTTGGGTATTGCGTGCTCAACTCCAAAGCCTACTACAGTCAAACCTGTTATAACGGTCACCTCTATAAAGCGACCACCTGTCTATAATGGTCACTCTTGCAATGTCTAAAATAATATTTTCTATTGAATCAAACCTGTATATAAAGGCCACCTGTCTACAATGGTCAAATTATCTACCTCTCGTAGCTGGCCGTTACATACAGGTTTCACTGTATTATGTTCAGAGAGATAATATAAGTAATAATGCGGATGTTTTACCTCAAAAACTTTATAGACGCATATAGATATCTATATATATAGCATATAGAGGATCTAGTGTCTAGTTACCATACTCTAACATCTACCTGCTCAAATTATTTGCTGTTCCGTCCCACGGAATTTCGTTATCCTAAACATAAATAACAACACAGACTTATGAATGAAGAGAATTGATAGAGCAAAAAAATACGGTTTCAGCAGAGAATCCACAATATGTATTATCTATATTCTACAATCTGAAAAGGAGTATAATTCCATTGAAGAAATTAACCAATCACAGGGACACACTAACAATGAAATCGTAAATCGGAAATAGTTCATACTTATTCATACTTACATTCTAGAATGATTACAGAGTAACAAATATTAAAAACTGTGCACCAGAAACATTTTCATTTCTACCCCCAATTTAAAAGGCTTGGAACTGATTCCGGTGAATGTTTTTATTTGTTATTTGTTTTTATAACTATAGTCAACTGAGTAAAAATTATTCTGTTACGAAGGTGGGATAAAAAAGGTTTATTAAAGTATCTGGGTTCGTCACAAATTACCACTCGATTCGTAGATGCAAGGCGTGGGAATCCAATAGAGATCCGAACAAATTTTGGGCATCCGATGTTACCACTGACGTTCAAGCTACGGCTGCTCAGGAACACTAGAACTTGTTCTATTATACGCATTTGAATCGTGGGTTTTCTCGATCACATTATTGAATCGTCTTAATTCAGCTTATGACGCCATGCTTCAGCATGCTTTAGGAACACATTGGCCCAACGTACTGTCAACTACTAAGCTTGGAAAACTTTCCCTTCTGTCTCTGCTGTTGCTAATCAACGTCAGATTACTACTATCCTGAGTTTCAAATCATACAATAAAATAGATCTACTGTAATCAGTTAGGAAGCACAAATGTACAAACTTTTTAATGAAATATACGGACACGAGATCAGTAAATAAAATCAGTAAAAAAATTTCAATTTGAACTCATTAATTATCATGCGATAAATCTGCATGAAAAAGCCTTAGCTTCAGGTGCAATGTAATGATTCAAATTACGTTGAATGTTAATAGATTTTGAATCGTGTAAAGCGTAAAAATATGGAACTAATCCTTCTTCGTGCATTTTATTTGCTTTTACTTTGACCAGATATGAGTGTAATCCCTTGTTTCTATATTCTGCCAATGTGTTCGCACACAACATTAATCCATAAGACGTATAAAACTGACAAGAGACTAACTTTTTATCATTTTCTGAGAATAGACCAAAAAATCGTTTTTCTTCTACAAGTTGTTTTAAACCAGCATGTATTCCTGCTAAACATTTAGCATCCCACCACTTATCAACGATCATATTTAATTCATTATTCGTCAAATGATTTCGAAATGTAAATCCATCTGGCAGAGGAGGAACTTGTATCAAAGATTGTAATGGATTAACAACGAATAGATATGGATTTTTAAAGTATGCCTGATAAATCTCAAAGTTAGCCTTCCCTTCCTGAGATGCAAGTTCGATTCCATTGATTTCATTCGCACTGTCGTCTGTACGAGCCATTAATAGATACGGGTCTGCATCAGTAGCCAGTATGGTTCGTCGAATCGGTTGCGATGTCTCTAACACATTCTTGACTGTATCGAAATAAGCTATATTAGTTTCCACAATTGCAATTTCTTTTTGCCATTTGAATTCTACTTGGTTAGAAATATTTTGTAGACCTTTGCGAAGTGTATTGTCATTTGTAGCAAGAACATTTGAGAAAATACTAGTTCTCGTGCTGCTGCATGATTTTCGATGACAAACGCAAAACTTTGGTTCATTTAAATCATCAACATGGAATGAATCAGCAGTAAAAGAATCTCCTTTGATTGAAGAAATAATTAAATTTCTCATTACATACAGAAAATTCAGATTGATATTGTTTTTCCTTGCCCATGTTTCGTTAATTACGCCGAGAAGTGTTTGCTTTACGACCTTCGAATCGACTATCTTCAGCATAATGCTATTGCTAGATGTTAAAAGTATAAACGTTATTGATGGTGTTGAGATTATTTATAATTGATATTATCTCTTGTTCTATATTTGTGCTTAATTTACGAAGTGTCTAATGTCTCTAATTGACCGTGCCTAATTTGACCGGCAGTCACTGCCATTATGGATTAAACTGCGCGTGCGCAGACATTCAATTACGTCATTGCGTCAGTCAGTCAATTGTTTCACTCTTCTCAGCTTAGGGTTAGGTTTAGGGTCCGATCACGTGATATGTACTTGTAAGGTTGATTGTTACTGGTTAATTGTATACAGCAGCAAAGGATGACTGATTCCATGTCCTGCTTACTTTGATTTGTCGAATTTTGATGGTCCTTTGTTTTGGAAAACAATAGAATGAGCAAAGGACACAAGTCTAACTTACCAAATACCAACACATCAAAATCGTCATAAAATAAGTGAGATAGTAAAGGTGGAATAAATGGATGGTTGGCATATTGAGATGGTTGATCACATGGTACTTACGCTTCCATGTCTAATAGTTTCCAACCAAAA
This sequence comes from Haliclystus octoradiatus, assembly GCA_916610825.1. Lineage (NCBI taxonomy): Eukaryota > Metazoa > Cnidaria > Staurozoa > Stauromedusae > Haliclystidae > Haliclystus > Haliclystus octoradiatus. The sequence continues at coordinate 15,571,987 of OU744454.1, read as the reverse complement.
GTCATTCAAAGGTTTCAAAATGCCGTCATCATCATGGTCAACACCTAAATATTTCAAAAACATTTCACGTTCCTTGAATGGTTCTGATGAGAACTGTAGAATTATATTGAAGAAACAATAATAACAACGTAAGTTGAATTGATTTATATATTTCTTCTTATGAATAATAATAGTAATTCCAAGTTGATATGTTGATAGTAAGTTAGTTTAAAGATAATAAGATAATATTCTACATTTGCTGTATTTATAGTGTTTTAAAAGAAAGCTAGAAACTTCTAGATTGTGCGTTGTCATTATAGATCATGCGTTGTCATTATATGAGTCATGTAGGTTATCCTATGTTCTAGACTATACTATGTTGCTTCTTATGAATAATAATAGTAATTCCAAGTTGATATGTTGATAGTAAGTTAGTTTAAAGATAATAAGATAATATTCTACATTTGCTGTATTTATAGTGTTTTAAAAGAAAGCTAGAAACTTCTAGATTGTGCGTTGTCATTATAGATCATGCGTTGTCATTATATGAGTCATGTAGGTTATCCTATGTTCTAGAATGTCAAGAGGGTTCGGGAAGGTTCCTACAGTTCTGTATTATTTGAGTGGAGGGGTAAACCTTTAGAACGGTATGTAGGGGGAGTGGAGATGGCAATTTTAGAAAGAGCCTGCACCCCTAACATGTGCCCATAAAGAATACATATAATATTTGTCATGCTTCTAGATGACACTCGTATTATGGGGCCTTTATTGGGGGGCAGGTCATTGCATTTTCTGGCAAAGATCGACTAAATCTTATAGGAATGTGACTATTTAAATGTTCGAGAATTTGATACCCATCTATGTGCCTTGACATCAATAAAGTTCTACAGTTTGAAAACACGTACCCACAAAAAGTCCCTGACCCCTGCATGGCTGTCATTTGAGTTGACTCTGCAGGGATATTATCTAACTAGTGATGATAGTACACATCCGCACTGATAACGGCATTGACTTTCTTTAACCCCCCTTCCCCCCGCTTCTTCAATCCTTTTCAAAACATTATATGGTCGTGAAATTTTATAATAGTTCATAAATGATGTTGTTTAGTTCACGCACATATTGCACAGGTCATGGACTTTATGATGAGCGTAGACCATCACATTGTCATCAGTTCTCTAAATCTAAATCAAAATAAGTGAGAGTCCTCTCTCTCTTGCGAATATCTGATTATTGGCGGACATCAACAAATCCAATACATCTATTGTTACAAATGATTGATATGACACAAACATGTGCGCATCAACGAGGAATTGTACCACGATCTCCCGCACCTATGGTATGGACACTCTGTCACTGTGCTATCAGGGCACATATAGTCCTCTTAATGGTCCATACAAAGAAGAGTGTGCCTTAGGAAGTCAATCCTTGGGTTAATTTCAATATAGCTACACCAACTAAACAATCGTTTTGTAATTGTGAAATGAACATGTATACCTGTCCATCTCCATTCGTTTGAGTCTGTATCTAGCAATGCCAATGGAACAAAATCATTCAAGAGGGAAGCTGAAAGACAGACAGAAAAGTACAGATCGTGAATACGTGGGTACCAAATGAGTTGAAGAAGGAGATGTGACTAAGAATGATTTGTTGATTGGATGCTTTCGATGCATAAAAGAAAGTCAATCTTAGGGTATCCATATACATACACTCATATAAGATGAAATTATAATTTATTTTTGGTTTGCTATTTGAACAGAAATTTTTTCGAATTCATGATATTATTTTCTCGCGTTTTGTTCAAATTTCGCAAGCCATGATTTGACGGAGCAAAAATGGCATCCATAAAATCATGAGACTGGCATCTGTCCATTTGGAGCTAAGAGAGGAACATGACAGAGTGACCTAACTCATGTAAATACAGTAGATGGCTCTGTATACAGTATTTACTGACCTGAGAAAGGAAACTATTCCAGTGAGAATCATATTGGTTGACAAATGCTTAGAAACTGCAACAGTTTGATTGATCAAAGGCGAGGTGTAATGTCCAAGGTACTGTTTTAGTCAATAATTAACTGGTCAGTTTTGAAATAAATAATCATAACATGAATTTTAATGCATCAAAAACGCAATTATCCGTTTTGTCTTTTCGCCATAGCGGTTAAAAAACACGAAGCGGTCAATACAGTTTAGAACTGACCGCTGTTATACCATATTCAACCAATCAAATTGCTCGATTTCATTCCAGTCAGAAATATGGAATTTTAATAAAAAATATCTTACTTTGTAAAAACAGTTTATATTTACTTGATTGTCGACTTTCTCAGAAATATTAATTTTTTTTAATGTTTTTGTACCAAGGTGTCAAACACGGCAAGGTAGTTAATCAACTATTCAAGCCGCTAACCTTCAATCATGAAGCTACGATCACTTTCAATTTAAATGTTATCAAAATGAAATAATAGTAATAAGACAGAATGTTGATCTATAAAATTACATTTCCCTTCGCCAGAGAGGTAATCCAATGCCAGTGGTAATAGATCCGTCCAACTTGTCTGTTCCGACATCCATGGATTATCAGTTTCAGACGCAGAGCACTATAGAACAAAAAATAATTATATATTTTAGATAAAAGACAAACAATCAAAATAATGGTTATATAGGAAAATAAAGGAATCTGATTATAGACTATAGGACCCTGAAAAGTAGCTTCTGAAAGTAACTACTAATTTTTTCGTGTAACTTTTTCTTAACTTTGACTTTCCCTACACAGTAATGAGGACCGTCATGTGATGACGGATGGAATGATCTAGAGGAAGTTTGCATCGATGCAAACAAGGTCAATTTATTATGAAGTCTGTTGAAATTGGTCCGCGCTGTCCTCCTAAAGATCAGCTATGAGCAATTGAGCATTTACAATCCCTGCAATGGGCGGAGTGTCCCCCAGGGAATGTCCAACTACTCCAATAATAAAAGTATTGTACAGGTGCATTTGGTACCAGGTCGGCGATAGAGATTTCAGGCCATGGGAATGTTTGCAAACAAGACGCTGAAAATGATGTTTTTCGAAATAAAAAAATAATTTTAACACGAAAGGCATGCGTTCTCTAAAAACTTGATCGGACCCTGGGTCAAAATTACCCCCCTATAAACACCCCTCTCAGCGACCCTGAGTGGTACTATCTGAATTATTATTAATCTAGTAATTAATAAATCCTTACCTCCCAATCAAAAAGTCTCTTCTCCAACTGTAAGAAGAAACAAATAAAATAGAATTTGGATTTAACTTGGGTTCTAACTTTTAAATAAAAACTACAGCTTTTAGACTTCAAATTTACGATTTTGAAACTGATAGTTATCGATTAACGTTCATGAACTGTTTAAAGGTGTTAATGAACAGTTCATGAAAGTCCGTGAAGTTGATGAACTGTAGATGAACAATTCATGAACTCAAAAATATCTTTAGCAGGGGTGGTAGTTTGGTTAGATAAGTAATATTCTTGTTGTTTAGAATAAATAACATTCTCTAACGTCTGTTTTAGTATTCTCTGTACCTCTTTGTTTGATTCTTTGTTGTTTGGACAGGCAAATCAATCCCCCTTTTATTAGATAGCTATAAACGGCAGAATGTCTGGGTCCAACGTATAGTTAATGTAGATACAAAGTCTAGCCACGTCCAATTTGAATCCTGAACTTGATAATGCTAGTTAACATAAGTTTAAAATTGAGCAGGAAGTATTCCATTCACTAGACAGGATTTCACTGTGTTATTCAATCGATAAAAAATTACCTCAATCAAGTTATCACACCAGTCTTCCATTTCTTTAAATAGCATACGGATGATAGCAAAATAACACGATGGGTTTTGATTCGAATGGCTCTGTGATGGCCTAAAATGATTAGATTAGAAAAAAAATATGTTGAAAGGATTACTGGATCAGCGCGGAGCCCAGCTAATCCAATTGGTATCATCCTTCCTCTGTGAAGTATGAGTTTGTGAACAGTTCATTAGCAGAACGGTTTAGTAAACATTAAAAAAAATCTTCAGTCCTAGATTGCGGAGGGCTGATGAAAATCAGAAGTCTTGCAACTGCGTTAAACTATTGGTTGTATCTGAAAAATATTTATTATCCTGTCAATTGCATAGAAATTGCAATTGGTTTGATACAGTGTGACAACTTTCAAACCAGTAGCATGAACTGCTTTCAAAACTTTTTCCTGCCATTTATCAAACCGAATCTATGTTAATCCAAGGATTTAGGAATGTAACAACATTTCTTGAATCCTATTTTATGGAGTTTATCCACTGTTTGTAAGCCAGTAAGAAGTTATGAACAAACCATTAAAGAGTTGATAGCCTATTTTCATGAAAACTACTTTGTTATAATCGTTATAATTGTATAGTGGTTAGGGCATCAGATATTTACATGCAAGTTTTGGGTTTGTGCTTGATAAAAGAAGCTCAAGAAGCATCCATGAGTAGCCATGAACCGTTAATAAAGGGTTCATGAAATTTCATGTCACTATAAACAGTTTACGAGAATCAATGACAATTCAATGGCATGTTTTTCATAAACTTTGGATGTATGTCTATGAAAATAGGATTATTGAAGACTAGGTTTCTCTTCATGGTTGACTGATCAATAAGTCCCGCTTTGATACGCCGCAATTTGACGAGTGGTAAGCGGCTTACCAACATATCAAAATCGTCAAAGTAAAAATTGAGACTTGGGCAAGTCAATCTTCATGGTTACATGGGAAAGAATGAACAGAGTCATGATTAATGAATTTCTTATGTGAAATGTTTCTGAAATGTTAATAGAGTGATGAGATTTAACAGTGGTATTGTCGTCATTTTCTATTATTTTCAGATGGTTTTGAATTTACATGACCATGGTTATCTTGAATATAACCAAATTGTCTTTTCACAATTGATTGTAGTTTATTGCTGCTATTGTTTATAATAAAATGTTTTTCGAAGAAACTTTTACTTGTTAAAATATTATGCCATTCCCTGTAGATCATTCCATCTGCAATGAGATGATCCCCAGTGGGAAAAAGTTTGAGAATTCATTAAAGGAAAAATGTCCAAATGTTTATGAAGTGTTCATAAGAGTTTGAGCAATTTTACGATTACGGACCAGTTCATGAACTGTTCATGAACTGTTCATGAACTCCATTGGATTGAACCCAAGAACTTTCAGACCGACGCCCTAACAAATACACTCATTAAGCCCCCATTACTAAAGTGACTTACTCTCTTAGACTTGAAAGAATTGGTGCTTGTTTGGCAGCGCCTTTTGCTTCTGCTATAGATATCACAACTTCACCGTGGTCTTCTTTCAATTTGCTGTCAGAAACACCAGGATCATCAACAGCCAGGATTGGTTCTTTTTTAACAACTGCAGAAGTTGATTTACTTGGTTTCGATCTTTGCCTATGGTTTGATCCTTTTTTTAACTTTTTATCTTTGATGAGTTGTTGAATACTTTTCTGTTGCTTCTTCGAAACTGAAATAAAAATAAAAATTGACAATTTATTAATTAATCAACACAAATTACCTAGTGATTGCCCTTTGGCGTTTAGTGCATGTACGACGAGCCGCGAGTTGTTATCGGAAAACATAAAGTCTGTGAAACAATGTGTGTTTTCCTGCCATACAAGTTTCACTGATTGGACAAAAATAATGTATTTCTTTCTCCAGTTCATTGAGGCGGCTGAAATCAAGTATAAATTGTTTGAGAAGAGTTGTGATTTTGTAAAGATGGAGGTTTCTTATGGAAAATTGTCTTTGAATATGTTATTGACTCTTATGTAAAATAGCTAAAACATTAATTGATCAAAATTTGAAGTCGATCTGATAAGAAATGACGAAGATATCGATGTTTTAGCAAGTGTATTTTACCACGCGTTTATTTGATCAAATTTATTTTGGTGAATAATTTCCGCTGGCCAGAAAATCACCAACTAACCACAGAGACTTTGGATAAAACCTTGCAGCTGGCAAACAAGCTATATTATGTGATTAGTATGGTCTTCTTTGAATCATATTAAATTAAGCAGTTCCTATGAGTCATAGCTTATGATTCACAAGAGGCATGTAAGCAGAAGACAAGACAGAATCAGAAAATCACGAGCTGCCGAGGTGAATGATTTTTGCCTTTGAGTTTTCTCCTGAAATGACTCGAGTGAACCAAATATCAAGCTCATAGGAAACTGTGCGCAATTTGCTTTTTATTACAGTATAACTTACACAACCTTAACATAACTTTTTTGGCCATAAAAGGTTTGTTTGTTTGAAAATTCCTGATCCTAATTGCAAGAATGATTGTGTTTACTACTATTTTTCATTTTGTGTTGATATGGAGGTTTAGTGTCAAATCAGATTGGTCGAATCAATTTTATTCATATACAAATATAATTATTACATCTGAGTTTCTGCATTGAAAAGTTATCGTCTTTCGCCGAGGCAAGTGAGCGTTGACCAATTATAGACTTAATCTATGATACATATTTTCTATTGGCAATAGCTTACCGTTCTTTTGCTTTGGATTTACTCGTGATATGATGTCCGTCAAGCTTATGCCAGAAGTATCAAAATCAGGATGATTCTGAAAGGAAATATACGAAAGATTCAAGATCATCAATATCATCATAATCTTACATAAATTGATAACAGTTTAAAAGATTTTTCGGTGGGACTGATGTTATCATGATCTGTTCATGAAGGTTAAGTTTTTATTAACTTTTCATGCGTCGTCATGAACTTATTATGAACAGTTCATGAACAGGTTCATTAAAATTTAACATTCATTCTTTTAACATTTATACCATGAAGTCATGAATTGTTTGCTGCAGAGGTGATGTTGCAGAGAAATTTTCTTAAATTAACTATTTACAAAATATTTGTGGGATTTACGTGAATTGTTCATGATAAGTGGTGAAGTTTTCATGAAACGTTTGTACTATTCAAAATCACATGGCCTGTATGAAACGTTTAGTAAAAGTTTGTATAAAGGACGCAAAATATTCATTTAGTAGTTGCAAATGGGTTATTACACTGAGATATACAAATCGTGAATGCAGAGAGACAAAGGAATGAATCGAGGTCTTCCACATGTGATACGGGCATTGGACACTCTATTGAATAAGTAACACTGCATATATTATGTGATATTTGTCAGTATGTTTATTGGACGCATTCCCTTAAAATGGATGTTAAATTTAAAATTTGAAAGCAAAGATCAAATAATTATTGTACAAACATCAGATAATAATTATTACGATAAGTATGCATAAACTCACAACAGTATTAATACACTTTTTCACAGAAATGAATTCTATTTCTAAAATTAATAACAATGAGAATAAGAAATACCTTGTGATTGCGCCGGTTAACTTTATGTTGATTTAATAAAGTCATGTAGGCATCGTCACTTAACGTCATTTTTGATTTTGGAACATCTACAAGCATAAAGATTAAACAATAAGTAATTGACGCACAATTTCCTATATGGAGATTTATGGTGCACTACAGGGCATGTATAGAGAAAACGAGAAGACATTGAAAAATTACAAGGAGAATGATTATCATTGAGTTTTTTATTTTGAAGTGACACAACTGAATTCAAAAGTCCTGGTCAACTTGGAAATAGTCATTTTTGAAGTCAAGTTCGAATTGGCTTTGTTTTGTGTTGATATGGTGATTTGGCTTCGTATCTCTAAACCAATCAGATTGATTGACACAATTTTGTTGTTTGTTGTTGTTGCAATCTATTAACTTGTATCAGTTATTCGTCTTTTCATTCTAAGAATATAAGGGTGCAGATTGCCCCCTGCAAAAAACAGTTCAGGAGTTCATGAACGTTAAATGGCTCCAAATATTGATGAACTATTCATCAACTATTCATGAACTGTCCGTAAGCTACTGGACTGTTTTTGAAAGGGGCAATCCAAACGCTTGTTTCAGATAATGTTCATAAACGTGTGAATCTTTTTCACAGGGGCTGTCTATTGTTGATTTAGTTTTCGAACGCAGCCGATAATTACCATTTGGAATTGATTGTTGATCTTCATCAGATGATTGGGTGGTATCCTAAAAACAATGTGGAAAAAAACAAAATGTAAATTGGTTATCGTATGAATTGGGATACAAGTAAGCTAATCATAGTTGTCATATCTTTTGAAATAGAGATGACATCCCCACCATTTATATTACAGATCTGGAAGTGATCTAGAATCAATCAGCAGCCAGTTTAAAGTCAACCCAACCTCATGCCAAAAATTATGAAAAATGTGCACCAGAATTAGTCACATGCCGTTTTGTTACAATTTAGGAAGTCACCTTGAAGCACAAACATGTATATTCTATTTCAACCGATTTTCAAAATTGGTTTTGCTTCTGGTATATTTGTAGGCTACATTAAAAAATCAGCGGCGAGATTGAAAGAATATGCTAACTAAACAAACGTCCTGGTAAACAACAAATTACTGATTTGTTAAAAGTAACAAACATTGTAATATAGGAAATATATAAATAGAAATTCAAATATGTGTTGTATTGACAAATGACAACTCCTTTGACACAATCACATCTGTGACAGACACTTACATTGTAATGCGTCTGGTTCTTGTACTGGGCAATAGGCTCTACGATAGGGGTCTTGGTGCTCTCTAAGCGCACTTTCAAATGCAAACATTTGAAGTTATAATGCCATTATGGTATGGGGAAAATATTGCAAGCAGGATTATAACCCTATATGGTAAATTGTAATTTTCTAAATATATTCGAATTTATTCAAATTTAATTTTATATTTGTTCAAATCCAAATTTATGACGCACTACATAGAGGGGATAATTGATTGGTTGAATCTGTTTGGTTTATTTCATTCCAGAATTACGGGTTTAGCCAAATCGTACCTGAGTAATGCTTTGAAATTGTTTGCTAATCAACAAACAAAATCAATAAATAAGATGAAAGTTTTACCTTGACAGACGATTTGATTGTCTTCATAATTCTAAATAATTTAAAGTAACAAGCATTATAATTTAAGCTCTGAAGGCTGTTTTTACATATTCTTGGCTGAAGGTACTTTCTATGGAGAGCATTTTCCATGCTGTATTTGACATGATAAATTTAATGCAATGATTGTAAACCAGAGTTATCAATAGTAGTATAATGAAACCTGTATATAACAGCCAGCTATGAGAGGTAGATAAATTGACCACTATAGACAGGTGACTTTATATACAGGTTTGATTCAATAGAAAATACTATTTTAGGCATTGCAAGAGTGACCATTATAGACAGGTGGCCGCTGTATAGAGGTGACCGTTAAAACAGGTTTAACTATATAGACAGTCATTATAGGAATGTGCCGTCCCTCTTACGCCTGACATATTTGCTACACAATGATCACGGCCAGAGATAATTTGTAAATAAGACATCGACGTTAATTTCAAATATTTTATAATACGACCTACTCTCTGTATCTTTTCTTTGCTCTTTGCTCTCTTTCAGACAATATTTTTGTCTTCATTGGTAATCTAATGAAAAAATCAGTAATTATGACATAGCACAGAGTTCGAATGTGTTCGTAATTATGATGGTTAGTTGTTATGGCACTCTAAAGCTATAATTTCATGGCTTGGTTATTTGAAAGCAACGAAAATATTAAATAACAAAGCAACGGAAAAATAAAATAAAATTTTACTATGAATTATAGCTTGAAGGCTAAGATTCAAACATCAAGCTATAAATTATTGATTGGAACATAGTTATGAAGAATTATCAAGCAAATTTATGAAACACAATCATCTCCAAAACACACATACATTTTTGCCAGCAATCTGTGATAAAATAAATAATGAACAGGGTATGAATTAAAGTCTGATAATTGCCCTTGCACGTCTGTGGATACACCCCTTGTGAAAGTCGTTCATGACTGTTAAATGGCCCAATTTAAATGAACCGTTCATGAAAAAGCCTAGGAAAATTGAGTTATTTAACTGTTCATGAACTCAAAACATTTTCGCAGGGGATTATCATGTGCAAACATAAAGAACGTCACGCAAGACATATAAATCTTGGCATCAGATCACAATTAACTGGTTTGGGCGTTATTTAAATTTCAAGTTGTAGTTCATTACAAATACCTGCGTCTTTCAAGAGGATTTGGACCACTGTGAATAGCATCCTGAAGCAAAACCTACAAGCAAAACATTGTATCTTAGTTCTCAAAACAGATTGTACGACAGCATGATCAGTTGTATTTCTGAGCAACCGGGTTTTATAAAACGGGGGATTCCGGAACTGAGAGTCCCTGAAGGCCAGCCCAAATTCAGAAGGAATGGTGGGAAATAGTTCTATTCAAGTTTTTATAATCAGAAGAAAACTAATTTGCTTTCTTTTCTATAGAAGATAAGTAAAAAGATACAGTTTTATATTAAATCTTTATGGGAATAAAACCCAAATAAAAGCTGTGAAAAAACTTTGGAACTTCGGAAAACTTTGGAAGCAATTATTTGAATCCTGGAAGCAAAACTACTTTATTGGATCCTGCGTAGCAAGTATGACAAACCGTTTCAACTTCCACAAACTTTAGTTTTATATATTTAGACAAATATTTGGGGAAATTTAATTAAACGGAAATTGAAAATTGAAAACTTAATCATGATTTGCACATCAAAGTTGAACGGCAATTCTATTTTTAATGATCTGAATTTCATATTCTGAATATTCCTAGCTTTCCAGGCGGCGTTCTACACTGATACTGTAATAAACAAGTTTGATGCAATGTTGCGTTTCGTTCTTAGTTAGATCAGCCTTGAGATTTTTAGGACTCATTATACTAAATAACTAAGATATCCTGCCACTACTCTTATTTATGTTTTTATCTGTAAATATGGGCAAAATGGTATAATGAGAAAGAAGATCTGTGTATGTTGTACAAAATTATTAATGGACGCATTAAACTACAGATGCCTATCGAGTTTTGTATGCCTTCTAGCAAAACATGTGGACATAACTCTAGATTATATTTACCACCAGCTAAGACAAATATCCGTCATAACTATTTTTTCCTAGAGCAATCAAAACATGGAACTCACTTCCTGAAGATCTGATTTTTTCGAAATCAATTTATGCCTTTAAAAGCAAACTTGTTAAACATTTAGATTTGTTATAAATAGATAACAATAAAATTGTCATTGTAATTGTAAGTAAATTAATTAACCCTGTAGTATAAGTGTATATACAACTGCTCCCTCTATACGTGTATTCTTCCCGAAATTTATTTCGAAATAAAAACACATATAAGATAGTGGAACTCAAATTTGCCACAGCGCAAAATGTCAAAACATATCATTTAAGTAAATCATTACAATTGAAGAATTTTGAAAACAATATTGACATAGCATTGACATTACCTGTCGTTGTTTAACAAGTTGTTTCAACATCTTCTGTAAGTAATGTTGTTGTTGAAGCTGTAAATTGATAAAGTTTAATTAGATCGGGATTAATTTAAATCAATGAATACACAGTTTGAATATTTTGATTAACGTTCAAAAAAAGTGATTGGACGATGATGATAACACAGCTTTGAAAAATATCTCAAAAACATACAGATTTCAGTACCCATTATGTTCAGGGTCTGACAAAAGTAGGGATCCTGGGATCCTAGATCTAAGAAGGCTAGACAAAATTCAGAAGAAAATTAATGTTTTTAATCATTTATTGGTCAAACATCAACAACAAAAAATTCAGAAAAAATGTTGAAATGCCTCTAGGATTACAGAAGGCTGAACCTTTTGTCGGACCCTGATTATGTTACAAAACGAAAAATGAATTGGAAGATATAAATAAGAGCCCAATCATTGCACTCATGCAGTCGCGAGAACATTTGAAATGCAATCTGATGCCATTCTTGTGTTCTCATTACAAAAATGCTGAGTGTTATAATTCATATTTCATATTTCCCAACTCCACATTCAATGATTGATAAATATTATTACCTTGTGTGCTTTAACTTTCTCTTTTTGACAGGCATTCCAATGATGAACTACTTCAGGATCAAGTCTTCCAGCTTAACGATAATAAATGAAGTAATTGCATAAAGTGTGATTATAATCAATCAAAATATTTGTACTATTCAGTCTACAAACAAACAGTTGACGACCACACATCTATCAGAGGTGAGGCTTTCATCAAGAACGGACGTGTTTCGGCGCGGTTTCTGTTTGAAGTTTTATTGGCCTTTACGTGCACTTTTATTAGTTGCTACGGTAGCCAGAAAATTACCATCATTCCACCTCCCCAATTAAAACTTAAGCCAAGGTTTTGTCGACGAGGTTTTCGTTCTCAGAAAGCACTTGCTGCAAGAAGAAAGCGTAACTCCGAACATCGTAATAGAAACAGAAATCGTCACAAACCGAAGGCTTCAAGTTTTATTGGATCAGAACTGCGATCTCGCAATCGAGTTCCAAATGGAGATAGCACATTATCTCCTTCAGCGAAAAGACCCTCTACGCCTAATCGTATTGCTACGTTCAACTCCAGAACCCTGAAGTGTCCGTGGCGACAGAAAGAGTTAGCTACACTCACATGTAAGTTAAATTTTTTGTTTGTTGCTGTTCAGGAACATCGTATTATCCACGATGAACCTATTCGTTATGTTGATTTAGATAATAAATGTACATTTATTACATCGTCTGCTAAATGTTATGGTGTTGGTGGTGTAGGATTTATGTGTAATCCGTGTGTTGATGTCCATTATGTTCGTGTAAAGTCTCATTCATCCCGTATTTTAGAATTGTCTGTTAAATTATTTGATCGTATCGTACATGTTTTCTCTGTTTACTCTCCCACTGCTGTCAGACAGATCGAGGCCTCCCTTTTCTATGCTCAGTTATCGTCAATCTTAGTTAAAATACCATCTCGTGATGCTATTATGTTGTGTGGTGATTTTAATGCGTGTTACCCCTTGTCATTAAACCCTGTAGGACGTAATTTAAATGATAATTCCCCTTATTTAATTGATCTTATTAATATCTATGACCGTACTCCGTTAAATTCTTTGTATCGTAAGCCTCTGTCAAGGCGTGCTACTTTCTTTGGTCCGAAAGGCCGGAAAGAACGTCTTGATTATATTCTCACTAATTGTCCACGTTTATTTTACGATTGTGATACTATAGCACCATTTGCTATTCCATCTGATCATCGCCTTGTTTTCTCTTGCATGAAACAACGCATCCGGTACTGCAAAGGAAAGGCGGGGTCATCCCTTTGTTGGGAAAGTCTGTCAGAGTTTTCAAAAGCGTTTAACGACTGTCTTGAGAATTCTCTTGTTGGACAACCCACAAGAGGTGATTTCTCCATTCTTTCCTCAGCCATCATCAAAGCAGCCGAGACCGCTTTGCCGCGGAAGAAAAGACAATGGTCACGCGTCTCTTGGGACAGTGACACAATGATCACACAAGTAAGATATGAATTGAAACTTGCTAAAAAACAATTACGTGATTGTTCTCCTACTATACACAATATCAGTCTTTTACAATCTATTGTTGTTCAAAAAACAATAGATCTCGCAGCCGCTCATAACGCCCTAATAGAGCATGAATTAAACGCTATAATTTTAGCGGTAAAAACGGCTAGTAATAGTAATAAGCATTGTATAGCATGGAAAGAGATAAGGCGTCTTAAGAACCCATCCCACAAGCCCTTATTAGTTGAAGCGTATGATTCTGTCGAGGCAAACAGTATGATTCGTAATTATTTTTATGATTTATATAATCCCCCATCCTGTCTACTATCGTTAAATAAATTAGCTCCACCGCCTAACTTCTCCCCTCCTGATATGTCCAATTATAATACTTCTCCTGTTACTAATGACGAATTATGCTCTATTCTATTTTCTATGAAACCCCTTGCGTCTCCTGGACCAGATGGAGTCCCCACCCTGGCACTTCGAGAACCTCTTGTACAAAATGAGCTACTTACCATCATAAATGCCGTTTTGTCAGGGGAGCAACAAGTAGCGGGTCAATGGCGAAGATCTGCTGTCATCACCGTCAACAAGAACACGTCTAGAGACCTAGACCAACAGAGGGGTATCACTTTAAGTTGTACTGCAGGGAAAGCTAATAATAAGATTCTACATAAAAGGCTGGCGTCAGTAATTGACCCATATTTAAGATACAATCAAAATGGTGGCAGGAATAGCCGGTCAACCTTAGGCCAAATTCTATCAGCTAGGATATTGTTAGAAGGCTGTAGGACTCATCAAAAAGACATTGTTGCAATTTTTATTGACTTCAAAAAGGCCTTTGACTCTGTGTTAAGATGCAGAATCCCAGAAATATTAGATTTCTATAATGTACCTATTGTTCTTATCGATGCTATTATGTCCTTTTATTCTTCTACTTCGGCTTTTGTTAGAACTCACTATGGTGATACTGATGATTTCCCGACAGCTTGTGGCGTACTACAGGGTGACACATTGTCCCCTTTTTTATTTACACTATTAATTGATTATGTTTTTCGTATTTCATGTCCTGACTCTTCCGGTTTTACCCTTGATCGTCGTAGGTCTTCACGTCATCAAGAGCGCAGCGTATCGGACCTCTCATTCGTTGACGATATTGCTATCTTAACAAATAGCATATCTGATGCACAACAGCTTCTTGATGAAGTTGAACGGGTTGGTAAAACGGTAGGCTTGACAATTAACACGACTAAGACAAAATTTATTGCTTTAGGCATAAAACAGGCACACCTTGCAACATCTAATGGTGACATAGAACGTGTCGATTCGTTCAAGTACCTAGGTTCTGTACTTCCATCTTCTTCAGATGATTTAACACAACGTAGAGGCCAGGCTTGGGCAGCCATTAGAGGTCTGAATAAATTCTGGGCGTCCGATGTCAACACTGACGTTAAGTTAAGACTGTTCAGACACACGATAGAACCTGTTCTATTATATGCATCTGAAACGTGGGTTCTATCAACCTCATTATTGACCCGACTTGACTCTGCTTATGACGCCATGCTTCGGCATGCTTTAGGAGTACATTGGCCCAACTTACTGTCTACTGCTAAACTTAGAAAACTTTCCCCTTCTGCCTCTGCTATTGCTCACCAACGTCAGATGTCTTTTTTAGGTCACATCGAAAGATCAAAGACGTATGCCCCTCAACCGCTGCATGACATCCTTCATTGGCAAATAAAGGAGATGCTTCGACGGGGCTATGGTAGAGTAGTATCTTTTCATAATGTTTTGTATCGTGAATTGTGTTATTTAAAAGTTTCTTTGTCAGCCATGTCTGACCGTGTTTTGTGGCGTTCTTTGTGTAGCAAATATGTAAGGCGTAAGAGGGACGGCACATTTCTATAATGTGACTGTCTATACTACTACTACTACTACTACACATCTATGTGTACTGCATACATGTGTGTGTGTTTCTTAGCAAATATTTCCTTACTTTCCTTACAAAAATAAAGTTATCTGTAAAACGCTGTCTAACTGATTGAACATAGGGCTCAATGCAAAATATAGCAGAGCTTAAGTAACAAAAGTCAGAGAATCAGACAGTCATGTTTGCTATTTGAAGTTTCACGCCGAGGCGATCATCAGGCAATCTATAACATGACTGTCTGATTCTCTGACTTTTAAAATAAAGTTATAGATTACAGATTTTTATTGAGGTTCATCTTTGTTCTCGGAATTGCCCTCGTGAACAATTCATGAAAATTGAGAGGAAAGGGATCAGTAGATATAGCTAATTACCTCGGATTTGATTAAAAAGCTTTCTTCGTGGTGGATCATGTTCAAAGCATCCGTCATCAGAAAGCAATGATCTAATGGAGGTAATAAAGAATATTACAGATTTTCTCAAATAAAAAACAGACAAAATATTTTATCAATCAATTACATCAATAAGCAATTTAATTTGATTGCAACAAAAGCTTAGCCTACATATTTTCATTTTTCTCCCTCACAACTTTCCACCCTCATCATCCCTCTCCAAGCATTCATCATCCCCCCCCCCTCCTCCTGGCATTCATCACCCTCTCCAGGATTAGTTAGTACTTCTACTGTTTCATCAAGTGTCTACAATTGATTGATGACAATGACATTGAAACATATTTATTATGCGCTTTCAAGTTAAACACACAACCATTCTGAGTGTCTTCCCAAAACATTTTATTTAATAATCCAAAATATAACAAGCCTTTCGGAATATTTAGGCTATCATTGTTTAACCAATCATTAATCACAGTGAATGATGTTAACGAATAATCATGCTAGTGATTGAATTGTTCTAATAATTTGAGTCAATCAATTATCAATGACATAATTAGTGACATACCTAACTGTTTCCTGTTGATTACTAACGTGGTTTGATGAAAACTGAGGAAGAAGTTTCTAAGATAAAATAAAAAGGCATTTCCTGAGAAACAATTCATGAAATTTCCTGAAAAACAGGCTATTTAACATTCATTGCTTCTAATAAAGCATCATAAACAATCCATGAATGGTTTACAAAGTATTCATAAACAGTTCATGAAAATTTCAGAGTTAATGAATTATTCATGAAATGTTTAAGAGGTTCATGAACAGTTCATGAATTCAAAAAACATTTCTTTGCAGGGGCCAGGGTTTGACAAAAGGTTCAGTCTTGTAGCTTCATAACCTGGATTAATTAGATTCAAGTTACTTAACCAACTATCTGATCTTGATAACTCATTATTGTTATTTTAGAAGTCATAAAAATGACCACTAAATTGGAATGGTATAGCCTAGTATTAATCACAAACATTTTCTGTCTGCAAACGTAAATTACATTTCTATAAAGACCTGGAAACTTTCCAAAATAAAGGGTTTAGTTATCCTAGCAACGTTGGTGACTCATTGCATTCAAAAGTATTGAACATTTGTTGCTTCTTTAAATGTTTTCAAACTTCTATTTGAAGACTATGATGCCTCTCAAGACATTTGAAGCAACATTTTCTTATTAATCAAAAGTTTCTTTGTAAAACATTTCAAAGCAAAAGATAGCGACAAAAAACTACAAGCAGTGGTTGTTGAAAAATTTTCGGTATTATACATTATACCATCGTCAGTTCAAAAGAATGAAATATTAATTTACAAATTATTTATAGGCTAAGGATCTAAAAACGTAATACAATAAATTGAATAGATTTCCTTTTTGTTTCATTGTTTTATTTTTAGCACTATTGAACGTATCAAGTTTTTAGATCCTTAGCCTATAAATAATTTGTAAATTAATATTTCTTTCTTTTGAACTGACGATGGTAGGCCTATAATGTATAATACCGAAAATTTTTTAACAACCACTGCTTGTAGTTTTTTGTCGTTATCTTTTGCTTTGAAAAATTTTCTTATAAACAAGTCCTAATTAGTAAGGCTGAAATTAACTTACCAGTGATGTGAGAATTACTTTTGAAAAGTAATAAATTACACTACAAATTACTTTTCCTCGAAAGTAACTAATTACATTACTAATTACTTCAGCCAAAAAAGTAATTGATTACAATTACTAATTACTTTCCCAAAAAAAGTAATCAATTACTAATTACTCCATGATTACTTTAACTTGTGAAACAAAAGATATTGCCTCCCTTTCGATAATGATATGTCTCGTTTTGACAATCATGGCAGCCATCTTGTTTTTTTACGAAGGGGAACGATAGATTCAATAATATTAATTTAATACTGGTGACTGCAGCAGAAGATAAATTGACGTTGAAAACTTTTTAATAAAGTTGACAAAAAAATGGTTTCATTTGATTTATCAAAATGGTTTATTTTTGTCGGATCAATCTATTCATATAGCCATAAATTTTACATCATCTTTTCAAATTCGAAACTCACTCAAATAAAAAGTGAAAAACTATTGTATTGAATTTATTGATCAACAGAACAATGTCAGAACAGAGAAGAATAGGTTATGGGATAGGGTTTATTGGTCATATATCACACAATTCACCTGGTTTGAATAGCTCTCGTGAAAGATGCAAATAATGTGAGATTGCATCGCAGACAGAACAATAAAAAGCGGAACTTCGTGACAGAAACGCCTTTGAAAATTATCACAAGACAACAAAGCAAATATTTTGTAATCATAAAAGTAATTTGAAAAGTAACGTCAATTACTTTCTCTCAAATAATACTCGTTACTTCAAAAAGTAATCAATTAGATTACTTATTACTTTTCTCAAAAAAGTAACTAATTACTCCTAAAATTACTCCAAAAGTAACGAGTAACGAGTAACGCGTTACTTTAGTAACGAGTATTTACAACACTGTAACTTACATCGAGTCTTGCTTTGTCTTCGTCTGATAAAGAATTCCATGTTGACGTACTCAGAACAGAGTTGAACACATCAGGCTAGTTGAAAACAATAAAAAATAAACTAAAAAATCTACTGGGAGTTCAGTGGCAAAGTGTTTGTACTTTGTGCAGGAGGCCGAAGTTCGATTTCTCAACCATGCACACATAATGTTCGGAGTTAATGCTTAAATCCCACTTGTAGCATTTTTAATTACAATGATAATTTTCAAAACTTGAATTTAACAAAATTGAACCAAACTAAATATATAACACATCAGATAACTAGATAAGTTATGTAAAACATTTAAAAACTTTGAATCCTGTAACATTCCTAGCGGAAGTATTTGCCTCCTAGTCTGACTTTGAAGATGTAAGAGCAATAGACTTCAACTCCGGCTGGCAAATAGTCCAGACAAATGCAAACATTAGATCACAAAATAAAACAACGAAACATAAACACAATCTGAAATACATAGCCAATCCAATATCTATGTTTATCTATATCTGGACAATTTTCTTCAACGTTGCAATGTTTAGGCTAATAGGAATCTACAGGGATCGTTTTTTACATTCCAAATCCTGGTGAAATTTCAGATGAAAAATTGTGAAGCAATATCGAGTGTAGGCCTAGGCTAAACAATATGACAATGAAAAGCGATCAAAAGTTACGAAAGAGAGAAACCTCCCTAATAATTAAGAATATTAATCTCAGTCAAAGTGTGACATAGTTTATTGATTGCTAGTAGAACACATTCTTACATCAGAGCACAAGTCATTGGGTAGATTTACTACTGTTCCATTCAGCGAACAGTTGGTTGATTGATAAGATTCATCTCCAGACATGATCAAACTTTATAGATCTGACAATAAAAGGAAGAGAATGATTAATTATTTTATATTTTGTTTACAACTCGACTAGTTTTATAATTGTTACTATACTCAAGTTTGCAGAGTATGGCACATTTCAACGACAACTTGGGGGGCCAGTCTGCAAATTATGGCAATAGGCCAATGGTGCACCCGAGATTCAACGCTATTAAGATATTTTACGGTCAAACGTCAACCAAGTATTTTCTGTCTTGCACCCGAGATCTCGGCAAAAACTGCCCTTTCTGAAGACTGGTCGGGGGCCCTCACAAAATATTTGCAAATATTTGACAACATACAAATTTGGCAATATTGTTAAAGGTATAAAAGAATAAAGTAGGATAGAGTTGAAGATGTCGAAAGCAGGGACAGATTATTTCTCGAAAATGTCGAAGGATCATAAGATAAAATTATTAAGCTAAATATTATAGGCTATTGATAATTTGTTACCAGTGACTGGCGCCTGGCGGTGGGTGAGATAGTGTCTGTCGTCTGATAAATGACTGAATCTGTGTGTAACTTGGGTAACAGGTAAGTCTCGTTTAATTTTAAATTATATTTTAAACTTATCAACAACAATATCTCAACAACTCACAGTCACAGGCCTGAGCTGAGGCCTGCAAAACGCTGCAAAATCATTGAAAAAAAACTATGGACGAACTATACCTTTTACCTGGGATTTCACCGATATTTTTCTTTCATCCAAAACAGTTATACGCAGGATTTATTTCTCAAACTAATATCACTATTATAGATGTTTATTGTACTACATAAATGGCTAGAATGTAGATCTTTTTCAATGTAAAACGGTTTGTGCAGAAAGTTGCCATGTTGTTAACATCCAAACGAGGCGAAACTAGAATAAACAAGGAAGTGAGGTCCAGCCAATCTGACTTTGGGACGGTACACGGAGTTAGCTAGGATACTTGTGTGCTAGGCGACTCTGCCTAACCCCTTATTTGACAAAGTAGAGGCAGCATTGATGTATATGCTCTCACAGTTATCCGTATTACACATGCGTAAGATTATAGTAGAAGTTACATTTAAAACTACAATAGACATGTTCTCTATTTTTACAGTTTATAAATTCGAAGTGGATAATGTTCCGGCAGCCGGAATCCTGAGTGCTAGAGATAATGTTCCGTGCGTCTTTTGCGCATGCTTAATGTGCTGTTTGCGTTTCTCTCACATTCATTCAAGATGCAATGGCGATGGACGGTGCTGTTCCTCGACCACGTTAATAACAATTCTGTTCATCAGTTTTATAATAGAATATAAAATAATTTAATTTAAAGTGCTAGAGGTTGAAAACACTTTATATGAGGGATTCACGACGCTGGATGCCACCGTTCTTCCAAACTTATAGAAAAAGCGAACGAACACGGCTTTGGTTTTGAGTTTCGGGGTTTTGACTTTTGGTATACGACAAAATCAGAATTGGTAGGCCGCATATAGCATCAGTTACAGGAAAAGGAAATGACTAATAAATAGTTATCCCATATTATTACAAATTACCATAGTAAAAATGTTTTGAAATATTGTTAGGCAGCATAAATATTCGCTAAAACCTTTTAAGCGCGCCAAATAAATGTCACAACACTCAAACATTAAAAACGCTGCGCTGGGTTGCATCGCTGAAAAGCTTCGATAAATCAAAGACAGAATAAAATGATTAATGCATAGATATGCTGAATATCGTTTTTCTTAATATTTATTCCAAACAGTCGATCCAATTTACGGTGTGGGTGAATTTTTTTACAAACTTTTTACGACATAATTTTGGATCGATCGACACAGCCATGTTTACTATCTACATACGCATGTGCAAAGGACGCACGGAACATTATCTTTTGAAGACAGCTTTCCGGCAGCCGGAACAATATCCACCGCGTTATAAATTATTTGATATCTATCATATAAGCATCGATGCCTCCCCAAAGCATTCACGAATTGGCTGTGTTTACTATGTTTCAATAATGGCAATCAAAGCTATATATATTATAGACGGGTGAATATTCTACATGGAGAGACGTATACAGCATGATGAATATATATTAAGACGCAGATTAAATTGCCTGATGATCGCCTTGGCGTGAAACTAATAGTAGCAAATATGAATGTCTGATTTTTTCGTTTATTAGTTATTAAACAGCTCTGCATTTATGGCATCGAGCAGTATTGAAACAGCAAATACAACATACGTACCTTGATATTACTATTAAGACGGTTATATATTAAAAAAATCTCACATTATTCTGACGTTTATTTTAGTCATATGTATATTTTCTTTTACAGTAAACAAATAAGGCGTTGGGTGGCATGCTTTGAAAATAATCTTTAGAAAATAGTTGTTATATCCTGATAATATATTCTTTTAGCGTAAACAAATTCTATTTATAAATGATTTTCTGATAGCTGAAATCTCCAATGAGATGTAAATACATGTAAATTCAGTTCTTATCTAATGTCCATCATCATTAGATAATTATCATATGGCTCAGAACAAATCAATTCTAGTAAACGAAAGTTACTTGTTTTGGTCAGAAGGTTTGAAAACAGACGAGTGTTGTTTGGACACGTGACAATAGTTTTAGGAATCCTTTGGTTTTTAATAAGAATTAAGCAATTATCTCTTTATACAAGTCAGACATAATAAACACCGTCATCATAACGACGGTAGAAACTATTCCCATGCTATTGATTAAGGCAGAAACCCGCAGAAGACATCAAGATGACTGTATACAATATACATAACTATTTATTTAGCCTATTTTTCTATTTATATACCTGTATGTACTATATGTTTACTTTCGACAACTTCATACACATTTATGTGGGGTTAATTATCGAAGTGTATAATCGATTTCAAGGTAATCAAATATCAACTATGAGTACGCAATTTACCAAGTAATTAATCAACATATACCTGAAATGAGCAATAGGGCTCTCAAATTAAAGTTTATGTACCTATATATCAAAAGTAACAATTTACAAAAGCAGTGGTCCTGGGATCCTATGGGTCCACCAAGGCTAAAAGAGATTCAGAAGAAAATGATGAAAATTAATTTTTTTTTCAGACAGTGAATGTTAGATAAGGAAATGCTTTTTTCGTAATTCAGAATTTCACCGTGCACAATTTGTGATCTTCAGACGGGAGGACATATTTAATTATTACTAAGGGATAAGAAGCAATAAACAAAATCTATAAAATATTAGATAATGTAAACAAGTCGAAACAAGCTAAAACTTTTATTATTTATCTTTTATATAATATATAAAACATTCAATCGGTATAAACTTCATATCATAATTATATCAAAAAGTTTCTTAAGATATACTAACCCCTCATGGGTGTTGGATTCAAAATATAATAGCAATATCTATACCATTATACTAATTGATACAGTAAAATACTAAGTTTCAACGTTAATTATATACAGTATTCGTAAATATAATAACAACGATTCATAGTACATATACGCTATAAATATACAGTATAACACATAGCAGTGAAATAGTCTTCACTTAAAAATTGCATTTATGCCAGGTCTCATATTAAAATTAATGGCTGTTTCCAAATTTCAAATTTTCACTACTGCAATTAAATTTTCTACATGAGCAACTCGTTACAACATCAACAATAATTAATTTGTATTTTTCCTGCAATCCATAACATTTTAGCTGTACAATTTTTTTGGCTATTATTGGTACGCATGCTTCACAATATCCATACCATTTCGATTTTCTAGGACGCATTAAAGACGTACACAATCCACCACAAAATTTATTTGCTATCATTCTTGATTCACAACCTTCATGGTTGATCTTTTCAGTAAATTCCATTGCTAAACATTCTTTGTGTAAACTTTGTAGAATAAGTTCTTGTAAAACAGTTTCCTGGATAATATCTTCGGATTGGATAATAGCTTTAGTTTTGTTGTAATTTGCATAAGTGTGAAGCATACAACTAAATAGAATTAGTTTAGATAGATATTCCATCTTATAAAATCTGTTAAAAATGTCTTTTTGCAATACGTGAGGTTTTCCACGTTCTTGATTGGAATGATTTTGTTTTAAGTACACCCACATTCAACCGTCAAATGCCATTAATATGTACCCCCACTGAGGGGCGTGGCTCAGTGAGAGAATAGGGTTTTTGTTCACAGATGATCTCAATGTTCATGTTATTAAATTATACACTTTATAATTATTGAAATAACAAATAATTACATTTTTATATATGATTAAAATTTATCAATCTTATATATTCTTTCTCACAAGTGAATGGGTTTTGTATCATTACTGACAAATGCTTGATAATCAGTCATAGATAAGATAAGATAATAAAAGATTTGTCAACATTGAATGAGAGATCATTGACAGGGTTTTAATGGAAAGATTAAACTTCCATTTATTAATTAAATAAAACCGATCATATAAATAAAACTTATTATATAAGATCATATACATATAATATTATTATACTGTAATAATTTGAAGCAAGAGAAATTTTATCAAAACAGATATTCAGTGAAGACGGAATTTTATCAATGTCATCAATGCCTCTTTTGTAAAATATACGTCACAGATGGTCGAACAATAAAGGAACCAATCAACTTCAGACATGATTTATTGGACATGATATAAAATAAATAATAATAATAATAATAATAATAATAATAATAATAATAATAATAATAATAATAATAATAATAATAATAATAATAATAATAATAATAATAATAATAATAATAATAATAATAATAATAATAATAATAATAATAATAATAATAATAATAATAATAATAATAATAATAATAATAATAATAATAATAATAATAATAATAATAATAATAATAATAATAATAATAATAATAATAATAATAATAATAATAATAATAATAATAATAATAATAATAATAATAATAATAATAATAATAATAATAATAATAATAATAATAATAATAATAATAATAATAATAATAATAATAATAATAATAATAATAATAATAATAATAATAATAATAATAATAATAATAATAATAATAATAATAATAATAATAATAATAATAATAATAATAATAATAATAATAATAATAATAATAATAATAATAATAATAATAATAATAATAATAATAATAATAATAATAATAATAATAATAATAATAATAATAATAATAATAATAATAATAATAATAATAATAATAATAATAATAATAATAATAATAATAATAATAATAATAATAATAATAATAATAATAATAATAATAATAATAATAATAATAATAATAATAATAATAATAATAATAATAATAATAATAATAATAATAATAATAATAATAATAATAATAATAATAATAATAATAATAATAATAATAATAATAATAATAATAATAATAATAATAATAATAATAATAATAATAATAATAATAATAATAATAATAATAATAATAATAATAATAATAATAATAATAATAATAATAATAATAATAATAATAATAATAATAATAATAATAATAATAATAATAATAATAATAATAATAATAATAATAATAATAATAATAATAATAATAATAATAATAATAATAATAATAATAATAATAATAATAATAATAATAATAATAATAATAATAATAATAATAATAATAATAATAATAATAATAATAATAATAATAATAATAATAATAATAATAATAATAATAATAATAATAATAATAATAATAATAATAATAATAATAATAATAATAATAATAATAATAATAATAATAATAATAATAATAATAATAATAATAATAATAATAATAATAATAATAATAATAATAATAATAATAATAATAATAATAATAATAATAATAATAATAATAATAATAATAATAATAATAATAATAATAATAATAATAATAATAATAATAATAATAATAATAATAATAATAATAATAATAATAATAATAATAATAATAATAATAATAATAATAATAATAATAATAATAATAATAATAATAATAATAATAATAATAATAATAATAATAATAATAATAATAATAATAATAATAATAATAATAATAATAATAATAATAATAATAATAATAATAATAATAATAATAATAATAATAATAATAATAATAATAATAATAATAATAATAATAATAATAATAATAATAATAATAATAATAATAATAATAATAATAATAATAATAATAATAATAATAATAATAATAATAATAATAATAATAATAATAATAATAATAATAATAATAATAATAATAATAATAATAATAATAATAATAATAATAATAATAATAATAATAATAATAATAATAATAATAATAATAATAATAATAATAATAATAATAATAATAATAATAATAATAATAATAATAATAATAATAATAATAATAATAATAATAATAATAATAATAATAATAATAATAATAATAATAATAATAATAATAATAATAATAATAATAATAATAATAATAATAATAATAATAATAATAATAATAATAATAATAATAATAATAATAATAATAATAATAATAATAATAATAATAATAATAATAATAATAATAATAATAATAATAATAATAATAATAATAATAATAATAATAAAAATAATAATAATAAAAATAATAATAATAATAATAATAATAATAATAATAATAATAATAATAATAATAATAATAATAATAATAATAATAATAATAATAATAATAATAATAACAATTTGCTGGAATCCAAGGAAGTATCATTATTGAATACTCTACACTGCATGCGCACGTCAGTCCCTTGTTCACAGAGCAATACTGATGACGGCTATGGACCAGAAGCAAGTGTTTTTCTGCTGTAATATGTAATAGTACTTTGCTTTCATCTACTTTAAATTTGTTTCGAATAGCTAATCATCTAGATAAACTGTCGTTACGATAATTATAGGCAATACAATGATAAGTTGCATTGCCTAACTTGAGGTATCAAATCAACTTCTTCCTAATTAACGGAGTCATTTACTGTTCAGGTTTCATAATTTGGCAAATTTTTTAATTTTTTGCCAATCGTTAGAAAGCTAGATAGTCTAACGACAAGTATCACAACTCCAGTTATCTGTCAGCAGTATTCTTCTTATTATTTACTTGTAGATTATCGACAATTATCACGAATGACAATTATTGGAGCTTTGATAATTGTTTTAGCTAAAACAATTCATTTGTGTGGCCTAGCAATTGCAATCCGCATTATATCAATTATTTAGGAAGGATATTATGTCAGGAATTCAATATAATATCCGATAATCCGATTATCTCATATGATTGATCGTGTTTACATCTGAAATACTATCACACTGGTATTTGTATGCATGTTTTTGCACAGCAATTCAGCTCCCAAGGATGATAATTTAATGTGTATATAGGTTCCATATTAGCAATGAGACGTGATATAGAACCATAGCTAATCAGTTACTGAATACTAATCATCTATTTTGTACCTAAAGAAAGAAATTATGCCGATTACAGACATTAGGCCAGAAAAACTTGATTTTCATTCGTATATCAAACGTACAGCTTATAATAATTCATAAATTGTGTATAGCATATCCTGACAATCGCACAATACAGACTGACACCCGATTCTTCTCGATTTTCATGATGGTATAACGTTGTGTGAGAAATCTATAATCTGTGTGGTAGCATATTCCCATAGAGAAACAACGATACAAGCATGTAACTAGGTCTGGTGCAAATTTTAAAATATTTTTAGACTCAGTTAGTTCAGAAGAACATAGAGAATAACTGTAGACCTAAAACTATCTTATAGCCAATATCCATATATGATTGGTTTATGTTTTTACGGGACCTACACAAATTGTAGATTTACGAAATTGCCGTCTTGTGACATGCTCCGATAGCTTGTCCCAAACTGAACTTGCCCATACCATGTATCATAATTCTTTAACTATATATTCCATTTTAGTTGGAATATACAATGTTTAATGAAAGCTCAATGTGTTGACACAAATTTTCTTGAATTAAGTGTTGATAACACAGATTGTGGATTAGACAAAGTTAGTATGTATTAAAAACAATATTCTCTATTCAACTCAGGTTTGATCTGATCATATATATTCATAATTCACACACCCTATGTACAGCTATTTGAGAAGTTGAGACGTACAATGATAATTATCTTACGAGATTATTTAAACAAGAGAATGCCATCAGACTTACGTTAAAGGATTTACAGATCAAATAATCAATAAATGATAAAGATATAAAAGACATTCGTAAACGAGAATCGCTTGAAAACAATAATCAACATTTATTTCTATAGAATATCAGATTGATATTTGAATCAAATCAGAGAGAAAATGAAAAAATAACTTCTTTCATATAACTATTGCGCCTTTCATTATTATTTGCTGCAATTAGAATAGAAGTATATACAATATACCCTTGAAAATCTATATCGCTTTTATTTCATATAGATAATTCATTGTTTGTTTTATAATTATGTTGATGATAAATAAATATTAAAATATAATAATAGGTGACCACATGCATGTGAACTTAGTATTCAATGTTTCGTAAAAATAGCATGATCACATAGAATTTGAAACATAGACAAGACAGGAGCCTTTCCAGTAACTCAGAATTTCACGCATTTATTTGCGATAGTATATATATTTCAAGTAAGTATTCATAGTTGCTGATGTTCAACATTTAATAGCTTTACATGAACACGATTCAATTACTAATGCTTTTTTACTTTTACGACCCCTTTTTCGTCCTGGGCAATCCAGATTAATTGTAACAATTTTCGCACGATGCGGTGCACAGGCTAAGCAATATCTTATTGAATAAGGAGTTACTGATTTAAAAACAGAGTGACATAAGCCAAGACAGTAATGATTATCTAAATGTTGTACTTCACATCCACGTGCAGTTATTTGTTGCCGAAATGGTATAGCTTTGCAGCCTTTATCTCCAACATCTAATCCTTTTGAAATGGTTTGTTTATCAACAAATTCCATTGATCGCAAACCCTGCGAGAATGTAGTTGGTAGAGAGACAGACAATGTATGTTTAAGTTCAAATAAAACAAAAAGGATAATAATTGATAAATATTCCAATTTCATGTTTATCTAAAACGAGAAAAATAGAGAGAGTTTACTCAGTAAAATTTCAGCACATTATTTGCAGGCTGTATATATACATCATTACATATCCGTGATTTTCCTTGTCTGGCAAATAATAAATTAGATATGTCCTTGAAATAAATATAGTCAATGATTACACATTAAAAGAATGAAATAAAAGATGAAAAAAAAGATGAAAAACAATGTGTAGTCATTGACCCAATTTATTTATCTACTGCTCTGTCATTTACTGACATTGATCACTATATAACACTGCGATTGGATCAACAATCAAGTAATCATTAGATATGTCATATATATGATATATATACAAGAGTGTTAACAAGATACAGAAGAAATAATCTGTACAAACTACAAACACAAATAAACAGCAACTCAACAATGCCACACCCTGGAGGTTAGAGTGCTCAAAATAACGCAAGCGCATATTAAGCGGTTTATATAAAGATAAGCGTTAGAAAAATTTGGGTTAGATACTATCAGGAGGTCCAATAGCAAACATTTATTAATTAACACTGCTTCGTATCGCTATAACCTATTCAAAATAATCGTTCTCTACTTATACTAATATAGTATTAACATTTTTCACAAATTGAAAATGAACTATATCTACATGCCCGGCAAATTGACTATCACAAAGTTGGATATATCACTGCCGAAGACAGCATCCTATCAAGAGATTATATGTAAATAGTCCATGGATAAAATGTTTATTGTCTGAAGTCTATTACTAGCACGCTTCGAATGTGTGTAATAATGAATCATTCAAATGCTGGAATGCTATGTCAGTATGATTCTATTGGCTTTATTGCGCGATTGCGCTAAATTTCTAATGATCAATCGACCACCCAACACCGCTACTGAAAATACCTTATAGAATGACGTAGGCATATTTAACTTCAAACAATGCTAGTGAATTTCAAGAATTTATTCTTTGAAGAAAATTCTAGGAGGATACAAATTTTGAGTCAGTTTGTCTGCCCATTATGTTTCAATTTGAAGTTGTTTTAATCATAAAATCTTTACTACAATTTAATTATTTCATCGTTAGCAATTGATCATATGCAGTTGTTTGTATCAGCTCTTTTGTCTAAATGTAGTACCGTATGTGATGAATTTGCTTATAAAATGACATTTAAAACAGTCAAAGTATTGATTTCTTGATTTCATCATCATATCACATCAATTACATGAATCATTACATGTTTATCGCTAAATGACTTTTTTTGTACGACATTTTGTAGATGTTCCTACTGCTCCAGCCCAATGTCACAGAACGACTTTCGAACAGCGTGTAAAACAAATAAGAACGCATTAAATAATTGAATTGTGTAAAAATGTTCAGAACGTCTTAGAATGACTTCATTTTCACGCATAAAATATTGAAACAGCGTAATCATATTCTATATTTAGTCGTTCTCAATTGGATTTGCAGACTGAAAAGGTCTTAATTACATATGTTGTGCTCTACATATATCGTAAATTGACTGTTATTTGAATATTTTTTAAAGATCTATTTTACAAAGAGGAATTAAGAAATTAGTTATAATTAATGTGGTCTCGGATACACACAACACAACACATATGAAAGTACCCTATCTTTTCTTCCTATTCTATATCATTCTAGGTAACTATCTATCGATTTATTTACGATAATACGGTGATAATTTTAATATTTAAAAATAGAATACATCATAGTCCCGGGGGGTAACTTCGATACTTTTGGTATACGGGGACGTTCAAATATCAAAGGGTACCTTTTTCAAAATGAGAACCAATTTTTAGGGTATGGCTTTACGAGAAAAATTTTTGAGGTATCACTTTTAATTTTTTAATTTTGGAAATCAAATTTTGCCTATGAATTTCTTTGTTTTTTCTTTATTTTTGGTTGAATCTGTCATGCATAAAAATATATTTGGGTATCTTTTTCATCACGTGAAAATGTTTTATGGTCATTCTGCCAAAGTTCCATTTGAACAACCCTGTCGAAGCGCAATGGAAGTTACCCCCCCCCCGGATCAGAGTTTTGTGTCCTGGATTTAAAAAATAGCAGTGCCTACTAATAAGTTTAGCATTATCAGCGGGATCGATGGATAAAAATTACCCTTTTCTGAAAAGGGACGTAACCTTATATTATATTAATCGTATACAGCTAGAAGGCAGTTTTAAATGTCCTCTAAAAGTCGTCCTAGAATTGGAATGCGTGTTATGTGTTTCTAAATATAGTATATATAATATTTTAATATCAGTAAAAACAATTTTCGCGCTGTTTGAATATATGTATGAATCAACGTATTATTCAAAATGGTTTTTAAAATATGCCTCGAGCATATGTTTCTGAGCCGGATCTAGACGTAATAGTTATAAGTCCTACAAAGACGGAAAAAATTTCATTGATCTTATTACTAAATGAATTGATCCTTTAAATAAAGTAGAAAAGTTGTGTGTTGATGTAGTTTTATATATATATATGGTCCTATATAGGTTAATATGATACGTGCGTCGTCATCAATGCTAGGATGTTTACTTTGCCTAAAGGTTTGCCACAAAACCACATATAATTGCAATCTCAAATCACAGTATAACTTGAAAACGATCTAAAAAGCCTTAATGAATACACTTTTTGTTGGTTTCCCATCCACAACATCAAATCGAATGATGTTGAAATAGAATAATACGATCAAATGTTTTAATACTGAAATATATAATCAATGGTAGGGTCACATAGGAAAATCGGATTTCAAAGTGAAGAGCAAGCTAACATTTTTTGATGTCTAGTATATCATGGACATACTATATAAATATATATAGTATATGTAACTGATAATTAACTTACCTATAATATTATATAAGTAATAATTTTTTGTTCTTTCAATATGTTGTTAGTGAATTTCCCCGCACATTCGTCTTTCTTTGTGACACTTATAAGTTCAAATCGATATGTCTTTCCCGTTTGTCCACATCCAACTGAAGATAGATATATCATATCGTCAACGGTATAAACGGTTTCTCTTTAAGTACTCTATAGTCATCAAGCTAAATCCGTATCTAATACAATACGTTCGTAATACTCTATTGAAGAAATATTATTAAAGTTAACATTATAACAATGCCAATAGGAAGATTTACTAAAATGCTATATGCTCAAGTTTACAGATACAGTAGAGTGTAGCTATTGGTTACAAATATTTTAACTCATTGAAATAATTAGAATACCACAATTTCAGATTAAAGCTCATGGAATAACAACTAGATATATTATATCTGCTTATTATACACTTGCAAAGTTACATGGTTTATGTAACAATAAAATCCTCCAGAATGTTAGGAACGTGCATACAAGCTATAGACGTCAAAATATAATTTCACTCATTCTTGAAATACCATTTTCCATGTAAACATTTCACATAAAATCTATCCATTTATGAAAAATAAGCGTCCCTCAAACGGATAAGCAATACTCATGGCAATACTGCTTAAGAGGTGATAAAATCAGATGTGGACTTATTGCTTCCAAGTGTTGAAATAAAGCTTTCCAAATCTTATCAAGTCAAAAAATTATTTGAAAAGAAATCAAACGATATCCATACGTACAAATATTTATATGAATTAACATATTTCGATTATAGGGAAAACGCCCTTTTCTGTTGTCCAGGTGCATACGGATTTGTTTCTATTAAGATACGATGGTAAAATCAAAACTTAATTTCTTCTCCGAAATTATTTGAGAACAATTATTCTCTCAATTTAAAAACAAGAACGTGTATATATAGCAGAAGTAGACGGAGTCAGAATCTTCAGAATCAAAAAATGTCCGTATAGAAGTGCCTGACTCCAAAAATGTAAGAAAACTTGGCCCCTATTCAGACTCAAAAATGTTTCAGACAAACTCCTGCAGAAAGTCTGAAACAGATAAATCTATCAACCCAAAATTAAGCAAACATAAGAAAGTACACGACAAATTAAGATCAACTGAAACATGTAGTCAATCAAACCTCTACGTAGAAATATGGAGAGAATTTTAAGCATTCCACGCTTTCATTGAGAAATGACCAAAATTGCATTCTAGACTCCGGCCCCGACTCCTGTTTAAATGCAGATACTCCTGCCGGAGTTTGACTCCGACTGTTGCACAGCTTTGAAATATGGAGGCATAAATAAATACAAATAAGAGACAAATAAAAACAACATCGTTTTAAGTCAAAACAATTTGAGCTTTTTTAACCGTTACTCTCTCTCAAAGAATCATAAAATTTCACAATGGTGATTCAAAACAAATCATATTTGTAAAAACACCTCAAAAATAATTATTAAAAGCTAAAAAGAAATAGAGTTGCTAATAATTATATAACAATAACATAAAAAATTCAATTGTCCCGCAAATTTGATCATCGTCTTAAACGCTATAATAACAAATGGTCTTGATACTTTATTATCTATAATTAATATTAATATGTCCAAAATAGTATCTTTTCAGGACACTTTGGGTTTCGTTGTTGATTGTGTATTGCTTGTTCCCATTCGATAGCGAATCCAATGTTTGTTCCAAGGACTAATTTTGATCAAAATGATGATATATACATAGAGTATACCACACGCACACCTCGTCG
Organism: Haliclystus octoradiatus; assembly: GCA_916610825.1. Classification (NCBI taxonomy): domain Eukaryota; kingdom Metazoa; phylum Cnidaria; class Staurozoa; order Stauromedusae; family Haliclystidae; genus Haliclystus; species Haliclystus octoradiatus. Next base: position 15,539,031 of record OU744454.1, on the reverse strand, counting down.
TCTGTCCACACTCGCTCTTTCATTTATTCAGACTTCTCTCACACTAAATATCTCACATCGTAGTCTGCCATTCGCAAAGTTATGTCGGAAAATGTCTATCGTAAATCGTGTTGTATTCGCACAGCATTATTGAAGAACGAGCCTTCAAACACGGCCAAGTCTCGGCAAGAGTCACTGGGCGTATTTGTTGGCGAGCTGTCAGTCGGTACACAGTCGGTCAGTTGTCGGTGCTTTATCCGTCATCATTTGTATTGTTATAATTTGAAGCCTTCAACTGGCACGTCGGGTTTTGCTTCAAATTGGAATTGTCCGTCTGCTTCACCTGGTGCGACAAAGTCAACTTCGTTGTCCATCTACAAACATGAATAAATCAAAAGAAAGTTAGGAGCGTAAAACACGCTGATGTACAGTGAATGACCGGTAGTTACAGGTGACCTGACCGCTATAGCCAGGGAATATAGGAATCTAGAAAAACGTCTTTAAATTGACATCATAAAACAAATTACTCATATAGAAATCAACAAAATATATTTACGCTTGTGACCAGATGTCTCTACCTTCAAAGTGCCAGCAAATTGTTCAACTATTATTTTTTGAATAGCATTGATTTTGGAACTGTTTGGAATCAGTGTTGAACAGGAGTCAGAGTCAAACTCTGAATCTGGCAGAGTATCCATATTTCAACGGTAGCCGGACTGGAGTGGAGTTTTTTCTAGGCAGAAGCAGGCGTCAGAGCCGGAGTCTAGAATTCAATCCTGGTATTTTCTTAATAATATTGCAAACTTTAAAATGTTGTAATAAAAGTGAGCATAAATAATAAGTAGAAACTTACTGATACAAACTTTAAAACTGTCTGGATATATCTATATGGATACGTAATTCAGCTGATTTTAATCTAAAGTGCACCCCTTTCCATGTTTGTTTAATTTTGAGTTGACAAATTTTTTAAATTTCAGACTTTTTATATGAGTTTGCCTGAAATAATTTTGAGCCAGAGTCGGAGTCTACTTTTACTACATTTTCGGAGCCGGATTCGGATTCAAATGCTTCTAGAAATAATTTTTTTGGATTCTGAGTCTGTACACCTCTGATGGGAATTGCAGTAGCTATTGATCTATTGATCCAAAAAATATTTTCAAATGCTGAAATTTGTGCACCTGGAAGAAAATTATACCTACAGCAGCCCTATTGATATCTAAGTGTGCATGCGGCTGGTGGTCTAAGCGGTCCTCATTTTATTGAGCCCCGCAGAAGAGGCATTATGATCGCTATAAACATGTGGTTGCGGTATCGAGGTGACCCCTATAACATGTTTGAGTCAGAACAATCTATTTACAAGAGTTGGGACATGCCACATTTGAGGCTCAAAATTGCCATTTTTGTTCTATTGAAAATAAGGTTTTACTTTTGACCAAAACGTTTTTCCAATTCATGCCTGATATTATTTTTACGCGCTGTGTTCAAATTTCGCGAGCATAGATTTGACAAAACAAAGATGGCGTCCATAAAATCACGCGACTGGCATCTGCCCAATGGGAGCCGAGGGTGGCACACCAGAAAGAGTGTTGCAACTCTTGTAAATAGATGGCTCTGGTTGAGTTAACTTTAGTCAAAAAGGTCTGACTTCAACAATCATAATTGCGTTTCCCACAGTCTTACTTCAGATGAAAAGTATTGTTCGATTATTTCAAATGCAAGTCTATAAATGTCGGAATTTTCATGATTTTGTAAAGCTTCTATTTTGTCCAGTCCTAAAATGAAAAAATAATGTTGAACATATTACATATATACATTATTTACAACGTTTGCATTAATATTTTTGAATTTTCAACCTATTTTTATATTTCATATCATTGAACAAGATTTACTGCAATTTAGATAACTATGCTACAATTGAATAATAAAATTTGTACTTGTTAATTTGAAATAATTGTTTTCATTTTTAAATCATCTGAATAACTTTCACTCATGGACATTGTTTAATAATGTAAATCACTGATTGGAATAGTATTGTTTGTCCATTTTCATAGTGAGAAATGGGATTATTGTTTGTTTGTTATAGGCGTGGGCCTACATACAATAGGTTGAATTATTATTAATTATATATGTGAATAAGGCAAGCACTGGCTACAGATTACAAAAAATGTAGCACTTACGTATAGCCTTGATTTTTTTGTTTTTTTTTTTGTTTCGTTGTTTGTTGATTGATCGGAACTTTCTCAGTACATAAAACAGTGAACAAATATATCAGAAAAAATGGCTGGTCTGACACAGGTTTTGTCCCTGCCAATGGACAAATAAAAGACTTTCTGATCACAGCAGTATCCAGCTGCTCATGTCTTGAGGGGTTATTTGAAATTTTGTATATGGGCATATGCGCATCTGGAAGCTTCAGTACTTCAATAGGTACAAGATTTTTCAATTTTATGTCTCAAAATTGCCTGAATTCCTACTTACAATCATAATAGGGTTGCACTTCAGGATTTATGGCCATGTTTCTGATGTTGCAGCTCATCAGGCATAGCACCTGAAGTCAACGAGTTAACGAGTAGTATGGATGGTGTCACTAATTGATTTACAGTAGTAGTTATTGCAATTACTGAAATATGTGCAATTTTTAAATCAGTGCCTGCAGATAATTCTATTGTCGTAATTAATATTCCTGCATCTCTCACATCCCCCTACTTAATTAACTAAACACTAAAAAACAAGTGAATATTTGGAAATAATTATAAATGCACAACGTGCTTAATTAATACCTCCACATTCTTCAATTGCTAACGTCACATTCTCAACTTCACCCCCAGCAATCTAAAAGACAAAAACAGGAGATGAAGATATATCCTAAATGCTACCCTTGTATCAGCACAATGGGGCAACGACTTTTAACAGAAACATAAGCCAGTGTGAGGATTTGATCAATATGGGACGCTTCAATCGGAGTTGTCAAGCTACTTTTTGAAACTTGAGAGCAAAAACAAGCCTGCATGCAAGATTATTTTTGGAAAACTCTAGCACTGTAAAATCCAGCACTTTAAAGATATTCTGTCCAAAACAATAAGCAAAGAATTTCAATAATTTGCTAAACATTTACCACTAACAATGGATTCTGTCAAAACCAGTAAATTAGTTGTTATTGCCGGATTCAACTGTATTCTAAATAATGTTAAGATTGGAGCGCAGACTAATGAGATCCAAAAATGTCAACACTGCCTTTTGAAAAGCAGTTGAGACGGTATTACCCTGTCAAAGGCACACGTACCACTCTAGACAATTGGCTCTTTTTAATGTTAAATGATCTTTATTGATCTCAGCCGCGACATTGCAGATCAATTTCAACAGATTTCATGCATTGCAGACCGTGCATTAAATCAATGTATGAAATAAAAAAGCGTACCTTGAGAATGTTGTTGAGTCCATCTAATACTACTTGAACAACCTAAAAGCAAAAATATATTTGTAAGAGATTACATGTTAATATTGATTATTATTTTTAACATTCGTTTGGGGGAAGCAAATGCCTTTAACAAAATGATGTACAATTTTATAATAGGAAAAAAAGATGAGGAAATGCATATTTCACATTTCTGCCTCAAGAAAAAACTGTCGGACAATCTGTTGGTCCGACAATCTTTGCTATGAACAGGGTCCGACAAAAGGTTCCGCCTCCTGGAGTCCTAGCGGAGTTTTAACATTTTCTTCAGAACTTTTTTGTTGATGTTTGACCAATAAATAATATCAATTTTCTTTTGAATTGACTTTAACCTTCCGGAATTTAGGATTCCAGGATTCCTACTTTTGTGTTTTGTCGGACCCTGGCTATGAATAATCGGTATGTTGCAGGACTTCATCACTTCTTTGCATAATAAAGTAAGTGGGACTTTGATCAGCTAGGGTCATTGAAAAATAAAATTGTGCTCTAAACATTATTTAAGCAACATTTATTTTTTTCCAAGGAAAATCCAATATGATCATCTGAACATACAAAACATATTTACTTTAATTTGTAACGCATCATAATTTATTCAGAGAAAACACCTGATTAATGCCTTTTTCACTATACGCCGATGAAATAAAACAAACAAAAATCATAATACAATGTATGAATGTACCTGGCTGTCTTTGACGGATAAAAGATTGCAAAATGGTGGTAAAGCGCCAACAAGAATTGTATGAGAAACCTGCTCTCGATTGCCACTAACAGTGAGGTTACTAATGGCCCATGCTGCTTCTTTTTGTGTTTGGAATTCTCCCTACAAATTGACAAACAGGTGAGAATCTTAATGAGTGTTTTCTCAATCATTCAATAACTTATATTTGTACTGTTGTAATATTTGAATAGGATTTGCTATAGAAATTTCATTGTCATTTAAAAATTTCAAAGTAAAGTAATCTAATCTAATCAAATAGACACATGAACTGTTTACTTCACTTTTTCAGCTAATCAGTTATGTATTAACATTAGTAATTAGATAGATCTGCACAACATTTTTATAATAGTTTATAACTATAAGATTTCACTGGAGATCCCGTATGCAAGTGGGCTCTTGCAGATCAATCTATTTACAAGAGTTAGGACACTCCTTCATGCGCAACGCTCGGCTCCCATTGAACAGATGCCTGTCACATGATTTTATGGCCATTTTCCTTCCATCAAAGTTACGTGTTCCAGTTCTTATAAACAGATGGCTCTGGGCTGCACTATTCGAAGATCCCTAGTCATTCAGCCAATAGCACAGAGAGGTAAGATAATCTCGATTTCAATATTTGATTACCTTATCAAGGGCTTCTACAATCATAGGGATAAGTCCAGCATCAATAACTTGCTGTAAAAATAAAACATGAGACCAATGTCAACACAGTTTCTACAAATATATATGCATAATCAGATCGCACAGAAAATGAAAATAAATTATCCATAAAAAAGAATCAACATGTCACTCACTTGAACTTGGGCTTGGTTACCAGCGGTGATATTTGAAAGAAACCAAACAGCTTCCTGAAATTTATTATAAATTATTATGCAATGTTTTAAAGTTCTACATCGAAGTGGGGTAAATCAAATCTGCAAAAACGGTATGCTAGGGGGACAAACTATTTTACAAAATTTCTTTAATAGCGGATAAAATACTTTTGCTTCCAGGATTCAAATAATTGCTCACAAAGTTTTCTGAGTGATAAGATCAATATTAAACCTTTTATAGCTTTCTATTCAGGGGTCATTCTCATAAAAATTCATGACATAACTGTATCTTTTCTTCTGATTTTAAAACCTATTATTCCACCCTTCCTTCTGAATTTGGGCTAGACTTCTGAAACTCTCAGTTCCAGAATACCCCGTTCTATCAAACCTTGACTGTAAATTACTCAGTATTGTACTTTTTTGGTTTACTGTCATTGATTGACATAACAGATTCATTAAATCAGGAACCGTTATTGCCTTACATCTATCCAGAAAACGGTATAAAGACATCATCTCACCTTTCTGATCTTTTCTTTGTGATGGGTCAGGAGAACTGGGAAATGCTTTAATGCATCGTGACCTAGTACAATCTGAAATCAAAAATAGAATATATCTTGACTCCTTCTAGTATATTTTTTACTCTTAGTTAATAATACAACATATTCTTTGTACCCTCTTACCTCAGTTTGATCATCAGTTCCGGTGACGATGTTACCAACAGCACGTAATGCAGCTGTCTAAAAGAAAATACGACAAATATGACGCAAAAGGTATACAAACTAAACTACAGCCTATAAATTTGTTAGGTACTTCGGGACTTTAGGGACATTGGGTTCCACACAAGTGACTGACAGATTAATTCTTGAATTTGTAATCACAATACGAATTTTAATGTATCAAGAACGCAATTATCTGCGGTGTCTTTCTGCCACCACAGTTAGAAAACAAGGAGCGGTCAATTCGGTTTAGAATTAACTGCTGCTGTTCGACCATATTGGACCAATTGAATTGGTCGATTTATTTCAATTTCCATATTAACATATTGGTGACTAAATGATAGTATCAAGGGTCAACAAAAGTTTGCCTCAAAGAAAACCTTGAATATATATTCAGAATCCATAGAAATATTTCAGTTGAAAATAATATAAAACACGGAGTAAAAGATTTGAAAGTAGAAGATTGATTGCTGACCTATTATTTTGTTATAAAGTTATTAATAGTTTTGTGGATATTGACTCCAGTAACCTTATCACTGTCACTCCACATGGTCGACTTGTTGTGCCAATGGCGCATTCAAATCGCCATCGTCAAACCTATTTTGTAAGATGCATAAATGTATATAACTCGTTAAACCTGGAAACACGCCAGGCACCCAATGTTTATAAATTCAAAATATATCATTCCAATGAAAATCTATCTAAATTCTTAATTATGTAAAACTATTTAATCATTTGTAAATTTATGTTATGTTATTCTGTATATAATTCACATTTATATGCTGTTATGCAGAAATAAACAAATCATTCATTCATTCATTCATTCATTCAGTAACTGGTAAGATGCCTTGAAGTTTTAAAAATTGATAAAGTTGTAGCAACATTTCAGTTCAATTTTGAATATAATTGAATATAACATGTAATATATAACATAACATAACATAACATAACTAATATAACATATAATATGTAAAATAAGAAGTATAAATGACGAAACGTAATTTCAGCAGTACCTGTAATTTGATATCAGTATGTGAAAGGAACGGCACAAGAATCTGCACAGTGCCAGCATCAATAACAGCCTGAAGATACAAAATAAATAACAAATAAATTTTTTATTTTTTTATTGTCATATTTCTGAAGGGTGCACATAGTGAGCAAAAAGACAATAGGCTCAATCGGAGCCAAACACTAATAAGTTATGTTCTTGGTATTTTTTGATGTTGTTTATAGAAATAAAAACACTGAAACAGAAAGCAGAAAGCAAATCATCATACATTTTTTGTAAAATAAGGACTTGTTTTGTTTGTTAATGACATCTACTTTCTGAAGCAAGTACTTTTAAGTGTAAACTATTGATTACAATTTGAATATTTTCAAAGATGGTCATGTGATATGATATATGAAAATGCACCAATCAGCAGCTATATTTAATGATCAAATGTGGTAAAGGAAGCTTAAAAAAAATAAATGCCAAAACAACAACGAAATTTAGCTGAATTCCGGCCACTCAGACCGGATTTTTTGATATTTCAAAAACAGCCAGTATATATTACACATATAGTTATTAAAATTTGCCTTCAATGGAAAGTCCCCATTATTATAATATATAGAACCAACCTGGATGTGTTCGTTGCCACAATCAGTTAGGTAAGAGAGCGCCCATACACTGTCAACAAGAATCTGAGGGGAAGAAATGAATAACGTTAAATTATACACTGGTCTATGAAAACAACTTTTGAGCATCAACTTTGATTGAGCCTTATTTTCATCAATGGTAATCAAAAACTACTGCCTGCATCTCCTAGGAAACAAAATTATTTTGTTTAGTCACAAGGAAAATTTTAAATATTATATTTCGCCAATTTTCTGTGTCATTGTGTGTGAAAACATCAAGTTCCAAATTTATAAGATTCATATCAGTGTAAACTGGAAGTTGCAGCCTTCATTATATGTATGCTACAGAGATTAATCATTCATTTTACTACACATAGTGTATAATATGCATGTTAACATGAGAACAATTTCTTGTTGAAAAATAAATCCTTGCTAATCAATTTTGCCCCATAAGTTTTGTGATCTACTTACGTCGGTATCCATGTGATGAATTAGAAGTGCTAATGCAGGTAGAAGCTGAAGGAAGAATAAAGCAGATTAATTAAAGATATATGTAGCAGTTATGTGGTAGATGTTTGATATACTTAGTATGGTCAAATTTATGGCAGATACATCCTAGGTAGAGGAAGGGTCCGACAAAAGTAGGAATACTGGAATTCTAGACTCAGGGATATTTGAGCAAATTCTGAAGAAAATTGGCATTTTTATGAATTATAGGTCAAACTTCAACAAAAATTTGAAACATTTTACAATTCAAGAGGGCTAAACCTTTTGTCGGATTGTGTGTATGTATCGACAGCTAAACCTATCATAGAACCTTATCATGGAGCCTAATTAGTGTATTGGGATTTCGACATTTAGAGGCTTTTTTGTTGAAGTTCGGCCAACAAATCATCAAACCTATTTTTCTTTTGAATTTCTTTTGCACCTTCTAGAAGCTAGGATTGCAGGATTCCTACTTTTGTTGGACCCTGATTATAATATTGTTTACATCCTGACCTGTTGAATAGTTTCCATTGGAGGTGGTGGATCTTTATTACGGCATAAATTAACAAGTACCCAAGCAACATTACGTAGAAAGGGTAGCTGAAAAAGAAAGGAAGAAATAATTGTAAAGAATGCCCCAACATGCTGATCCCTACAATGGGATGCAGCTCAAGGGAGGAGCAATGACAACCTGACAGTTGCTTAAAATTACACTCACATAATTCCGTTATAGGAGCTATCACAAATATTTTGATACTTTTCCGTAAGGGTCATTAAGCATTCTATTGAATTGAGCTTTCATTAAAACATCGCCAGCTATACTTTAAAATCTGATAGCTGGCTGGTCTCTAGATAATATATCATAATTCAGTTGTTCATTCAATTCAAGCCCAATCTTAAATCAAATGGCAAAGTTCAGTTGGACTAAGCACGCAACTTGGGGTCAATATAATATCCTTCTTAGGGACTAAGGTCGCCTAATTTTTAAGGGGGTGCGAAACTAAGAAAATCACAGCTTCATAACGATGACAGTTTCTGCAAAATCTGACATAACCTGTCATTAGATTGATAATTATAAAAAAAAAACCATTTCAACTGGGAACCAATCGCTAAAGACAGATTACGGGTTAATGACTTGATAAAAAGCCTACACATTCCCATTAATAAAACACAGATACACCACTGGATCTTTTCATAGTACTCACTGGAACAGTTGGATTAATAAATTTGAGCAGAGGTTTGACAACGCCATGTTTAATAACAAAATCACGTAGGGCTGGTCCATCACCTACAGACAAATAAATGTTAAATGTCAACAATTGTGAAGTTATTGGATTGTTAATTAAGCACTTGAATTGCATGAAATGTTGGACGAATAAGCTTCTGCAATAATCTTAGTCTGGGTAACCACCCTTGCTTTTAGGGGGGGGGGGGTAAACATACTTTGTTAATATTTGTCTTATAAATCAGACACCTATCAAGTTTCTTTTGAATTTGCTACCCTGGTGGTATCATTAAGTAATCCACAAGTATCATCAATGTTTTAATATTTTCACAATTCATATATGTACGGTCCAATCCTTATGTACAGTCTTTCTATCAATTTGATGATATTGTGTTTTAATTTTATTTACGACGACTTGTCCGCAGATTAGTTTACAGGATTTCTAAGTCCTGTTGAAGATAACTGGGAATTTCCCTTACCCAAATTACAATGAAAGGCATTAAAAATTAAAAATTGACTGGTGGCATTGGGCTCGATCTTCGAATATGGTGCTTGATGCACTGATTTCCTACACCACTTGTGATGTGACAGTCTATGCCTTTAAATGGGTAGCCTAACAATGTAGCTAAAAAGCAAATGTGCGTCTAACTTAAGCCTAAACTATAGACATACCAATAATGTTTCCAAGGGCCCAGACAGCTTGTTCACAGACATTCTGATGACATGATTCTAATAGTCTCATGAAATGTGGCACAGCACCTAAACAAAACCAAAACACAACAAATAAGAAGCCATATTCATCATAAATCTATATAGACACACTAGTGAAGTGAACCTGCTCCGCTGGGTGAAATTTGAAAATAAAAACATAGAAAATATACTTGCTAGAAGTTAGCCAAAATGATAAATAAACAATAGAACTGAAGGTCAGTCGGGTGTGAAAAACATTGCGTGACGAACATGAGAGCAGCAAGAGAAATCCTACGAAAAACATACGCTTCGGGCCGTCAATTGAAGGAATATAAAGATATGAACATAAAACATGGCCACAAAAAATGTTGCCACAAAAAATTATAGAAGTTAGTGGTGTGTAACTTAAGATTGGGGTTGAAAGATTCATCGCGTGTTTGTTTCGCATTTTATATTGGCAAAAAGAACCTTCGATTTGAAGAAAAGTTTATCTGAGAAAGGTTGCTTTATATTTGGAAACAAACATATTTAATATTGAGTTGATTAAAGAATACTTCATTTTACTATTCGAATAATCGATATTTCATCGTTATTTCATTGATATTCGATTATTAATCGATATCTGATTCGCATCCCTAATCGGTGCAGATATATATGTATCGTTAATTCGGCTAATTACCTGCTTGTACTACTGCTTTTGTCTGGTCTGACGTCCCAGATGCAATATTTGTTAGCGTCCATGCTGCTTCAAATTGTAAAGTTGGACTAAGAATAGCAATGAGAATTTACAAAAAACATTATAACAATAAATGTTGAATTAATTTCTTCAAGATAGATCATTGCAGATTAATTTTGATTTCTTCTTACTTTTCGTCACTCTGAAGACACTGGACTAGAATTGGTAAGATACCAGAACTAAAATGGAAAGAAAACACTTTTAATAATAAAGGTAGTAATTAAGACCGTAATGCCATGTCGAGGGGCTCTTCTAGAGGAGTGGTTCTATTCACTAAGAGCAATGGCTGTCAATGCTCTCTACTAACTTCGGCTGTGCCTTTTTTGCAGAAAAAAAAAAAGCAGATAGGCCTTTATTGTCAATGCGCAGCAATATGCCAATGTGCAATCCCCTCTGGACTATTCCATTCACCATCAGAAGAGTGTACCTAACCCACCAATTATCAAATGTAATCAATAACATGCTGTCAATTACTATAGTTAGTGTAAATTATGTCAACTTTTATAATATCAGCTAACACAGACCTGTTGAATCACTGCCAACAAACTCTAAAGTATGTATTACAGTATATAGTTGAACCCGCTCAAGAGCAATGCGGATAAATGAAATTTCAGCTTATCTGCAACCTTTACTTGTAGCCCTATGAATTATTCTCTAGCCAAATGTTTGTTAAACAATTTTGGATTAGTGAAAATCTGGATAAATGCAATGGAAACTGTTTGCAATTTCATTTGCAATATCAAGAAAGCTTTCCAGTTTTATTACACCCCATGCCGCTATATTTGCATTGTTAAGTCCATAGATACGTACGCTATTAAATCATCAATGGGTGGATTTCGATCTCTAGATAATAATTTCCTAGCCGCTTGAACAGCTCCTAATTGCTTTGTTTGATCAGGACTAATTGCATTCTATGGGACAAAAAAGATACACAAAATATGAATTAAAAATGTGTAAAATACTAAAATGATAAATCAAAGACATCTAGAAATGTGCTGGTTGAGGAAAGCAAGAGTAAGGTTGACATAATATAATCAGTAGTGCCAACTAATATATTATCGAACAAGACACTATATGGATGAGCAATATTATGTAAATTTTATCTCTGCTGAATTACGGCCAAACAAAGTCAACAAAATATTTCCACATGATTGATTGTGTTTTATTTTCCACACAATGTTTCTATCAGCCCGGTAGGTAAATTGAGATACAATGCATTTGGCTTTTATATACAGGATCGATTTGATCAAATCAATTATTATTTTGAAACACGAAGAATGACCACTATAGACAGGTGGCCAACTGCTTAGAGAGGTGAACGTTATAACAGGCTATTTTATTGAACATGTCAAGCTTTGGAAATTACGCAAAACATTTTTTTAAATTTTATATAATCTGCAGAGGATACCAACTTCTATACATTTGCTGACAAGGCAGAGAAAAGAATAATAAAGTACAGCATAGTTTTGTTTTTCTCTGAGCAAAATTTTGTCATACCTCCATAATACTTTCTAGCGATTGATTCTACAAAAGAAAAACGAACATTATAAAATAGGATAAACATTATAAAGAAAGATAGGAAACTACAACGTATAATTTTCCATAATTAATACAAAGTTCGAGCTACCTTCTGCAACATAAACAAACTTGATTCTGAAATTTGTGTTACTTCATGAAAGGGCCTTGCTATGTCAATATTCCTATTTCTTGAACTTGAAGAAATGTTGGGAGACACTTGGGAAGGATCGGAACAAGCATCCCAGGCCATAGGTTTGCTTTTCTAACACTTCCTGAATGTCTATTAACTTTGTGGGTATGTATAAACTCTATAATGAAACGAGGCATAATTTGATAATGATCCAAAGGTTGTTTTTGAAGAGATTTGTTTCAGTATGTAAATCATGTTCATAGATGTTATAAGAGGAATCATTTATTGTCCAGAGTAGTGGAAGGCTAGCACAAAATTTCCAAAATGAAAGGGAAGAATAAGTTGTACAGCCAAAACATTTCTCTCAAAAGCTCTAACTCTGCATGGGAAACATTTCCCAAGATAGCCGCAACAGCATTTTTCATTGAAATCAATTCCTGACCAGGGTCTGACAAAATGTTTTGCCTTCCGCAAACCTCAACCTTTTAGATAAACATTTGAGTAACTGTACTGACAAAAAATCGTAGAACAAAATTTTATTTTTGATATTTTTCTAATAATTTTAATTAATGTATTCAGCATTTTGCTTTTTCCTTCTGAATTTTGCTGGCCTTCCGCAAACCAGGTTTCCAAGTTTCCGGACTTTGTCGGACCCTGTTCCTGACACATTGCTTGCTTCCATTTAATTATATCGAAGAAAGAATTGACAGTGATGAATAATTTACAAACCTGGGTTTTGCCATCTTTTTCATCTTCCGATAAATCTTCAGCCGGAAGCATACGTCTCTTTTGTAATTGCTCATCTCTTTTGGCCTGGAAAATAAATTAAAAACACACATAAAAAGACGATGTATCGAAACATTATAAATATAGTTTTTAGTATCAAACAAAATTATTACATGATTCATCGCACAGTACTATATTTTATTAAATTAAAATTATTAGATGAAAAAAATTACATGAAGTTTACGTCATTATTTTATCTTTAGGACAAACAACCAAAACATTCCAAACTGTAGCTGATGTTTCTATTGCTTGTTTAACCTTCGTTATTGTTATTTTCGTTGACCTATTTAATATTTAGTAAGGTCTAAGCATGAATTTATGAAACCGATTCTGCTAAAAATAGTTCTATTCTGATTCTATAATTCACTGAAACATATATGTAGCATATTATTTGATAAAGCTATTCCATTGATATGTAAAAAGTGTGGTTGTTTGATTGTATTCAATACATCGGTAGTATGCATCAAAATAATCGGTTTATCGATCTAGTATGTCGCTGATGGCTCGACAAACCCCAAAGCAATACTATAAGAACATCAATTTCATAATTGGAATATCCTATTCTGCTATTAATAAAGGGTTACCACATACTAGCCATGTTTGTATTCATATTTACTAAACGAGAATATGTTGGGAGGCACGAGTGAAGCGCTAAAAAATCACGAGCTCCGAGCGAGTGATTTTTAGCTTCCCGAGTGTCTCCCAACATTTTCGAGTTTAGTAAATATGAATACAAACATTTGCAAGCATGTGGTAACCCTTTTCTAAAATAAAACAAATGTCGGAATCTCATTCGACGGCGAATTTTCAATTCATGTATTCACAAGTTAAAATTCAATTTCAATTCATATTCAAACCAAGCAAAGAGAATCAAACAAGAAGGTATATATTTTCGAATAAAGAAAGACATATAAGTTGTACAATAGTTCTTTAGCAAATTAATGCAGTAATTGTTATTTAAATTTTAGGTTTACCTTGAAACAGCGTAGCCTATAATTGTCTTTCATTCTGTGTTTTTATTTTGCATGTTACACGACCAATAACTCATTTACCACGCTTTTCAATAAATGTAAACATCTTGAGCTAAGTAACGTTTTGTAAATCGTTGCCATTATTGAGATATTTATTGGATTGTTATCAAAAAGTTATAAATTCTGTATTCTATCACAGATCAAACTTTTTGAAGATTGCGGTTTTTCCCGGTTTTCGGAGCCATGTTTTACCCTAGGATTTCATGCACGCTCTTTCGACCAATCAGATCGCAGAAAACCTTCGTGATATTTTAGAAACACATTTGAATCTGTGTTTTAGGCTCAGTTCCAGGATGTTCTCATTTAAATTTTAAATTTCAGATTTTAAAAAAATATTTCGATATTTCAGAATATCAGTAGTGAATAATTGCAGACTATTTCCAATTACTGTGTCACAGCCAACATGTTCATCTAGTTAGTTACTTCTCTCTATGGAACTATAGGCTTCTAATAACAGAGATTGTAGATTTTCTGTTGAGAATATAGATCAATAAATTTTTTCATTGGTGATTTGGGACCTCTCTCAAATCGAACGAAAAATAAATAAATTTAATAAACAACAAACACATACCTTTCGTAGCACTACTGTTACTTCATTGCGACGTTGACGGCGTGCCTAGAACATCAATAATAAAGAGTAGATATTTGCCACTATATAAACAGTTTGCAATCAATCAATTGATATACAACAGAGGTTGATGGGGTCTTTATCTCAAGAAAACACATCCGATCCGATCTAGGCTGAACAACTGTGTAGATCAAAATCCACGCCTGGGTCTGATCAATTTTGAAAACAGAATCACAAGTATATTAAACCCCATCCCCTGATCACAGCTACCTCATATTATTTGTTAAATTACTTTTATCCCCATGTAGTATAGTCTGCATCACAGACCATAATTTATTCACAAAATAATAGGGTATGCGTGTTTAGCTCAGTTCTTTGTCCCACTGCTACACCAGCAATGTTTTCTTCACCCACAAACCTGAATGTTTATTCAAAACCATTTTAAAATTTTCTTTGTCTGAAACAATCCTTTAAATGTAGTCCAGTTACTCTTAGCAAAGAAAGAAATCAATTTTCCACACTTTGACGAGCCTTCTGAAAATAGAGTTGCCATGACAATGAGTTTAGGCAGACCTGGTAATGGTCAAATCCAAAGCTTGAAATTTCCAATACAGTAGGTCATTAATGTTTTGGAAACAGAGCGCAGTTAGAGAAGGCGCTTTCTTTACATCAATGTATGTTTTGTACTGCTACTATAGCAGATTTTTGAGAAATTTCCTGTTCGGTGATTAGGATTTTGATGCTACTTCATACTGCACAAAACTTTTTTGCGATCAAAGTTCAAATATTTATTGCAAATCCTGGTCCAAAAAAAGGTTTAGCTTTCTGGAATCCTAGAGGCATTTCAACATTTTCTTCAGAACTTTTCTTTTATGGTTTGACCAATAAATTCACCTTCACAAATCCATCACCATGGTCTATTAGAATCGAGATGTGAATTGTTTAATTAAATCACAAATTGGATGCATCACGCATTTAGTGAATATAAAATCAAGCAGTAGAAAAATTAGAGGGATTATGGATTAACATTTCAAGCTTCAAAAAAGATATAAATAGTTCTCTAAAACATGTTTAGACTACGAAATAGAAAATCGAATTCCAGGACAACCGAGATAGAAGATCAATATCGAAAAGGAAAGCCATGTGGATCGTATCGTAGGATTTTGAATCCAAATTTTATAAATTTTCGCTCGTAGGATTACCAAATTTAAATATTCTATAACGGTATGGACAGTAGCGTAAATAGCAGCTTCAATAACTGAAGAATACATATTTGTATGAAAATTGTGAGCATCTTTGGGATAAAAAGATAGAATTCCAATGTTAGTATTTCATCATCATAACAGCAAGAAGCGCATGTTTTATCAAACAAACATACAAAATTAGCATACAAGCCTAAAGCCGGTTATTTGACAAGGAAATTAATGAGATATTCAACTGATTATGAATAGAAACGTTTCATTTTAATCAAGACCAAAATGTCAACTTTAAAACAAAGTCGAAATTTAAAAATGAAATTTGAAAACCAACGAAGAGTTCGTTGTTGCTTCGATGTATTTGAATTAAAACGTACCTCTGTGTCTTTATCTTTGTTCTTGAATTGTTTCTGTCTTTCTTCTGATACTTTTGAACTCATTATAAAGTAAATGAGTGGCCGAAGATGTATTTATTAGTGTAAAATGGGTAGAAATTCTCCAACAAAACCTCCAAACCGACTGATTTTGTAACCGTGTGAAGTTTTCAACTTCTTTCGCGCGATATCATGCCGTAAAATTACAATGTACCAATGCGCATGCTCAAGTAGCTGGTCAGTTGAGATGCTGGCACATATTTGTGCGCATTTCAAAATTCCAAAAGCAAACTCTACATGAATTCCCTATTTAATTTCTTCAATTTTACGATCTCAGCAGCCAGGATAAGACGAACAATGTTTTTGGATGGTAATTAAAAGGTAAGAATTACAAAGATTTTCAGACAAAAATTTGATTGATATGATTCTGCTGTGCCTCAGACTCAGAACATTCGAATGACTGAAAAAAGATCATATATTTTTGCCCCCTGTCCCCCCAAATGGTTCAAGTCCCTACCAAATAACTTCCCCCAAATTATTCCATCAACTATGTCATTCTACAATTTTTATAGATAGTGATGTCAACTACATTTATAACAAAATACATCTCTGATTGTCTGAACTCTGAAGTTCTCAACTACAAGAGTATGTCTAGACTTTGCAATATCATCATATTCATTGTACTTGTGTAGCCTACAGCCTTAGTTTTAGTCAAAAGCCTTTCTTTCGAATTCTTCTTGTAGAAATCAATATTGATTGTATGTGCAAGGCTATATATTAAACGGGCCGTGTAGTTTCTCTTTCAAATTATTGTGGTTACAATTATGGTATAGAATATAAGCGTATGAGTATTCTATTCCTTTATACCTTCTGAAAAACCAGGTTAGTAAGCTATGGTGTCTGTAATGCAGACTTGCGTATGTGCATACTTTTCACATAAATTGTCACAAATGCCGTCTAGAATCATCATTTAGCGCTATGCTAAATGCACTGCTTCAGCCATCAATTTGCGTTCTGAGATAGCTAGGGGTAGGCCTAAAATGTGAAAATTTATGAATATTTATGTGAAAAGTACGGAAGTACGCACTTCACAGACTGGTGTTGGTAGGATTCATTTTGAGTCACTTTTTTCCTAAGAAAAATACACACATAACATACATCTCATGCCAGCCTTATTCTTTGTTTAATAGGTTATACCTAATTAGAACATATATATCTATATATTGCAATGGGACTGCTTACATCATTTCAAGCACTCAGCAAGAAGCAACGGATATTTCTTGGATGCATGTTAATTGGATGCGGATATATTGGACCAAAAGTAACATTCAAATATTTAGATCAAAGATCTGAAGACTATTTATTTACTTCTTTTGTAAACGAAAATTCAGATAGGCCTACACTAACTGACAATACTGTAGGCCTACCTACTGCTGAAAATGATAATATTGTACCTAGAACGTAGGCCTAATGTAATTATCACTCATTGATAGCATAATATATATTCAGTTATGTGAATTTACATCCATATCTGCGATAACCTGATTTAAGGTAATTGGTTTAACAACTTGATCATTTTAATACATCTTATAGCCTCTATATGAAAATGAGTTTGTAACTGTCATCCAATCAGAAGTGTTGATGTTGATCAATTTAGTTATTGCTATGTTTTGCAAAATAGGTAAACTTATTTCCTCTGTGGGAAAGGTTCATGAGTTCCAGAACCTTAAATTAAACAATTTTAATAATGTTTTTGTGAACAGTTCATGAACTATTCATACAGAATTTGTGAACTATTAATTTGTCAATCCATGAACTATTTATACTGTTCTTGAACTTTTTATACCGTTCATGAACTATTCATACAGTTTGTAGGCTAAGCAATTAATACAGTTCTTGAACTCTTGAAGTTTTTTTTGCAGGGATTTTCTAGTATTTACGAAGTATAAGTAGATTTGCTGGGTTTCGTTGAATTCTTCGGTTATGGATAACTTAAATACATAGATAGGGATAGTTTAGAAATTGAATGTTTTTGCTTAGAATCACAAATACATATTCAATGGGTATGTCTTCTTTAAAATTAAATCCAGCAAGCAGAATGTATACTTGTGTCTTTATTTGTCATTCAAACGAGCCATGTGTTGCTGCACTACACTGAGTTTTAAAATGTATATAATGTTGAATATATCTATAGGCCTACGATATTGTATTTGTCCATACTAGATTGCTTGCTTTCTTGTATGTGTACTGTGTGTACATCTTTATGCTGTGTAATCTCATCATTTCCTCTCAGTTAGCTGTGATATCTGGAATAAGAATTGAGACATTACCTGTCTTTGTGCAGCAGCTAGGGGACCTTCACCTGCATGTTGAATATGCCATGGCAATTTTTGAATTGTTCATAAAAAGTTCACAAATAAGAACGCTCATGAAAAATCCGATGAAAATTGGGACATTCAATGTTCATGAACAATTCATGAACTGTCCATGAACCCACGAAAACGTTTAATGAAAATTGGATCATTTAGCATTCATAAAGTTCATGAAACCATGAACTGCTTTTTTGCAGGGTTCATAAGCGGCTGAGAAGTTAAGCTTTCACAAACTTAGCAAGTCACACTAGAGAAAGTATATGATATGGTGATGATGAACTGGTTATAAGTTATTCATGTACATTCCATGAGTTTTAATGGTTTTCACAACCAGTTTCAGTTCTTGAACCGTTTCAAGAACTCACTAAACCGACTCATTAACTCAATGCACAAACAACCAACTAACAGAATGAGTCCACAACATAACTATAGTGCGATAATATCCCTCAGTTATTTCAAAATCAATGCAGAAT
Source organism: Haliclystus octoradiatus (assembly GCA_916610825.1). Taxonomy (NCBI): domain Eukaryota; kingdom Metazoa; phylum Cnidaria; class Staurozoa; order Stauromedusae; family Haliclystidae; genus Haliclystus; species Haliclystus octoradiatus. The sequence continues at coordinate 15,520,150 of OU744454.1, read as the reverse complement.
AAGCCCACAACTTAGTCTGGTGTGCCACACAAGTCTTCTTACTGAAACGTTGACTTGGACAGCATTAATATCCCAAATAATGATATTCTATTAAATCAAAAATGTTATTTGTATTGTTGAAAGACCAAAAATAAAGTCAAATATAGTGACTTATCTCGCTGCAATAGCCACCACGTCCCTTAATGACTGAAATGGCAACATTTTACATGTTTCAACCCTGTGGATAGTGGTCAGCAGTCTAGTGTGGCCGATTGATCTCTACGATAAATGTGACCGTTAAACATAGGTTTCATTACATCATAAATTACATAAAATTGTTTTTGTACTAAATACCAATAAAATAAGCTGGTGTATTGGTCAACTCTATATAACGATCACACAATTATATTTCAAGCCAATAATATTCGATTGAATTACCCCCTGAGTTTTGTGCCTATTGACCAATTTATTTCTATTTTAAAATGGAATTTGGACGTTGATAAGACATTTTAAATTATCGTTTGCCTCGTCACATGAATAGTCTAGTAGTCTACTTCATTATTTATTGGTAAATTAATACTTTTGCATGCCTACACAAGTTTCTATTGGATTTCAATTGGCAAATTAATATAAATACTTACTTTCTGCGACACTGATTTGAGCTACTTTTATTTTATTCAAACCACTTTTGTATTTTGCTTCGGTTTGTTTTCGTCTCATTTCAAGATTTAATAAAGATTGGATTGACGGATGCCAATGCTGACACCGGAAATGCCGTACTGTAACAAAATAAGAAAAATAAGAATCCCAGGGGGTAACTCCAGCTCTTAAGGGACGGGGGGTGGCACTTTGGAAAAAGGTAAAGTACCCAAAAAGTTCCAAAAATTCTGTTGATGCTACCCAAAAAGTTCTAGCAGGTTGATTGATTTTAAGTAAAAATGATGCAAAGCTTTTTCAAAAGTTCTTCAAAAATGTCAAAATAGGATACCCGAAAAGCTCCAAAATTTGAAATCTCATACCCAAAAGTTTTTCTCAGCTGGAATATGGACCCCAAAATAGTTGCACGTCCCCGTATAGCCGTCACAGTGGAGTTACCCCCGGATAAGAATCAATTAAATTTAATAACTTTATTTCGGTGTCAATGTTTTTAGCTTTACAAAACTAATTGGGGACACTATAATATTTAAAGTGTAACAAATTTATATATATCTATCTAATATATACAAAACTGAGTAAAAAATAATAATAAAAATAAAAAATAGATAAAAATAATTAAATTTAAAATATTAACAATTATAACATTACATAGTAACAACAAAGACTATTTTTACAAATAATATATATATATTATATACTGAATGAACTGTGTAGTGTAAACTTGGTCTACTGTCTTAATTTCCAGATAAATACAGTCTTGATGTTCAAAATTGAACAAAATTATAGTGATCGATGGTGTCACGAATAAATACACCCTTTGACAGTAAAGTTAAAATGCAACTTTAAATATTGAATGCTTAATATATATTATTTGTAAATATAATCTTTGTTGTTGCTATGTAATGTTATAATATTTTAAATTTAATTATTTTTATCTATTTTTTATTTTTATTATTATTTTTACTCAGTTTTGTATATATTATATATATATTATATATATATATATATATATATATAATAAAATAATGTTATCTGATAGCAGTTGAGATAGTGCTCAATGTCATTTGACAGAGCGATGAATAATAATAATGAAATGAAGACTAAACATTCTTTACAGTAAAAGAATTAGTTTTGTAAAGCTAAAACCTTGACACTCAAATAACGTTATTGGATTGGATTGTAATATAGTCGTACAAAGTTCTAATGAATTATCAACATAAATGGATGGATGGATTTTTATTTCAGCAATAGAAATTATCACACGGGGAGCAATGATTTTACATTGTTGGCGTCACCTCCAAAGCAGATCTGCCTGCTTGTTCGAGGGACGTTTTACGATTACACAATAAATAATTACGTTGTACAAATTTGATTATGGATTAAACCAGCAAGTTCAATGAGAAGTAATGTTAATGATATTATAAAAGTAAAGTAATTACAATTAAGAATAAAGTAATTTATTATATATAACTGAAGTTTATTAAATCATGATTAAATAAAAAATTGCAGAATAGTTATAAAGAAGGAGCGTGGAATCAGAATTAATTGGACGTAGATGCATAAATGCAGAAATGGCAGTTTTCGAGGGCACATGGTCAGTAACATTGATCAACTAGATACGACTTGATATCAACTGAAAAGCGCTTTGTGTTGGCATTAATTCAATAGTTTTAGGAAATGAGTTATTCCATATTGATGGTATCTCTTAAGGTGGCAATGACTACAAGGGGGACGAAGTTCTGGCAAAATGAATTAGAAATACACTGTTTTTGCGATGGTGCTCTAATTTAAAATGAAAATGGAAACATCATCATATTCATAATATGTGTTTATACGGTGGATTTATAAAGAAATGCATGTGACCTCATGTAATTAAGTACTGCTGTATATATTTAAATCCACTAAATATTGACCAAGCAAAACCCATTTATTTAAACGAGTAAATCAATTGGTTAGCAATATAATATTTTCAATTGACTTTTGATAATTTATACTATATCTAACCTTTTTGATTTGCTTTGATTGAATGGTCTTTGCAATTGCAGCCATGATGTAGAGTTTGATTCGTTTTAATCGTCTGCAGTGCTTCGGCCGAAATAAGATCCATTGAAATTAAATTGTACAAGGATTGATCTGACCTTATTATTATTATATTGACTGTATATATATTATGTTATATTTTGCACTTCAATAGTTTGCTTTTCACGCCTCACAATATATACTAGTGATGAGTCGTCTTCGCGATTTTAATTATATGATTTTAAGTTGTTACGAACAAAAACGGCCTTGACAGAATGTCTTCTCCCTACAATAGCAAGCGTGAGAGATACTCAAGGCCTGGTTTCTCGGCACGATTTGATATTTTAGCATAAAGAACAGACTTTCAGCTTCGAATAATCAGAACAATAATTTATAGAAGTTCACCAAGTGAAAATTTGTTCGAACTTTTAGTATATGCGTATCCCGATGCGTATATATAGAATGATTGCAGTTTTTCTTTTTCGAATTCACTTTAAACGGAAAATAAGAAACTTGATTATCAAGCTGTGATTGAGATTCAAACAAACAAATAATTATTTATTTATTTATTTACTTATTTGTAAAATGAATATGTACTTAAAAATAGTTACCTGCTTCTAACGACCAGATTGATATTAAATCGCCTAAGCCTCGACTCTGTGATTGTTTTGATCATCCTTAGATACGATAAAGATGGCGGATAAAAACATATCGAACGAAAAATTTTATCATTGAAAGATAATATCTGGAGTTTGATCAGTTGTAAATAGATTTACAAAATGAAGATAAAATATACCTAGTTTGTCGGAAATGAACGGACAGCAAAACCGAAGGTCAGTTGATCCTAATTTGTAGCGGAAAACAGAAATGTCAAATGTTGGCAACATTTATTCACAATATACCAGCCAGCCTACCAGGAGGAGGAGGCCTGCGGTCACAAAAGCATTTGTATCTTTAAATTAAATATATTTTTTAATGTTCTTTTAACTATTGAATTATTCCAGGAACGAAGCAGCACGGTCTGTTGCCTGTATTGAACGGTGTTGGTGTTCATATAGAGATCGGCAAATATTCAAATTATTAAAGTCTGTCATTAATTCATCAGTGAGTAGCCAGAGTATATCTATATCTATATAGCTACTTTTGCATTCCTATACATTCCACCCATATATGTGAGTCAGCTTATCAAATCAATTGGTAATACGAATTTAGCATATAATATTGTGCGTTGAATTATGCAGGAATTTTCATTGACAAGGGATGTTTTGAAGCGAATTTCTCCAGTCGAGGCACAACTTCTTGATGATCCTTGCTTCAAAGCATCAATTAAATTCCGGTAAGTCTTGATGTCTTTATATCGATTTATACGGCTGGATCATCATCATCATTCTATTATAGAAAACACCTTATAATCTGTAAGCTGTTTTTACGGATTAATCACAATAAGTATAGAGTAATCGAGACCCACGTGTCGCTCTACCTAAGACGCCCGTACAACTATTCTATTTCAAGCTAGAGGAGTGGCTGTTCGTTCAGATTGCAAATACACAGATACAAAGTTAATTTTGGTAATCGGTAAAAGAAGTCAAGGTTAAGGCAAAATGTTTACAATGGGAACCAACCGCCAATAATTGAGTTCAATTAACTAAGGTGCCATCCATAAAGTACGTACTCGGTAAATGTTCAAATATTTGACTCACCTCCGAATTTTTACGAATTTTGTCTGTGTTGTTTCCGAAAGTATACGAGTGCAAATAGTTTTAGAAAACTGCAAATTTTCACGGTTAATAATGAATTTATAGTTTAACTTTTCTGCCAATAAAAACGACTTTAATCACCAATAAAATGCTAATTAATCACATTAAGTAATATTAACTTTGATGGTTAACAATCCCCATGTACGCAGCTGTATACACTTTTGGTATGACCCCCCACAACGGAGTACGCACTTTATGGATGGCCCCTTACCGCACAGTTTGATCGTTGAAAAGACAATTCCAATCCAGAGCAGCAAGTGTTTGAATTAATGTTGATGGCTTGCCTCAATCTAGATAATAGTATATTTTCTTTAATCTTCGAATTTGATTTCAAATACAGTATTACGATATAATTGATTTGTTCCATTTAGCTTCTCTGGTTTGCAATTCCCACCCTATGTTGTCTTTAAAATATTTACGAATGGTTGTAATTCATCGTATATGACAGGGAAGAAGTTGATTCAACCGTCCTCTAAGGTATGTCTAACTAAATTTTCTTTTTCTTATGTCAAATAGTAAATGTTGGATTATCCGCTCTGAGAAAATGTCTGCAGGGTATTTTTATTTTTGAAATACAATTTGGGAATGACATGACAATCGCACTCCTATCTCTGTGAGATTCGAAGTCAACTTTGCATTCATTTTCTTATAGGCTGCATCTGACGCATGTCGACTGATGGGTCAACGGATCTTTTTTGACCAGGTTATTGCTGATTCGTTAATTGATCAGCAACATGATATTACAGACGAATTTCAAGTAACAAATCTCAGAGAGTTCATCAAGGTTTGTGTTAATCAAATGCGACCCATGAATTATGTTACCATCTATACTAGAGGGAATGTCCAAGTCCTTTATCGTTTCGTTTCCATTTCATATTGGGCCAAGCTCAAGCTTTAGAATTATGGCCCTCCCTCGTGTACCAAAAACCTGATGCAGCTTAGTCGAACATATTGCAAAATAGAGACGGTAAATAGTGCAAGTCCCACTCCACCCCAAACATATTTCATGCAAACTATTCAGGTGAAAGTCCTAAATATGAAATTTGTTAGATTTAAGTTAAGAATAAATCAACAAGAGATAACACGCATTCATAGGATATCCGCCTATTGTTCTAAAACTCAGAGCACATGGTCATAAGATCAGTCTCTAAGAAGACTGGGACCAATACATGTAAATTACATTACATAATACAACAAAATTATCACTTCAATCTATACAGTCATCACTTCAATCTATACAGTTCAGCAGTGAAGGAAACACAAATTGAAACAAACTTGATTGGAAATAAATTAAGATTATCATAAAGATAACTCTATATAGACTTAGGTTACATATCAGTATATTTTCGCAATATTGATAAAGTAGATCCACTGATTTTTCCTGGAATCCTGCTGCTTCCATTAAGAAATATATCAACTGGTGAAATGTCACTCGATCAACCTGTATTGTATAGATCTACTAGCTGTATGTATATATTGTTGATTACCAAGTGTCAGTTTTACTAAATACATTGGTTTCCAATGATATATATATATATATATATATCAGATACTCCGGTTCGACGGACTATTGCCAGTGAATCCTTGATAAACAATTGTCATGGATTTCACAATTCGTATAAATCTGGGATCACCTCAAATCAGTATCCATACAATTTAAACAATCGTTGTGTTTCCCTGTACAGTTTCAAAACACAAAAGATGATTTAAATCCAATGGACGGAGGACGTGCAAATGCATGGAGACGTTTGAATCTCAGTGGTAAGTGCTTAGAATGTATCTCTCTATATGCAGTTAATACCTTCATATAGAAACTTTTTTTGTGAGGGAAACCTTTTCAAATGACCTACGATACATCAATTCTATAATGACAGTATTACTATCTATATGTGCTACGCAGCTTTAATTATACATCGGTTTCATGTCACCAACAATTAAGTTTTAAAAACTTTAAGTTTTTAAATATTATGATCTATACTAAACTTTTAATTCTCTAAAAACATGTTGCAGATGACTTGCAAGAGTTAGATAGAAACAAAACATTAGAAGAAAGAAATTATGGAAACGTGAATATAGATGTCCCGGCCAATTGTCTCATACATAACACACCTACATGCAACGTATTTCAAGGAGTTTTACCCTCCAAGAATATAATTTTATTACTACCTACATGTAAGTGTATTGATTTCCAATTTCTCTACGTTTTTATATGAATGATAGATGTGAGTCGAACCTCAAGCAGCAGTGGACTACGATCGCGACAAAGCCGTTCACAAGGAATAGATATTCCAGTTGTCTCGCCAAGTACTTACATTCAAGAATTGAAATCCAGAAGACAGGAAAGTGACAGGTAATATAGTTGTTATATATTCACCATTATAGGATGGGATACACAGCATCATATTATTGTTATTTTTTGTATTGTAGAGCATTTTTACATCGGCCATGTTGGTTTGGCAGAAAAATACATTCAGGGGTTACGGCCAGGGTTATCGATCTTTTCTTTAAACAATTCTCGAGAGACTGGTTGGGACCTTGTGATATAGCTCTACAAGACATGTAGTTAATTAAGACATCTTGCAAGGATATTTTCGAACTGTATCGTTTTTGTTGATAAAATCTTGTCTCATTCCAAGACTTTTCAAGTATTTTTTTTACATTGCATCCCCTAATTAAGGCAAGGCTGCCGATTGGGCGGGTTAAGCGGTGTAATTGCCACGGGGTCCGGCCAATTTATAGAACCGGCAATGTTTTCCTGGTAGTTTTGATTGTAAATGCGAGCCTCCATAACAGATGTATCTCTCAAAAATTTGCTAAATTTGCAGCTCATTCATTGGCAATACAATACAGACCGTCTCGAATGGAGCAAAGTATACTCCGGGTCCGGCCAATTTATAGAACCGGCAATGTTTTCCTGGTAGTTTTGATTCTAAATGCGAGCCTCCATAACAGATGTATCTCTCAAAAATTTGCTAAATTTGCAGCTCATTCATTGGCAATACAATACAGACCGTCTCGAATGGAGCAAAGTATACTCCTGTATATAGGATGTCTTTCAAGCATGAATTGTTTCAACGTGTTCGGTGAATTCGTAGAATATAATAATGTATATATGCATATAGGACGATAGGTTACACTAATTCTCTTTCCAAAGCATTAGATTTAAGTACGCAGTCCACAATCGTATCATGAAAGCGGCTCCCGAATGAGAATATTTGAAGATCGTTTGTTTTCTCATTCTTGCAGAGGTAACCTAACTTTACCAAAACGACGAAGCAAGAAAACTAAACGTCAGATTATATCAAAAATGCGAAAGATATATGGATTAGATGCAACTGAGGAGGTAAACTTTAATCACAATAGCCAATATGGCAATATACATTCTTATTGCTGAATTTTTGATAACAAATTTTGAAAAGCATGCTTACAGTAAATCGACACTCATCCTCAAAAGTTTATTGACTGAGTGATGCATAATTCGATATGTGAATTAAATTTAAACCTGCAACTTGCAGTAGCAAACCACGTAGAGGTTTTAAGACAACGGGATGCTCTATATCTCAAAAAAACTAGAAATATGGACAAGCGTTTCGATTTCATTCATAGTAAACCATCTTAGATCAAAGCACGAAATTATTTTTATGCGACAAACTATATTTCTAAGATCACATTACAACTATGAACATCTTATTCTATTAATATCAGTTTGTATTACACAGGACAATATAATTTATTCAAAATACACGACGATCGTTTATCATGAATAAAACCGAAACGTTGTATACAATTATATACTTGTCATTTCTAATTGCTATTATTATTTTTACAATCAAACATTGACAATATTATTGCAAGAGCTTCTATGTGAAAGTTATACGTAATCACCTGGCCTAATCGTGGGATTTTAATTCACGTCTACAGGTAGAAAATGCTAATAATCCGCAAAGAAACTCTTCATTACACATCAGACATGATGACGGACATGATGACAATGAAATTACAAGTGACATCGAAGATGAAGCAATCAAACTATATCACTGGTCACAAGAATTAGCAATCGATCAAAATGAAATTTATTCTATTTAAACTAATCATTTATAATTTGATAAAAAATGTATTCATTATGATTTCATTATTGTAATGAATTTGTAATGATGTATAATTATTAATAAATTAATTAATAGATGGAATAATTTTTAGATAATACACCTTCAAATTTTAATTTATTGCTCTGCGTTACACGACAGCATTTAAAACAATCGCAGAAGACTGATCGAACAATTCAGCATTATTAGCTTATTATGTTTTCGACAACCATAATTATGTCAGCTTCGTTGTCGAAATCAACGAAATCAAGTAAAAGAGACAAAATAGTCATTTTAACCTGTTCTTTCTAAATTTCTTCATATAAATATATGTTTTTATAAGACATTATGCTTTTTTATTTTCTTATATTTAAAATATTGTTTCTGGTACAAAAGATAATACTATCGAAGGTGGTATTTTACAAAATAAAAGTAAAAATGTCCGTATCGTCATTCTTGACAACAACCATTTCAAAGCAAGTTTTAAATCAATGTTCCATTCATCTATTGACCACAAGGAATGATTACAATCACGTGATGCCGTAACATGGTTTTGTAAAGCATCTCTATTTGCAATGATTTCATCTGAAACGAAGAACGAGTTTGACTTTATGAAGGCGAAATAAGGTCTCGGATAAATTAATCCCTGGTGGAGCAAACGATAGAAGCAGGAAAGATAATCCGACTATAAGAACCACGCACAAGCTTCAAATACTTGTAATTTAGCCATAGAGCACAATGCCATCACGATGCCAGTGAAAGGTATTGCGAAATGCCTCGGTATCCGACTTGTATAGTGATAGATGCATGGAAAACCCTAATGATCTTAAAAATTCAATTCCTTGTAAATCGAATACATGCATGGATGTATAAATTGTATATTTCTTACCTGATTTCCATTCTATAGCTAACATGCCTGCAGTCTGCTGCTGTGATGTAATTGGATAATTAAGTTCTGATAAAGATATCGTGATACCATCTCTCAAAAGATCCACACCAGATGGGATCATGACAAAGTCCAAAGACATCCGTGGTGATATCGCATCAATTAATGTCATTATAGTTTCATTTGACAGTTCTTCGTTTATACCTTCATTATGATTTGCTTCGACGATCGTATCATTCTGACTGTTATATTCACCCCAAATTTCACTCACACATTCTTCTTCGGAATCGAAAGAATTCGAACCTAATGTATTTAATCTATTAACTTGTGTCGTTGGATTTCTGAATGGTCTTATAATAGCGAATATACTACTGCTTGTTGGATTTCGTCCATAATTATAATCACGGAATATTTCAAACGATGGATGACATGGTAAACTTGTGTCGATTTCATTACAAGTTATTGTACTCAGACAGTATTCATCTTCAGAGCTGTCCGAATATAGAAAATCATCCGCAAACGAAGAAAACGGAGCCACAGATGACGTTGAATTTGTATGCGGTGTTTCCGGGGTTCCAGGAGGTACAACACTAATTGCATATTCATTTGTTAATCCGGTTAACATACTATCTTCTGTACATATTTCTTCAGTCCGTTCATAGCTAATCCTTCCTGTGTCGTCGTCATTTAAATGAATTGAAAGTTCGGTAGGAGGAATGTTGCTTTCATTAAACCCTTCTTCATTATTACCGTGGGTAATAATTACTTCGCTGGAGATTGAAAATTCCTTTGTACTAGAATTTTGAGAAACAACTTCATTTAAATCTATTGTATCTGCCATATGTATAGTTTGTTGACTTATAAAAAACAAAAGTTATTTCAAATGCAGCGATTTCTTATGCAGTCAATTGTATTTATGACGTCAAATTTGGTGAGATCGGATCCAGTCTCCAAACTTGTTATGAAACTGAAATAAGGGCGTTCCTAACCTCCCATCAGTGTAGAAAGTATAGTAATATTTATATCGGGTATCCCAATATTTCCCATCGAACCCTGCCGTCCTGGAGTATCGATCTTGATGATGAACAATTTTTGAAAGACATCGTTTTGAATATGTAATTTCTACAAAATATTTTTCTAATACTAATGATGATTCATTAATACTGAAGTAGACTATGTAAATTATTCATTTCTATATATTGTAAATTTAAGACATTAATCTAGCCCTTCAAAAATACCTATCAATTAACCAACCATCACGATGAAAAAAGATACTAGCCTACCTTGTTTGTAGTAAAATGAAATCCAAAAAATCCTCTAAGTAATGGATAAGTCCATTTTGGCAGTGCAGGAGACGACAGACGTTTATGATATATTACTGTTATTAATACAGCCAATCTTGCACCGGTCAGTCATTATTTTTCAATTACCTCCAACAAGGATTGCAACACCATCATAAATCTGAACGCTGTTATGCGTCCTTCTGCAATAAAAATATAGAAATTCCTGAATGATGATAATTTGTGTCTTGGTCACTTCCTCTCTGAAGCGGAAAAGACACAGTCTGTGTTTTCGTACCCAATCTTCTTGTCGAAAGAAGTGAACGCGGCCAACGTGTTGATTTTAGTTTGGCGGCTGTCTCTTACAGTCTAGAAAGGCTCACTGGAGATTACATTGTTGGCAATAAATTAATACATCTTATTAGCTTTGATATACATTGTAACGATTCTAGTAGGTATAATATTGCAGTATCGAAATACGTCTTAACATGCTCTACTTTGTGGTGGCTTCACCGTTTGGTTAAACCAGATTCGCTTGGCTTTCTAGATGCGCCGACCAAGGAATGGCGGATCTGAACGCCGCAAAGCTTAGTGAAAATATTATTAACGTCCTTGAAGAAGAACAACAACATACAAATACTTTATCATCTAACATAGATATGGTTAGTGTGCGTTTTGATACTGGTACTCTCATAACGGAAACATCAACAGAGCCTTTACACGAGCAAGTGAATGGCGAACCTTCTTTGGCTGTTGTAAATCGACCCAAGAAGAGTTTATTCGAGATTACAAGTGTTGTAAATACGGAAAATGAATCTAGCCGTGGAGAAAGCCACGGCAATGAGTTTGATTCTGAATTGGATGATACATTTGCAGAAGTTTCGAAAACTTCAACCCCAGACGAGCTTGGATCTTCTGCAGACTTACAATCTCAAGGGAATGCCACTTCCCGTTTTAGAATCGTTAAAATATTAAGAACAGAACCTTATAAAAAGGGTCGATGGCAATGCCAAGATATGCTTAATTCAGAAAATAAAACAGCTGATACAAATAAGCCAGGACTTCCTTATTCGACTAGTAAACACGGTGAATCGCAGGCGAGGGAACCAAGTGGATCTTTGCACAGCAGTGCAGGCTCAGAACAGTCGATACGAGCTTATAATCAGCAACACGAAGATAATTCAAACAGTGCTACGAATGGTGTTAAAAAACCTTCATCTATACATTCATATCAGCCATCTAATACAAAGTTAGATAATCAATTAGGACTTCAAAATGATTTGGAAACAAATATTCCTAGCAGGAGATTTTCGAGTGAAAGGTTTGTTTACATCTACATATATATTTATAAATCTGTTCAATTTTGAAATTCCATTATTATAATAAGTTTCACAAAATATCGTCTTCGTTTTTGCAGCTGATTTTATTTTACTGCTTTTTACAGCTTGTTGCAAAGTAGGGATTAAATCAACTTTATTTTTATTAAAATCGTTTTTTGAACAACATACCGACACGCATATGATGAAAGTTTTAAATTCCATTGAATTATGTCGTAATAACAATCCCAAATCTTTTAACAACTCTTTCAAAACAACCTGTCTATTGTACTATATATAAAATGAAACCATTCACTATTCATTTTATACAAAGTCTAATGATCACTAGCCTATATACATTCTTACAAATAATAATTCAACAGAAATTTTGTGTTTGAAGGCACCAGACTATACATTGACCACAGTATTTGTCAAATGACAATTTTCTCTTATGCAGACACCTCAATTGATAATCATATACCGTATGCGGAAATGTATACAATACTGGCACTGAGTCCTTCTCCCCTTAAAATCTCCTTTTGCACCCGACAAACTAATCCTGGATAATCCTAACTGGGGTAATAGTTTCAACCATACAAGTGCAAGAGAGTTAGCTGATTTGTTAGTTGACAAGCCAAGCAAAGTTCTAAACTCAGCCAGGAAATGTGACCGCCGCTATGAGCTTGCTTAAATTGGAACACGCTTAGCGGTTTTCATGGTTTTCATAACGTTGGTTTTTTCCAAGCTTTAGACCCAAAAATTATGCAAATGTAATCACAAAAGAAATTCCAAGAGTGTGGCACCCACTGGTTATTTTTACCCCCTTTAAACCACTTTTTTTGCTGTTTTATGTAGATCCACTACCTTCATGTGAACTTTAAAGCCCGTCTAAGGGATATATGACAATTGTAATGCGTATCTTGAAATAGTACAATTTAATACCAACTTTAATATATTGAAGAGTTGAAATCAGACAAATTCTATCTTTTCAAATTATTCATACGAACATTTAAAATAATAACATCCGTAAAAGAAATAAAAAAAATGAAAGCTATAAATATCCCTCTATTGACTAGATCTGAATGCTGTGAAGAAATAATATTATACCTGAAAGCTTATTTATTTGATTCATTGTATGTACATATTGAAAAAAAATATGTTTACTGCAGGCACAAATTTCAGCATCATCTGGAAGGGTTATTTTTAATTTTTCTAGAAATAATAAATGTTAATTTAGATAGTATTTTCCACAAAAAATTTTACGTCATTTCTTCAAATCAGTAACTTTAATAATTTGCCGGCAAACTTGTTCTCAAGCAAAAATCTTGACTCCTAAGATTGATGTGGCATTGCATTTAATTTATTTGAACAACATTCAACAGTATAGTATATTTGCCATAAAGTTAAGATGATACAATGTTACACTATGTTATTTCCTAGTCTTGGACCTGATTTTGCAGTCCTGGGTTAAAAGGGCCCCACTACAGTATAGTATATTTGCCATAAAGTTAAGATGATACAATGTTATACCATGTTATTTTCTAGTCTTGGACCTGATTTTGCAGTCCTGGGTTAAAAGGGCCCCACTACAGTATAGTATATTTGCCATAAAGTTAAGATGATACAATGTTACACTATGTTATTTCCTAGTCTTGGACCTGATTTTGCAGTCCTGGGTTAAAAGGGCCCCACTACAGTATAGTATATTTGCCATAAAGTTAAAATGATACAATGTTACACTATGTTATTTTCTAGTCTTGGACCTGATTTTGCAGTCCTGGGTTAAAAGGGCCCCACTACAGTATAGTATATTTGCTATAAAGTTAAGATGATACAATGTTACAAAATGTTATTTTCTAGTCTTGGACCTGATTTTGCAGTCCTGGGTTAAAAGGGCCCCACTACAGTATAGTATATTTGCCATAAAGTTAAGATGATACAATGTTACACTATGTTATTTCCTAGTCTTGGACCTGATTTTGCAGTCCTGGGTTAAAAGGGCCCCACTACAGTATAGTATATTTGCCATAAAGTTAAAATGATACAATGTTACACTATGTCATTTTCTAGTCTTGGACCTGATTTTGCAGTCCTGGGTTAAAAGGGCCCCACTACAGTATAGTATATTTGCCATAAAGTTAAAATGATACAATGTTACACTATGTTATTTTCTAGTCTTGGACCTGATTTTGCAGTCCTGGGTTAAAAGGGCCCCACTACAGTATAGTATATTTGCCATAAAGTTAAGATGATACAATGTTACAAAATGTTATTTTCTAGTCTTGGACCTGATTTTGCAGTCCTGGGTTAAAAGGGCCCCACTACAGTATAGTATATTTGCCATAAAGTTAAGATGATACAATGTTATACCATGTTATTTTCTAGTCTTGGACCTGATTTTGCAGTCCTGGGTTGAAAGGGCCCCACTACAGTATAGTATATTTTGCCATAAAGTTAAGATGATACAATGTTACACTATGTTATTTTCTAGTCTTGGACCTGATTTTGCAGTCCTGGGTTAAAAGGGCCCCACTACAGTATAGTATATTTGCTATAAAGTTAAAATGATACAATGTTACACTATGTTATTTTCTAGTCTTGGACCTGATTTTGCAGTCCTGGGTTAAAAGGGCCCCACTACAGTATAGTATATTTGCTATAAAGTTAAAATGATACAATGTTACACTATGTTATTTTCTAGTCTTGGACCTGATTTTGCAGTCCTGGGTTAAAAGGGCCCCACTACAGTATAGTATATTTGCTATAAAGTTAAAATGATACAATGTTACACTATGTTATTTTCTAGTCTTGGACCTGATTTTGCAGTCCTGGGTTAAAAGGGCCCCACTACAGTATAGTATATTTGCCATAAAGTTAAAATGATACAATGTTACACTATGTTATTTTCTAGTCTTGGACCTGATTTTGCAGTCCTGGGTTAAAAGGGCCCCACTACAGTATAGTATATTTGCTATAAAGTTAAAATGATACAATGTTACACTATGTTATTTCCTAGTCTTGGACCTGATTTTGCAGTCCTGGGTTAAAAGGGCCCCACTACAGTATAGTATAATTGCCATAAAGTTAAGATGATACAATGTTACAAAATGTTATTTTCTAGTCTTGGACCTGATTTTGCAGTCCTGGGTTAAAAGGGCCCCACTACAGTATAGTATATTTGCCATAAAGTTAAAATGATACAATGTTACACTATGTTATTTCCTAGTCTTGGACCTGATTTTGCAGTCCTGGGTTAAAAGGGCCCCACTACAGTATAGTATATTTGCCATAAAGTTAAGATGATACAATGTTACACTATGTTATTTCCTAGTCTTGGACCTGATTTTGCAGTCCTGGGTTAAAAGGGCCCCACTACAGTATAGTATATTTGCCATAAAGTTAAAATGATACAATGTTACACTATGTTATTTCCTAGTCTTGGACCTGATTTTGCAGTCCTGGGTTAAAAGGGCCCCACTACAGTATAGTATATTTGCCATAAAGTTAAGATGATACAATGTTACACTATGTTATTTCCTAGTCTTGGACCTGATTTTGCAGTCCTGGGTTAAAAGGGCCCCACTACAGTATAGTATAATTGCCATAAAGTTAAAATGATACAATGTTACACTATGTTATTTCCTAGTCTTGGACCTGATTTTGCAGTCCTGGGTTAAAAGGGCTCCACTGCCCCCTTTGAAGTGAGGGGTCTAGGGTCATGCTCCTTCAGAAAATGTTGATAATGTGCTTCTCCTGGAAGCTCTCTGAACTTATTTGACTTCATTTTCTTATATGTAACTAACAGATTAAAGAAATCATAAAATCTCAACAATTTCACAATATTTCAATAATTTAATATTTATATTTTAATTTTTATTAATTGTAAATCTCTTTTAAAAAGTTTTTAAATTCCAAATGAAGGGTAATTGTTTTGATGCCTTGAACACAAGATATTTTGAACTGATTTGTGAACATATATATGTATCATAATAATCCTATATTCATGAATTTCATGCTGCTAGTTAGATGGTCTACTATTTCGCATTAATAGTAATTTTTTATTTCAGTAGCCATTGTACGCTTGACCAACAAGTTCCAGTTTTGCAACCGATGGTTAATTCCATTGAAACAGCATTGGTAATTATTACTATACATTTTCTTCTTTTTGGCGTTATCAAAATGACATGCTTACATCAGCATAATTTGTTCAGTATTATTGTTATTTAAGTCATTTGTGACTTGATAGGTAAAAGTAATGCAGACGTTGTCGCCCTACCGGAGTCGCACTCCTATTTCTAGATGAGTGGCTTTTTTCGTTGAGAGCAATGATTTTAAACGCACTTTGTTGATCTCAGCCGCAACACTGCAGATCAATTTCAACAGATTTCATGGCAGATAGGTCTTGATTGTCAATGTGCAATGATGCGCCACAGCTACTCACAATGCAATCCGGAAACCTTAACTATTATTAAAAAATAACCGAACATTTTCACCTGATAGGGTCCTTGAAATATTATCATTTCTCTAATTTGTCGGACCCTACTCGGACTGTGGTCTGCTCCATCACACTGGAATTTGCAGACACTTGATAATAGCGGTCCTGTATTTTTCAAATTGTAAAATGCCAGTCAGAGATGACATTGAGTCCCATGATGGGAATTTTGTTGTTGTAATTTCAAGTGATATGTTGAGTCTATTGAAACATTCACTCACTGCCTCGTAGCTTGATGAAGTTGCTAGTTTTGCTGTCAAACCCTTCAAATTAATTTTATTAAGTGGGACAAATTACCCCAAGGAGCTGTTACCTGGTATGCTGCATGTCAATCACAAATGGCAGATTTTACCTGGAAGATCATTCAATGATCCCATTTTCTTCAATACATTATTAAATATGCTCATTCTTTGTTTTATACTATATTTCTACAGAATCAAATTAGTTCCATAAAGACAACGTTACTGAGTACATTCAATGATCAGGTCCCTAATCTAAAGCTAACAATATCGAACTTAACTGACGAGAATGCTATGTTGCGAGAAGAAAATTTCAAGTTGCGGCAAGCACTAGAAGTGGAACGAAAGGCTCATTCTGACGATAAGCAAAGTGACGTTGGTCGTGATAAATCTTGACATCAGCTACATTGAATATTTGTTACATTCTCAAACATACAATCGTTGGGGTCTAACTTGATTATTGGACGTTAGCTTCTAACGGAGATGAGATTTCGATAAACCTTTTATACAAATTAGTACACATACGCGATAATTAAAGAATGGACTAAAATCTGATTAAAACAGTTACAATGTTTGGTTGATCAAACAGATGTATAGAATTACATTAATCAATTGCTGTTGGTTTAATAATTTTAAATATAGCGTCTGTGTACTATTTGTATAAGGTATATTATTTTAAAACAAAAATCATTTGAATAAATTAATCTCTGAGAGAAACTCCCGATAATTATCCATGCATATCACCAATTAGCATGTAAAAATGTTATTTTGAATACAAAAACAAATTGTGATAGAATTACATGTAGTTTAAAATTATTAAGTGTCCGCCATTGCCAAACATAAAGATTTGGGAATTTTGAATTTATTATGATTGGCTTCTAGCTGGTTTATATTTTGAGATATGTGTTATGACTGCACTTCTGAAGTATTAAAAAACAAAAACATTGAAATTTGAATTATATTCCATGTTTGTTTTATGTAATGAAAACTTCTCCTGTAATGTAACTTATTGCTGACTAGAGTGGAATTGTTTCTATTTCGCTACTATGGTTCCTTCACAATAATACAGCACTGAGTATTACACACAAGCGTCGAAAGTCGAAGATTGCAGAAACCCCTGTATGGGACAATGACGTTTAAGCCAACCAAAACATGCGACCACAGCTTGATAAAGTTATTTTTCTTACATTCCCGCCCTTCCCATAACACACAGACAAGACAAACAATTTTAAGTTCAAATATATACTTCTGAAATAAACAAGAATCTATTTCCTCACACCGCTTGTTATATCACATTATGTATTTTTTAAATCTGTGCATAACTTGCAATTCATGCATTTGCTTTGTTCAAAATTAAATTAAACAACTCTTCAAAAGGTATTGTTGTTACTCAGAGAGTTGATAAGTAAGATAATTAATGATTAAATGTTAATAGCAATACCGCTATGTCTGTATAATTTAGTTGTTATATTAATTGAATGCCTTTAGATTCAATTGCTATTTAAAATCCCATTCGGATACTTTGGACGATTTGGAACACCGCTGAAAAATAGAAGCAAGAAAAATATAAAATTTTGAAAAAAAAATTTTTATGCATCATTCATGCTTGTTAAGTTGAAAGTTGAAAATGATTAAAAGTATAACATTGCCCGAGATAAAATGACGTTATTTATCAATTACTTCAAAGCTGACTTTCTTTTAAAATCATCAATGTTAAATTTCTTGACATTTGAGAAGTATAACTCATTTTCTTTTACCAACATGTAGAGAAATTGTAATTCTTGCAATATGAATGTTGCCAGAACAGACTAGTTCAAAACAATCAATTGTTAGATATCATTCAGGGAGGAGAACAGCCTAAGGGGGCGTAGTGCGGGGCATGATTCCCCTAAAAAAATCAATCCAGCTTATATTAGCTTTGAATAGCCAATGAAAGATGCATGTCAATATTGTTTGGAAATCTGAATGTTACAATATCATTTATATTATCTCTCTCGTTAGCCTGTACAATTTACTTATAAGCTCAGAGACTTTGGTCTGCTATTAACATCCAATCTAAAGTTATCTAGCCATTGTTTATAAAATGTAGCCAAAGCCAGATTATCGATTTACTTGCAATAAAATCTGATTCAAGCCTAACCTACATGTGGTTTTCAAAATTGTGATGGTTTTAAGTTCCGTTCAATTGACCATCAACTTTTCGGTCACTCGAGGCAAGTTATCCATCGACCTGTTTCTGTAAATAATTGTGTTGCATATTCGTAATTTAATCGCATAATCCCGTTATGGAACTCTCTTGCTGAACATGTATTTGTAAATAAGTACTATACTACTTTTTCCCTTTGTTTGCCTGTACGTATCATTTATTGATAAATTTACAAATATATATGCAGAAAAATTACAAAAATAACTTGGAACAGTATGACTTGATAAAACTGCTGGGTGAGAAAGCAATAATCAACTGCCTCTCTTTTCTTCCAATTAAAATTTTATCAAATTTGAAAGACCAACTCAATCATTATCATGATATAGAGAAAACAATTTAAGCTGCAGGAAGGTACGCGCAGTTCCACTAACTAAGTAGATTTGCAAAGTCAGATAGATGCTGCTAGTTTTTGACAGTGGACCTATTATGATTTCCTCACTTTCCTGCTACATCTTTTGCACAATTTAACAATCAGATTGCTGTATTTTACTGTTTTTCATTGATTTAAAAGTTTTACAGCAGCATGAATGGGGGCAAACTTGAAGTTATATTACGACGAGATGCCGAACACATAATATATCTCAGTTAATTTTTCAAGTAAAAAACACATTGACTGACTAAATGATAGCGGTCCAATTTTAAAGGCAGGTAGATACAAGTTATGTCATATTTTCAGATGATTAAGACCTAGACCATAACAAAAATGGCATTATAATAACTATATTTGGTATCATTGACATCGCTACTTGGTAACTGATTGGAATACATGAAATTGAGCAATTAATATAGTAGCATAATTAGTAAAGTTTAATATGATAACAACAATGAATTGGATATTAGCCAACGTTCACAGGTTTCTTGTTTCAACGTGGCAAAGCTGTATCATTATTTTAAAACGTCTGAATCAATAGACTAGAGACAGCAGGGTATCAACAAATGTATTTTGTTCATTTCTGACTGTCCTATTGGCCATTTTATGTCTGAAAAAACTCACCAGATCCACAAACGACGAATAAAAACAAACCAAGAAGAACAGGTCCAACTGCATATTTTTCATCTTGTGGTCGCTGAAACGATAATAGAAAAACATGGTTCAACCCAACAAAGCGAGACAGTACTATACCATTTTATTAACTTCAGACAGTTTACTTATCAAAGTATATTTCATAAATTTTTCGAGGCTGTTCAGTTTTCAGAAACATGACAAAATTAATTATTTACTTCAATGGCAGATTCAAAATATTGGAATATTTTAAAAACTGTATCGCAGCTTTGACTTACCATTGTTTTGGGAACGTTTCCTCTATTCTTCACATTTTGACTGTGTTTTTCGTTAGCAACCTTCATTCGTTGTTTAGCAGGCATTTTTGATGATTATATACACCAAACACGATTCTGTCAGAATGTATTGTAAAATAGGTTTTCGTAAACTTAGTTTTTCGTAACAAATCTTTCAGAAGTGAATGATAGAAGAGAGAGAAAAGATGAGATCGTTGCGTTGAGAAACCAGTATACGAAGGACGCTCTGATTGGTCAATTCTAATGTTGATTGTTACCAGGTCTATATTCGCCATAAGCGACATTTCGATGTACGGATTTATATCCTAGGAAAACTTTGAATAAAGGAGTAGCGATTTTATTCTGTGTAATTTTGATCTGACTTCATTATTAATAGTACCGACAAATAAAACACACGATAATCTGCAACGGTTTCGATTCATTCTTAAATCATCGTCAGGCAAGTGAAAGAGAGAGAGAGAACAGGTTTTACATCGTATTTATAGTTAAAAATTAATTTACATGATCTATTGAAATATGAGGCTCTATACACGACCACGACCATGATACAACTACAGTATAACACACTAAACAATACATGAAACATTATGACGGAAGGGATGGTCTAAAGCGGTACTAATTACGGATACAATACAAAACAAATATGATTTAATAATTACTGTTATACAGAGAAATCAATGAAACAAAGAATAGAAAGTTTAATGTTCTATCAGAGTGGTCACAGATATTTTAATTTTTATTGTCCAGCAGGTGTTGATAATTAAATATTGTCGACCTGAGTGGCCGACATGACTATAATCCCTATAATATAGAAACTATAATAACTATAGTCACAAAATATTATCAACGTTAAGGCATGAAAACAAGTAAATTAGGTATCGCTCCCAATCTTTAAGTTCAATTTCGTATCTATTCATTGCATCCACATTCTCTTTCCAATTTCCAATAATATATTCCATTGATACAATACAAAACATAATTACAAATAGTAATGAAACAATGAATAAAGTTGACAACGGACAACCCAGATATATACAGAGGATATATTTAACACGGCTATCTTGATCATTTGAAATTTCTTTGCAGTTCAGCAGGGCGTTGATAATTTCGATCTGATATTAACTTTAATTAGATATAGGTGAACATGTTTTAGAGGTAACCACTCCAATTGATAGGCTCCTTCGCAATGGAATCACTTCGTTTATGAGCTCGCATTGCATTATTAGCCTCTTGGAAAAGTCATTAGACCAGCCCAAAAATGTATTTTTTCTTAGCATTTGTCATTAAAAGTGCAATTCTGGCGCCTCACAGCAGGACCCAGGCAATTCACAGCAGGATCTTTCCAGCTTCACAGCTGGAAACCGAAAATTTCGCACCATTTCAAATTTACAAAACTATTTAGAGGTATAGAGCGTTTTCCTCTACGTCATCGATTGACGTCACAGCATTTATGTCGGCCATGTTTGTGTTCCAAATCCCAAAAGCGCCATTTCAAATTGTGAAAAGATTATTGCATGACCGTTATCTTGTTTGTGGTGTTGTTCTCGAAATTACATCAACAAATCCTTTATCTATTTTGAATTATATCGTTTTATTATTACCTATTCCAACTTTATCAAGATGGTTATGTGTTTAATGGTCGGATGTGGTCGAAAATCTGGTAAAGGCGGTAAGAAAGTCAAAAGTCTAAACGACGAAGAGACTGATGGCGAGAAGATTCATTTCTCCAAAGTCCCTGTCATAATCAAGCACCAGGGACAGTCTACTTTAGAGCTAACGACAGAGAGAAGACTACTTTGGATTTCTGCTATTAGTAGAGCTGGTCTTTCCGAAAAGATTTTATCGAATGATCGTGTTTGCGATAAACATTTTGTCTCTGGAAAAGCTGCAAAATCATTCGACAAATTCAATGTAGATTGGGTCCCTACTTTACATTTGGGACATTCTAAGGTGTTGAGAACCAACTGCATTAAAACAAGTGAACGGGCTGCTAGAACTCTTGAAAGGAAAAAGCGTATGAATGAAAATTCTGATATTGTGCTAGCAATGAAGCTATCAAAACTCGAAGAGCAGAAGGATATTGATCCTGAATCAGACTCATCTAGCAATTTTAACTGTCAAGACTCATTTGATATTGCAGACTACGATGTTATTGAGACAGATTATTTAATAGGTAATTATGTTGATAAGTCTACACAGACTGAAGAATTTGATTATTTAATAACAGAACCTTCGAAACTACCATTTCAACCGTCTTACTTCGAGGATGATGACGAGAAGACAAGATTTTATACTGGCCTTCCAAGCTACGAAATACTTATGACTGTTTATGAGTTTGTTGTTCCGTTTGTAAACAGAAAAAATACGACACTAACGCTATTTCAGGAGTTTGTGTTAGTACTAATAAAACTCCGCTTGAATGTACCGTTTATGGACTTGGCTTATCGCTTTGAAATGTCAGTTTCTGCCATTTCAAAAATATTTTCAAGTTGGATGATTGTGCTTGATACCAGACTTTCTCCAATCATATCATGGCCTAGTAGAGAAGACCTGTGGCGGACAATGCCTAAATGCTATCAAAAAGCATTTGGGCATAAGGTAGCGGTAATTATTGACTGCTTTGAGGTCTTTATCGAACGACCTTCCAATTTGTTGGCAAGAGCCCAAACATTTTCGAATTACAAACACCACAACACCATCAAAGTGTTAGTTGGTATCACCCCTCAAGGGACTATTAGCTTTGTGTCTGAAGCATGGGGTGGTAGAACTTCGGATAAATTCTTGACAGAAAATTGCGGCATTTTAAAAAATTTACTACCCGGTGATTTGGTTTTGGCCGACAGAGGATTCACAATCCAAGAGAGTGTAACAATGACACATGCAGAACTGGCCATTCCTGCGTTCACCAGGGGAAAGGACCAACTTGACCCTATTGATGTTGAAACGACAAGAACAATTGCCAATGTGCGTATTCATGTAGAGAGGGTGATTGGACTGTTACGTCAGAAAAATAGTATTCTGCAGGGAACCCTGCCAATTGATTTCATGACTGCAAGTGGACAGAGTAAAGTACCTACAATTGACAGAATAATAAGAGTATGTGCTGCACTGGTCAACTTATGCGCACCCATAGTCCCGTTTGATTAATATAATTAATTACAGCTCTATATGTACCTCATTGCTACAGTATGTTAATATCTAGCATTTGTAATGCTGAATTTCATTTGTATATTAAGTATAATCATAAACTGTGACGTTACAGTCCAAGCAATCTGTTTCTTTATTTGATATGATTGTGCAGTGTTGTGATACATTAATAATTTTCTCATGGATTGGTAGGCTAATCAAGTTATCAAATGATATTATTAATTAATTAATGTGTGTGGTAGCTTGAATGATTGGTTGGTGCTTGTGAAAATTTAATCGATAAAATAGGAACTTGTAATAGCGTAGCCTCAATTTCATATATATTAAATATTAGTCATACCTCACAATGATACCTCGTAAGTAGCCTCTCTATCATGTATATAAAAGTAAAGTAATTCGTATATGTAATCAGTACTGTATCTATCTTCATTATAACAAGAATACACATTTAACCTTACAATCATTGAATTCTCTGGTTACGATGTCTACTGAACACAACAATGCAGCCTCAACAAACTATGAGCAACTGGGTTAGTTGGTACACACAGGTAACTGGGGACAGTGAAATCAATCCTAGCAGGTGGCAGATACAACCAATCCTGTTACAATGGTCACATCTATATACTGGTCATCTGTCTACAGTGTGGTCACTCTTGCAATGTCGTAAGATGATATTTTTATTGAATATAAGGCATCCTGTATATAAAGGCCACCTGCATATTGGACTATTTATCTACCTCTCATAGCTGGCTGTTATAAACATGTTTCCTCGTACATGAAATGGCATCAACACATAAGATGCATGCAAATATTTGGCTCTATTAGATACATATGGATTCATGAAAATCATCTAGTAGTTCAATAAAATCATAATATAGTTTGAATGTTACAGCTGATTGTACTAAATGTTGCTGTTATTAATTAAAATATAAGAACTTGATTACAAATTTAAAATGAGACATGTGGTTAAAGACCACATATTATCAAATGACATAAAGGGGAGAATTTTAATTGAAATGAAGTTACAAAGTGGTATGATGATTGTAAATATTAGATAATAGAAATTTAAGGACTGTACTGGTATATAAATAAATATAAAAATAATTATGGTAAATAAAGTACTCAACTTTTGTATTTAAAAAATTGAAATGCAATAAATAATCCAAATTCATGTCTTATTACATTCCATGTACAGGAAATAATTCCATAACACCAGATTTCAAGCAATCAAACAAATGTTGTCTCATTTTGCTTTCATCGAATGCGACATTAGCAGGGTTAACGTTCGCGACAAGACAAGTTGCAAATGCAATGGCATATAAACCGCAGTCATTGTGGTTGCTTTGTTGACATACTGGAATATAACAAACTTTTTTGTAAATATCACCGACAAGATTCTTTGCTTGATCAATTACATCTTTGTTTATCTTACCAGAATACATGCTGTCATACAAATAAATATATCCAGGTTCATCACCAGAGCCGACACATACCCAATGGTTGCCTCCAGTGTGGAGGATTTGCACAAATGGATGTTTGACGATGCTAAAATTCATGTAAGGTCCAAGAGTTGGTCGCTGGAGACTTTCAATTGATCCATTCAGCTTCTGTAGATTAACTTGAGACTGCTGTACGATGTCGTTATCTATCCATTTATTGTTGAGGATGATTGAATAGTGCTCATCGGTCAATCTGACTAGGCCTGCTCTTTTGCGAGAAACGCCAACAGTCTCAAGTGTAGCAATTAAAATTTCCTCTTCACTATCTGATACATGCACGTGTACTGGTGCAGAGACACCAGTTTCAACTACACATTCATTACAATACCAGTTTGTCAAATAACCCTTTGGACGTCTTTTATAATTAAGACAAGACATATGAAAGATAGTACCATTATTACAGTTTACATTACAACATTTCATCACTTTTTCACCTTTGGTAAACATCTTTTTACATGTACAAATGAATGCCATTTCACCAGCCAGCTTTTCTACCAAATCTACTTTTTTCTGTCGCTTAAACTGAGGTAGCCGCGAACAGTTAGGACAAAGCCAAGATTTGGGTAAATTGTCATTCTCGATTTTGAGACAGGAAAGATGGTAACTTTCGAAAGGACATTGATCATTCCTGCAAACAATAATTTTCTCGTCCTTGTTTTGTTGGCAGAAACAAGCTAATTGCACTTTACCAGAATCATCGTCTTTTCCTAGAAGATTGTCCTTTCTGGTATACCACCTGGCAAGTATTTCGGGCAAAACACAAAATGTCCAAAATTTCTGTAGCTTTTGGAAGGTAGTGTTCCAATGATTACTGTCAAATATAATACGATCACTGATAAATTCAATCTGATTATTATCAAATCGACAAACTACAAAATCACCAAATTTAACACCAGTTATAGCTATTTGCTGCTGTACTTGATAAAAGTAAGAATGTGCAGAGTCTAGATGGTACATATCACCCTTTTTAATTAAACAGCAATTTTTATTTTTCATGTATGATTCGAAATCGACACCATCCAAGCAATAAGGGCATTTC
Organism: Haliclystus octoradiatus; assembly: GCA_916610825.1. Classification (NCBI taxonomy): domain Eukaryota; kingdom Metazoa; phylum Cnidaria; class Staurozoa; order Stauromedusae; family Haliclystidae; genus Haliclystus; species Haliclystus octoradiatus. The sequence goes on along the minus strand of OU744454.1, from coordinate 15,494,250 downwards.
ACCTCTCCGCATCCTTCTCCACAGCAGTCGCAATAAGATAGAAAGTCAGGGGTAGCATGGATAAAAGGATGTTCTTTGCTAACAAATAAACCACATGATTTGATGACATAATTTTTATGATGCTTTTTCATCACAGCTTCAAATGCTAACACAGCCAGCTTTTCATGTTTACATCCAAAGTCAGTTGCAGCAGTGTGAAATTTGAACAGTTCTGGATAACAAATATTTTTTATAAGGGATTGTGATGGCTGTGCTGGGTTTGAGTGACTGGCACTGTAGCTAGCAGATGCACCAATTCTGCCAGCTCTGTGAAGGTAAAATCCTTGCCCTTGAGATTGTTTCCTGGTATCTTCTTCGATCAACGTAACTTGGTTTTCATCAATATCTAATGTTAACTTACTACATTCAATTAAAAGTTTATCATACGATATGTCCAAAAGTTCTTCATTGAACAAATCCATGATTGTAGTTAGATCTCTGGTTTTTTTAATAAAATAATCGGCATAAACAGACACCAAACTAAGTGCCATTGGCTTTATCTTGCATTTGTTGAGAGCAGCATGAAGGGCATCAAGCTCATGTTGGAGTGGAGATGGAATATCTTTATTAGTCTTCGTCACTGGTATTAAAATCGTCCGGTCAGCCATATGATTAGTGTTATTTGATAAATTCTTTTGAGCTTCTTTGATAGATTCATTCAACTTGTTTTTTAACTTTTTGACGGATGAAAAGTTAATGTTTTTAATTGGAGAGTAAGTTATTTCTTTGACAGCTGTTGGGAGAAGCCAAGTACATTTAACTTGAGTGCAAGCAAGCTTATCATGTATCCTATTCCAGACTTCAACGTAAAAGAGAATACTTGCTACGTGTGAGCACACCTCGCCTAAGCCAGCTTTACATCCGATGCAATGTGCACATAATATAGTTCCACTTTTGTGACACAATATCCACAGCGGTACAGGAGGGTCGTTCATTCGCTGAGAATGCCTAACTTTTCCAAATAATATAAACGTGTCTTTTATAATGCACCCCATTACACAAGTTATAAAACCAGAAACCATTTGGTTATAAGCTTCCAGACTTTTGAATGCTTTAAATTGCTGTCTGGTGTAATGACTTGTGTCAAGAACAAGATATGAAAAAATATCTGTCGCTTCGACAGGAGGAAGGCTTTCGCCATCAAAGTTTTCTTCGGGTATTAAAATAGGATCAACACCAATAACAGTGATTTTTTGTAAATATCGATCTCTCACATGCTTTTCCAAATTCTGAGCATAAGTAGATAATGGTATATCGATAGATAAATCACGGTTTTGATCTTTGACTACATTCGATCCTTCGTTCGCCATTGCTAATAAGAAGTGAACACAAACGGAAGGAACACAAACATGGCTGCCGTAAAAATTTGAAGAGCGCGTGACGTCAGAGGAAAACGCTCTATAAACTATGAGTTGCTAGTGCTGTAATGCGGTTAAACTTTTGTTTGAGATATTAAATGGACAGCGATAAAAGAGACATGATTAGCAATATTTTATTTATCTCAAATTTAGTATTAAACTAAGAATTTATTAATTAAACTTTTGTTAGTATTGAATACTGATGATACAGCATATAAATATTGTAAATCTATAATAGGCAGGTCCACTAAAATTTAAGTATGTACTTTAAACATATCCATACGAAGATCAAAGGATAAGTTTAATATGCCCGATTTTTTTTTTCAAAAATATTGACAAACCATCGAGATATCTGACTTCAAATGACATTGCGTAACCATGGTTACGAAACGGCAAGTTTTGGTGGATGAAGGAATGTGACGTCATAATCCGGACAAAGTGAGAAATCTAGTATTATCGTGACTTGATATCCAAAACCGTTCATCCATCAATTCGTCATTTTTTATCCAAATTTTTTGTGAATAGTATAATCAGAACCGCTGATTTTTAAACGAGACTAAGGGTAAAGTTTTGTTTCTTTCTTCGGTTTGTCCTTTTTGTAGCGAAACAAAACAAATCTTTTCCATATCTTTCTCTCGTGGTTCCCGACCGCAAACGAACAAAAGTTCTCAGCCAGGCCGATCTGCACGTGCACACTGTTTTTGTCAAAGACCTTCAAAGTGTTCGTTCACATCAAAACGAAAAGGTTCACTCGTCTTTACCAAAGTCTCACCGAGAAGTAGGCAGCATTCACTTGGAAATATATATATATATATTAGACATTTAGAGAAGAAACCTCACTCATACATAAACGGCTTAGATCATCACTCGAGCATCAAAGTAGTGTTATTTTTATTTATCAAGTCTTCGTTCTTTTATTTCGTCTGTCATGCATCATCAACTGTTGCTTGTGTTATTATCACCAGATATAAGACGGTGAAATCGCATTCAGTGTGCATTTATTTGAATTAACAAACACTTTAAATGGACCTATTAACGCTTTACCAATTATAGATTTGGATTTATTCTAGTAAATCAGAACTCAAATTCAATAAAGTTGCCGTTTAAATGAAATATTTTACACATCGATCACGCATGCTATGACAGTTTACGTCGAGGCGTATAATTTTCTGAAAACCGAAAAGCAATTTGCAATTTCATTTTGCATTGATTAACAAATATTTACTTGGACCAATGATTAATCATGCAGTTTGTGTGAAGGCAATGGTCGATATTGATGTAGTAGCTATATTTAGCTATATATTTTATCCCATTGATCAGCTAAGACAGTGAATGTAGTTTTTGTAGAATCGTGGTAGAATCATAGCTACAATAAATTTGATCCTATAATAGGCCATATGATTCGCGAGAAAATAACGTGGATAATTTGCTAATAAATGGTAGATCATACAACTCCTTTCACTTATTTTCCAACTTGTTTGAAACTTTATGTGTGTTATTTGAAATTCAAATAATTTGTTAAGCTAGTCTACCATCCTTGTTCCTTCTCGCTTCGACAATCGAACCATGCTCGAACGTAGACAAAAACAACATAAATTGATATAAATATTTCAGAGCGATTTCCATTGATGAATATTTCAGGTCACCGTAATAAGTTTTTTGAAGTCAGCCTTCAATATTTTGAACAGGAACAGCAGTGCTAATGGAAATGATTACATTTAAATTTGACGTTCAACGATACCAATAATTACAAAAAATGCTGAAGTCTCCATTGTTTAGCGGAGTGTGATTTTGTTCTGTCCGGGAAATGACGTCATAATATAGCAAGCCAATCACAAATCGTTTTGACGTTCTACGAAATTTTTGGATTTAAAACTCAGAAATGAAGGGTTTTTGGAAATTTTTTTGGAATTTTTATCAGTTTTATGGAATTCTGCGGGTATGATATATCCGAAACACGAATAAAATCAACTTTGAAATTTTTAGTGGACCTGCCTATTGTGATAAGAAGACAAGCGATAGAATAGACGTAAATCTATCATTAGAGTTAATAATGATACATCATTACATCATTATACAAGTATATCTTTTTAGTTGCGATAATAATGGTTCTATTTCTGATAACGCTTTATTAATTACTGCTTTTCTTGATTGATTTTTTAGCTTTCTTTAACTTTTTGGAAAGTGTGCCAAATGGGTCAAGACATTTGATGTAATCTTCGCCGCATTTCAATCGTCTGATGCGGGCCGCCAAACCGGCATTATCCTTAAGGCATTGCTTATGGTCTGCTTCGCACTGTACAAATGTAAAAAATGCATGATATAAATTTCCATTGGTTTATGTGCATATAATGTATATGTATTAGCAGCAAAGTGGCTGGCAGTGTCCGCTTTCTGTGTGGGATGCTGGGAAATGATTTATCGGCGGTGAACACATTTTTATCTTATAGTAATCACTTGTATATAAGTAAATATGTTAGAGTTCCTACAAAAAAAACAAGTATTTGTGCTTACGAACCTATGAGGTGCATGACTCTCAGTGTAAGTGTCAACCTTATATGTCATGCTCCCAACTGCGTAAAGCTGTGCTTCATAAAAAGGGACATCACTTTATTCCTCACTATAGTGATAATAAGACAGCCGGGTACTTAACGATGGCATGATTTTATATACAGACAGCGAGATGAAGATATTGTATGATATATAGTAATAATACCTTACTATTAATGATAGTAATACTTTATTTAACTTTAATGGCGGCAAAGAATGCTGAATGAGGATATGCAGAGCAGTATAGAAATGAAGTCAAAGACTAGACGTTGTCTCCGTTACTCAAAGTTTCGCGCGATAGCACTCATCAGACGGTGTTCCGTCTGATGATTTGAATAAAGCCGTCTAATGAGAGCTATCGCGTGAAACTCTGATTAACGGAGACAGCGTATTGGACTTTGTATTGATATATATACTGATTAATTCATCTTGACTAACTCATCGTTCACTGAGCAAGTGAGCAAGCAGTACTGATGACGGCAAAGCCTGCAATTTTGGGATGCTGTAGAAAAATCCTCAAATAGCATGCACCGTACAAAAAGTACGAAAGTGCTCCCCTGCGAATGTTGGCTGCTTGAATATTACTCATTTTCCAACTATTAGCAAGGAAAGAATTATTTATAAGGAGCTACCAATATTGATACAATCCATCTTGGTAATTCATTTTTACCTCTTCGATTGTTCCTCTTCTTTCTCGTTTGTATTCATCTGCTCCTTCTGCATCAACTGTTGAAAGAGAAAGAAAAAAATTATCGTCATTCCTTCCAGATCCTGAAGATAGGCATTTTGCATCGCTATCCTCCGAAAGTTGCCCTTCTTCAAGTAAAGGAAAAGCTATAAATGCCTTAATGAGGACAATTCAATCTGCATTAACCAATACTTGCTCATTTGTTAGCAATAATTAGTAGATTAAAACAAGTACTTTCAAACTATCCACATATTATATCTTGTCTCCTAGATTTCATAGGCAGTGAAAAAGCACATATACATAATTTTGATTATGCGAGTGGATAACTGGGCGCAGTTTGTCATACAATGTTATGCTCATTAGAAACATATTTGAACTCAATTCATGTGTAAATTACGCAAGAATGGTACATATTTACATGAAATGAAGAAATCGTTTAGATTATTAACAATCGACCCACAATAATCTATAGATTATTATCACTATTTTCAAGTAATATTTCAAAATCGACAGCTACCAGTAATGGGAAAATCAAAACAATTATATCTAGCTGCGGTCACGAATAATTGTGTTTGATCATGTATTTCGTCAGGAAACTTACCTATACAGTATAATGCTAATACCACTAAACACAGCATGAAAATTAAGCCCTTCATGATTTTTAATCAGAAAAATATTGAGTGGAGCAGACACTTCAAATCCAGTGATTGATATGATTTCATCAAAAGAATTGACATCGTTTATATAACTATTTTAGATTGAACCAGTCTACCGTTAAATGTTTTCAACTTTTAGCCGGTTTCAAGTTGTGTTAACCAGACCATATATATGATATTATGTAAACTAATATAGTTTAGGTTTACACAGATCACTTGCCAAGGGTCAGATAGCTAGCAATCTTTATTCAAGCAAATGATTTTTTTAAGCCATGATTCTCATATTACACATATATAATTCATGATTGATGCTGTGATATTCTTCTATGTAATAATTCAACTACTAAAGATGTGATTAGATGTACAAATCCTTTCTATAACATATATTTCCCAATATAAAACACGGCTGCCATGCAGTGCAGTAACCCTTTATTGCAATTTGGCCTGTATGATCACCATTCTAATATATTAGATTGCTCCCACCAGTAACTTATGACAATGATATCGATCTTCATATCAGCTGATTAGCAATAGAAGGAAATGCACGTCGAAAGGTTTCAGTTCGCTTGATTCATTCAACGAAAAGTACCACTAAGCAAGAAAAAAATCAACACGATAATTTAGTTAATCATTTAAACTGACTAGTTCGTCGAAGCTAAAGTTCTCTTGCATACAGTCTATACTATATAACAAACACATGCATATGTATAGACTTGCTTTCATTTTACAGTTTTCATGCAGGTTAATTATTTTTGCAAAGCAGAATCAATAACGTTTGCTTGCAAAATGTAGGCTCATCGCTGCTAAATTCTTGTGTTTCTCGACATCTCGTATATCAAGCATCCTTTTTATTTGATCCTTAACTTCAAACAACGTGCCAAAGAACAATTCCAATTTTATTCCTGTTTTTGGACGACGATAAATCCATCAAAACTTGGCAGCTAACAAAGCAACTAACATCAATAACAACCACTCAGTTAATCACACTCGATGATTTTATAAAGATTGATATCACGGGATCTATATATATAATTTAACAGTTTTACCGATCAAGATACAAATCTATCTTTATATCACGTATCTACATACCTACTGTATCTAATAGCTGGGACATAACTGCTATTATACATCTCTTTAAATAGATATTTTGAAATAGGTAGGCATTCAAATAGACAATAACATATCATTTGACACACATGTTGTAGCAGTAAGTAAGAAAATAAATCTAGAAGCTTTGGCGTTTTGAAATATATATAAAAGCTTCATACCGCAAGAAGCAGCTAAAATTATTTATAACACCGCTGTTTTGCCACGCATTGACTACTGTCGTATGGGGAATTGTAAAATCGAACATCTAGATCACCTCCAGAGATTGCAAAACAGAGGGGTGAGGACAGTGCTCCGTTGTAACTATCGCACTCGTGTCGTGTATCGCACTAGGTTGGTTTTTTGTTAGAGACAGAATAACATCGCATCAAGTAATGTTCACTCATAAAATTAAATTCAAATTAGCTCCTCCCTTGCTTTCCAACTTTTTCCAACTGCCGTATTCCACCAGAATAAGATCTCACGCCCACAATGACATTTACATCAAGTCAAGCCATTGCTACTCATTTCAAGATGCTGATGTGTATAAGTGGAACGATCTAACATCTGCAATAAAGGAATTTCGAAGAAGTCCTAACTTCAAATGTCTCCTTGAGAAGCAATCACGTTCTTAAGATATTTCAGTGACACGTTTTCGATATTTCCATCTAAATTCTATGTCGCTCATTCATGTATACACAATAGATGACTCTTTGCCGTTAAATCTGTTTAATAAAAGTCAATTACATTCATGGAGTGAAACTGGTATTTATAGTTTTCTAAACATTTTGACTGATTACTTATTGAAGGTAAGCTTTTTTAATAGCCTTTCATTACATGATAGCAGTAACTTAAGACATTATGGTTAGATAATCATCATGCGTTATAGCATAATATAGCCAATCAGTAACTGTTCATTATTCTTTGTGTTGCTGATTTCAGTATAGTAGTTACATAATTGTATTTATGTCGAATGTGAGTTATATGGATGCTGTTTACGTGTATCGGCTTTTCTCAATCCACTTTCCTCTTTCTCGTGCATCGATGATGTAAAGTCCGACAATCTTGACGAAATATAAACTTTGAAAGACAATCATAATAGATCATAGCACACTAAAATAAAGGAATACAAATTAGAAATTAATAATTGCCTGGTATAGCAAAGTGCCCTTACAAGATTAAGGTTAAACCGATAGCTCATGATAGATTATGTGATCACATGCAATAATACATAACGAAATTCTGCTTACTGTCTTTTCAAGACGCGCAAGTTCCTTGGCTGCTTTATCTAAAAATAAAAATATTTTAATTAAACGAAAGATAACGTATTGAATCTGTAAAGTAATACGTTTTTATACTTTGAATTAAAAAGATTGACCATAAACTATAATATCAAAAATAGCAGAAAAATAGCTTACTAGCAACTTACTTTGATGTGTCGAAATTCGATAGCAGGTCAACAGTTGAAATATCCTGCTTTCAAGATGAAGAATGATTGAATTTTCTAATACAGTAATAGATGAAATTATTTATGCAAAGGCAGGAATAACCGATGTGACATAGGCTTTGTGTATTCCTAAACACTTACATGATACAGGCGCCTTCATTAGAGTAATACTGCCTCAATGGTTAATTTAACAGAAAGTATTTTTCTTGTATAGGATTCTCCATTTTTGAGAGGACGATGATCTTTCTACATTTTCCTTCTTACAAATAATAATTTCAAAACTGATATGTTCCAAACTTACTTGCTGAAACGTGATGTAATGCTACTACAACAATGAAGCCAACAGAATCATGCGAAATAAAGCCATCTTGATCATGTATCGTAATTGATATTGGATAATTCTATAAATAATATATTTGATAAATTGTACGATGCTTATAATTGATTTTGAATGCAATTCCGATGATCCACGTCACACATGCCAACACAAATCATAACTGCGTTTCTGGTATTGATAATAAGCTTGTTTGATTTTAGTAAAAACAGCTATACAGGGGTCGTGAGTCATAAAAAAAAACAATTCTGCCAAAGCAAATCGATCAAAAAATTGAGCAGGAACAGTTTTATAATTCCTTTATTAATGCTAAAGAATACAGTTTGCAGGCTGCAGCAATTTTCAAGGTACCGTTTTCACAATTAATCTATATTTTAAAATAGCACAATGATTCCTAGCAATTTTATTCGTCGAGATCGAGACACGTAATTTTCAATAATTTCGCTCCAAAAATAGTGAAACGTTTTTGTGAAAATGTCGTAGCGGGGTCCCCGGGTGAACATAAACAGAGTTGGAAAATGTAATTAGCATCAGCAGGAGATACTGTATTTTTATTTGAATTATTCAATGTTTGAAGACAATGTTAACTTTTAGCAGCCACTGTTCACAAAAAGCCAAGAATGTATTCATAGCATATATATATATGTAGACAATAGCAGCGTTTACAACACATCAGCTTTAATTATCATCATTTATTGGCAGAAAAACATTAACACGAAAAGATTTCTATTTAAACAATTCCATGTGTCTTACGTCTCGTTACATTTAAACGTGCCATCACACTATTACATAATCATACCGAATATCAATTTTATAATGGAGAATTGAATCAAGGGCAAAATACCTTGGAATATATCTATCTGACTTCTATTATGCATTATTATACTTCAACGATTGCTTTCAACATGAACCTCAGTGTGATCAAATTCTAGCCTTCTTTGTTTTCTTCGTTTTCTTAGATCCATTGGGATTTAAGCAAGCATCTAATTCACCAGCGCATTGTTTTAGGGCTGTGAGGCCTGCAATGTTGTTTTCAGCCATCTCCTGGTTGCATTGATCAAACTCAGCTCTGCACTATATAGAGATGATGAACGTACAAAAAATCAAAATTTTCACGAGATAATGGAATACAGTTTTGCTAGCACAGCATATTTTATACAGTCATTTTAAAAATATACACATTTCAAGCAAGAAGCTCTCAATTATTACTATGCTTTAAAGAAGCTAAGAGTAGCCCTAACTAATAAAATTGAATTAAGAATATTTACTAATTACACATGAATACAAGCCACTTCAATAGGAACCTTTGTTCTACATTGGACGATCGTAAAAATATGTTATATAAATCAATGTTTCAGTATTTTACATTTTTGCACTTAAAATATTCTAAATACCAAGCGGAATTCAGTACGTGAAACCGTGGAAAAAATGCAGTTGGTGATTTCTTGTTGCATTTCCCATTTTCTTAATTTAATAAATGTCACATTTTGAATTGATATTCATGAAGCTTAATTCGAATGGAAGAATCTATTTAGCTGCGGTTCTTTCATAAATTATCAGCCCGATTCAGCCGACTTTATATAACAATTTATATGATTGAATAAATACCTTTGTGGCAAGTGAAGACCCTCTTTTCTCATTGACGCTTGCTGTTGAATCAAAATGCATTCAATAATCAATCATGACATGGTATTTATATAAATTTAAAATGTATAAACACATATAACGTTCTAGCTAAATATCATCTCACCCAATAAGCTTGTCACAGCGGACGAAAATATTATAAAAGATACGAGGAATCTCATCTTGAATCAAACAATTTTTGAAACCACTTTGTCGTTTGTAAGTAAATAATCTAGTTTCGAGTACATAAGTTGTTTTCAAGTGTGACATGGCCATTGAGCAACAGTTAAAAGTTTATAAGCAAACTGAATGAGGCAAAGAATATTTGAAAAGAAAATTACAGGTGGATGAAAGATGCAGCCACGAGTTATCATATAGATCGTATGGCATAGGATAAATAGAATGTATAACCATGCATAATTGCTATGAGTCCAATCAGGGAATGTATTTATCCCCAATTGATTGTTCCATTTTCCTGTAGTTTCTTTTGACATATCTTATATCAGGTTGAAATTTTTTATTCCAATTCCATCTCTGTGTACAATATATCCTCCAGAGAAAGCATTTGCTAATGACCAAAGATGATGAGTTTATCCATTTGCAGTAAAGATAACTACTGCACAAGAAAGTTTTCTAAGTAAGGACAAACCTTCAATTTTTGTTTGAATTGATGTCGGAGTTGCAGTTGTTCATGGAAAAATCAGATTTTAATAAGATGAGTGAATTTGTGAATCTATTTTTGAATTAAAATCGCAGCTATGATTCCATCGCCCACAGCGACTGCACAAACATTTTTAGACCGCCGAAGTCACCAATTGACAACGCATTTTTTTTCATCTAATACCATGATTTCCGAACCAGACTTTATACTCATTGATTTATTCCCATATTTCGTTTTTTACAGATCAGATTTGATTAATTCTGTTTATTTTTTTGTCTCATAAGATCTGTTGTTCTAAACAAACTATTTTAGAACAACAAAATAAAATTGCAACTATTTTAAAGATCAAACACAATCTATAGCGACTGCCTAACGCCATTGGAAATATGACATGGCTTGATATATGATACTATTCCCGCCGAATTCTTCAGGTAAAAATGCATTTGCTATCGTAGACCATCACATGCCTTTTATATATGTATAAAGATTAAAGGATTGAGAAAGACAACAATATGATTGTGTCTACGTGTGTCTAACATGTTAACAATGAGATCAAAAATATTTAATTTCCTCTGGTTAATACATGTGTTTGTATTAATTATCAAGAATATTTATTCATTATTAAAATAAATTAACGATAATTTGCAACATAATCTTTGGTAGCCTTTTTAATTGTCTCCACTTTTTCCGCAGCCTTTAAGCAAACAACTAATTCACCTGCACATTGGACCGAGTCCGCAATACTCGCTGGGATCGATGACTTTGTTTCTGCTATCTCTTCGTTGCATTCATCAAATTCAGTATTGCACTATATTGTGACATGAAAATACAAACAAAGAATAAATTACTAGATTAAAGTATATAATATATCGTTGGGACATTAAAGTGACTTCTTTAGATTGAAGCATTTTGTAATCCTCCTGCGTATAGTCCTCCACCCTTATCTACAAATTTTATCCAAATCATCATAACTTCTTTGAGTAGTGGTTGATAAGTTGCGACCAGATTGTTTAAGATTTATCAAACAAAAGCGTTACAATGTTTTTAATTAACGATTTTGCTGAGGATGGTCAATCCCCAGACCTCATCAAATTCAAAAATGTCGATATATATATTTTATCACGATGTCAGAAGTACTGATCAGGCTTAGCATTTGTATCGTTGATAAAATTAAAATAAAATAAATACAAACGTGTTAAGCTCAATTTATAGCGTCTCCCTGACACACCCTGGGTCGGAGTGGTTGAAACATTCGAAAGCCATTGTTTGTCTATTGTTCAGCCAATCACATTCTATGGTTCTAGTTTGGAAGAAATCGACAGCGGTTGCTGATGCAAATAATGGGAATACAACAGTCGCATCTCAGAAACTCCACAAATTCCACCCAGTGAGAGATTTCTGTCAATATTACACAGACCCGACTAATTCACAAAAAAGAGTTGGGTCTGCACGCAGGCAATCTTCAATGTGAATATGTGTTACAATCTGGCCATTGATAATTGTAGCTATATTTCGGCTAAAACTATAAGCTACATGTACCTTCATAACAAGTGGAGATTGACCTTCGATAACCTTCTTCGCTTTCTTCATTTTCTCCGCAGATTTTAAGCAGACAACTAATTCACCAGCACATTGTACCGAGGCTGCGATGCCTCCACCTGGCATGCCTCCTGTCTCTTCTTCTCCCGCTTGTTTGCATTGATCATATTCAGTATTGCACTACAGTACATGAAAATACAAATAGAGAATAAATAACAATCAAGATTTCATCATATATATATATATTTGATTCTCATGAATTTCTGATGCATTTCTCGCTTATGGAATTTAAACGTGACACATTCGGAACACATTTCATGAATATATTTGAATTGGTGGACCCTGGGGAGGCAACTTTAGGATCTGCATGGACGGAGGGGTGCCAGTTTGGAAAAAAGTGAAGTACCCAAAAAGTTCTAGAAACTTGAGAGGGCTACCCGAAAAGGTATCTTTTCGGTTTCCTTCAAATTCAAAATTTATTTTTCAAAAGCTCTAGAAGTTCAAAATGAGATAAAAAACTTTCCAGAAAGTTTCAAAATATGAAATTTAGTTTCAAGAGGTACTTTCCTAGTTGGAATCTGGACCCTAAAGACTGGCACGTCCCCGTATAGCCGTCGTCACCCCTCGGATAATGAAAATATTATTCATCTCAGTTTGTCCATTTATCCCAGCCATATTCATCTTAATCTCAAATATATTAGTGATTTTATACCTTCATGACAAGTGGGGAGTCTCCTTTTTGGCTATCAGAAGTATCTGCATCTTTGACATTTGCTGTTCAATAAAAAATCATTCGATAATCAAAGATAGATGACGTGATATTTACAGAATTTTACTTAAATGAAACAAAGATTAGTCAAGTTTTACCGTGATCTGAGCCTCGCGCTTGTGCGCTCTTCAGTCGAAATTTATTCAGACGGAATAGGGCAGAAGCGCGAAAATCAAAGCCACGGAAAATTTGACTAATCTTGGTTTCATTTATAATATCTCTACTCAATTGTATCCAGCACTCATGGTTTTCACAATATTATTATCATTATTCTGGTTCGAATATTTTATAGTTTTACTTATAACAATTAAAAGACTTAATGGCGTGTTCTCCATAATGAAACATAATGATTTATAAATATGTCAATAATGGCTGCTCTTTTGTCACCAAACTTCTAAATAAACAATATTAGTATCTTACCGAATAAGCTTGCAAAAACAGATGATAATACAATCAAAGATAGGAAGAGCTTCATCTTGAACCAAACAATTGAATGAATCCAAACTTTTTGCTTGTTTCAAATTATCTAGTGACGATTACATGAGTTGTTTACACGTGTTACGTGGCCTTTGAAGGGCTTGAACACGGTTTAAAGGCTATAAAGCAAGTTTAATCAGGCAAGAACATTTTAACAACAAACTACAGGTGAATGCATGTTGTCGTAATTTTGCATCGGACAATGTAATCCAAAAGGAATAAATGTCGAAATAACTGATTGCTTGATATTATTTCATATGTGTTATTGGCTTTTGATGATACAAGTGAAGGCAATAATAATAATGGATACGAGCCCACTAAGGATATTATTTGAACTTGTTCCAGGTAGTGCCTCGTGTTCCCTGAACCTCTTTGGGTTGCTCTCTTGATATATTCATATACAAAGTCCGCACAAAATATTTAAGCAAAGGAAAATTTGCCGAATAACTGTATCAGTTACAAACAAATTTATAAACAAATTTAATCAAGTAAAGACATTTTGATAACGATCTGGGGGTGAAAGATAGTGTTATCCGTAATGCCAATAATGGGACCACTTTACATTGCGCATGTCTTGAAAAATAACGCGTGCGATGGCTAGAACTCTCTCACATGTTTGCAAAAAATGGCGTTATCTGTTGCTGTTGTTTTGAACAAGAAGACAGGTTTATCTATTTTAAGTTAATATGCAAATTTACATTATTTGAAGGAGTTAATAAAGTATCGCTATTCGAATTTATCATTTACGTTAAAAGCGTAAGTCATTGTGGTGTGTCAATTGCCGAAGAAATAGGCAATTACTCAGCTTAATTTTAGTTCTCATGTTGATATGTCAGCGTATAAAATCTTTGATATACAGTATAACATATTCAATAGCATGCTGTACAGTATTTAATTTGCGCTAATTACAAGGCATGGACTGGCAGCTTTAAGGTGCATGTAGTATTCTAATTTGAGGCTAATAGAACACCACATAAATAGAGATGAAATAATATATTTGTATATAAGTAGCTGGTCACCGACAGGGAGAGGATGAATAATGAGTATCATATGACTGTAGAACAGGGCCTCTATGACGGTGAACCAGCTATATATACAAGTTAATGTTTACACGATGACAGTTCACTAGAGTAAGAGGACGGATAAAGATGATACATTACTATTTACAAGGCAGAGAATACGTGATTAATAAGGGGAAGTTACAATATAAAATTAGCAATAGCACAGAGCTGCTATATTAGTACATGCATTTATGGCATTATGAACCAACAATTACTGAGAATGAAGACTAAATGAGCCAATGAAGAGATTTAGAGCCACCATGAAAAGCATTATCCAATTATTTCCTTTCCAACTAGATTCTGCAGCGGAATCCATGGTGGAATCATCTGACTGCCATGGTTTCCATACTCCACCGTGTAATTTTGGATTTGATAATGGATCAGAAGAAACATTAAAAAGTGGTTCGATCATGATTTGACGATAATGATCAACTTTTACTAACATTTGTTGGTATAGCAGTGGCATATCCAAGGCTATGTTGTTGTATTCACACGGGTCAACTTTTATGTTGAAAAGACAAGGCCCACCTTGAGCAGGAGAGCAATTTGAAACATTAGAAGGGACTGGGCCACACCTAACAACTGCAGCTGGATCAACAGATAGAGGTAACGAGGTGTTGTTAACTCCAGTATAATTGAACCACTCTGATAGACCATCACCTTGAAACAAAAATAATGTGAGCTGTATGTATCTTCCGTAATGTAAAATATGTGAGATAGGATTAGGGACGTGTGTCAATTTAACAATCATAAACCACTGCTCTAGACGCACATTTATGGTAATACAGTGACGTGAGAAAGCAGCACTGAGGCCAACACATTTTAATCTAACTAAGTAAATCCTATGAGAGAGATACTAGAAGGTGTTTTTATTATGCCTTATGAGGAAAGGATACCTTCATCATGAGCAATGGTTTGATTTTGTAGACAATTAGTTAAAGAGTGGCCAGAGATTCCTGCATTGTTATTGTTGTTATCACGGAAGTAACGATGCTCCATTTATCAGGAAACGAAGAACGAAGGGCTTACGTCATTTAATGAAATCGAGTTTGAAATCTGAGGGCAGATTTTAAATCTTTTTCAAAAAAGCTTGCTGGTTATTTTTAGACTATTTAAAGATTTGAGATGTGCATAGTGAAGACCCTTAGTGTATGCTGCATCGCATGCCTTCCGGTACAGTAACTCTCTAAAAATGGTAGCTTCCTTCGTTTTGCTAAGGGTACACATGGACATTGATCCTCCTCAGAAAAAATGTCTGATGCCAAAAAAGCTGAGGTATGAGTTTCCAGGTGCATGTGATCACTTATCTGAATTAATTAATTAATTATATCATATTTAACCAATCAGATTCTTTCTTTGACAATCAATTGTGTAATTTATGAGTAATTCATAAAGAAATGCAAACACGAGTTAATCAAATATTGCTCATAAGTTCAAATATCTAGAGTAAAAGATTAGCCCGTGCTGTCCAACAAGGTGTGAAATATTTGTTTATAATTAATGAATTATATCAAATATACAAATTACCTTTTTCAAGGATTACTTTATAGTCACCAACTCTCAGTGCATATGCTTCGGGTGATCTCGGAAAGACAGGATCGTAATTCAATAAAATTTCATTTCTTGGTGATGATTCATTTTTTGATATTGAATTCCAGATATTTTTACCATCTAGATCAGGTATAGAGCTTGGATCACCACCACCTAACTGATACAAAGTTGGTAGCCAATCTGTGATATGAAATAATCCGTTACTAACCCGGCCAGGTGATTGGATTAGGTTGCTATAAACAAACGCACTAGCTCTGACTCCACCTTCCCATAACGTTTTCTTTGCACCACGCAATGGGTAATTACTACCAATACCGCTGCCTTCTAAATTGGCTTGAGCACCATTGTCTGATGTGAAGATAATCACTGTATTATCCATCATATCTGCATCAATTAATGCTTTGTGAACCTGCATAAAAAGATTTCATGTTAGAAGGTATAGATTGCATTTAGGTGACCTAATAATTTACTAATAAAGAAAACGGAGTCCAAGTCTGGGGCTACATTCTGTTTCCATTACTTTCTCCAAAGTTGCAACAAATATAGGTTATATATGAGACTATAATTGAAACCCGCAAAGGAGTACTACGCTTTATAACTCAGTTAAATCAAGAAGAAAAATACATATTTATATTGATAATTAATAAAAGTCAGAGAATCAGACAGTCATGTTTGCTACTTGAAGCTAGATTGCCTGATGATCGCCTCGGCGTAAAACTTCAACTAGCAAACATGACTGTCTGATTCTCTGCTCTATATGTTCAATCAGTAAGACAACGTTTTACAAATATATTGATAATGATATTGATCATTCATCTATGCTACATATATATATACTTCCAGGTGAACATGAGTTTGGAGAGTTTGACGTTTCGTTACTACAGTGGATCCTCGTTGGACTACAAATGCTACAGTGCAACATATAGAAATTACTTAACGTACGAATTTAATTCACGAGCTGTAACGTATCACAACGCGAACGAGCAAGGCACTTATTTTGTAACCATTGAGATTTAAACACTTGAATGATGAATTAGAACCATCTTTTAAGATTAAAAATCGTAGAGATTTACTTTTGACTGCTGCAATATCTTGGAAGATTTTGATTGACATTTTATCAACCGGTTTGATCTGTGGACATGAATGATGTTTGCATAAGAAAATTACAAATATCACGGCCCTCAACAAATTAGCTCTGTTTCTCAGATGTAATATTTTCAACTTTTCAAAATGCGAAAACATCTAGTTCAGGAATAGCTTTGTTCATGTAGGATTTTCAAAATACGAGGAAAATCCCCGGAGAAAATCAAATCAACAAAAATTGAATACAGCATTTTTCCCGGGGCTTTCCAATTCTACTCGAAACAGGAAAGGAAATTAATTTTGAGTGCCTATATCGTTTCCCCTCACTGATGACTGAACATCGTATTTAGACACTGATTGGCTGAGCTATTGTATGACAATGAATGGATGGAAAATACGCTCAAAGCTTCTTATACTGATAAATCTCATTGGATATAGAATAAATTGCCTTACCTAGACAGGGGTAGCGTCAACGTAAATATTCTGATGTAATTTACTTACTCTACCCACTCCATGGTCCAATGCAGCCGCCATAGCAGCATACTTTCTTCGATTTTCATCCTCGATGTGATTGAATTTTTCAATCCATTCAATGGGTGCTTGATAAGGGTCATGTCGGTTTCCAGTGTGTGTTGCTTGATGTGAAAGATAGAGAAAGAACGGTCCGTCTTTGTCATGATTTCGGATACGGTCGATTGCAATGTCAGTGTAAAGGTCAGTGCTGTAATTCCCCCATTGATTCCAGACAACCTGCAACACAAAGAAAGACAACATGGATGGATACCTTCACAAGAGTATTTCAAATTGGTAATGAAAAAACGGGGTCTTTCTTTTCCTGATTTAGCACTCATTCTCTTCAGAGTATTTTCCTAAGAGTCACAAAATTAAAAAGGCAATCGTAGACTTATAAGCTTTAGTTGTTGCTCTGATACATGATTCAAAAACGTATAGACTTCCAGAGGTTGCCTGTACTATTCCTTTACATTTAAAGGAGTAGTATTCTTGTCAATTGTGAGTTGTTGTTGATTGGCTGACTTTGGAAAATGTTAACTGATACTGAGAGCCTTTTTTGATTGTGAAAATGCAACGATGGTATTTAATTGCATCGAATAATAATGCAATACAGACTCTCATAATGAAGTTTCCTACGCACCATTCAAACCACCACGCCGGTATTTGTTGATGCTCAGTTAAGAAAACCAAGGCTGAATTCCATTTATTTTGTGGGACTTGAATTATTTATGGACCTAGAGAGGTGCTCTATGATATATGGTAATCGACATGTTAGTGACAGGGTTTGGATGCCTAATTTTTATTTGCCTGAAACTGGTGATCTAAATATAGGATGACTACAATCTTATCATAACTATGGGTTGTCCAATGTTTGACTTCAGCTCTATATCCATGACCGTATTTCTCTGAGTTTACAGTATGTTTCTACAACATCTACCTTCTCATTGTCATGCAAATCTAGCCCCCACATCCCTCTCCTGTGAGTAGAATGGTCCCAGTAGTCACCACCACCATTATAAATGCCATAGTATGTATCAAAGCCACGCCTTGTCGGTAGGTACTCATTTTTATGAAAGCCGAGGTGCCACTGTAATGAGAAATAGGAAATAATAAGAAGAACTGATTAAACAATGATTTACATTTGGATCCTTTTCCAAGATGTTTTTGCAAATCGAATCTGATACTATAGTCACTGGCTCCCAGTCGTAAAGTTTCAGTTCACAACACGGGGGGTTGAAATCTCGCTAACAAATATGAGCATTTTCAAACAATTACTGCAAATTGTATAACAAAATTGGTTTAACTGCACAAAGCAAACAAAATGCAATTTTGGGGTCATAAATTCCTTAATTTTTGCCATCTCAGATTTCATTTGGGAGTGTGTGTGTGTTGTCTGCGTGTGTCGCACCTCCTACACCCTCTGAAAGTTGCTGTCGTTAATGTAACAGTAATACCTTTCCAACTCCATGCGTTGCATAACCCAGTGATTTCATCCAAGTTGGTAATATCTTTAACTTAGGAGGTAATCCCCAATCAGATCCACTCAAAATAACTAAGTGTTGCATACCTAGCACAAAAGTAAATTGAAAACTAAAATCTTAAAATCAAAGTGATGTATTCTACTGCGAGAGCTCCCTTATACAGTAATATTACATTTTACGGTCAACAAATGGCCAATAGTCACCCTGTAAGCACAAGTGCTTCTTTATTAGGAGGGGGGCATTAACAAATTTACATATACAAATGATTACTGTAATAACGATAAACATGCGTGCACCAACGAGGAATCAAACCGCGGCCTCCCTAGCTCACAGAGTGCGGAGGGCCTACGTTGTTGTCGCAAGATAACACTTATAGAATGGGCAGACAGAGCTTCATTTTCAATGACTTTTAACACTTAAAGCGTCCCATAGTGTATAATGTTTAAACGAATGCCAAATGGAATGCATCTAACATAATGAAAAACATATGAAAAATGCAATTAAATGATATACCTGTGTTAATGGGATATCGTCCTGTCATAACAGCACTTCTAGAAGGTGTGCACATAGGCTGTACATAATAGTTATTTAATATCACACCACCCTTAGCTAACAGATCCAGATTGGGTGTTTGAATTTGATCAGAGCCATGGAAGCTGACATCATCCCAACCCTGTTCATCAAAAAATTTACAATCAATCGAAAATAATTGATCTAAATCTTCTTGATTCTAGAATATAGATTAGTACATTTTAATGTCTATTTAAAGAGCCATTCTACAAGTTATACTTGACAATAATAAATACATTATTATGCCAGGGGATTCATGCTTGCCGACCCTTTGTAGAGAATAAATTTGTCTGTTCTATATAACAGGTTTGAGAGAAGGCTAGTTTTATTAAAACCGTCAGTTAACTTTTCATCAAGGAAGCTTCAAAAACAATATCATCCAATCTTCAATCAATTCATGCAAAGCGTGATAATATTTGCAACCAAGTCTGATTGATTAATAAATTTATTTTATTTTCTGCGCCATACCTAATTTTGTGAAGAGATAAAGACGAAAAATAACAACAATTGGATACTATCATCAATATTCGTGCAAATTTGATTTGACAAACGTACGATAATAATGGCTAGATTTAATCACTGACTGGGCACACTATTATAATGAGCATAATATTTACGGGTCCAATCCTGCAGTTGCATAAGGGAATATTGAACAGAACGCCTTGCCCAAAAATCATAGTCTGGTTTGGGATAATTCTTTTAAAATGGAGCATTTTGTATCAAATTGGAAAAGAAACAATATGAATAAGCGGTAATTTTATGTAACCTTTGCTTCTGAATAAATATCTGGATGTTAAAGTCACGGCAAAATCCATAAAAGGGCTAAAACTTTATAAAATTTGGATTAGAATCGTCCACCATTTTGGCTCTCCGTCATATTTGATCGACTGTGGCTCAAATCCCCTCCAAAGGTCAACTAAGCCTTGACTTTATCTAAAACAGAGTACCATCTGAGGATGGCGGATGGGATGGTTCAGAGAGAATTGCATGGCGAGTAGCTGCGGCGCATCGTTGTGCATTGACAATCGAGGCCTATCTGCCATGAAATCTGTAATTGAAATTGAAGTATCTGAATCTGATGGTTTGTGTACAAGTTAAAAAAGCAGCAGACAAGTACTTGTTCCTTCCTATTAGCCTTCATCAAATGATTAAATATAAAGGTTTAAATTTCTTGAATTCTTAATCAATTCAAGGCTTAAAGTCGAATCCGAAAAACATTTATTTGATTTTGTTTTGTTTTATTTATTTTATTTTTAATTTTTAGGTTATTTTTAATTTATTTTTCATTATTTATTATTTATTATTTTATTATTTTATATTTTTTGTTCCTTTTCATTTCATTTTATTTTAGAAGCAAAAAAGACGTATCGCAATTAGCCTGCTCGCAGACTCACTGTCAAAATTTATGTTAGTAGAGTAGAACAGTAGAGTCTGCTAACTCGAAGACAAAAAGGCCATGAAAGTAAAGCCTATAACAAGGCGGCACCAACAATATTATTACTAATTTTCTTTAAAATCATTTACGGCAAATATTTCACAATTAATTTGACAGAATATATCAATTTTTCAATAAATCTGCTGAAATTATATCTTAACATGGGTAATGAGCAAATGGACTTCCACATTAATTCATGCTGCCTCGACTAAAATTAAACCCGAACTGCTATAAATTTATAATTATGCTTATTATTATGCTTATGGTATGTATATTTTGTCGAACGAAGGAAATATAGAATAAATTTGTAAACATAAATGGAATTGAGAAGACAGTCAACTAATTGTTCAACAATTAGTAACTGCCATTTAATATATAGTCATTAAACAATGTTATATAACTATATTGTTTGTTTGTTTGTCAAAGGAATCTTCCTTTTGATGTTGTTTTCGACTTTCGTCTTCGTCGTGTCTCTCCGCTTTGTAAAAAGTTTTGAATAAGAATTATGCTGTCCAATCATTTTTGAAAACATTTCATACATATAATCGCTATGAGAATCACAGAGTTGAAATAAACAATTGATGCAATTGCGGTAGTTAATGGCTCCAACACGTCTTGGAAATGATAATATCACCCATTTTTTGGCATTGAAGTTCATCGCAAATGTTCGAAACGATTTTGAGAGGCATAAAATTTGCTTGAAAATAACAAGAAAGGAGAGTTATTGCAGAGCCTCTCTTCAAAATACTCTTTGATGATTCGTCGCCAGAAAATCTTGGCGTCGAATCACAGCCCTTGTATGCGATAGTCGTTCTATATTAAATAACAACGATCTACACTGTCATGATTGTTGCTTGCATGTTAATTGAGTTACAAGAATATCGTAAATAACAAAAATTAAAAAAAAATCTATTGATTCATAGTACACGTATAAGTTGTCCAAAAAACTGAGTTTAGCCACTATGGTTTAGCCTATACCATAGTAATTCAATTTAAAATCATATACCAGAGATAGATGGGTAATTACACTGATAGAACGCCTACGTTCAGTTGAATATTGTACGCCCACATTCAAAGCTTGACAATAACATCCAAAGGTCGAAAACAGACAATGAATGATTATTAATCACTGATTGCTTCTCATGGGTCTTATTTACATCAGATATTGTCCACACCCTTGAGATCGTCAAAAATATTTGCTTAGAAATTTTAACATGACTAAAAGACTCCATTTTGTTTGTTTTAGGGTCCTTATAGGTCCACAAGAGTCATCGATAATAACTGATATAAATAATAGCAAATGATATTGATGAACAGTATAAATATTTGAATTTTGGACATTTTGGAGCACAAATGTTTGAAACTGAGAGAATGGTGATCAAAGCTATCAGATATCTTCAATTACACTACTCTTCGTGGCTCAATTTGCAAACGGGATAGCTTTTCAACCCAATTACAAAGTGGGACCCGCTAAAGCGAGTGAAGAGTATATCCTACAGGGCATAGTGTAAGTGAGACCTAATTAACTTGGAAGGAAATGACTACGCTCGGTATAGCAGTATAGTGCAAAACGAACCTAATAAGATATACTTACCAAATCGTCAGCAATTATGAAAACAATGTTAGGCTGTTTTTGTTTCTGGTAACTTTCATGGACAGACCAAAGTAACAATACAGCGACATAATACGATATTGACATTTTTAGTCTTTATACTTCTCTTCAGAGACTTTAAGACTAGATTAACGTAAGACAGTTACTATTATTCTGACTATATATATTGTGTCAACAACACTATAACTATGAGAGTTCAGATACTGAAAACGCAGGCAACACCCTCAAAGCTTAATCTATTCTGTTTACTTCTGGCTGCACAATCACTCGGCAAGCAATTTAAAAAATCACCTGATAATTAATACATAAATAATAAGAATATACTTGACAATTAAGATGGTATGTATAGGGTTACAATACACTGCACTACTCTCTTATTGGTACCATACAATGAAATTGTAAGGAAGCAGTGTATACCAATAATAAATGGAAGCTATTTACGAATTATATCATGCTGATCGGTATTTTGAACTTGTATTAATTAAAACTTTATAACCGATATGTGTTTAATGAGAAAAATGAATTGATTTGTGAACGTATCCTTTCGGCTTCGATATGATTTGATCAGGAAGACGGATGTGTGTACTACAGAATTAGTACAATCATAATGTTCTTCGACATGTTCAGGTGAAAGTGAAAGACGTTTTGTTTTTTATCGCTATGAGACGCACTTATGAATCAGCAGCATGTGTTTTATTCAGATTCCTGTTAAACCTGTTTATACTAGATGTCATTAATATTGCTGCATAAATGGAAATATATCAAAGTTACTTTTTTCTTTTATCAAGTCGAACAAATTTTCTTACGGTTACGATACGGTTTTGTTGTACAACATTACAAAATAGATTTTAAGATATTTCTGGAAATCACTCAAATGGTATACTCTGTGCGCAAAAGGAGAAAATATTTCCGACATCATCAGTTATTGAGAAAAACCTGATAATATCGAAACAAGGCAAACAAAATTAAAAAATGATTCCTTGTTCCTTTTTTAGCGTATACTGCTTGCTTTAGAGTTGTTTCATTACTTGATAAAAACGGAAAAGCACGCGATTGCTTTTTGTGTATTATATATATATTTAGTAACAAAATCATATGACAGGGATAAGATACGATCAGTTACAAGATAGATAGATAACCATGTAATAGTCATTATTAATACAATTATATAAGCTGATTCTTTATATCAGATAAATTGTCCTTTTAATCTTCCACGGCGAATGTTTTTCGTTGGCATCTTAGTTTCTGATGAAGGCATTTCATTAATCTGGAGGTGAAAGACAAGGATTTATTTCTTTTCAGGCAACGATCATGATGAACATCACACTAGAAGAAAATTAATAGAACACACAAAATTAGATATTGGAAGAGATCTCAGATGATCAAACATGATACAAGCCATAAGTGACATGCAGGAATTGACATCTTTTCAGGCTGCGAATATTACACTAATACCAGTAAGAAATGATCAAATACCTTTTCCATAAGCAAACACGATAGGAAACGTATGGGTTTCTGAATTATCTATTATAGATCAGTGTTCCTAATTTTTTTCCAGTTTAGCACAAACAGTTGAGTCACATGCTGTATATAATATAATATAGCCTTTTCAATGTAGATTTAATTATCTAAAAACTAATAATAATAAAAACTACATGCAGTATTGTATACTGGTCAAAGCACTGCAGTAACGCAGATCACAATATATCGGCAATATATCTATAGTTCGACTTCATCTCGATGCAAAAATCATCATAAATGTTTTCTTTACGATATATAATCCAAATTAAGAATTTGAAAGTAATGAAAATACGAATTCAATCTACTGATAGAAATTTTCATAAATTATCACACCGCTTACATATCATAATCCTGGCTATTCCAAATATTAACAAATCATAATTTGTACATACTCTGTCGAGTCGACGATTGTTCACCGATCCGGAGATCGAATTGGAAAATTGACCTACAATCAAATAGTAACATAGATTACACAAAACTTATAATACGATGATAAATATGAATAATACGCTTGATGAAGGAAAAAATGGAATGATATAGATATCAATTTCGAAGAAAATTCTAAAAGTTAAAGGCCTCGAAAGGATTCCTGGTATAATTCACATTTGCTTGCGAATTTGAGAGTTGCAAATATATTTCTAAGGCTAGGGTTATATGGACGCACCGAACTCAATTGATTCATTCATTCGAATTAAATCTCATGATAGCGCGCTTCGTATAACATCATTCGGTTCATCAACATTCCTCAAAAAACATTAAGTGCGTCAAGCTAGCTCCGCACGTCAAGCCTTGACGTGCGGAGCTCTTCTCCATGAATTAAATTCATCGCCGCGTTATACGAGCGAGCTATCATCGCACCGAACTAAATACATTCCACTCACGGTGCCGTGACTGAGCTCCTATATTTACCTTATATGGCAATAAACCGGGGGATGTACAAATCATAAATCATTTTAAAGAATGTTTCCATGGCAATGCGATGGAAAGAACATCGCTTTTGGGAAGTTGTTATGGTGACTTGTTTATATGATTGAAAGATGGCTGACAGGGAAGCTGATGTTTTCCAAAATCATGATTTAAAACATTTAAAAACGCTTTCTTCTAGTCAATCACAATGCATCAGCACTATAATTGGGGTCGCTTTTATCATAATACGTTATCTAAATGGAAATTCGCATTCAATTTGCTCTGAGTACTATGCCTTGCTAGAACAAAAACTGTTTCCCGTAAAAATGCTTGCAAACCTTCGAGATTACTACTTCATACAAGTTTCAAACTATAGATAGGCAAAATAGAACGGAAAAATCGCTGAAAATGAAAAATAATGCAAACAAAACACTCTGGTTTCAAATCATGCGGCATAATTCCAAGAAAACTACTTCCTATCACGTGACATTTTGGCCAGTTTTTAAAGATCGTCGACATTTGGTTCGTCTGTATAACCCCAAATGCGAATTTAATGCTATTCGGTGTCGCACCTAATTCGAATTGAGTTCGGTGCGTCCATATAACCCTAGCCTAAAGTTCCTCATGGAAACAGCAACAACAAAAATATCCGTATCGTATTTGCAAACTCCTATGTCAAGAAATTTCTCTCGACGGCTCTTCATTTAAGACAGTATCTATTTTTCATGTAGTCAGATGTTGACGGAAAACGGACCACTTGGCAACACAATTCGTGCTGTTTTCATAAATATTCAGAACGGTTTGAAATCATTTGACGACATGATTTACTAGACAGAGCATATGTGATTCGTCGCAAGCGATCTAGTTTGATTCATGCCATCAACATTTTCTTAATTCCTGATCTGAACTTTCCAGTTCTTTGGTTAAATACTATATCAACATAAAAATAAGTGCCATTTACTAAAAGTATTTCGGAATAGGATACTGTGCATATACGACATGTATGTATACTTTCGAGAGTACTACTCAAAATAGATAGATTTAGAGCAGTGGCATCTCTCTTACGAATGGTTATACAATTTAAAAAAATGTAATGTAGACAGTGTCGCCCTATCGAAGGCACCCGTACCACTCCTCTAGTTCTAGATGAGTGGCTTTTTTCGCTAAGAGCAATGATTTTAAACACTCTCTGCTGATCTCAGCCGCGACACTGCAGATCAATTTCAACAGATTTCATGGCAGATAGGTCTTGATTGTCAATGCGCAACGATGCGTCGCAGCTACTCACAATGCAATTCCTTCTGGACCATTCCATCCGCCATCCTCAGATAGTACTATTATACAATTTGTGCGACATCATACATACAATACAAGCCTTTGAAGCTTATAATGATCGTTCCCTATAAGATACATGACATTCAAGGTATATTGTTATACATACCATGTGATCGAGTAAAGAAAGAAAAACATAAAATAAGCAGCACAAATGATACGGAGAAATTGCTTATTTTCATGATGCCAGTATTGAATGATTATGTACAAAAGCAAATGATATCAGAAGCCACTATCATTTCCAATCGGTTTACACAATATTGGTAAAATAATGTTTGTGTGAAGTTAAACATCGAGAAAAGGGTTACGAATTGTTTACCTAGCTGCCTTTATTGATCAATTTCCCTTCACATTTCAACTTGTGAATTCTCCCAACAAATTTTTAAATCGGGTATTATATTTGTATGTGAAGTGGTGTGTATTATTCTCTTTGAATGCCTAAACCGATAGAGAATAAATAAATAAGAAATTCTAAAACAATAAATCAAGTTTGCATATTATACTCCCTATCATACGCACATGTTGGATCCACGTCCATTACAATTCTTGAGATGCTTTATCACATCGACGTGTCTCTGCGCATTAATATAGACACTGTCTACTTGTGAGCATCGTTTGTCAAGTTAGTTCATCTTTCTCTTGTATATGCTTGACCACGGCTTGACTGGCCTTACTGGAGACAAGCAATCTCACGTAACATTAGTGAAGCATTTGTGAAAATGCCAGCTGATATCATATGATGAACAGAGGGAATACCGGTGAATATTTTGCCTTTAAATAAGCTTTTTTATTTCCTCTGAACGCATCATTTTCCAACTAAAAATAAGAAGGGAATCTTTTGATTGGAAAATTGACTCGGAATCAGAGACTTTGCTACAAAACAAAATGTGCGAGCCGCAGCTGTCAGTTTATAACTGGTCCAGAAGTTTTTCGCATAATGGACTGTTTTTCTTATTATCTTATGTGATGAAAAAGAATATGTAGATTATAATATAATATATAGTTAGAATATATTACTTCTAACGTCCGATCTGAAGTAATCAAATTATTTACAAATCATTGCCCGATGATTGCCTCGAAAGCAAGTATTCAAGCATATTTTTACTATAGAAATGCTACACTTATGATGACTCTAACCTATATACTTTTCAGAATATACAAAACATACGTGCACCAACTTTTGGGAACTGTATCATCTGTTTGTAGTTCCAATCTGCACAAAGATATCAAGGCGATAGAGAAATTTCAAGAGGTCCGGCCTTCACAAGAATAATAAGCCCTACAAGAGTAGACAGTGTTCATTACAATTTATACCATGAAAGACTAGAGTTATTCATCCTTGACTCATTAGAGAGTCATTTAATTGCACATTGCAAATTTTAATGTTACAGTCCCTAAGGTCAATTTATTCAAAATTGAATTTTGTAATTGAGTTATTCAAAATTCAATTTTGTAATTGAGTTATTCAAAATTCAAATTTGTAATTGAGTTATTGAAAATTCGATTTTGTAATTGAGTTATTCCTTTGTGGAACTCTTTGTCAGATGAATGAATTATGCATTGATTCAGATTGCAAATGAATTATGCAAAAGATTGTGCATAAGCATTCGAACGTTCGTTGAATCCTGACTTTTTCCACCGCATAATGAATACCACAGATATAGATTACACAGCACCTAATTATTTATTTTATATAGAAACTCATTATTGTTGGCACGGCCAAGATAATTCCGCAGTGTTCACGAATACTCCTGCGAAAATTCAAAACCCAAGGTATAGCTTATGAGAAAGATAATACAACTTTGCATCAATCTATTGGGTTCTCTTTTGAATTACATTAATTTCGTTGATTACAGCATATTATGATGATTCAAATTTGTAATTTCATTTCATTTCCTTTCTATTCAATTTTTATTATATATATTTGTAGGTCTAGGCCTTTGAAGCTTCCAGTATTGTCTTTTCCATGTTGTGGTTGTGCCTAACGCTTTCCAATTCCAAATGATTTCCCTCTACATTGGGCGAACATCTTTCCACATTGTACAATTTTGTTTGGTTGTGATTGCAGGCATTTTGCGAAGTCAATGAAACACTGTCGAAGGAAAAAAACGAGGGTAAAATGAATTAATCATCAACTTTCTTAATAGAAGACGTTGCATAGTAATTAAAATTGCTGCATATTCTAATTGCATTTTCTTAATTTCTTTGTTGCATACATTCTTTGTAACAATGACATGTTCTTGTGTATATTTTTGAATGTTAAACCAATGAAATGGATAGAAATGTCGACAAAGAATAGTATTGCCATACGGTATGTTTGATGTATCATTTGACACGTTGATATATTAATCAAATCAGAGTCTAAACTTTTTTATAACATTTTTATTTTTAATAGCTTTCCTGTGCACTATTTTTTATTTGTTACTGCGGTATGTCATAGCTTAGTTTTATAATCAGTCGGTCAGTCCTATGAAAAAAATTATGCTAACATTTCAGATTCTGTTAACGTACTGTTGATTATATTTATAATTAAGTGAAGAAAATCTTTCCTACCTGGAATCCTCCCATTCCACCTCCAAGAAACCCTAAAACAAAATTGATAGCATAATGTCAACGAAAGTTTCAAGAAATAATCTACATCCTCAGTTTATCAAAGAGAACAATCAATTTAATCTGATGCTTCTACAACTAAATTGTAATTGCAACAATATTCACACATAATATACTGCTAAAGCGATCCTATTTAAGAATGAAAAATAAAATGAAGACGAAGCAAAAGAACTTTCCATCTCAGTGTTTCATTTGTATACTTGGAGATCATCAGAAGGTTTCTCATTCATATATAGGTTTATAAAATATTGTTAATCCTATCCAAAATGATATGATATTTACTGGAGGATTAGCTCAAATAGCAGAGCAACCGAACTTCAGATCGGATCATATCTGATCGACTGTGTTTCAAATCCCCCTAAGGTCAACTCAGCCTTGACTTTATCTGAAACATCAAACAAGTACCATCTGAGGGTGGTGGATGGAGTGGTCCAGAGGGAATTGCATTGTGAGTAGCTGCGGCGCATCGTTGTGCATTGAAAATCAAGACCTATCTGCTATGAAATCTGTTGAAATTGATCTGCAGTGTCGCGGCAAAGATCAACAAAGAGCATTTAATATCATTGCTCTCAGCGAAAAAAGCCACTAATCTAGAAATAGAGGAGTGGTACGGGTGCCTTCGGTAAGGCGACACCGTCTACATTACATTTTATGATATGATATTAATGAAAGAAGTATCTTTAAGCTTTACCTGAAACACAGTCGATTGTTGCAAGAACAGCAAATACTAAGAACAAAGTACGATATAAGGCCATCTTTGTATAGAGTTAATTATTTTGATTGATATATATTGTAGAGATTCCAAGCATCCAAATATATGAAATTAAATCTTGCTGAGGCTATTTATATCATTTTTTTAGGAGGCATGATGACACAGGATGGTTAATCAGTTGTATACCAAACAAAACAAAAATGCGTTTTAATGCGTATAAATTTCTATCTTATGACACTCATTTTCATTGTTATAATGCCGAACTTCAAATATTGACAATACCTGTAAGTGCACTTTTCAGTATTTTTACTATACATTCGGCGTCATCAATGCATTAGCGCGTGCCAAACAAAAACATTCGATACTTTACAAAAGGTATATTCATATGATTCTTATAATAAATATAGAGACTAAAAATATACTACTGCACTATATCTATACTCCTATACTGTCAAAGTGTGTTTATCTTTATGCATGTATATATGTATGTATGGATGGATGACGTATATATGTATGTATGTTAATATATGTCCAGAAGAGTTTTCTCTATCAATTGACCTCTACAGCTTTGAAAACATATCATTATAATTAGTATGATCAAGATATTGTTATGGCAATCTTCGTTTTTAAGATTTTGTTTTCTGTTTCTCGTATCGAAAGAAAACATATCTTTCTCGTGTGATTTATCGTTGGGTTCTCATTTTTCACACGCATGATATCAAATTTCACCGGGTGTCGCGCCATTCAAAAACACATTCATTATTGTTTACATAAATTATTTCTGGGAATAAGATTTATCGACTTACTTCTGCTGTAATAATTTTGGCTTGGTGTTCACATTATTGCCAGCAGTTTCGCTTCATAGAACATGCAAGCATCAACAGTGGAAGTTGGACGCTCATAGAATTGGAAACGAACTACTTTAAATGTGCAGCCTCCACTTTAAATGCTAGAGAATCAATTCCACAGATAAAAACAACAAATTCTGAATTACCATATTCATATTATTGAGATTTCTCAATATAATCATCATCAAACCGAACATCTAATCATTAACTTTATGTCAATGTTTACAGCTATAGTTCATTTTATTATTCTGTTTGAGATGTTTGTTGATTTCAGTATATCATAGTTGTATGTATTATACAGGAATATTGTTTATGTAAATCCACTTCTGTTCAATACGAACTTCTATCATTCTCTAATACATTGACTATGCACATGCTGACAAGAGATGCGATCTTTCAACATCTCTCAATAATTGAAACGGATCTCATTACACTGAAAGAAATTGTATAAAAATGTTGAATTAAAACCGGGATTAAAATCCAAGCTATATCTTAAAGAGTGGTTATGTATTTATCAACCATCTCAATGTGATAACATAGAGTTTTAGTAAACTACATCAAGGAAGGAGGACATTTTGTAACTGTTGAGAATGAGACTTTCATAGCTGGATTTGGATCATGTAAATTAAAACAGTATGGGTGAGCACAAGTTAAACGTGTACAGGTTAAACCATAAATTATGCCTCCCTGTCGGGCCCTCTGTCTAGCTCATATTTGGCTAATCAGAACCAAATGATAGGTGGTTGTCGCAGTAAGATTTATATAATATAGTAAAAATTACCGTTTCTGCGAGACTCCTCCTGGCTGCAGAGTTCCCATGAAAGATGAACTTGATATTATTTCCAATGTTTTGGATATAAAGGTTTCATTTCATTGATATATGTAAGATTCCCTCAGTATAAATGCCTATAGTTTACGCTTAAATAAATACACAAAGGCAAGAATCACAACAAGCAGAAGATGTTCCTGTGCAAAGATGTTTCTTGCCCACACCATGAATTACAATACAACTCAACGTGCTAGGCACATGCATGGATTGCAGGCAATTCATCACAACTCTAATTTATGCTGAGCGGATGCATGATACTTCGATAATCAATGTTTACCTAATGAGGTGAAACTAAAATCGTGGTCACAAGGAGATATGAAAGGGTTTGAATCAAAAGTCATTTATGGATCCCATACCTACTAGACGTACGTCATAAAATGTTTATAGATACAATAACACTAGCTGCATGTATCGGTATTTCATGCAGGAGAGACTCACCAATCTACAAAACCCTCAGAGGTCATGAATCTCACTATGGAGTCATTATACCTTTGTAATCCGAACAACGTTAATTAATAGGTCAGATTTATATTACATATATCCCTCCAGGACCGTGAGCCACAAACCCCATTTTCATAATCTCGTGAAAAGTGTACTTCTAAAAAGTAATTTCTGATCTCAAATGTGTTAAAAATTATCAGGTGAAGTGTAGTGTATTGCTACTACAATAATGAGTGCCAACAGAATCATACAACATAACACCATTTTGTATTGTTAATCGTTTATCAAGTCACGTGTCACAAAAACTTGCAAAATGGTTTGTTTGAAGCTAGCTCTTGTTAAAGCTATTTACGTGCGCATTTTATCTTCATGACATAGGCTGTTTATTAATGATTCAATAGCTGCTGTTTACCAAAACAAAATTGAGTGATCTTATCTACATTTTTTACCTTAATCACACTCTTGTTTCCTGTTATTTTTGAAGCATCTGCAAATGTTGACTATAAAAGAGCCTTTTGAAATTGTATAACAACCCTACTGATGTTAATATATCGAAAACTTTCAAAATTGCCATGATCTATGTAGCTTCGTCAAAACTATAGACACCATATCTCGGCTCCATATGCGATGCTTACACTGATTTGCATAACTTGTGTTCGGGTCATTTTTGCAAATTCAAGTACGACACTACTTAAACAGACTGCTAATGCTAAATATTATCTTTTGTTTCAGGTAGAATGATTGAGAAGATTAATAACAGGGAAACTAATGAGGCAGAGGATGATTTACTGCTGTCCGAAAACTTTCTCAGCTCACTCTTCATTACTTGCAGCCAATTTGTTTCCCCTCCGCTACTACCTTAGTCCCTTCAAAATTAATAAAATGCAATCAAAATGATGTGATTTTGTCCCGTTTTTGTCAGCAAATCCTTCTTTTATATTCCCTCTAATATTTTCCAGTGACAGCGGTGCGAATAGCACTCTCCCAATTATATTGTTTAGCATCGTTCTTCTTACAAGACAGAAGGATGATGGGAGTTGGAAGATATTCAACCAGTCAAAAAAGGAGCGTTCGTTTGGTGGTTATTAGGGCGTTCAACCTCTGGCCGCAGAGTCTTGGGTTCAATCCCTGGTAGGAGCAGTTTACCTGGTTTTAGACCGAGCACCTCAGAACTAAAACGGCAGGTTTCTCCGGGCAACTTGAAAATCACATATAAAAGTGTTCATAAAAATATGCTGAACAATTACCTATTTCTTGTTTTAATTAAATTTTATTGTAAACCCTTCAAAAATCCAATTTATATTTCATGATTCACAGTCAACGCCTTCTTATCATTTTGTGAAAATGCTGGATGTGAGCTTCATGGTCTTTGATTCTTTTGTTCTCCCAAGATTTTGCGAATTCATAGAAGCATGACGAAAACACAAAATGTATGGATTAATCTGGTGAGCTCCACAATAAAATCTGACCAAAACAAGGAATAGGCAATTGTTCAGCATATTTTCAACACTTTTATGTGATTTTCAAGTTGCCCGGAGAAACCTGTCGTTTTAGTTATGTGGCGCTCGGTCTTTTTGTGATAAATGCAGATGAATGCAAAAAAGGATAATATTTCTGGGATGTGTTTTCTAATTTCTATTGCTTTGCCTTTGTCAAAATCTTTAAGGGAAGGAATCATGCGATACGACATGTGATGTAGATACAGTAGTAAGGGCCATATATAAGAAGAATTGCACCTAAAGCGATGAATTCTGTAAGCCTTTTCGAGATTTCTTGTCGATTTCATATTTCATTGTTAATACCAATTGCTATAGGGGACTAAAATAAATATGGGACATCATTCTATATAATTTACCTTGTTTATCCCACCTCAGAACAACGAAAGTTTTAAACTCCGAAGAGGTTTATTGTAAAATGTGCCTAATTCCCAATATTCTGCAGTAAGTGTATATAGTTGACTAGTCAGTAGATTCCGTTTCGGTTAAATCAGCTCAATTATTTTAGAAACTTTTAAAACCTATTAAATCTGTTTTCATAGTTTTTTAAATTTACTTCGATGTGTATAGTTTTCGTCATTCTGTAAAACATGCTCATTACTGGCAACTAATTCTTATTTTACTTAAATTTTAACTGATAGAATACGAGTTTAAACAAATTAATTCATTCAGCAGAGTTTTAGTGTTAATTGGACCCAATCCTTCTATTCTATATATTAAGGGTTTTCGAGTCCGGAAGTAACGTTTCTTTCCATCCCTAGTTTCTCATCTATAGATACACGTCACGTTTCATTCCATCCTTGTAAACACAATATTTTCATTGTCACCCTTTTTACTTTAGGATCATCCTACCTGATATAACCTCTAGTTGAAGTTTGTATTCTGAAATTTAAGGGATTAATTCTGTATAATGAATGCAGAATATTGATGACGCGTATGCCCATCGTTGCGAACATCGACGATGGGAGGAAAAACAGTGTAAAATCCGGAGGAAATCATTGCCCAGCTGACCGGCATTTAAAACGTCTGTGTCCTGACATCTATATGTTTACTTTACGTCAATATATACGTATAAAATTGTTATTTGCTTTCTTAGCTATATAAACAAATGCTGCCCATGTATTTGTGGTATGAGCAAATACACCACAAAATATATAGTTTATTTATTTTGTTATTGAATAGTAAAGGATGATGTATTTTTTAACAAGATGTATGCATAGAGGTTACATTAATAACAATAAAATAAAAAGCATAGTTAAATAATTTGAAAAAATATTATTTAAAAGCCGTAATTATATTTATATGTTAAATTGATTATTGATGTATATATTGCCTACATCTGAGTAAGCATCAACGGAAATATTGCTCTAAATTCGCTCGTTCCAGTTGATAATAATTCCATATACCTCTTCTTGAAAATAATAATTGCAGAGAAATCGCATAAACATGTTGCCATTCAAGTCATTCAAGTGCGTTGACGTCTCTTCGCAGTGAAAATACAATCAAAAAATATTTGTGAACATCTTGAGGTTAATGAACCTTCCAATCTCCTGCAGTTGTCAAGGATTCTGACGCAAATCTAAAACAGAAGGAAGACAAATTATAAAGATTAATTCAGAAGAAACATCAACATAGATTGAGTTTCATAGTATAGTGGAAATTATGCTTTGACGACTTCATTGATATTCATGTTCAGTTAAATTTAAGATATATATATATATATGTGTTTTCATATTACCGATTTAACTTTTTTTGGTGTTGGCTGCGGTGGGGTTTGTGATTTTCTTCTAGGCGACGTGAAAACACTGGAAACTACAGGGCTGGCCGTTGTTCTTCTTCTCGGTGAAGTAAAGACAGTGGAAACTACAGGACCGACCGTTGTTCTTCTTCTCGGTGAAGTAAAGACAGTGGAAACTACAGGACCGACCGTTGTTCTTCTTCTCGGTGAAGTAAAGACAGTGGAAACTACAGAACCGACCGTTGTTCTTCTTCTCGGTGAAGTAAAGACACTGATTACGGGAGGGTTTGGTCCTGATGTCGTACCGAGCCGTGGGCTAAGGGAAGGAATTTGAACTGCATCTTAAAGAAAAAAACGAGATAAATTACAAACTAGAGAAAGGTATAAAACTTCAATACAGCGCCAATGTTGGCCTATGGATGCAAAACTATTATGAAACTTCATGTAGGTGAAACAATTAGGTACGGAACATTTTAATAAACACCTATAGATGAAATGATAATGCTAGATGGAATTAAATAGTCTTTTGCTGTGCTCCAAGAAACGTATCTTCAACTTCCAATAAGGACACTATTCCAAAAAAGCAAAAATATGTCTTATTTTGTTTTAAAAAAGACAGCATGATAAAATATGATGCAAACACATTTTACGATCAATTAACCGAACAAAATTTCGATCATTTAAAAATAACAATTTAACAGATGTTATTGCCATACCTGAAATGAATGAATTGAATATGAAACTAATCAAAATAATGGTAAATAAATTAAATCCTTTATCCATCTCCTCGTGAAACTATTTCTGTTAAAATAGTTATAGATTAATGAAGAACTCGGAACTATTTCGTTGCTGGCACTGGTTACAAAACAGCAGCTGTCTAATTGAATGGCAAACATGATGCTCTCCTCTGTCAGCTGCGCAATATGCAATTTCTTCACTGCATTTCTGTGACATCATTTTTAGACCACTGATTCACGCACGCTTTTGGAATTATTTCATCATTTTAATGATATACATACGTTAGCATTAATGCCATTTTTAACTATACAAAAATGTGATTAGAAGGAAAACACTTACAGAAATTGATTCTATGAACTTGTTGTCGTTGTCCAGTTGATTAAGTCATTAACTTCATATTGCTAAGATACATACAAACAGATATAACGTCCAGGCTGAGTTGGCGTCCACGGATTTGAAGTAACGATTGCAATCTTCCTCTGCGTTAATTTCACATGGCAATGATGAGAATTTGTTAGGAATACTAAATAGGGATCCGTCGGGCTGCGCGATAGAGTTACATATACCGTTGACGAGACTATGAAATATGGAGAACAAAGATGGCTGACGCAAAGGACTTACTTTAGAACTCTTACCATTGACATTTTCGAGACTATTTGATGTCTTCTATAAACTCTTTCGCAATCTAAACAAGAGCATTATGTACTCACTGCCATAGAAAGGTAGTTTTAAAAAGATTTTTCAGCTATAGAAAAGTAAGATTAATTCGTAGGACCACAATTATCTTCAAATATTTATGAATATTTCAAAAGGACACCAACAGACATGAAAATATAAAATTAGAAAGGAATATTATTCATCTAAGTACGATTTACGATTTACAATGTTATAAATATTGATTTTGTACGTATATTATGGACTGTTTAAAATAAATTTGGATTTAAAAATTGATGTTTGAATTCATGAATAATGCAACTTGACATATATTGTGAGTTATACATAAATCTTTCATCATAGAAAAATATGCTTCATTTTTAGAAACAAAAGTTGGTCAAAACGTGGCTTGAAAGTTCGCGGTTTTCAAGCGACTGTGTCGCGTCTTCGCTCAACCATTATGGGTGAATTATACGCAGTCACAATTCAGACTGGGTCAAATATTAAACTCGCTGCTCAAATGTTCAATGTGCTTCTACTCATTCACATTTGTTTGGAAATGAAATGAAAACAGTATAGAACAGATACAATGATATGCAACAATTGCAGTTTCAAAGCTTATGTATTTCTTACTGCTTCATAACTTCTTCTTGCATGTTACACTAGCAACGAATCATCCCAGTTGCTGGATTAATTAGTAGTTAACAGAGCTGAAGTGTTCTTGAATTTCGACAATCTGTAAAATTTGATATCGAAAATGCCATACAATTAATACCGTTGAAATAATTTATTTTCCTTCTTTTCGCAAAAAGGAGAAATGAAAAATCAAAGTACGTCCAAACCACGACCGGAAAACAGTGATTCGTAACCGAAACATTTTACTTGAAAACCGACTGAGAAAACGGTGAAAAACTGGACCACAAACACACACACATAGATGACTTAAGACATGACATATATAGACAATGACATTTATAGTTGTTAAAACCATACCCATAATTAATTACAGAAGATATTCTCATCATTATCTGTTTATTTTAAGTTGAAATCTCAAATTGCAAAAATATTATTGACAGATTAAAATTACGTTCTACAAATTATCCAATCAAAATACTGCAAATTATCCAATCAAAATACTGCAAATTATCCAATCAAAATACTGCAAATTATCCAATCAAAATACTGCAAATTATCCAATCAAAATACTGCAAATTATCCAATCAAAATACTGCAAATTATCCAATCAAAGTACTGCTCCGAGATGCTTTATTTCGTGGTTAAGAGGCAAGACAACTTTGTTTTTCTGCATCGCAGTCCCTTGCTCTTCGTTTAGTAATTCTGCCAAATGCATTTACACAGGAAATGTATTGACGATTGCACTGAAATGAAAACAATATTTCAAATAAATAAAACGTAATTAACCTCTTATAATCTATATATCCTTTAATAATAAATAAACGAAAAGTCAGACATTCATATTTGTTTTTCATAATTTCATTTATTTATTATTAAACAGCTCTGCATTTATGGCATCAGGCGCTATTAAAACAGCAAAGACTACATAAATACCTAAATATATCCTTTATAAATTTTTGGTGGTGTAAAAACGCCTCTATTTGCTAGTTTCAAGAATTTCATGTTGGATAATTTGATAATAATATCCGATTTATGCGGCCTCAATAAGCCATTAACACCAGAGTATAGTTGTATAATTCAGTACATATAAAATTAGAAAATACAGGAGAAAATCACAGAA
Source organism: Haliclystus octoradiatus (assembly GCA_916610825.1). NCBI lineage: Eukaryota > Metazoa > Cnidaria > Staurozoa > Stauromedusae > Haliclystidae > Haliclystus > Haliclystus octoradiatus. Next base: position 15,456,136 of record OU744454.1, on the reverse strand, counting down.
GTGCAAAGCATTGGTTTGCTAATTAGGCTGAAGATATAGGCCCCAGTTCCACAATGCCATATTGACGGAATTCGTAGTAATTTTCGTACCGGATAGGGGTTTGAGTTACACGAACGATTGAATACGATGCAATACGCTTCGCGGAGCGTAGTCATTTTGACTACACTATAGCAAGCGTATTTTTTTGACTGCGGAACAGTTTTCACAACGCAACGCATCGTGGAACTCAATCAATACGGAACATCATATTCGTGATCATAGAAATAGCTACGTAGCCATGGACATAATGGAATTAAACACATGTGATCGTATTCTTACTCCTTCCGTGTAGTTCAAACCATGTTCAAACGTATATCGCATTGTTTTGCTGTGTAACAGCTTCGTAAACGGTACGCATTCCACAACGAAAACACTTTTCCAATACGGTATCATGGAACTGGGGTCATAGTTGCAATTGAAAAAATATGGCTTTTACAGGTTTATTTGAAGGCATCAAAGCGATTAATACTTGCGCAGAAAAATAATGTAAAAGTTGTGTGTGCTACAGTTATTTCACAACGCAACGCAAAGTCACAGCTTGAGACGAAGGGTCGTGAATTTCTGATGTCTCACTATCTCTAATTTACATTCCTCTTGTACACCAATAATCACGGACTAAATAAAAATGTAATTCTGCATCACGCACAATGAAACTATGTAAGTACAAACTATGTATGTTGATTGCAGGAATGCATGAGAGCGTCGCAAAAGCATTTTTCGACTAAATAATCGGTCATTTTAACCACTTTTTCGATATTTTCCAAAACATTTTTTTGCTTCATATTAATACTTCCTAATGAAATCTAATATACAACGAAAAGTGGCACAGTAATCCAATCACAAATAACAATTGGTAAATTATGATCTTTACGGTCATGGGAATAAACTATCACACGAATCACATGAAGTGTGTATTCGAAATAACGGAGAATAAAATAGACAGACATCGAGCCACGAAAATAGGCATAGCTCTGTGCATACGACCCTCAGAGATATTGCTCATATATAGAAACTTTTCCCCAATTGCTTAATTAATATCGAATAAAATTTCTGACTCTGGTTATAGTACCTCATCCTCCTTTGTTTCTGTGACACCCCTTCTTGCTTTATCTAAAATATAAGGACATATTTATTATACCAATTGGGACTACATTTAATTTGAAAAATTTGTATCTGCAATTTCAGCCATAGTAAGCTGGAGTTCGACTCAGCATTATACATTGGCTACTTTACTCCAATGTAAATTTCATTTGATCAATTTCACGAAATAATTGCTTTTCAGCTATACTGTATAATATATACAGAAGGTAGTGAAGTAGAGTCCAATTGTCAGTCAAAAGGATCGAATGACGGGGCTCCATTTAATTGGCAGAGCACATATTATACAGATCTAACGTCCAGCTGAGATTCAACTCCTCCGATGGTCACCCTCATTTTCAATTTGCATGAACAACGTTCGAGATCTATATTCTGTGATTTTGGATGTGAGTTCTAGGAGGAACTATAATATCGATACGACGTATCATCAAGACTAATATATGGGACGGAATTATGGGACGGCTTGTTTGGTGTAACCGTCACATCAGTTTTCTCCTAAGTTGAAAATTCATTTCACTGTCTATATATATGGGATATATATATTATAGGTTTGTTACCTGGATGAGCAGTTACATATAACGCTAATGAAATAAGTAGAATAAACACGAGAAGCTTCCTTGCAATCATTTTGAATTTCTTTTCTTGATGCCAATTGATTTCAAATCGATGTATAATGTATTCAGTACTTGAAGAGAATGCAGTAAGTTATTGCTTATGATCACACTTTTATAATCATATATAAGTGTCGTACGTATGTTGTACCAATATTATGATAGATAAACCAACAGATGTGTGCTATATGCAAACACTTTGGACTTGATTGTGACCTTTGTATAGTAGGATGGTTTCAAAGCTGTTAAAACCCTTGATTTCACTCAACCATGTTTGTAACATATGATTTATTATGGTGTTGTTGTTGTTGTAGCTGCTATTTTATTTGCCAATATTTTAAAACTTGCGGGCGAATACAGGAAAACAGTAAAGGAGGGTTTCCATTAGACGAAATTTTTCTGGGCTAAAAAAGCTACAATCATGTTTATTGAATGTTTCAATAATGTTGATATGTTTTCGAATGGCGCGCGACATCCAGTGATTTTTGATCTCAAAATTAGAAGTTTAGTCATTTGCATGTGAAAAATAAAAGCCAAGATTCCTTTGTTATCGCAACGCAAAGGTAAATCAAAGGAGAAAAATATGTTTTCGTTCGATGCGAGAAACAGAAAGCAAAATCTAAAAAACGGAGGCTGTCATAACAATTATGTTGATCATACTAATTACAATGATATTATGTTTTTCAAAACTGTAGAGCTGCAATTGACAGAGAAAACTGTTCTGGACATACAGGCATAAAAGCATACTTTATTTATACACAGATTTTGACATTCATAGGTATAGACAAGATATTATAATAAAACCATGGTTTTATGGTTAAATGGTTGAATGGTTAAATGGTTAAAGGGGCAAGATTGACCGGCAACCGCCGTGAGCACAAGTTGAATTTATGCTTAGCGTAATTCAACCGTCTCGCTTTGAAACTATTGTTATACGCAGGGCTAATCTGTTATAAATTCATGTCAACAATGTACATTGTGTTATGAACAATAAACATGCACGTGATTCTAAGTGCGTAGCGCCTGCCGGTCACTTTTGCTCCTTTAAATGGTTAAATGGTTAAATGGTTTATTGTTATATGGTTCTAATTATAGTATCTTGGTATAGACCATGTCATCATTTTTATTTATTTGAACTCAAATTCTACTATATTAATAGTAGTGTCTGTTTGTAAATAGGAGATTGAAAATAGTATCATTGTATGGGAGTTTGAGTATTTTTTAGACAAAATGATAATACAATTATCTTTAGGAATTAGACATCATCATCATCAAACATCTAGCTTTATTAATTTCAACTCGTATTCTACTAGACTCTGCATAAATAGAAATACAGTTAGCACTACAAAAGTTCGACTTGTTTTACTTGAAATTGTTTTAGAGAGTAATGAGTAAAAAGCATACTACACGTTTGGTTAAATGGATTGGGCATGTTAGAAACAAACATGTCAGCGTTTCACGCGTTTATTTTCCGATTATCAGACTGATTTTTCTATAGATACAATCATGTATTATGTATAACACGCTACATGACAGAAAAATCCTCTATTTCTGAATGCATGTATTTTACGTTCCATCATTATAATTTCAATTTATTAAATGTATTAAACTTAAAACCATCCAAGTGATTTAGATTATTCAGGAATGTGCTTTTTAAGTTTGTTTATCAAATATATCACCACAATTGATCTATAATATATAAGTTTTATACTATTTACTAGCAGCTGTACCGCGAGCTGTACTCTATTTTAAGAATATGTAAACACATATAAAACGTGTTATTCTGCTGTAACGGCTGTTAAATAATTCTTAAAACCTCAGCAGGTCCGAGCATTATGAAAAAAGTGGTAGAATTCCCATTAGAACAATTGTTCACTATTGTTTCAAAATAATTGATGGAAATTTAGCGATATATCTCAAATATTTATTTTGAAAACATTTTATGAGCTCGTGTTAAATGAATTTGCCTATGTAGTGTGTGCTTATAGTAAAACAATTATTTATATTCCAGCTGCCGTGCAAATTCGATTGTCAATATTTCAACTTATATTACAAGATCGTAAGACGCAGATATATATATATATATGCTAAAGGAACTATTTTTTTTTAATCGTAATTATAAAACAAGCGAAACAGATAAAGATGATAAAACTTTATGCCATCACAACCTGCTTAGTATTTTTTCTGATGGCGATTATTTTATTGAAGGATTCTCATGCAGGTAAATATGAATTAGAAACAAACGAGGATAGTTAACTATATGAAGGATAACTAAATACAAAATTATGATATTCACAAACATTGATCAATTTCATATTCAAGCTCATACTGTTATAATTAATTTCTTAATAAATTAAGCCATTGTAAAACGATTTTGCAGCATTTTGCTTTGTTGTACATTCCACTATATAGTAGAGACAAGATTGGTCTCTTTTTGAACTATTTCTATATATATATATTTTTAAATAAGACAAATTACTGTGAATTTCGTCCTTATGCATATGCTCAGACGGGATATATTCTATTTTAAATTAAATTAGTAACCTTTCAGTTGTATATTAATTTAGGAAAGTATATATATATATAGTGTAATTATCATTTACATTTATAATCTTTTTATATTATATTTGATTTTCCTTGAGCTTCCTCTGGTAGTTTTTATTATCTTGTTGGCAATTCAAAATCGGCACTGACCTTCTGTCTATAGGTGTCTATACTGTTATAGAATATTATCAGACATTACTCTGCAGGTTACATTTCTTAGTATTTATAGTTGCTGGATATTGTTACGGTAGATAATATTAGCTTTTTCACAGCTTCCCGATGATTCCCTCGAGAATTATTTGAAGAAAACATCGACAACCCTGATGGCGTATTTTGAAAATACAATGACACCTCGAGGTATTGTTATACCAAACCAACATCGCCGATGTGAGAAAGCTCTACAAACATTTTAATTCTTGCAAGAAAATGCTGCTTGTTTCAAGTTTGTATATTTTAATTAAGTCAAAAAGGTCTTGTTTTGAGGCAAAGATTTCTTGTTTCAAACTGAAAATTATTGTCCATGTCAGAATTTCAAGCTATTTGGATTTTCAAGATAAAAACACTTGAAAGTTGTCATGGACATGTACGCAATACGTTTGGCCTGAGGTAAGACATTTTTACTCAAAACAAGAGATTTTTGCTCAAATCCAGCCAATCAAACTGTAAACAAGAAAAAATACTTGCAAGAATATTCGTCATAAATCCGTAAAGAGATGTCCTGTCTGTACAAACGTAAGAGCTTTGATACAATCTCCTAACGGATCAAAATAACCTGACAAAATTATTTTATTTGCAGCACCGTTTAATTTCGAAGCTTTGAAGTTGGTAAGTATATTTTATCGAAATTCATAGCCTACATTTAAGAACAACAATAACAATTCAATGATATTTAAAAATAAAAATATGTTGCCATGAAATCTTGAGCCATAACAAAACTAGAGTGTTTGATTATTTCAAGAAGTATACCTAATAGATTCCAAGTTTCGGTTCAAGCTATCGGGTTAGCTATATAACTTTCCATTTACATGCCAGCTTATTGCCAGCTACAATCAATTACTGTTTTGAGTAGTAAAAACAAGACACATCTAGATTAGAAAGGTGTTAAATCAAATAATATTTTCTTGCATCGCTCATAAATGTTTTCGAAAATATCTACGCAACCCAACCTGAAATTCATTCAATTATGATGTAGGGTGAAAGCCTTGGGGCCATGTAGCTCAGAACCATAACCCCGCTTTCCTACAATGTCTCTGGCACTGTATAATGTGTAGTGTTTGATTGGATTTAATCTTCTTTTAATTTTTCAGTGTCAAGAATCTTTCCTTGCATGCTTGGATAACTTTGGAAAGGACAAAATTTGCTATGAAATTATCGACGATTGTCCTACATAATTATCACATCAATACAAATACATCGTTATGGGTTCTCTAATATTGTACAGTACCTCTTTTTGAATTTTAGCTATCTGAGGTATAAATTAATGTGAATTTATGTCTGCTCCATGTGCAGATATCATTGCAATTTTTCAATCCAACATAATGATTTTGTAAATTTGTATTTAAATTTTAAATGTAACATTGAATTATGGAAGAACGAACATCCAAAATATTCTATTACTTTTCAATTTTGACGCTTTGTGGATAAAACTATGAAGTTGGACTGTCTGAAATCGCTGTCTGAAATGTTTGTTTGAATGTTTATTGTTATGCATATTTTGTGAACAATATCTCTCCTGTGATAGTCTCGTTTCTGTGTAAATATCCATAGTTTAATTAGAATTTCGTAACTAACATCATTCACACATAAATATTTAATTGTACACTGAGTCGTTTTCTGTGTCTGCGCTCTGTCTTCAATTAACTTAACGCATAATCTTTGCGGATCAAAGCTGCAGCATAGATTGATATCGTCAGTCCTACTAAAGTCAGCAAGGCTAACTTTTAATAGTGCAATAGCGTAATAGGAGATGTAAACTGTACTTGTGACGCTATTCTCTCGAGTGGAGTAAGGTGACGTCTTCTATACCTTCACTCACTGTCGCATTTTTGACTCATGTTTCAGGCAACTTTGAGACCAAAAATTGCTTAATCGTGCGATAAGCTCTATCGAAGATAAATAACGAAATAAATCATCAAAGTATATAAGAACATAAAATGCACCTCAGATATGCTCATACCATCTTTCGAGCTTCCTCGCCAACTCTTACGGATAAAAGAGATCCGTTTTACAACGTTTCGTTACCTTCTTGATATCATCTTCAGCTCTGCTTTAGCTGAGAGTGAGACATTTACATAATATTTATACATGAAACCAAAATATTATAGTCAAAACTTCGTATTTAATTATTTTAAGAAGGAAAACTTTATCTTATCTTCATGAAAATGAACAAAATCAAATATATTCCACATCTCCGAATTATCAACAACATAATTGACGAATTAATTAGTCGAAAAATCCAATGTAAATCCATTAAAATTTGTTGAAGCATTTTTCCATAAATCGTCGATATTGCTACATAGGTTTGGAAGCAAAGGGGGACAGCAAAGAGTAAGCAAAGTTGCGAAGTAACAGTTCGATTGTTACTACTTTTAACTGAGCGTTTGAGTAAAACAAAAACACAGTAAAGCAGTATTAGACGGAGGAGAGGTGGTTGTTCGTTTTTGGTACTGCAATTTTTTGGTTGAAATGATTATTCGTACATCACTTCAGATTTCGCTAGTCAACAATTGAGGCTGTTTTTTACTTAAGAAGTGCATAACAACTCCATATTTCTCCCCCCCCCACCCCCCGTTTTTCTGAACCACCGTATTACAAGGCGAGACTACTGTCTACTGGCGTCAAAACAAATTGAAGAAAGATGAAGATGCATGTCTTTTAATACAAAACTAATTGAATTGGCTCTTTATTTAGACATTTACTTTTTCCTTCGTTTGAAATAACTTTGATATTGCAAGATGTCAAGAAAACCGACAATAAGGAAACAAACTATCGCATCTCCCACGTGTTTGACTGCTTGCATGGAATCTCAAAAGCTCATGTATAAGTTTCCTACTCTCTTGAATGCTGCTCCTTCTTAATTGCAAATCAAAAATTATAAATTGGAATAGTAAATAAATAAGTAAATATACAACATCATTTATAAAGCAGATAGTATACTCTCCCTATTAATAAACAAGCACTTGTGCCTATGTAGCTATGTAGCACTTGTAGCTATGTCTGATGTTTATATTCATTCATTCATTCTTGTTTCATCTGTGATAATTCCAGGGAGAAATCTAATTTCTAAATTGTGTGTGTGTGTGTGTGTGTGTGTGTATAATTTTATTTCGATTCGTAACCAAAATGAGCAAATGCTCGTTTATACATTGATACGAATTTAAAAGTAAGTTATTAATTATAATATTGTAAATTAGTAGAAATAATGATAAGGATAATAGTATTAATAATATAATATAATTTTTTTATCATTAACATTATAATTATAATTATTATTTTTTCGTTTTTTGAACGAGATAAGTTCCATAATTATGCTAATTGTATTATATTTATGACAAATCTAATTTCTAAATTCTAAATTGTTATTGCAGGCAATGAAGTTATCAATTGAAATCTAATCAAGTAGCCATTCTGAGCTATGGGTACATACATCACCCTATATATAATGCATTATTCAATTTGAATCTAAACTTTTAGCAATGTCAAACTCAGCCTTGATCATCAAATGAGTATCATCTAAGGATGGCGCATGGAGCAGTCCAGAGGAAATTGCAATGTGAGTAGCTGCAGCGCATCGTTGCGCATTGACAATCAACATCTGCTGTGAAATCTACTAAAATTGATCTACAGTATCGCGACTGAGATTAATACAGAGCATTTAACATCATTGCTCTTAGCGAAAAGAGCCATTTTTCTAGAAATGGAGTAGTGGTACGGATTCCTCCAGTTGTGCGATACCGTTTACCAATTACTGCTTTTGATTAGCAACGAATGACCTGTATAATCACAATATTTCTTCTGAATTGAAAGGTCAAAGGTCTAACCAGGAAAGATCAAAATTAGTTGACCTTTTTATTGACTGTTTTTATTGCCTTTCAAAACAGTACATTATAATTTTGGTTTGTTATTGAAGGCGATATTTTATTTGAAAAAGTCTTTCAAGACTATTATATCCTTGGTTGGTATTTAATTTTTTTAGTTTTAAGTTAAACTCATTGGAGAACGTTAAATGTAATGTTTGTTATCTTACTTTTATTTGTATATAAACAGGCCAACATGTCTCCTGTAATCTTGATTGCAATCAATCTGCTGTTATGTTTTACAGCAACATCTTCAGAGAAAATTGCATCTGATGGTACAATTAAAAACGCGGAGGAGAGTTTTCAGAAGGTATACATCTAGTGATATAGTGATATAAAGTAGAAAAAAATTTGAGGAATATGAACTAGTAAAATAGATACGATGTTTGAGATAATTAAATGATTAGAGAAGATTTCGATTCAAATTCATAACAAGCTGAAATGGAAAATGGAATATATTTGACACAAAGTTTTACCCAACATCTCAGAGTCCTTTGTCTTAACACGCGGTTGTCAAATTATAAATTATACTTATCTGATTTTTGTCCTTTGATTCGAAACGCTTTTTTGTCTAATTGTTTCTGTTCGCGGCTAGCTAGCGACCAATTTACGTCTATCATATCATGGGAATGGCGTATGTTACTTCAAATATAAACAAATAACGCAAATAGGTATCACTAACGGTTTCCTGAATCAAAAATACACTTAAGAGAGGGAAGAGAAAGGAGAATTCCATTGCTTTATATATGAAGCATTTTTAATTAAATTATTTTTGCCATACATCGTTTCGAACGCTCTTTCCAAAATTAATCCAAAATTTTATCCCATAATTTGTCCGAGAACAACTAAATTTGAATCGAAAATGAGGATAAATGGAATGTCATCAATGAAATCGACTATGATTCGTTTTTCGTCTAACAATTAAACCCATATACTCTGCTGGGTGACCGGTTTATCTCTAGAAAGTTGTCAATCTCCAGAAAAGATCAGGCAAGCCAATCTCTAGAAAATGGTCAATCTCTAGAGAAGCTTATACTCCATTCAATCTCTAGAAAATAGTCGATCTCTAGAAAAACGAGAACTCTTCCGTCTATTTCCAGAACAGAGTTTTGAATGTTAAAGTTTGTCGCGCTGTTTTCCTGATTCTTGTTAAACCTATATATCGTGTGTCATGTCGATTCAAAAGTTTTAAGTTAAGAAATTTGGATGACGTTTCGTTCATTATTATTGTTGTGTCATGGAAACAGTGATTCAAAGCTACCCGAGTTCATTTGAAAACTCGTGCACGCATATATCATTTGAAACATTTTTAGGGTAGCAAGATGCTGCTTTCAACCCCCTTCAATTCTAGTTGCAATGTGGACATTACCCCCCCCCCCAGGGTTTATATATGACCCTTGGTTGGCATAGCATGTCATCTTCATCTGACCAATATGATTTTGCATATGCTTCACGATGTGATGATGAAAACAGTGCTCTGCTATGCGTGATGTTAAAGGGAGAATACTGACCGGGGAACGTTGCGCGCGGAACTTGAATTCTTCATACCAAATTCAAGTACTCGTTTTGAAACAGAGTCGGCCTCGCCTTAATTCTATTGTTTTGAACGAAATAATCAAAAGCACGAGACAGGAACAAATGTCGAAGCCGTGAACTCGTGACAATCATCAACGAATCAATGTTTTTGAACAACGATTTATTCCATGTATTTAACTCAGATTCGCATAGTTTTATTGAATTATCACATTAGTTTGCTTTTGGTATATTTATCCTTGGTTATATTTACTGAAGTTGCCTTGTTATTAGTTGGCAAGCTTTTATGGACCGATCGTTACATCAAAAACATGAAAAAGAACGATAGTCGATACGCAAGATGACCTAAGATGTCAAGAAACACAAGGATTTGGCTTTATAACAAAAATAAAAATGTTAAACAAGGTTCTTGTTTAGTGTTACTTTCGTTCAACATATCAATCGAACTGATCGAACTAAAACCGCTTCTGCACATCATACTTTTTATACTGTTGATCACATAGTAAACAATACATTAAAGTCCAGAACGTGATAAAATAAGTACGTTGTATAGCTCCCAAATTGTGATTTTAATTTGTTCATTTGAAATGCTTTACCATAAAATCAACATACGGCCAGAATAATAAAACGAAGCTCACTCGGAACTCACACGCACGGCAGCTTTTCTCAAAGCTTTGTTTAAATTGATGACGTATGAGTTGGTTGAGCGCGCAATGTTCCCCGGTCAGTATTCTCCCTTTAAGTATTGTAACAGGTTATATATCCTCTTGAAAGGTCTTGGCTCAAGATCACTTGCTTTACCTAATTAACTTTTCGATCCTGTTTGACGTTCTGTTCAGGGTGGTTATTTGATAAACATGTTTTATCACGCAAGCAAAATATTGATCATAAACTTGCCTTTATATATCAGCCTATTTATAGCTTTTCTAGAATATTCCATATTGCACATCATTGATAGAAACAGAACTCTCTACTTGATATTTTTGCCTTGTTGTAACAAAAGATTGGTGATAAAATATAGTACTCAAGAATCTCAAGATATTAAATGCTCTAAATTAATACATTAGCAACACAGTGTTTACAAGGCAAACTATTATGAACATCACAAACGCAACAGAACATGTTATATGTATAAACATTAAATGCAATATCTTACTTTGCACCGTTATAGACAGGTGCTCAGTTGCTAAGCGGCTCGATATTTATCGCTGAAGAAAAAAACATGAAATGAGACGAGATGGAAAGTGAACCCAAACAGGCTTGTTAATTATGCTTCTGGCTCTACACGAGCTCATCTTAATTAGGTGTGCGATTTATTCATGTAAAAAATGTTATTAATTTCTATCCTTCATATAGTGCTCGAAAGATCTCCGTGCTTGCAATGAAGTCGTTGGATATAAAAATGGTCTGCGTTGTATAGAAGAATACACAGAGTGTAATCGACAAGTTGCTAACATTGATCTATCAAAATTGAAGTCAGATAAATCAACAACTGAAAATCCAAAAGGAGGAAGATAAATAAGACTATAATAATTAATATATTTTATGCTCTATAAAGTATTAAGATTATTTTGCTTAAACAGAGTTTCACGCTTTATGCGGTCTTTCATCTGTCAATATTCATCTATATCTGAACCCTGATCTATTCTCGTTCCTCGGCATTCTCTAGGCTACCACTGCGATTGGATTGGCAATCTGGCAATTGCTACATTTTACTTCACAAAGGTCAATATATATATAACGTTTATTCCATAATTAATATCAAAGCTTACATTAATACTCAACATGTTTAAAACTATTCCTATCTATTTGGATAGCAAGGTAATAAATATATTACTGTAGAGTTTAACGTATGCATATATATTAACCATCGGTAACGAAATAAATATATGACGGATATTATATACTTAACAAGCATTTCTTCCTTTGATTTTATTATGGTGACAAACGACGATAAAGTCAGCATAAAAGTCTATTCAAATAGACAATAAGTGGGTGGAGTAGGTTCTCTACATGCCTACAACCTGCATGCATACGCTAGGTTGCTTTAATTTCAATAACGGAGTGACTTTTTTCATCTGTGTTTAGAATGTATATTTTCCAAATGCTGTAAACATGGATGTCAGTGTTAAGAGTGTATAAATTTCAAATGCAACAAACGTGGATGTCAATTATGCACATGAAAATTCAAAAGTCTCAAAACTGTTTATAATTATTTTACAACCAACTTGAAAAAAGCTTTTAGATTGTATTATAGAATTACGAATGCATATGAATGATTCTATTTCCTTTTCTCAGAGGCCTAATCACACATCAGACTTTATTTCGGGATGCTTTGATTTTTTCAAAACAATTTATTTTTACATTTTTAGCAGTGGTACAAACGTGAACTGCAATCACAGAAGTTTTAATTTTGTTTTTATGTTATCAAGTAGAACACGAAATAGTGCAAGGGAATTCATAATACTTTTGTAAGCCACATCATGGACACACACACGCACGCGCAGATGACATGAACGCATATGTAGGCCATAATCTGTTGCTTTTTATTGCATATATTTCCTCCGCTGGAAGTGTGAGTCAATTAGTAGAAATAAAACGTTGTTTGGAAGGGCATATTTCATCAATCAAGAAAACAATACCCATGAGCATTTCATGCAAAACTTTGAAAGAAAAACTCACTTGTCTATCTATCTCATAGTATATCGCATTTTTTCAGGCTTGTTACATATATAATAACATTTGATACAATAATATTGCTGGAAACAGTAAATATAAACGTGTTTTATTATTAATACAATTAGAACGCAGCTTTTCCGTGACAATTTTTAAAAATGAAAAAAAAATTGCCAAATGAATATTCAAATTTATTTTCATGTCGATGATGAATATAGCATTAAAAATGTATATCTCAAACTGAGCTACAGTGAAAAATAAATTAAAATGCGTTTACTTCGTTGAAATTTTATCTAATAATTATAAGAAAAAGCTTTTATCAGTTACATAACATACAGAACCTTATATAGTTCCGATGTTCGTTTGTTTATCGCATCTTCTAGGTATATTACTTAGAGAACTTATAGTTAATATCGAATGATAATTTTCTTAGTAAGGTATACAACGATGGGAGTTTATATAAATTCAGCTGTTGTGAGAAGGTGTCTTTGAAGTTGAAGAAAATCAGCATATTTCATCTTAAAAGTTCTTAAATATGCGACAAATTTGTATAGTATAGTTGTTGCCTGTTTAAGGCAAAATACCGTTCCTGCACTGTGCAGAGGTATTTCTATGCGCGGAGATAGATCTATGTTGCCGTTTATGATCAGTTTGTTGGAAAAACGTAATATCTTGCTTTTCAATTATATTTAGATATTCTGATGCTAATGTTGCATTAGCTGTTCGTGACAGTGCAGTTTATGATATTCTCGTATTCACGATAAAATATTTTATTTGTTTGAGAAACCCACGTCGGACAGTTATAGATAGTCAAGAAATACTAGTATAATTTACACAGCTTTGTTTTGTTTGTTATGTCAAATCAAATTATAACAGCCGTCAAGGTATATATACTAGATAAACAAGGTTAAAGTATAAACCAAAAGGTCAAATTGATGTCTAGACATCATAAAGCAAGAAGAAATATCGATGACCTTTGGTATTGCTACCGGCGAAGCAAACAGTTATCGATTCATCATCGTTGATAGCATATTTTAGATTCGAAGAGAAATAATGATGAAGATCTCTTGCAATCTATTAGTTGTGCTTCTTTTCGTGGTCGTATGCTGTATTATGGAAGGTAAACATTAATATTCCTATACTAGCTTAGCGTATATATCTATATTCTCATATTGGGTGTTGTTAGTTATTATAAACTGAAGGGTATTTCTAGAATCTAGACTATATAGAAGTATATATTTCTCTCCTAGATGATCTAGGATTATCAATAAATGATTCAAACACCGAATTTTGGAACATTTCAAATAAGCGATATCGGAAATGATTCCCATGACACCATTATTTTAGTATGAGGTCTTTTTTCTGTTATAATATTATCAATTTTACATATTTTAAAATTAAATCTATATATAATACGTACTTCAGGAGAAAACGCAGCCAGCGACGGCTCGTGATCTTCTGATGCCTTCTCGTTTTCTCCTTTCCTTGCCCTCTCTTGCGCCAAATAGCAATAGCTCATAGGAAACTGTACACCAATTGCTTAATATCTAAGCTATATTAATATATACTTGATTTTCATTGACCGGTTTACCTTATTTCTATTTACAGCCAGATCTGCTACTCATGAGGACGTAAGTTTGAATATTATTCAATTATTTTTTATGCATAATATGACAAGAACTGTTGCTCAGCATATCGTAAAAACAATTCGTCCGATTACAGAATATGTAAAACCGAGTAGTATATCCATTTATTTCCGATTAAATTACTCATCTTGATTCGTGAAATTTGACTAGATGAAGTGATTCCTCAGTAACAGGTTGAATTTAAACTCTCTTCGTGATAACTATCAAACGTTAGACATTAATAGCACGAAAGTACATTTTACAAGACTAACGATGCAAAAAACAGCTGTATCGTGCTGTGAAAGCTTACAACATTCTATCATGTAGTCTATATAAATAAGTATTTGTAGGCATCATTTCTATTATATGCGTAGGAAAACATATCAAATTAGATTGTTAATTAGACACTGTATTTTAGGAGATTAACCAATTTTGATGTTTCTCAGTAAAGCTGAAAATTAATTACCACTGTCGAAAATAGTTACAGTAAGCTGCCGCTTTCTATATTGGAAATGGGTAATTTTACTTGATCCACAGTTAAAAATGTTCTTACCAATTGTTAGGGTAGCTATTTTCAATTTTAATGCTTCACTTTCTAATCGTTTCGTTGTTTTTCTGTGGATTTTATAGTGTAGGAAAACATACTTCAGATGTCTGAGTCTGACTAAACAGACTGGTAAATGTACGAATCAATATGTTACGTGTATGAAATCTGTTACTTTCAAAGTAATGAAGACACCTCCGCCAACAAAGGCACCAAAAAAGGTGTTAAATAAGGTAAGAATTGATATCTAGTGGTTTTATCAAGAGCTCATAAAGTTCAGATCTTAGTACCAATCATAAAATGAAGTATAAGAGAATAATATTACAATTTCTTGTCGAAAAATGATGATTAGTTACAAAATATAGAGGAATTTTAGAAGGAAAATTTTAGCTCTACTGTTCCAAACATCCATAATTAAATTAGGACTTACTGTCTATATCCATTTTGAAAACCTAAAATAATAATTAAAGCTAATAAAATAACTATTTAAAAACCTCTTAACTATTTCTAATTATTTCTATTTCTTAACTATTTACCAATGCACATGATTTGAAAAAGTTTTTGATTAATTAAATTGGCAGCTGCATGTATAACTTCATGGTTCATTGAAACGTAAACAAAATAATTGACATCAAATTATGGGAAATAGCTAGAGTTTTTTGTTCCTAAGATGGAGTATTTCTATATATATATGATCAGCATACTGCAGAAACATAATGTCATTCCAAATTAATTTTCCAGATCTCATAATTATAATACACATTTTCAAATCTATAGCATATCCATGGTCGCATGTAGAGGGGTTGATTAGTTGAAGGAATATCCAGAGCAAATGTCCTAATGCAATCATTTTTTTACGGCTATGTAAACAGTTACTTAAAACAAACTGGAATGGGATTTGGTTAGCCTCATTCCTAACGGCCCTCAATTGCACGCATAAGCTCCAAAGTTTTCTTAGGTTCTTTATCGGAGCGTCTGCATGCAATAGTGAAGGCCGTTACAAAAACGCAATCGATATTAGAATTCGAAATTAATATCACAAATAGGAATTTCCAATTTGATCAGGATTTTTCAGAAACATTAACTTATTAGTAAGAAAGACATATAAAAGTTCATGAAAGTGTGCTAGTTATTTTACAAAATCAGTATGCCAGAGTTTTCTATATAATCTCAAGCCATTTAATAATATGCATAGAAATGATAAAAATTAGATTTGGCATGTTTTATCTCTTTATGATTTTAGTGCTATGAAACGTATAACACATGCAGAACACGTACAAACAAAACAACATGCTCGAGTGATTATATCAAATGTTCATCGAAGCTACAAGGATAAAATCTAATTTGTTAATTATATGCTATGTATTTTCAACATGTTAAAAATTGTAAATTTGATGAAAGTATTTTAAAATAGAAAGCTGTAAATGGCTGGAATAGATTACTCATCTCTAAAGTAAATATAGTGTATTTTATACCGATATTTTGCAATGTCTCTTATCCTGCCAGGAATTGAACCCAGACCCCTGTTGCAAAGGTCCAAACCCCTAACCAACCACTACTCCGAGGCTGCTATATATTATGTATTATCATATATGTCATATCCTTTGTCATTACGGTAATGGCACCAACATTTTAATTTAGTTACAATAATTAGCCATCTGATGATACATTAAGGTTGAATTCAAGATAGGAATAAATATGGTCCATATCTCTCTCTAAGAACGGAGTACGAGGATATAAAGGTTTACATGTCAAGAATACAGACATATGACACAAAATTAGGATACTAGATAGATGTCATAGATACAAAGATAGTAAAGAGAGGATTACTAGACTATCTGGATTACATGACCAAAAGCATGTTCCATATTTATTTCAACAACATATATATTTCCACTACAGTATCATTGAAATTATAATTTTTTTAAATATGGAGTGAAAATGATATAATATCATGCTATTTGGTAAAAATTAAGAATTTCATAGATTTAGTAAAGACATTTTTCTAGGCTTGAATGACATTGTGCCATGCTTTGGATTAATCTGCAATGCTCAAATTGAGTCAGGCATGCACCCTGTAACGTACAAATAGAAATCACATGAGTTTGAATCTTGAAATAATTATATTTAATTCTTATCTTGATTAAATGTTTCCTTGAAAACATTCAAGTTAACCATTAGTGACAAAAAACTCAAGTAGTTGTTGATGAAACGTTTCGATAGTTGCATGATATCATCATCATTCAAAAAGGACTAAATTTTGTTTTTTTATTCCT
Source organism: Haliclystus octoradiatus (assembly GCA_916610825.1). Classification (NCBI taxonomy): domain Eukaryota; kingdom Metazoa; phylum Cnidaria; class Staurozoa; order Stauromedusae; family Haliclystidae; genus Haliclystus; species Haliclystus octoradiatus. The sequence goes on along the minus strand of OU744454.1, from coordinate 15,439,114 downwards.
TTCTGAAATGAGGATGATATCCTGCATACATCGAAACGTTTTCACCAACAACTACTTGTAGTATTCTGTAACTTAACTTTATTTCAAAATAACTCATTGAGAATGATTTTTTTCTACTCCATGTTTCCGTTTCCCCTGCTTTTCCCAATCAGTAGATGGCAAGCTGGTACAACCATACAGATCGGCATTATATTGTTATATCACGTCATTACGTCAACACAGAAATTTATCAAATCGTTTTTACAAAATCAGAAATCATACAATTAATAATTTTGAGTTATACGAAACAATGTAGTGTGCATTTTCTACAACGTAAAATAGTAAAATATAGTAAAAAGTATTTTATAACATGTCAAATTTAAACTCCAATTATATATTTTGATAGATAAGCTCTCCATCAACATATATCATATTAGCTGTCCACATAGAAAACCCATAATTCTTTATTTTTAACTGACATTATATAGTCTATATGTTGATTTCTTCATCAGTGAAGTTTTGAATAGCCTCCTTTTATATTTTCCCCCAGCGTATATATTCAGCTTTTACATTATTTAAATATATATGTTCTCTTGTTATTGTTCATCTATAATTTTAACGTACCACACTACGTATTTCTTCAAAATCTTCATCACTTCTTTCGGCCATATTTTCATCAACTGATCTTCGTTTTCTTTCTTGTTCAACCTCATTTCCATATTTATCTAATCCTAAAGCGAGGTTTTCTTCTTCTTCTTCTGATGTCAAAACTCCATCTTCTTTCTCTTCTTCGTCGATGGCTTTATTGGCAGGTGTTTCTTCTATCAATCCAAGGGCTTTATTTTCTTCTTCGGCGGTATAGGATTCTGAAAACTCACCAACTCCATCATCTGTTAATGAAATTATAAAAATATAATTACAGTAATGTATCCTTTATAAATAACGTTGAATTCTGAGAGTAAATAAAAGTGATATGATGATGTTGATGAAATAACCAAAATATTCAAGCGTATTTATAATAATATATTTCTTGGAGACACAGTAGCTAGCCTAGTGTATTTTTGTTACTTGTGAAATTCTTTACACTAGTCGTCTTTTGTGTGAACTTATGAAGGGCAAAATTATGAAATCGAGAGTAGCTGTTCCACAATTGAAAGAAATCAATATATAATTATAATACCTCGAGTATATAATAGAATAGATCGCTTAATAAATATATATGAGGACATCTTAATATTGATGGTATACATCATGATATGCTGTACTTAACTCATAAATGCATTTTAAATACATATTAAACAACTTATTCAAGGTACCTATATGCCTGTTTAAGTATATATTTAAGTTCGGATAATCTTAATTCATATTTGATACTGTATCTGATTATAAATGTGAGTAAAAATTATAGAATAAAATAAATACCTTCAATTGGAGCTGAATATGCAAACACTCCAAACAAAATAGCAAATGTTATAATAACCAGTTTCATCGTAGTTTTATTGTGAAACAAAGTGGAATCAATATGAATTTGTTCTAAAACGTCTCTCCGTTGATAGAGTTTAATGCTAATACAGTAAACTGTTTGAAAGATTCGAGATTTCTTATTAACTTTTATCACACAACACAACATTGACAAAAGCTGTTCAAACGGAAGATTTATTTTCCACCTATGATATTTACATATCTGATATGCTCATTTGATATTTGACTGTAAAGAGACCACGCTATGTCAATAACTAGTCAATAAATAAAGCAAAAACTGTTGTGATTAAAAATATTATCGTCCCTGTTAATTAAACATGGACTATTGTACATTCCTTATTGATGTGTACTTGGCGTTTGGCATTATATTATTCGCAGCTTGAGATTATTATTAGTAGTGTTTCAGTATATTTATTTATTTATTGTAACAGCTTAATATTATTAAAAAAGACACGACGTTTCAGCCGCCATTCTTGGTCATTTCAACTTGAGCTTAAATATTCGAGCTGACAATAAAAATAGGAGTTAGATGATTGCCTATATTCAATTTGTACGTGCTTATCTTTGAAATTGTTTATATTAGTTTAGTTGAGCATGAGAAAAGAGGTCTTATTCACCTTAGTAAAATGAAATATATGTTGCGACAAATTATTTTTTGCACTTAATTAATGTTTGTACAGAAATTTTCTGATTTATTTATTTTTATACTTTTGCAATTGATGGTTTAATCTACTGTATTAAAGTTATATGTACTGAACATTTAATCGAATGAGAAGCTACATGAAATATGCAAACATGACTAAGAACAAATTATATTATTTATTTTGCAATGCAATGTAGTCCCTCGAATTACCTAGAAGAGTCCGAGTTACTACTCCTAGAACAACCACACCCAAACATCGATGTAACTTAGTCACGTGATTGCGTGCTGTGCTTTACAATAATGGCGATCGTTTGAGTTTAAAAGTTGTAACAATCACACTTTTATTTTATTTTTATGAGGACAATAAACGCGTAAACCAGCCAGTGACATGCTGCCATTTGTTATGTTTAAGTTGTTAATACAAAGCGATTATTTGATTGCGAAAAGGTGATATGGAAGGTTACACGCCATAAACTAACGTCAGATGCAATTTATTGGAATGTTATGATTTTGAGTTGAGGCCTTCCTACCTATGTCTCCTGTTAAAATATCTCCTGGCCGTGTGGGGGACGAATCTGAAGGTAATTTATTAATGAAATATTATTGTTATGATTCTGAAGTTGTAATATTCACATGACTGTTTCTTGGTTGATTATCTGATTCAAATAAGCTATCCCCTTTTGACCATTTTAATTTATTAGGCTAGGCATAATTTCTCACTTGCAGTCCCACGTCGACAATAGCCTAGGCCATGTTGTTTTGTTAGAATTAAGCTTCTGTTATAAAATTATAATCAACCAGATGAACTAATTTAATTGCTGGCCCGAACATAGAGTCCGGGCTTTTCTTTAAATTCGTGAATTCTTACAAAAACTTTCACAAGAAAGAAAGCCATGCAAGCAACATGTCCGTGGTCCCATGTCATGGTTTACATGGGTAGGCCTAGGCTACGTTCAGTGAAAGCTGGCCCCACTTACAATATAGCAAAGAGGGTGTTATGCATTAAAGGAGCAACATTGACCGGTGGTTTTTTTTAAGTTTCAGCATGGTTTCATGTACAGAAACAATACAAACGACAAACACGTACGTGACTCTAAGTGCGTAGAGCCATTTTGCCCCTTTAAATGACTGAAATCATCATGGCTTGTATACACTGGGAAAGCCTCTAGAGGCTACTCACAGTGGAGCCTGTAACTTGCGTGCGTGCATGCTGTGTGCATTTACAGCAAATACGCCATAATTTATCACCTTTTTGACTACAACCCTCGCTTACGAATTTTAGCGTCTCGATGTTATGAAAAAAGTTCTGGCCTGGCTAAATTTGGCAGTTGCTGTCATGTCTTAATTGACGGGGACTTTCTTACAGACCGAGTTCCAGACTTAATTAATTTATTAAGAGATTAAAAAGTCAAGCCGTAAACCTTAAAAATTTTACATGAATTGTTGAACTTGATTTGGCAGGAAATCCATCACACGAAAAACGCAATTATTTGTAGGGGTTAGAAAGTTCTGAAGTGTTTATCGAAGTCTTCAGGTATCAATATCATCAATGTGATACATAGGCCTACATTGCCTTGAAATTGGTAGGCCTACACATTTTTAAAATACTATATATAGAACGGTAATATCATAAAAAATTATAGACTGTCGTTATAATATCATTATTTAGCGGTCGAACAATGAATGTTTAATAAATCAGAATATTAATAATTTAATAAAGTCTGGAGTAAAGTTTATTTATTTATAGAATATTGTTTTTCCGCCCACAGGAATAGGCAACAATTCGTTAAAATTCCTGCGCCTGCGGGCTGATATTTCGTGGCCGCCCCCGAGATCTCGTCGAAAAGTGCCGTTATCTGCAAACTGGCTCACAGGATAATTTGTAATCAAACTAGATATTTAGTCTTTCAATACAAGACTCAAAAGATCTATAATTGAAAATAATATAAGCTGCTAAGATTAGTGAAGACTGCTCTACACAAATTGGTGATGAAGCATCTTAATAATAATCTCTACTACTATATAAAAATGACCCTCAAAACTTTGTACGCGCTAATCTCAAAAACCATGCGATGAAATCCTGAACATCATACATCATTCGAAAGCTCTCTTTCGTGGTCTGAACACAGGCTATATTTAATTTTGAAAAATCGGCGTAAAATTGAAAAATCAAGTTTTCCGTAATAGCCGCCGCCATCCAGAGCAAAGCTGTGCAGGCAATGAACGTGAATATTATTAAGTGTTTTGAAATCTCGAACAACACCAAAACCATAAATTGGGATGATGATGAAAACTACTTTCTACTTTTGTGATTATTTATGTTTAATTAACTCTCAGTTAAATTCTACTTTTCCAGACGTAGCTCTCAGCTGAAAATCATTTATCAATTTCACTACAGAGAGTGCTATGTTTACGAAATTCAAGAAAACCTATAAATTTTAATTTTTAAACAATATTTGGTTTCAACCGTTTGAATTGTAAAAACATCCCCAAACATCCGCCGTATCAAATTATTTATCAAAAGTATTTAGTAACAGCGACGAGGAAAATCATGATGAAATGTAAAGGCTCCTGGTGCCAAGGATAATTTCAACATTTATTCAAAAAAATTCAAGTCAACAATCAGACAAATGCAACCATGCAACGAAGGCGTGGCGTGGACTGTGGTAGGATTTTAGTAAAACACGGTCCACGCAATAGTATTAGGTTAGGGTTAGTCCGACAATGTCTCTGTGTAATTGTGCTTTGACATTCATCAGCCAGCTTTTAGATTAAAAGCCTATTCAAGAAGTCATACCGAAATGAAACCAGACCAACCAAATGTTTTCCTTTCCACTGCTGTGAATGTAATATGTGTATTAATTGCTTTATCTAGCTACCAATCAAGAAATTTATTTCGATAAAACAGCATTAACGTATTTTTTTGATAAAACGGTATTGACGTACTTTTTATATGGTTCATATTGATTTAGAAATCTACAATAAAGATTTATTAAAATCAAACTGCAGTTGGAGAACACTTGAAAATCGTTTGGCAAGATCTTACTTTAATTAAAACTTTTATAATCATGAAATATTATCATTATATATAGTACTGGTATGGAAGGAATAGGACAATATAATTCAACACACTTTCATTACCTTTTAATAATTACGTCTCAATTTTCTTTACGACATTTTATGGATTTTTATGGCGATGAATAAACCTTTTGAATAAGACGGTATCGAAATACGTTTTTATACTTCTAAATCATGAAATATTATTAGTATAAGCAGGACTGGTATGGAAGGATGCGGGGAAGGATTACAGTATGACATTTTAATTAACACACTTTCATTAGCTTTTAATAATTACGTTTCAATTTTCTTATTGCATTTTATGTATGACGTATTTTCTATGGTTCATTTTGAGCTAGATATTTGTAGTAGATTATTAATATCAAACTGCGACTGGAAGTCTTAAGAATATTTGGCAAAATCTTACTATAATTCACACTTTCATTTAAAAGTCATGACTTACTACCTGGTATGGGCGGATTTCTTTTAAACTGTGAAATGCTATTATAATATACAGTACTGGAATACGGGGGGATTATGACATTGTAGTTTTAAGCGTATATACATACAGTATATGCTACATACATTTATGTCTTCAATGCTTCTTTGACTTTAAGAAGCATTACTCATTTTGGTAACTGCATGGATTTGAAACATAAGTTTTTTTAAAGTTATGTTCAATGTTGTTACTACTTATATATGAAAATGGCAAATAGTGTAACTGAAATCTGTACCATGTTTAGTTTAAAATTTTCCAAACGCTTATCATTGTACAGTAATCATTGTAACATTGTAGTCATTTTAACTTTGGCAAAATATTTTTCAACATGATGTTAGTTAACTGAAATCGAATAACGCTTTTGAAATCTTACAACTCTTCAATTGTAAGAGTCCCTCTTTATTATATACCTTTTTTTCTAGTTATTAATAAGATTAATCCATAAAAAAGGGCGCCTCATAATTTAACTATGGGCAGGACCTACAAGAAAAGTTTTGGGCCCTGGGGATTCTTGCATGTGTGAAACATGAACTTTGATAAATTTTACTCCTGTGACCTGAGATTTACCCCCCGCCCTAGTAACCCCTTAGTGATATGGATTGTATTATAAGGCGTGCGATCGCACACGCACGCCTCCACGCACGCCTGGACATTCAGGATCGCACGACGTGTGCGATTGATCGCACACTATAATGTTTAAAAAAAGTTCGATTTTGATATTTTTCATCATCAAGTTTATTGATGATTTTGATGATATATTTTAATCTAATTTCAATATCCTGTTTTATTTTGTTATTATTTATTATTCAATGAACTCCAATTCTACTATTATATTGATTCTAATTCAACTTGCTGGACAATTATTGAACAGAGAGACATGCTCCATTCCATTAAGTTAGGATTTACCAGCAAATGTGATGTTAAAAAGAATATATTTGTGTTGCCATGACAACTGATAATCATGGATGCATGTTGTCATGACAACAATCATCTGATAATGTGCGATAGCATGCCTTGATTATTTTAGGCGTGCGTTTTATAGCACCCGTGTCATCTCTAGAATACAAACCATGCTTAGTAACCATCGTAGTTTCCCATATATGCTAGTAAGAAGTTAATGCCTTTTTCAATTCCACTAGGTTGGTGATAATTTCGATAGGTAGCCTCACAATGGCAATGATTTGGGTCATACTGCTTTTCGTTACTATGACATCAAATGGAGGCAAGGCTGAAAATGAGTCAGGTAGGTCACTGTTGGTTGGCATTAGTTCATAGTCAACATCGATCTCATTAGGACATATTTTAATGTTTCATCGATTACATCACTCTTATGGATGGCTTCCCAAATGATGTCATTTACCATAAATAGATTAACGTCAGTAAGAGGAAATGCAATAGGTAGGTCTACGGGCTAACAAATCAAGATTGTTTAAGAAAAAGCAAGAACTAATTCTTATTTGTAATGACTGTAGGCCTATTCTTAAATAAGCCTGATATACGTAATCTTTAATTCAAGAAAGACAAGAGAAATGTTGGGCATTCAACCTGAAAATAGCACTCCCAATATTTTCTTTTCTAAATATATTCACAACCAACTTGAAATTCACAATGAGAATGTAGCAGGAAAACCTTGTAGCCCCTATAAATTGTCTGGGATGCTTTAATTGAATAATATACTCTAATGTTTCAGCATCGCAACGTCCTACGATAATGAAATACATTGACGAAATGAAGCTATTGATACCTGATGGCAAAATACCTAATATCCTGTATTGGTATAGTGATAATTTTGGTTGGAGGGATAATAAAACTTTGTCATGTAATCTTGGAAAATGTCTTGTCACAAAAACGCGTAGTATGTTTAACGAAGATGCCACAAAAATGATTTTATTTTATGGACCATCTATTATGGCAGACGATTTACCACTGCCAAGAACTGATAGAGTTTTATGGGGAATGTTTTATGAAGAATCACCAAAGAATATCTGGATGCTTTCACATGAACTTGCCATTAAGTAAGTATAACAGCATAAGTACCATATACAATAGAATGATGTGAAAATGAAGTATCAGATTAGTATTTACTGAATTTCATCAAGGGTGCTTATTGTGCTTGCTACTAAACCGACCCTGCCTGTTACGCCTACGCCTGACTTCGGCCCTGCCTTACATACTTCATAGTTATGTTTTCCTGATGCCTTTGTTAAACTTCTTCTATTTTTGTTGTTTGCTAGAATGTTTAATTACACTGCAACATTTCGAAGAGAATCTGATTATCCTGTCACAACATTTTGGATCACAGAGCCTAGTGATTGGGTGAAGCCAAAATACTTTGTACCAACTAAAGAGAAAAATAGGTACACCTATGTTATTTATATTCCACAGATTTTATTGTATAATAACAGAATTGATTCAATCAATCTGTTTGGCTTAGAGTTATGGCACCAAGTTACTGTTGGAAAGTGCAAGTCATCACTAGACACTTGGCAAATCAACTCATGTGGCACGGCAACACTTACGGTGTGCTGTGTAACTGTAGAAGAGTGACTTGCAGTTGTTGTGAAGGTAGATCAGATGACCTTGTAGCTCAAAGGTTAAAGCACTTGACCAGATATTCAGAGATTGTGGGTTGGGCTCCAGAACGCTCAGACATGTTTTTCTGCTTCACAACCATTTCTTAGATTTTGCCAGTCGCCATATCAACGCAGAACAAAACTGGGCTTGAAAACGCAATTGATCTTACAATTCAAACTAGATATCACAATTGAGTATTTCCAATTTGATCAGCAATTTCTAAAACATCAACTTATGAATAAAGATGGTTGTGTAAAGTTATCATGCAATGCAATTTGCGCACAATTTACTACAAGCTATTGATATTTCACGCACTCAAGTCACTTCAGGAGAAAATCACTCGCCGAGGCAGCTGATGATTGTATGATGCCTTATTGTGTTCTCCTTACATGTCCTCTCATACACCAAATATTCAGTAGCTCATAGGTGTAATTGAGAGGGTATCGTCCTATTCCAATGATCCCACATGTGACCAGGGGCGGCAAAGTCCGCAAACTTGGAAACCTGGTTTGCAGAAGGCTAGAAAAATTCAGAAGGAAAAGGCAAAATGTTAGGTACATAAATTAAAATCATTGGAAAAATACAAAAAATAAATTTATGTTTTTGTATCATTAAAATTACTTTAATGTTTATCTAAAAGTTGAGATTTGCTGAATGTAAAACATTTCGTGGGACCCTCCACGTGACAGATATTACTGATTTCAGCCGTAAATATTGATGATTATAATAAAATTGAATATTCTCTTTGAATTTCAGACTTCAACGCGAAGAAGGTTTTGCTCCGTTGGTATTTGTCCAGTCTGGGTGCTACACGTCGTCGGATCGAACAAATTATATTGAAGAGTTAATGAAACATATCAAAGTCGATGCATTTGGACGCTGTTTGAATAATAAGAAGATGCCCCCGGAGATTGATGGTTTTATTAAGTTTCGTAGCGAAGAGTATTATAAATTCTTAGGTCAATATAAATTCCAATTAGCATTTGAAAATGCAATATGTCAAGATTACATGACTGAAAAATTGTTCCGTCCTTTAGAAACTGGTTCTGTGCCGGTTTATAAAGGATCACCTTTGGCGCGGGATTTTATGCCGACTGAAAAAAGTATCATCATGGCCGACGATTTTGAAAGTCCTAAAGCACTCGCTGAATTTATTAATCGTTTGAATGAAAATGATACAGAATATGATTCGTATCAACAACATATGAAAACTGGAATTACAAACCAATATGTATTGGAACAATTTGAAAAACGTTATATTATAAACGGACGAAGACCAGTAGGACAATATTATTCTGCATTTAGTCATTTCGAATGTTATCTTTGTGATCGTATTTATGAACGAGATCAACAAATTTGGCAACATATCAATGATCCTGTTAATAATGATATGCCTGCTCCTAAATTTGCTAATTCGTCGCATCTTGGTTGTCCGAAACCTGTTCCATCTTACAATGGTAGTAAAGGATTTTTATCAACATATGATCATGGCTATTTTGAAAGTGTTGCGTTGGAAGATATGTTGCTTGCGAGAGAAACAAATTCATCTAGATTTGTGAAACATTATCTAAAAAGAAAAACAGATAAATTTCCTAGAATTCCAGAAAGCTAGATACTACTGCATCGACAAATGACTTATGAGTCTGCATCTACAAACCGAATAATTAAGTTAATAAACTTCACAAATAGATTGTTCATGAACATGAAAAATATTTATGATGTGAAATGATTGGTCAAAGTTTGAAGCTGATCTGATAAAGCAATGACGGATAAATCGATGTTTTAATTTGTTTATTCTGCTATGCGTCTATTTTGCGTCATGCGTCACTACCGGCACTCAATATATTCGTTCCATGTAATCCCAGAATAATTGAATAGTGACATCACAGAAATGCACGGCAGAATAAGCAAATCATGAAACATTTATAATTATGTCATTTCTTATCAGATTGACTTCAAAATTTGTCCAACCAATTTTTTAGTTATGTGATGTCGTATTTTTCATAAGAAACCCTCATCGCTACTTTCTATTGGGTATTGCATAATTGCACTATGTATAAACGGGGCAAGTCAATCATTACACATGAAAAAAATGGTTATTAAATATTAATCAGAGATGAAAGTATTTTCCATACGTCATCTTATGCTGAGTGACATTAATCAAATTGACATCAACTTGAGAATGAAAAAAAAATTGGATATTATTTAATAATATTTGTCATTATTTATTAGACAAAAAGTTAAATTAAATAGGCTACTTTTTTGTCTGCTGATTTGCAACATTTATTCGGGGATCATTGAAATAATGAATTACAATCAGATACATAATTATTTGGTTTGTAAATTATTTAATTTTGGATTGTATAGTCGCGTAGCACAATTCAATATGTGTTATGTAAAGGTCCAAATGTAAATTGCACTGTCCAAATATTTTGTTTAATTTCTGAACTATTTTCACATAGAGTTTTCCTTCGAGACAACCCAATATTGTAGAAGTCAAATTTTAGTTTTAGGCAGGAACAATCAGTGCTGTGGAAAGAAGCTTATGTTAGCTTACAGCTCCTGTATAAACACACAAACAAACAAACAAGCAAACAAACACGCAAACAAAGCCTTCTCAGTTTGTGGACAAATTAATCATTTGAAAACATTTATGCACAGTGTCAACCCAGAAAGAAAGTTGTATTTTGACCATTGCTAGAATGACCACTATAGACAGGTGACCGTTGTAAAGAGGTGAATGTTTAAACATTGCTAGCATAATATTATTACAGAGTACAGTACACTGTGACCTCTCGATGGTTTGATTTTTTATATTGTTCGCCACATTTGACCGATACTTTTGATTGACTGCCCAAAAACAAAAGCGTTGCTATTGGGTGGATAGTACAATGTGCGTGGGTAATGTTTGTAGATACAAGATTCGGAATGACCCTAAATAGAGTCACGTGGATGTCACAGGGCTGATGAACAAACTATTGTGATCAACTTTTCAATTCATAGCATTTACAAAAATGCTTTATTTGCGACTTAGTTTCATCGAAAGTATCGCGATATGTAAGATTATTAAAACAAAGTGATATTTGTGCGGCATTGTGCCCCTTTCCGTAATTTTAAAGGCATTATTTAAAAGGATTTGAGAAATATCTGTGACGTCACTGTCTTGCCTTCGTGATTCTTGCTTGCTCTGATTCTGCGCAGTGGAAAGTTGTCTGCCACTTGTCTGCCACTATTTTGTAAATTAACTTGACGAAATTTCTGTTGTGAAATTTTAACTCGGCCTACGATGTTTGGAAGATGCACTGATTTTGAACTTAGAGCAGTTTAATCTGGAAACTTAAACGATTATATTAATTGCGTCTTCTCATTTGTGACATGGACGAATTAGAAGTTAAAGGAAATAAGAAAAATCTCGCCATTGGTGTAAGATTACTTCAACTTTGTTATGGCAAGAGAACTTTGAAACAAAGGCAAAAAGTGTAAGTCAAATCAGCTCATTCCTATAAGTTTTTCGATCTTGTTTTCAATTTGTAAATATTGCTTCACAACATCTCAAGTGCTGCGTTGTCTTTTGTGCGGTAAACCCCCCAAAAGCAATCACTGTTTCACGTTAGCCGGTAGGCAAGGAGGAGGAGACCTAGGGTGCAATGTTTGAAGAGTTTGTTCATTCGCTTTAATTAATAATTTTCTTCTCTAAGCCTAGGATGAAATATCTAATGTTTAGGCATGGGAAAATTGAATTTCATACATGAACCCTGCAGTAAACATTATTTGAGTAACAGGTGTTTTTATAATGTAGCCTAACCCTGAAATATCTAATTACCGAATCAATAACCTTTTTCAGGTCCACCTCGGTACGGTACCTAGGTGAGTCCGTGAGGTGTGAGCATTTCACCTAGCATGTACATTATAACAGTTAATTCCAGCTACTATATTTCGTCATCTGGAATAGTAACACTGATTATTGATTTGAATAATTTGACAAATCTTATTAATATTACTGTTTATTTATATCTTAAATTGTTTTGCCAAAATCGTGTTGAAATTTGATACTGTAATTTTTTTTTATGTAATTATTCCAAATTAAAAACAAAGTAGCAAATTATCTCCTTTGGTTGAAATGAATATTTTTATTGGGTTTACCTACTGAAAAATGCCAATTCGGAAATATGTATGCTACGCATTCTCAAAAGACATGAAGCCCATACACAGAATCCTATGAATTTTTACTAGATTAACGTAATGGATTACAGTATTCTAATTCATTATTTAATCTCAAAAAGATGTTAAATTTGATAGATATTCCCACATAGTGTACCACCAACCAAAATGTACACAAGTAAATAATATTTTGATGTACAACTTTCGAGGTTGACGTGCAGCAATTCTAGATCTCAAAATATTTTAAGCAATCTTTCTTCCTTTAATTTGAGAAATGATGCCTATATTTTCTCAAAAACATGAGACAATTTTGCCGCAATGTATGATGATACCTTTGTTAAGGCTCAGTGAAACTGAGTCAGTGGAGTCATAGGCTACTGATGTCGAACCGTTCAACATCAAAGCAGCCCCTGTATAGCACAAACATTTGATCTAGGCCTGATGCACTATTAGCTCAATTTAAATAGGCCCTAAACACACAAATGTTTATATTTATACAGTGCTGTTTTGATATTTTTATAAATACCAGATTTTTCTGAATTACTAATTACATACTTTTGTCATTAATTTTCAGATATCAGGGGCTTGTCTTAATTCTAACCTTTTTTGCTTATACGTCTTATCATATGTGTAAACGACCAATTAGTGCTGTCAAGGTAATAACAAATAATTAAAGTGATACGGTATACCTTTACACCCTTATGTAGCCTAACTATCTCAATGGTCTGTCAAAAATATGCTATTTTTGGATACATGAACTTTTACCCATGAATCATCTCCTGTAGGCTTATCTAGTATAAACGTCGATGTATGTCTTTCTATATATACTGTATTCAAGATTCACGCTTCTCATAGTAAACGTATCAAATCCATACTATCCGTGGGGTGTCTTGGGCCATGTTTTATGTTCATATCTTCATATTCCTTCAATTGACGGCCCTAAGCATATTTTTTTTGTAGGATTTCCCTTGCAGCTCCATAGAAAGAACAAATTACATTCTCATGTTTGTCATGCAATATCTTTCACACCCGACTGACCTTCAGTTCTATTCTTTATTTATCATTTGGGCTAACTTCTAGCAAATAGATTTGTTATTTTCTTATTTTCAAATTTCACAGAGTGGAGTGGGTTCACTTCACTAGTATTTTTTAAAGCTTAATGCCTCTAGAGGGCTAAGAATTAACTCATAATCAACGTCGATCCCATCGGGGCCTAATGTAATGTTTCATGGATCATATCGCACAATTTTATTCATACAGTATAACAATCATTGACAAACTTGGAAATAGTTAAGAAACACGATCATGTTACATTACAATAAATAATTCTTTAAGGAGAATTGATACTACTACCTTCGTTCTATAACACCTACTGCTGTTTCACTGCACCACAATCGATGACGCTCCAGATTATCAAATAGTAAATAATTATGACCGGGCTATAGCATGTGATTAATCCTAATACAAGACAACGAGTGAAACATTTGATCAAATTGCAGCTCCAACCGTCTGGCATGTGTCCTTAAGAAGGATTAATATTGACTATGAACTAATTAAGGCCAATCCCGTGTGGACTGCAGTTTACTAGTTCCCACGTTTCTGGACTTTAATTGGCCCCTTAGCGTTGATACAGTGTAACCCGCTTGAGTGCAATTGGTATAAGTGAAATTATCTGCCACCTTGCCTTGAAACCCTATAAAATATGTTACAGTCAAACCCTTGTTAAAAGATTTCGGACAAGTAAAAATTCGGTTTTATGCAATGAAAATTTTGACAATACTGTCCACTGTACTTTCATCACCATGAAATATTCATTCTCTTGCAAATGTTCTATATCACCATTATCATCATCATCATCATCATCATTTATTTAGAAATAGCTGATAAGTAGATATAGACTGATAACACCCTTGTGAAAAACAGTTCAGGAGTTCATAAACGTTAAATGGCTCCAAATTTTCATGAAATATTCATGAACTATTCATGAAAATTGCTGCCATTTAACGTTCAGGAACTGTTCATGAACTCCTGAACTGTTATTTGCAGGGGAGTATTAAGAAATTTTTCACAGGAATGATTATGATATACAAATTGCACAACAAGGTTTAGTTTGCTTATTACAACTCTGATATATATATATATCTTAATTAAAGTAATAGTGTAGGCAAAACATCAATTTGAGTGCTCAATGCTAAAAGCAGAGCAATATAAATAGTAGATCAAAGATCATGAGTTTACTCCGTAACTCTGAGTTTCGCGTAAAGACGCTCTTCAGACGGTTTATTGAATCCATAAACCATATTGATTCAATAAACCGTCTGAAGAGCGTCTTTACGCGAAACTCAGAGTTACGGAGTAAACTCGTGATCTTTGATCTACTATTTATATCTTAATTATATTATCTTAAAAAAATCATTCTTTAATTAAATAACGTTCTATTGGTTATTACATTTCAGTCAACTCTAAATCCTAATTGTACAATTACATCTGTGAATAATTCATGTACAGCTTGGCAGCCATTTGGTAAGGACCAGATGTTGTATATCTATCTCAACCAGTTAATTAACAATTCAGATATGAAAAATTTAGTAATTAATCGACTGTGGTTCAAATCCCCTGGAGATCAACTCAGCCTTGATTCTATCTAGTATATCAAATGAATACCATCTTCTGATGGTGGACGGAATGATCCAATAGGAATTGTATCATCGCTGTGCATTGACAATTGAAGCCTTACATGTCATGAAATATGTTGAAGTTGATATAGTGTTGCAGCTGAGATCATTAAAAAGCATTTGCAATCATTACTCTAAGTGGAAAGAGCCGCACCTCTACCTACAAATAGAAGAGTAGTACAGGCATCTTCAGTAGGATGAGGATCTTGTCAAAATTTGCTACTTAAACAGATTGTGAAAATTCCCCCACTGTCTCACTCCTACAGACGTTTATGTCATGTATCATCTTCTTTGATAGACAACCCTGATGAAAGCAAAGAATTGTTTGGGGCTTTAGATGCAGCCTTCTTATTCACATATGCATTTGCAATGTTTATCAGGTAGGTTTATGTTATATTGTTTTTTTGTTTTGGTTTTCCAACGCTGTAGACTACTCCTTCATAGAAAAGACACATTGTCAAATTGTAATTTTCTCATTATAAATTGAACTGTGAACTAATATGCCGGCTTAAATGATGACAAAATTAATGTTTTTGATTATTACTCTCTGTATGATCATTGTTGTAATAACTGTAGATTGGCCTGCAAGGTCTTCGGATCCTAGATCCTGAAAAGTCAAACCCTAGATCAAATTCAGAAGAGACTTGATATTTTCCAGATTTATAGGTAAAACCTCGACAAAAATTTCAGAAGAAAAATCTGAAATAGTTCTAGGATCCCAAGAATGCGAATAAATCGTATTGTATCGTATCATATTAGAAAGTTTACCGTTCTTGTTTTGTAGCGGTTACATAGCAGAACATGTCAGTGTTCGCCATTACCTATTTATTGGTATGTTTGGCACTGGCATATGTACTGCGTTATTTGGGACAGCGTACTACTACAAGATACATTCCCTTGCATTCTTCTTTTTCATCCAGGTAAGATTCCAAATACTTCCATCACAACACTTCCATCCATTACTACTCACCCTATTAACCTTGTAACCTATTACAGTCAAACCTGTATATAAAGGTCACCTGTTTATAGTGGTCAATTTATCTACCTCTCTTAGCTGACTGTTATATGTTATATACAGGTTTAACTGTAACATATAAAGCTTATTCAGTTGAACCTGTGTCCAAAGCCACTGATCAATGGCCATTCCATGTTGCAATTGCAAATACATGATAACTGTTAGCTTGGTAACTTGAACTCTAACCTCCGTCAAGTTTATGTATTCAAAATGTTTATGAATTGGCTTGGTTTCATTTTAAATGATGTAAAGTTAGCAATGAAGTTCTGTATTTTTATAACACAATGTAACCCGCTAAAATGATATTCCCTCCTTACTCCTGGTAAATGGTAACTGTACCTTCAGACATGAGAATTTTCAGACTTTTAGCGGATTTCAGACTATTTTTACCTTGGTGAAACTCTATTTATCACTCTTTCCCATTGAAATTCATCAAGATATCATAGATTTGAGACTATTTTCAAATTTTGAATGTTAATTTGTTTATATTTATATTTTTACCAGGCTCTCACGGGTATCTTTCAGGTAAGATATACAGTGTATGTATTGTAGGCTATCACAATAAACTATTGTTTGGAATAGATGTTCTGTTTAGATCTTGGAAATGTACTGAAATGTCTGTATCCTCTAGCTACCCCTTCAATCTTGTCTGAATTGCTTGATAGTGTTGTCATGTCTTGTCAGCTTGATGGCACCTCAAATGTTTTCAAAAAATGTTTTGGTTCATCCAGCCAGTAAACTCACACAAGCTCCGAGAAATACTAACCAATTAACCAACCAACCAAGTGAAAAAGCTACTGGCTCTCCTGGTTTGTGACAAAATGATAAATAAAAAATATCTAAATGGATAAAAAGATGTTTAGATTGAATAGATTGCCTGATGATCGCCTTGGCATAAAAGTTTGAGTAGCATACATGATTATCTGATTTTTGACTTCATATTTTATATATTAAAAAGATGTTTATGAATTTGCTGGTTTCACTTCAAATGATGTAAAATTAATATTGACGTTCATTGTTTTTATAACTCAATGTAACTCAACTAAGGTGATATTCTCTCCTAATTGGTTTGGGACTTTGTAAATGTTATCAGGTCAAGTTCTTGTTGAACATTTTTGGATAAAGGAAAAAATGGGATAAATGTAATGGAAATTGTTAGAAATGTTGACATGCACTTTCGTGGTTTACACTGAAGTGATCATTAGGCTGAATTGTTTTTGTTTTGTTAAATTATACCAATAAATGGCACCAGGAGATGTTCCCTTCTTTTTTCCGTTTAGGATGAATTTGTAATTCAACATCAACTGATTCAATTTGATCATCGATTTTTCATTTGTTCTTTCTTTCTCTGTTTATTATTATTAATGTTTAAATAATTGTATGTCTATAGGCAACTGGTTGGCCTTGTGTAGTTGTGTCGGTTGCAAATTGGTTTGGTGAAGGAAGGTAGGCTCACATCATAATTTTTTTTTCAATCTTAAGAAAGAAATTTTGATTAAGAGCATCACAAGCAATTTACAAGATTCTATTTTAAAATATGCAATTAAAATATTATTATTATTATTTTCTATTTTTTTTATTCAATACAATATTGCCATTTGATATATTGTTCACACTGTGGAAAATGCTCTGACTGTCAATTTCTGGATCATTGTAAGCGATCCCTACTAAATACAGTTGACGTCAAATAATGCAGTTGCTGGCGCTGGTAGGCTATTGCCATGATACTAAGCTTCAAACGTATACTACCAACTCTGTTATATACCTATATTATAATTTCTGTTAGCGATTGAAACTTTCAGTTATCAGAGTTTTTCTACAGTAACTGTTCTTCATTTTTTTATTTGTAAATAAAACGTAAACTAATTTTTAAATGTACATAAGTTTTTGGTGACATGTACATTAGGTTTTATTTTTATTTCTAACATTATGTCTGTACAGCGCAGTTGTGTAGAATTTTCTCAAAAAGGCGCTATATAAATATGCAATTTTATTATTATTAAAAAATATACTCATTTGCCTAATCAGTTATCATGTATTACAGTATGCATGAATGTTTCAAACCAATTAATTAACGATAACTATGAATGAATGCAGATGAATAAAGCAACAGCACAAATTTCTTCCAAGGCCATAATTGGATTAACTTCATACAGTGAAACCTGTATATAACGGCCAGCTAAGAGAGGTAGATAAATTGACCACTATAGACAGGTGGCCTTTATATTAAGGTTTGATTCAATAGAAAATACTATTTTAGACATTGAAAGAGTGACCTCTGTATAGACGTGACCGTTATAACAGGCTTGACTGTATTCTTGATAAAACTTTGTGTTTGGTTTTTAGGCGTGGTCTCATTATGGGAATTTGGAATTGTCATGTATCTATTGGCAACATTGCTGGTTCGGCAATTGCAGGAATATGGGCAGGAGATGAATGGTAATTAGTCATGATAAAATAGGTGTTGGATTGGTAGGAATAAACCACTTTCTCAACTCTGCATCAGTCAGTGAGATTACTTTTGACTATAAATTAAGCCCCTCATATTTATACATGATGCGCTTGTGTGTGCGATTGTGAAATGGCATTTCCAACTGTGTTCTTGCGACGTGATCGGAAGTTTCTGCGTTATGCCGAAAAACATTGAAAGAGTTTTCATCATATTTGAGTTAAAATCTTAATTAATGAAACTCGCTATTTGGGACATCCACATTCGAAAAATTCCCTTAGGGGTGGCTGAACCCCAGACCCCCATTCAAAAAACCAAACCTGTTTACTTATTTCCCATCATCTCAAACTTTGATACTTGCAAACACACTGTTTGTTATGGTGTTTGCTATTCAAACTTACAGTATAAATAATACTATTTCAAAGCGGATAGGTCTAATTTGAATCAATTTCAGGCGCTGTTGGCTAGATGCGTGAAATTTTAAATTTTCAAGCACTGTTGGCTAGATATGTGGAATTTTATATTTTCAAGCGCTGTTGGCTAGATGGGTGAAATTTTAAATTTTCATTGCAAGAATCGTGAAATTGCAAGATTGTGTGTTTAACATATTTATTATGACATACATACAGCAGTCCCTATATATTGTTAAACTCCATTAACGACATTTGTAGATTGCATCTTTAGGTAGATAATTTATTTGTTGTGTCTATATTTCATTTGTGTTGATTCTTTTTTTGTTTACGTAGTCTTTTTTTGTCTTTGACCTGTAGGGGTTTATCGTTCATTGTCCCTGGAATAATTATTGCTTTTTTCAGTATTATAATATTTCTATTCCTTGTCCCAGGTAAGCTGAATTACATTCAAAACCATTGATTACATTATAGATAGATAGATAGTTTGTTTATTATGGACATATAAACTTCATGATAAGTACAGGAAGTTGTAGATCTAATTGTTTTAGTAGAAACCAACTAGTGGTTTCTACTAGCATAACAAGCAAAAGCATATAAAAAGAAATTAAGTCAACTATTTATTCGCTTCTTGCATAACTAATTTTAAATACAACCGTCAATCAAAGGCATCCATGACGACTGCAGCGTCGTGATTTGGAGGATGACTTTTAATTCGGCTTAATTCAGATTTAATTTCTAAAACAAAACAGTATATTATTAACATTTAAAATACAGCCCGACAAAATAGCAAACTTGAGCAAGGTAAAAACTATTGAGTATCTAAAAACATTTAAATATTTGCAGTTTGTAATATGATTGTTTTTTAAAAAATTTAGTTGACTAGCGAACTAATCTGCAATAAAGCAGCAATGGAAAATGTGCGAAAGATTGTTAAATAAGATTAAAATTGTATATGCATAGCCTACCATTGAATAACTTCATCTCATATTTTGTTGCTTGGTTTGTTTTCTCGGGCAATGAATTTATAAGACTCTTGTATAAAATTGATTCAAAAACATTTGCGAATCGCTTGTTTACTTTTGAAATTTGCGAGGGAACCTGCCAGCGTTCACTATGAGAAAATAGTGAACAATTTAGCAACCAATCAAAATGCAGATCATCGAATAGTACCCTACTTGGTTTCGACTAATAATATATATTGCACTGATATTTTGCTATTAGTAATTAAAAGTTTCTTCTAAAAACATTTTTGTATGAAAGATAGCGACAAAATATCACAATTAAATTTGTTCCGACGCTTCGACATTGCTGTTGTCATTTTCAAGGTTGAAGGAAATATTATATGAAATTACAAGATATATATATAAGTAATATAGGTATAGATTAGGTATCTTAGCACAATTTTACCTATATAGATCTTGTAATTTCATATGATATTTCTTTCAACCTTGAAAATGAAAACAGCAATGTCGAAACGTCGGAACAAATTTCGTCGTGATTTTTTGGCGCTATTTTTCATACTAACATATTTTGCTATTGTTTTGATTATTCAATTTTCTTGATGTCTGTACTTTCATGTGGTTAATTGTCCTGTAAGTGTTCGTTTAAGTTTACTAGTTTATTACATCATCGATGAAGTTAGTTGTTTTTTAAATGTTTTGTTATTTAAGTTCAAGATATCTCTTTTATTATTAATCAATTCTGATCCACGATAGCTGAATTTTCGTTTTCCTTTTTCGATGGTTGCTTTGGGTAATCTGAGCATTTTCGGTTGTCTGGCGACGTACTTTGTATTTGATGGAATGAACATATTTTCAAGTTCCTACCTAGCTCTCCTTATACAATACTGTATTGAGTAATAGGCCTAACTGACTATGTGTGAGAATTACTTTAATCAACATAACATATATCTGTGACATCCCAAATATGGATAGCTTGCGCGCAGACCCAAATCTTTTTTATTATTAGTAGGGTCTGCATAATATTGTAGGAAAGCTTGCGCTGGACTGAATCAGGGGGAGTGGCTAAACGTGAGAAATCTATTGTTCATCAGCCAATCGCTAGGGACTTCTGCAAAACTAGAACCAGATCGTAATTGGCTAGTGAACAATAGACAAATAATAGATTTCTCACGTTTAACCACTCCCCCTGATTCAGTCCAGCTCAAGCTTTCTTACAATACTACGCAGACCCTACTGATCATAAAAAAGATTTGGGTCTGCGCACAGGCTAAAATTTGGATAGATGGGTCAGTTAAAACCTCTATAATCTGATGTATGAAGTATTCGAGTCTGAAAATTACAATTGCATCATTTTAATTCCAATCAGGAATTTCTTGTTGGTGTAAACTACCATGAAATAGTTATTTTACGGCAAATCTGGCTGAGAAGAAAAGAGATTTGATCTGACTTAGAAAGGAACACGAGAGTTTGTATGGAGAATAGAAAACAGGAATGGTTTTTATATGAGGATATTAAGCATGGTGGGGCAATATAAAAGGGGGATATTAAACGGGTAAATTGACTGTATTTTATAATTGTTTTTATAGAACCTTCGCTAGTTGGAATGGGTGATGCATCAACATCCAAGGTACTCAAATAACAAACCTGTCATTAAGGCCACCTCTATACAGCAGCCACATTATTTTCTATTGAATAACAATGTATATAAGGACCACCTGCATATAGTGGTCAATTGATCTACCTCTCATAGCTGACTGTTATATACAGGTTTCACTGTACTAGATTTACTCATAATAACTCCCTTTTGCATAATGTATGATCAATGTCTTGATGGAAACACTATATATTTAATTAACCCTATTATAGAGGCCTACCTGTTATAATGGTCTACCTGCTATAATGGTCTCATGTTAATCTGCTTAATGATTATATTTTTCATTTGACTGAAAATAATTATTTCATCATTTTCCATCTACAGTGAAACCTGTATATAAAAGCCAGCTATGAGAGGTAGATAAATTGACCACTATAGCCAGGTGGCCTTTATATACAGGTTTGATTCAATAGAAAATATTACTTTATACATTGCAAGCGTGACCACTATAGCCAGGTGGTCCCTGTATAGAGGTGAACACTATAACAGGTTTGACCGTACACTATTTTTTATATAATTCAGTATATCATTATTATTAAGTGACAGATTTTCACACTATACACTACTATTGATTGAGAACTGTAAACAGCTCTGTCCACACGAAACGTGTGTGGTTCCGATCTGATTGGATAAAAATCGACTTTCGGCTTTCGAATCAGACTGATAGCCTATACGGTAGTTATGTTGGATCAAATTGGATTTCTAGATAATGTTTATCTTTTTCTTGAGGTTATTGTGATGTTATTATCAACATGTATTGCATTATTTTTGATCAAACCTTGTTATGGTTATTCAACTTATTCTGATTATGAAAAAAAATTTCTGGCCCTAATATTATTAATCTCCTTGTGTAACAGTCAAAGTGTAATACTCAAAATCGTAAACTACAAAAATGGTCAGATTATTTTCGGAAATATGTTGAACATTTTAAAACAGATCGGATCAAATTTTAATCTTGAGATTCATATTATATCTGACTGATTCAGATACAGATGGTTCAAAACCGTGGTTAATTTTTGAGAATTTCAATCTGATGCACACGCACTAGTTGGCAAAATCACAGTTTTGATACTGTGTGGTTCATATGTCCACTACACTTCAATTGGATCTCACTGAATCCCTCTCTCGCACGTGCTGCTGCAAAGCATTGCAACCCGTACATGAACTTTCAAAATTACATCTCACAGAATTGCTAGTTTATTTTCTATTTAATTATGGTTGATGTGTACTGTTACTCCCCTTTGCAGTTAATCGAATCAAACTACGGTAGAATCAACCCTGAGATTGAAGATAAATTACTTAGAAGAGGGCAGTCTGTTGTAAGTATGGTGATCTATATTTGAATGTTACAAATACATACTGTACTCAGTCATCAACTAACAGGTCAATACCAAAGTCGAGCAATTCGAATTCGATAGGGGTCAATTCTGAAGCTGTATTGACCAGGAAATCCAATCCGACGCACACCTGGAATTTCTTTGTGCTTGCATTGTGGGACAATGATCTGTTTTGACGCTCAATTATTTATTTTTCATATTTTTAGGTATCAATGATTGATTCAACTACGGTTGAACCGAAGCAAAAAATGAAAGCGATTGGTTTCTTCCAAGCTCTTCTTATTCCTGTATGTTTCATTCTATCATCTGACAAATTGATATTCAATACATTCAAATATGTTCTCAGTAAAACATTATTATTATTATTATTATTGTTATTAATTTTTCAGGGTGTTCTTGAGTATGCGTTTTGTTTATTTTTTGCAAAATGTGTGAGTTATACGTTTTTGTATTGGCTGCCGTTCTATGTCAGAAACACAGGTAAGATTTTATATTACTTTTTGTCGATCAATCCTCTGAATAAAAATTAATAATTCACTCCCTTCAAATTTTTTTATGAGCAATAAGAACTTTCACGTTCATGAATTCATGAACTTTTTCACAAGGTCTTGACTTTGTCTACATATGCATGATTTTATGACTTACTGAAAACTTTTTTGCTTTATACCCTTAAAACCTTCCTTTCGTGTATAGAATTCCCCACCTATGAATTGTCAACCACAGTATCATTCACTCATCATGCTCTTACCTCAGCAGTGTAGATGTACAGAACTTGACTGTTGTATGCAGATTTCCTTTATATACAGGTGTGAATTCAGTAGATAGTACTGTTGTACACATTACAATAATGACCACTATAGACAGGTGGTCACTGTACAGAGGGACCACTATAACAAGTTTGACTGTACTTTATGATTTGTTTAATTTAGAAATTGATGGAAAATTCATGTCTACTGGGCAAGCAGCTGATCTCGCAACACTTTTTGACGTTGGGGGTATGATAGGTAAGAAAGCAATACCATAAACCATCCATTCTCTAATACAATGGCTTCAAGGAATCATTCGTTATACGATAGAACTTGGTAATATATATAGTAGTATAGACATGTGGTCACTGTGACTGTTGTAACACGTTTGACTGTATAATTAATTATGCATACGAAACTATCACAGCTACATACTATCTCAGCTTTCATTTACATCATATTAAACAAGTTCAACTGTATTACAGTGAAACCTGTATATAACGGCCAGCTACGAGAGGTAGATAAATTGACCATTATAGACAGGTGGCCTTTATATACAGGTTTGATTCAATAGAAAATATTATTTTAGACATTACAAGAATGACCACTATAGACAGGTGGCCGCTTTATAGAGGTGACCGTTATAACAGGTTTGACTGTAATTATACCTCATTATTGACACAAATTTGCGGATATGGATTCTCAATGCAGGTTCTGAATATTTTTGATATTTTATTGTCTGACTATTCACATTCAGATCGGATCTGATCAAATGCAGATTAAAACATTTGCCAAACATTGAACAATGCAGACATCTACTTCGGAATACTTACGCAGAAAAAATAGTGGTTGGAAATAAATACATAATTATTCTGAGTTCCATTTGAAAGCTGTTTTTTGATATTTTGAATAAACAGTTTGAACAGTTTCACTTTTATCTCAAAGTCAAAAACTTATTGTCAAATCATTCATTTCTTCCTTTCTTCTTCTTTCAGGTGGAATCTTAGCTGGATATATTTCAGATAAATCAAAGTGTAGTGGCATCACAACAGTTGTGTTCTTGCTTCTTGCTGCTCCATCGGTATGCTCTTTTGTACTTGCTGTGCGTTTAACCAAGCTATTTATATCAGCTTGATAGTAATCAAACAAGCAAACCCAAGTTTTTATTTACTGTATAAGAAGTTTTAGTAATTAAAAATTTCTTCAAAAACATTTTAGTATGAAAGATAGCAACAAAAAGTCACAATTTATAGTTGTTCCGATTTTTTAATTGTTTAGCAATTGACAATTAGCAAAATGGTTTGAGGAAAAATTACATAGGTTTGAGCCTTATTAAAACATAAAATGTGGCAACATCTTGTACCTTTTTTACTGTCTGGGATGTTTTTGATTTTTGTGAATATGTTAAGGAGATATCAGTTAATGGGAGTAATTTATGTCTTGCAATTTTATAAAATATTTCTTTTAGCCTTGATTATGACAACAGCGATGTCGAAACGCCGAAAAAATTTATTGTTCAAACTAAAGTAAAAAGTTTCCCAGCTTTTTTATAATAGAAATTTTAAGCATTGACTGATTGAAGTATTGCTACCTACAGGCATTTGATGTATGCCTAGATAAGTGGTCCTATTATGTCAGTCATTTCTTTATACAAATTTATGGCGCCTGGTATAACTTTATGAAGTCGAATATCTAAATGTTGGGCATAATTTTTTGAACAATGAATGTGTACAATGGAAAACAATGTCATTTCAATTTGTTCAATATTTATATTTTCAAATGTAGGCAATTTCATTTATCTTATCAGAAAGCTAAAAATCTTGGCTGATTACTATACTGTTGATTAGCTCAGTTGGCAGAGCAACTGAACTTCAGATCGTATCATATCTCATCGACTGTGGTTCAAATCCCCCTCAGGTCAACTCAGCCTTGACTTTATCTGAAACATCAAATGAGTACCATCTAAGGATGGCGGATGGAATGGTTCAGAAGGAATTGCATTGTGAGTAGCTGCGGCGCATCGTTGCGCATTGACAATCAAGGTCTATCTGCCATGAAATCTGTTGAAATTGATCTGCAGTGTCGCGGCTGAGATCTAAGGAGCGTTTAACATAATTGCTCTTAGCGAAAAGAGCCACTCTTCTAGAAATAGAAGAGTGGTACGGGTGCCTTCGGTAGGGCGACACCGTCCACATTACTGTTGACTCTGCTATGTTTGACTAAAAATCCATATAATAACTTTGAATTCTGATGCATTAATTACAATCAAATTTTCTTTTTAGCTCTTTCTTTATAACTTTTATGGTCATCAAAGTCTGGCATTAAACATTTGTAAGTTTTTTTTTATGTTCCTTTGTGCATTTTTATATGAAAAGAATAATTGAAAAGAGTTCTTACGGTATCATGGATAAGCCAACCAGTTATTTTAGGAGTAAATATTTATACAGTCAAACCTATTATAACGGTCACGTCTATACAGCGGCCCCCTGTCCATAGTGGTCACTCCTGCAATGTCTAAAATAGTATTTTCTATTGAATCAAATCTGTATATAAAGGCCACCTGTTTATTTGGTCAATTTATCTACCTCTTTTAACTTGCTATTATATACAGGTTTCACTGTAATTGTCCATATTTTCGCCAGTGAGACGTACATTAGTCGCGGACAGACGCAGAAATATAGAAATAGAGAAATAGAGAAATATAAAAATATAGAAATATAGTGATATACAAACAGACAGTATTATTAGTATAAGAAGATTGTTGTTTGTTTTTCAGTCTATATGATGATCTCTGGTGTGTTTGTCAATGGTCCTTATGCTCTTATAACAACTGCTGTATCAGCCAGTTTGGTAAGTTTAATGACTGAATGTAGGTAACAATTGACCTCAATTTCAAACACATCTTGCAATTTCACAAAAGTTAACTATAAAATATTGTTTACCTTCAGCATTTGGGATCCTAAACATTCCAGCATTTTCTTCAAAATATTTGTTGGAGATTGGCCTATATAAATCATAAATATCATTTTCGTTTTAATTTTCTGTAGCCTTCCCCTTACTCTTCCAGAACCTAAATCTATGATTGCAGCATTCCCTGACTGCATAAAATGAAAATCTGTTGCAAAATCCTAAAATGTGGAAATGTAAACCATGTTCTCAATTAACTCTAACATACTTTAAGATATCAGAAAGATAATAACTGGTTTTGCTATTTTCAACTCTATATTTGTCTATTTTTATTGATTAGGGCACACATCAAAGTCTTCTAGGTAGTACAAAGGCTATGGCAACGGTATCTGCAATAATTGATGGCACAGGATCCCTAGGTATGTTAAGCATCTACAAATACAGTCAAACCTGTCTTAACTGCACAACCAACAGACTGAAGAAGTTTTCTGAACAAAACAGGTGTCCGCTTGGTGCTTGACAGAGGTGTGATGAACTATGCTATGACGTGCTTGGATGATGGGAGTACCCTTGTGAAAAACAGTTCATGAAAAAGTCGATGAAAATCATGAACGTCCTGAACAGTTCATGAACTCAACACAATATTTCCCAGGGGGGGATACAATTATTATTTGTATTAGATCCTATCACCACCCCAAGCATCACTCCTGTAAAAACAGTTCATGACATCACCCAATTTACATTTTAGCTGTTCATGAACTGTATATAAGGCATACATGAACAGTTCATGAATTTTCTTAAAGTTCATGAACAGCTCACAAGGTTCATGAATATTTCAGGAACTCAACAAATATTTTCGCAGGGGCAATAACACTGATAGTCACTAGTGGAAAATTAAACACTAAAAGTAAAAATCTCAAACATAATTTTTGAACTTGCTTTTTCTGTAGAAACCCCTATTGTTATTAGTTGCTTAAAATGATAATTTTTATTTCATGTTATATTTTAGGTGCGGCATGTGGCCCATTAATTGCTGGTTTAGTATCTGCTGGTGATGTAAGTATCAAGTAATGTAATGTTTGTAATTATTTGACATAGATTAGAATACTTACAAGTAGCAAGAAAGTAAAAGTAATGTAGACGGTGTCGCCCTACCGAAGGCACCAGTTTATAGAGGAGTGGCTTTTTTGCTAAGAGCAATGATGTTAAACCCTCTTTATTGATCTCAACTGCGACACTGCAGTTCAATTCCAACAAATTTCATGGCAGACAGGTCTCGATGGTCAATGCGCAACGATGCGCCGCAGCTACTCACAATTCAATTCCCTCTGGACCATTCCATCCTCCATCCTTAGATGGTACTCATTTGATGTTTTAGATAAAGTCAAGGTTGACCTTAGGGGGATTTGAACCACAGTCAATCAGATATAATCCGGTCTGAAGTTTGGTTGCTCTGCCATCTGAGCTAATTCTCCTATAAGCTATATAAGCTACATGTCAACTTTTAGCTGAAATGGCTAGGAGGAAAGATATTATCAACATTCAACTTGTCAATTTTTGACAATAGAATCACAATTTTGGAATATCTAATTAATTTTTTAATTTTTCTGCAACAATTGTATAAAGTTTGATAAAGATTGTGTGAATGTTTTAGTCAACATATGTTTGCTTATATTAATCATTCGTCGATCGCACATTGTCAATTTTGTTTCAAGTCAAGTGTATCATACATCATCACATTATGTCAATCTTATCCTAACCAATTTGTTTATTTTCTTATTAGAATTGGAATAATGTGTTCTTTCTGCTGATTGGAGCAGATATTGCAGCTGCCGTGGTATGTGATATGTTTTTGAAAAACATGCAATTAACTTTTTTTTACTTTTTACAATTACTTAAAAAAAAGTGATGTATCATCCGGGAGTGATGTTCAAAGGATTATGTATGCCCCCAGACCATTCTTTGAGGGTATGGTTGCGGTAGGGGTTCCTCAAAACCTGTCAATCTGATAATTAAGGCTCCAGAAGGCTGACGTAAACTAATAGTAAAATTGAGAAATGGTAATTGTATGAGGATTGAAGAACCTTTCATGTGAAACGTTTTTAAATAAAACACCTGGTTTCCTAGAAGAAGATGACATTTATCTGAGCCTTTCACAGCCATAACTAACATGTTTCTGACAGTTTTTCTTGTTTTATTGACTAAATAGATATTCCTAAAATGCCAAACAATTCTATTAATTTATGCCGGACTTGCCAGTATACTTCTAAGCGAAAAATTATTTTTGCTTAAATTTCCATTTGTACATGTTTGTATTGTATTGCAAAACAGTTCAGGAGTTCATGAACGTTAAATGGCCCTAAATTTTCATGAACTGTTCATGAACTCCTGAACTGTTTTTCACAGGGGAATTATCTGATGGTCAAGTGTCCATTTGATTTGATTGTAAATTGGCTGTTTGTATTTCATATCTATTGACCTTTATTTGATCGTAACATAATAACTGTCCCATCTCTATTATGTTATAGCTATTATTGCGTCAGGTATATCATGAATTAAAACTGTGCAGAACAATGAGTAAAGCTGCTGCCAGACCAAGGTAAATAATTATTTGGATTTATAACTTAGATTAGATAAAGTCACGGCTGAGTTGCCCTTTGGGTGGGATTTGCACAGCAGTTGATCAAATACGATCAGATCTGAAGTTCGGTTGCTCTGTCATCTGATAAACCTCTATTCCCTTTGCCGATAACAATTTCAAGCATTCTCTCCATATAAACAATGTACAGCCAAACCTGTTGCAATGGCCACCTGTCTATAGTGGTCACTTTTGCAATATCTAAAATAATTGTTTCTATTGAAATAATCATGTATATAAGGGTCACCTGCATATAGTGGTCAGTTTATCTACCTCTCATAGCTGGTTGTTATATACAGGTTCAGTGTATTGTAATCAGTTATTTTTCATGTATATTTCTTAACTTTATTACGATAATCAGTCCAGTGAAAAATATATATTGTTACACTTTTCAGCTTCTGAATAAATGATAGCGATAATGATGTGTTTGTTGTGGTTGGATTTGTTTAAAATCAACTCATTACTAAATCTTGATTTTATACTTTAGGCAAAACACATCGGTCATTGTAAACGAAAATTCAGAGCAAAAACCACTCTTAGGTCAACACAATTCCGATTTGAATTATGACTAATATTCAGTAGGTATGAGAAATGCTCATGAGTTTCAATGGAATTTAGTTACATAAATTTAAAAAATTAAATAATAGATTACTTTCAAATTGATAGTTAACCATTATATGATAATATTATTAATTAATTATGCTAATTAAATCTCATAAATATTGTAAATAGAACTGTTATAATTTCATTAATTTTTCATCTCAATATATTTCAAAATATAAATTACTTTTGTAGATTGCATGTTTTTCACATCCGATGTTTATATTTTGTAAATTTGGAAAATATTCATTAATAAATTGATGAGGGTTTGAATAATTTGCTCGATGGAGTTAAGAATAAGTTGAAGTTTTTTACATATTACTGTATTCTTCAGACTTAATAATTTTCAGAAATTTAGCGAATTTCAGATTCAGAGTTCAGACTATGTCCACTTCTCTAAATAATAATTGAGACGCCATCGTCCTACCGAAGGCAACGGTACCACTCTCCTGTTCCTAGAGGAGTGACTCTTTTCACTAAGAGCAATGATTGTAAACACTCTTTACTAATCTCAGTCGCGGCACTGCAGATAAATCTCCACAGGTTCCGCATGAAAGTTAGATACAGTATTGATTTGTTGCGCATCGATATGCTGCAGCTACTCATAATACCATTATTTCTGCACCATTCCATCTGCCAGCATAAGATGATACTCATTTGACGTGTAGATGAAGTCAAGACTTTGATGACCTTAGGATTGGGGATTTGAACCACAGTTGATCTGATATGATCAGATCCAAAGTCTGGTTGCTCCCCACTGAGCTAATCTATCACTCCTAATGGCTTCTGGTGAGGTGGTCATTGCCTTTTTCCATTGCACTCTGTTACTAGTTATCTGGATATGCTTGTGTTTCACTATGACTCTGATTTTGAATTTTGATTCTTGTCTCATTCTTGACACTTGTCTTGCGAAACTTGATGATCAGTTCATTTTTTATTAGTTCATGAACTGTTGTGCACTTTTTAAATATTTCACTCATAGTTCATGAACAGTTCCCATAATCTAATGAACATTTGGTTGAAATTTATGAATTTTATACTGTATGTAGATTATTTCGCAAGAGACTTAAGTTTCAATGATTTTTCAACCAAACATTTTTCAATAATTAGTTTAATTTACACTGTTATTTCATTACATTAAAAAATCAACCTGAATTAAATTTCATATAATCTTGCATTTTTATTTATTCAATTAATATTGTATCTTTGGATTGATGAGGTGTAAGTTGTCGTTCGATCTTTCTGTTCGTTGGTGTAACAGGTACGTCTAAGGTAACATGTCTTCTTTCTTTTAACTCTTCGTCTGGATCAGAATTAATTTCAGGTGTAATTTCTCTTTGTGTTGTGATGCTTTTTATTTCTTTGTCTTCTATGTTCTGTGTTGATTCTTGTGTTGAATGATGTATTAATTTATGACAATGCTTTGTCTGTCTACAATCCATATCCCATGTCCCTTTAAATTCACCCCATGGGGATTTTTTGGATTTGATTACTCCAGATAAAAGATGTCCTCTATCATCACTAATGATTCTTGTTGATCCATCTCGGTTTGATGGACGCTATGAAAATATAATTTTACAACGGATTATCTGTATTATTTCGCCAGTGAAACGTGCATAAGTCGCGGACAGACCACAAATAAATATTTTAAAACAAACAGACGCTATTGTTAATATAGAGATTTGAAATAAATCGCCTGATGATCACCTTCTGGTGTGAAACTTGAAGTAGCGGATATCTAGAATGCGTCATTTTTGACTCTCATTTTATACAAATGCTCTGATCAATTTCATTGAGCACTATACGAAGAACTGGTGTGGAACAATCCCACTATTAATAGTATTATATTATTATTGTAATATAGAGATCATCCGATTGCTTAGAACACACACACACACACCATCGAGCAAATTTACTATAATTTTTCTGGGTGTGTGTGTATGCGTAATTTATTCAACATTGTTTTCCGACATAAGAAATATTTCTTATTTAAATTGTTACGATTCGATATCATATGTATGGCTTTAATTCATTGAGTACTCAACTACTATTTACCTCTTTGAACTTCTTAGGAATTTGCCAGTTCTGTAACCTTTTAGCATCGTATGAATTCTCGTACTGAAAGAAAAAACATTAAAATTATTGATGCGGTAGCATATCAGAGCACTCATAATATAGGTTCGGTCGGTAATCTTAGACTGAACAGTGATGTAGTAATATTAAAGTACAGGAATTGGTTTGATAAATCATTCTAATTGCATGATACTTCATTTACTTTTAAACACTTCTCAATTATTAAACACTCGTTTAATAATCATTAATACAGTATACTGTGTTTTACCTGATTTGCACTGAAATTCGTTGCCATACTTATCAATTAGAATCAACGACACGCTGCTTCGAACGTTTGATTGACCGTCGCTTGTTTTTGATCATGAAGAAACCATATTGTTTACAAGTTATGTTGTTATAGTAACGAACAATATTAACGTGACCATGTGACTTTTTCAATGGTACCCAGGCTACTATTGCCAAACAATAATTTCTTTCTGCATGGCTGCATTTCAAACAAACGGAGAATATCACAGCTCAATACACAGCGGCACTATGCTCAACCCAATCAATATTTCATTTTAACAAGTTTATTTTCACTGTTATAGCCTATAAATATATACCAAAATGAATAAGCAAAAGTCAGGAGGTAGAGGAAAGGATGGAGATATGTTTGAATTATCGAATTTCTTTACACTAGTCTGCTCGTTTGATAATGATGAACAAATCCCGTTGGATATGTTTACAGCTTGCCTTATTGGAGACTACAATGTTGTACAACAATTTATAAATTCAAGAACTGATTTAAACTGTCGAAACCGTGGCGGTTGGACCCCTTTGATGTATGCTGCATATGTTGGTAGAGATACTATCGTGAATTTATTATTAGATGCTGGAGCTCCTGTTGATACGGTTGCTTCTGATAAAAAAGGTGGAATGACTGCGTTGATGCTGTCTGCAAGCTGTGGCATCGAATCAGTGTCATACTTTCTACTACAGGTATAACAGTAATGCTTATTCATGCCTCTTATAAACTACCTTTGCATTTACATATGCCAAAGGATAGCATTTTGTAATCATATCTACATAATAGCCTTTTGAATTGTTATGCCTTGGGCTTTTATTAAAATGTTAATATTTAAATTCAACCATGTCTGAATGAATGTCATAGTTCATCCCGTTTTATGAATGTATTGATAAGTGGAGGTGAGAATTATTGTTTATTTAAATTATGTTGCTCATCTTGTTGCATTTAAAATGTCACAATCTTTGAAATCTAAATTTATTTTCTTTCTCGAATGTCAACAAATGACAATTTGTGCTTGCCAACCAAGAACCAATAAAATATATCTACACGGCGTATTTGCTGCTGATCCATTTTTAGCTCCCAAACATAAGCCTATTCTGCTTTTCCGCACTGTTTCAATAACATTTTGGGCAACTGTGCACAGCTGAGAAAACATATAGGCACTACCTACAAAAGGAGATTATTCACACAAACAATTTCTTTTAGTTATATAGCCTAATTATATAGGAGCATGTTACTGAAATTTCAATTTCGAACCTCATTTTCCATTAGGCTACTATTGCAATTATCCATTCCAGGAAACGTTTTTCTATCATATGTACACAATAGTACACCCAAAATGCAAATAGTAGATTATCATTTCATCTCCTGTAATGGTTTATGCTATAGAAAAATAAATAGCCATTCTCTCTAACACACTGATCCGCAAGATAGGCTAAGTGTAAGTTACGCTGTGATGCAAGTGGAATTTTACTGGAAACCTTCACCTTTGTGTGCCTGCCAATCTTCAATAAGGCAAATAATAATGTAGTTAGGAAATCAATATTGTACCAGAACTGAAACATTAGTTGTATCCAGACCGGTCTATTATTCCATGAAGGTAATTTAAATTTTTCTACAGCATGGTGCAAACATCAACGCAACAGACAACCTAGGATGCACAGCACTGTTTCATGCCGTTCGTCAAGGACACATGAGTGTTGTCAAGTTACTAATTGACTCCGGGGCGGATATGGAGATTGGGTAAGTGTTCAAAGTTATAATTTTCCAGTTTAATGTATAGTTTCTCAATTTATTCCATGATATTTTTTTCAAAGGGCTCTTCATATCTGACCCTGATAATATTAGTTAAAAATGTGTACTTAATATACCTTGTAATCCGCTTAAGTGGAAGTCAATATTGACAACGATCTCCCTTACATTTATCCAAGATTGTTTAACAAACATTAGACCTGAAAATTTTTAGATATTTAAAGCAAGTGAGGCATGGCAAATCTCTACAAGAATGAATTTAAGTTTGGATAATCCTACTTTGGACATTGTGACCACTATTGACAGGTGGCTGAACTATAACAGGGTTGAGCTATTGCCACTTTAATATATTGATTTCAGTTATTTTGTTGGATATTGAAGGTTTTTCTGATGAAATAATGATGAGATTAATTTTTTCTTTTCAGGCATAAAACTACAACTCTTTCCCCTTTGATGCAAGCTGCTCTTGAAGGCCATGAGATAATATTCAATATGCTTCTAGAGAATGTGAGTTAATAGCATAGGCCTACCATTGATGTTTTTGTGGCATCTCTTTTGAAATTTTTAATTTGAATTACGAAGGTGGAAAATAATTTTAAAGGGGGGTTGATGATGAAATTTACCCATATTTGATGCCGATTGGTTGGACGCCGAATAGGCATAACAATCGGTCAATTAATCGTTTTTTGTCGATTCTTTCCCATCCAAACAAATCAAAACTAAAGAGACAACACATAGTTGTAGACCGTGAGTTTATAATACGAATTTGAATATGTTTGAATTACAAGGCAATGTAAACAAAACCATGACAAAGCAAAGCGACGAATGTGCGTTCTGAATTACAGAGCGACTGTAGACTACAGAGCGATATCAACTTTTTAATTAAGATATCAAAACATTGAATTAATAAATTTTCGAGTAAATAAATTTTATTTTGAATTTCATTATCTGAAAACAATCAGTTAACCGATTGACAAAGTGTTAATTTGTCGATGCTTATTATTTTCCCGATTAGTAAAAATTGGCACCGATGATTGGCAAAACCGATTGTTTTCAGAACAATTGTCTCACCCCTAAATAATTTTCTATCAATGAAATGTTCGATTTTCCTAATTAGAAATATCATTTGCGTTTGCTCTACACCTTTTTAAGTGGATTTCAGAGATTGTTAATAGCAACAACTATAAAACTTGATGGTCAATAATGGATCTCAATTTCTGTCTCAATCAGTCAAGCATTTGCCGAAGTAATTACAGCTGCCTTTGTTTTTAACATTCAACAAGGTCCAACAACAAAGCCGGATCATTTGCTTGGATCTTTATAGGCCTATACAAGTTTGACTGTATTTTGTGTTGTCATGTGACCAGGTGTTGTCTGGGACAAGAGCAATACTCTGGGATACAGACCACCTTTAAATGTGCATCATTATTTATTTTGTTTCATGTTAGGACTATGCTCAGTTACTTTATCGTAGCCTATTATATATTTTCAAATTTGTTTGGTTAAATCTAAATTCATAAAAATTTATGCCATGTAGGCTTGTCCATGCGTTTAACGTTTTCTATCAAATATTTTTCTAATTAGGGTGCTGATGTCAACAAGAAGACTCGCCTTGGTGAAAGCCCAAGGACTTTAGCATCTCGCTATGGAAACACAACCATTGTCAACGTCATTGATGCCTATCTTAGCAAACATGCCAATGATTTAAGAAGAGAAGCATGTAAGATGGAGTTTGTTTGTTATATTTAAAGCTACCATTTTAGATAATTATGATTTTTACATTTCAAATTTTAGGTCTAAGTCATACACTTCCTTTTTCTACATGTAGGCCTTTACTAACCCTGTTATGCTCTAGCAAAAAAGAAATTCAATTTCTTCGTTTCAACGGCATATGAAACCAAGAACAAGATCTTCAATGTGTTAAGGCACTCCAAACGCCCGCTCTCGTTGATTTTATTATTAAAGGGCTACTTCAGGATGGCTGTGTTTGGATTGATATTTATTAAACAAGGAATGTTAAGAGGATATGAGTGAAAGATATAAGTGTAGGCCTGCAGGCATATGAACCAATTAGTGCTTAAGTTGCCTGGCCAGAACACTCTTTGGATTATTTGATTGTAGGCTGTTTTGCAGTTAGATACTAAGTTTGGATTTTCATTATTGCAGTGCTCGGTGAAGATGATGAGATGGAAGGTTCCAGTAAAGGGATTGGCTTAAGGGCTGGTGCTGCTGGTCTTGCCAAAATGATCAAGTAAGTCATAACTTAGACTAGAATTGCAAACTTACAATCCATATTTCAACTTCGAATTATATGATGAATTATGAATACAGTGAAACGTGTATATAACAGCCAGCTTAGAGAGGTAGATAAATTGACCACTATAAACAGGTGGCCTTTATATACAGGTTTGATTCAATAGAAAATATTATTTTAGACATTGAAAGAATTACCACTATAGACAGGTGACTGCTTTATAGAGGTGACCTTTATAACAGGTTTGACTGTATATCTATAAACCATGTGTTGTCACAAATTTTCTCTTCTCGTTAAAGGGTTACTGCACGGCAGTTGTGTTTGGGTGAACTCTAATACCAACACGCGGGGTGTTGGGAGACACAAGAAAGCATCAGAAAAGCAAGAGCCCATAGGGCGAGTGTTTTTCAGCTTTCGAGTGTCTCCCAACATCCCAAGTGTTGGCATCAGAAAACCCAAACACAAGGCTGCCGTGCAGTAACCCTTTTGTGGAATAAAACATTTTTTCTATTTTATTTACAAATTTAACACAAAAGATTTGACTGATTAGATCAATTTTCTCCTATAAACATTCACGTATTCATCATATTTTGCCTTTCTTCGAATTACAGATCCTGGGGTTCTACTTTCGAAACACTTTCAATTCTTTCGAACGCTATGATTTTGATCCGTCTTGATTCTCATTTCTGCTGTGGTGCAAGCTTCTGCCGGTTTAGTAGGACATTTTTGTCTCGTAATAGCGACCATAACCAAACAAATGACGCAAAGAAGAAGAATGCCTTGAATTATCACATTGTACTCTGAAATATATATCATCAACGATGTTAATTATTCAATTTTTTATTTGCAATTATTTATAAATTTTGGATGTTTCTTCTCTCATGATGTCTAAGTTGTTTTGGTTTGCGTGATCCAATCACGGGAGTAAGCCAATCAAATCACTAGAACAGCATTCGAAAATCTCTTGAGTTTTACAATATGATTTGTTTTAAGTGGAAAATGAGATCACAACATTGTTTTTAGTGGTTGACTAACTGTTATAAAACATCCGTAAATTTTTCAGTCATCTCATCCCTACAAGACAGTAATTTATTAAAAGCCTATTGTTGCTTACTTTCATTCATGGAACAATGTCTATGTTGCAGGGGTGACGGAGCAGTAAAGAAAAAAGATACTCTAGAGCTCCCAGAAAGCCCAACTATCTTATCCAACCGCGAAATGACTTCACCAATTGATCTCCATGACTACAGCAGTAGTGAAACCGAACCTGGTAGGTGATTGTTAAAATGTTTGAAATGAGGCTGGGACTCCACTATATGCTATTATGCTATTTGACAACGAGCCCGAGTTGGCTACCGTCGAATAGTTACCGAGGTCCTCCGATCCTTAGTAGAAACCAACTAGTGGTATAAGCAAAACATATCAAAAGAAACAAATTCCAAATATTTATTCGCTTTCTGCATAATTAATTTTAAATACAACCATCAATCAAAAGCATCCATGACGACTGCAGCGTCGTGATTTGGAGGATGAATTGTAATTTGACTTGATTCAGATTTAATTTTTTTAAATTAAACAGTTGGATATTAATACTGGCTACAAAATACAGCCCCACAAAATAGCAAACTTGAGAAGGTAACTATTGAGTATCTAAAAATACATAAGTGTTCGCAGTTTGTAATATAAAGGTTTGTTGTTTATAAAACTTTAGCTGACTAGCGGACTAATTTATATCTGCAAAAAAGTAGCGAGAAGTTGCAAGAAGATTGTTAAATACGAATAAAATTGTATATGCATAGCTTACCATTGAAAAACTTCATCTCATATTTTGTTACTTGTTTTGTTTTCTCGGGGACAGAAATTATAATTTACTCTCGTAATTGGTATAAAATTTTGATTCAAAAACATTTGCGAATCGCTTGTTTACTTTTTGGAATTTGCGAGGGAACTTGCAAGCGTTCACTATGAGAAAATAGTGAACGAGGGAGCAACCAATCAGAATGCAGATCATCGAATAGTACCCCAGTCGGTTTCGACTAAACTAAGATAGAAATCATACCAGATTTATGTGTGACACCATGAGACTTAAAATCACACTTGATGGATAATTGGAATACACTAGTACAGTTCTGATGAATATGCAAATCAGATCACCTCGCCTCGATAACTACTGTAATCCAGCGCGTATAAGTCGCATGCGAGTATAAATGATTTTAAAGCAAAAAGGAGGATTTATTGATTTTGCGAGGATTTATTTAATTGAAGTTGCAACTTGTTTTTTGAACTATTTGACCAGTAAACATGGAAAAAATGACTTCAAAATGTGACTTGTATGCGCTGGATTACGGTATCTAGCTACTGATTGGATCTTTCTTAGCAGAATAATTTATGTGCCAGTATGGCATTGATGCGATGGTGTTGGCTACAATATCACCAGATTCAATCAATTGATGACCTTACGACGGTCAGCAAAGATTTACCAAATCACTTTTTTCACTGTTTTCATAGCCAATTTATTTTTCCTCTGCTAGAGCATCCTGGCATGCC
Source organism: Haliclystus octoradiatus (assembly GCA_916610825.1). Classification (NCBI taxonomy): domain Eukaryota; kingdom Metazoa; phylum Cnidaria; class Staurozoa; order Stauromedusae; family Haliclystidae; genus Haliclystus; species Haliclystus octoradiatus. The sequence goes on along the minus strand of OU744454.1, from coordinate 15,400,411 downwards.
AGATTACTTTTGTTGTATAGTGCCCAACTAATTTGAATGCCTAACCTGATTTGGGTTCAATCTGGAAGACTATAGGTTGGTGTCAGGAAAGTCCTGTTGGCGTCCTCAAAATAGTAATACGCCATCCCAGGGTGAGAACTTTCACCTTCCAGGGCGGGGCCGACAAAAGTAGGAATCCTATAGTCTGGAAGGCTAGAGCAAATTCAGAAGAAAATTAACACTTTTATGACTTATCGGTCAACTCTGAACAAAACATTTAGAAGAAAATGTTGAAAATGTGGGTGTCTGACTATATTTCATCATTGTCATCATCCTTTCATCATTTATGATTCAATTACTGTTCTGTTCATCATTTTATAAGCTAACATGATGACATGTTTGTAATTTTAGAATCGGCTGAACCAAGGCATCATCAGGTAGGCAACAAAAATTAAGTCCCATTAAATCAGACTTATCTACATTTGAAAACACTCAACTTTCACTTTGACATGTTGACTTCTAAGCAGATATTTGACTAGATTAAAATGCATTCGAATCGGATTCAGATTGATATTCTTTTGAAGATTTGGATTATGATTTTGGAGAATGCCCAATCCAATTCAACACAGACCTCTATTATAATGGGTGTGCAGTCAATCTGAAGAAAGATACCTTAAATCTCAACAGGGACATCTTTCAAACTGACTACAGTTGACTTCAGTTAATATCCCCTTTTTAATGTCCCACTTTGTTTAATATCCCCACAAAAACTGATTTCAATTTTCCATTCTCCGTACAAACCCTCATATTCCTACCTTGCTTAGTACCTTGGATTATTTGGAGTATTTTGGAACAATTAACATGAATTTTAATGTATATTAATGCGTCAACCACACAATTATCCGTTGCATCTTTTAGCCATAATAGCTACAAAACACGGCAGCGGTCAATATATTTAAGAATGGACCGAAGTTCAACCATAATTTGACCAATCAAATTGCTTAATTTCATTCAATTCCCATATTGACCTGTTTGGTCGATAAATAAAATAATATCTTGTCTTGTACATTGCAGGATGATGGTGATAAGAAAACAGACCATCCCATGCAGGTAGCATCTAACAACAAACAAGTAAATAGTTCATCTGCGCCAGGTATGTTCAAGTGATAACTAATCCACATTTTACTGTAATCTGTTGAGGCATCCAGTATACCTTATACATAATTAGCAATGTTCTAATACTATTTACAAAACGTTTGGTTGAAAGATGATTAATTGGTAGATGAACATACGGTTTTTAAAACTTTCTTTTATATGTTATTGTTAAGATAAATACATTGAAAACTCTCATTTAATGATATCCCAAATTGAGAATATTGAGTGGTTGCTGTGATGTTGTTTGGCAGGAATTATTCATAAAACATCCAAATCTTTATAAACATTAGATTTATGAGATATTTGATTTTGAACTACATTTTTTAAATCAAGAACTTGCTGGTAAAATTGTTATAAATGTATGCCCTATAGAGGAAGTTCTATGGTATATCATTGTGATTGTGCAATAATTTTCACAACTTTTTCTCTTGTTGTTCACCTCTATTGCGCTTTCAAAATTGTGTATTACGTAAATTGCGTAATGCACTATTTTCTTCAGGTCCCATATAGACAGGTGGCCTTTATATACAGGTTTTTTTCAATAGAAAATACTATTTTAGACATTGCAAGGGTGACCACTATAGTCAGGTGGCCGCTGTATAGAGGTGACCATTATAACAGGTTGGACTGTATGCGATATTGACTCTGAAGTATTCCAAATGTATTTAGAATTTTGAAAACGATGAAATTCATATGAAAATAAATTTTTGGTTTTATTATCATAGGATTCATTGATACTTCTCCTTCGCCTGCCCGGTTAGTATTTACTTAAAGTATATTATCACCTTCTATAATGTAAGTTACCTGCTTATAGTTGAATTACTCTAAATTGTTTCTCTTACAGTGAGGATGGTCCTCGTCACATCAAGTTTAGTCGCATTTGTACAGAGCCACCACAGAACGCACCATTGCCGAATCATTCTGGTCATTCACCTCAAAATTTAGCAGAATTATTAGAGGAATTAAATCTGGCAAAATATTATCCTTGTTTTGAAAAACAAAATGTTGATCTAAAAGCATTTTTGATATTTACTGGAGAAGATTTGAAAGCACTTGGAATAGAGTGAGTAAATGACTGATGTTATGTTTATTAAAATTATTTTAATTGACATTCTTTGAAACTAAATTTCAAAGGATTAAATCCACCTCAGAATTTAGATTTGGTTCAAGTTCATGAAAAGTATTTCATATACGAGGCAATTGCATGCTCATAGTGCTCTAGTACTTGAAGTCGATTGGCTACGCAATCAATGGTTTGATTGTGTGTGTTGATGTGCTTTCTATACTTCTTATTATTATGTTGTTTAGTAAATTGGGAGCTAGGAAACGTATGTTGACTGCCATCGAACGAATAGCAAAAGAAAAAAGAGATACAACAACAAAGATGGAAGTCAGTAACTCTGGGCAGACAATCGCTCATCAAGATGGCAGTTTAATGGAAGACCCAAAGTTACAATTGCAAAGAGTGAGTCTATCATTCATGATAAATATGACCCCTTCCAAAAAACAGTTTATGTGTTCATGAACTGTTCATGGGTTAATGAACTGTTCATGAACGTTTAATGATAATTCATGTAAGCCTACTGTTTATAAAAAGTTCATAAATAGGCTCACAAAAGGTCATGCATATATATCTATTTGACGTTCATGAACTGTTCTTCGTTTAGGGAAATGAAAGTAAAATGTGACGTTTGTGATCGAAGGTTTTAACAAGACGCTTTTCTTCAATTCAATTGAAACTTGAAATATTATTTCTCTACCCAGGCATTGAATTATACCAAACAACTTTCAACTGAATTACTAAAGGAACAAAATTCAAGAAGAGACTTGGAGAAATTCTTTGTCAATGAAACAATAAGACTTCAAAAGATATACACTGAAGCAAAAGCTTTGGAAGCTAGATCTAAAGAAGCAGAAGAAGTGTTTAATCAATCGAGGTTAGATTGATAGAAATGCTTTGTGATATATATTAACAAGTGCCTATTCTTAAAAAAACCTTCAAAACACTTGCCGGTAATTAAAGTAGAGTGTCCAACCACTTTCCTCGACAAGTTTAAAGGAGCTACAGGAGAATGATTTTGTTCAGATTCATTCAATTTTCTTTGATAATCAACATCATAAAGAGTTGCTTTGGTTTATTACAAATAAAGATGTAACAATCAGTGTAAGATATTTTTGATAAAAAATTAAAAGAAAGCAAAAAATATATTGAAATCTATAAGATAAATTTTCAGGATAATCTCGTAAAATGTTTTCCTACAAATGGGCAATGTATCGCAAAATGTATTAAAAATTTTTCGTCTGCTTTATTATTTTTAGGATGTTACTTCAGTTATGTGCAGCAGACCATAATGTAATAAGCGATCAACAGCAATTAAAACGAATGCTAAAATCAATTGATAACCAACTCATCAATGGCGCTGGACACATGATAGAATGTAATGCAAGAATTGAACAAATTAAAATTGCATTAAAATCAGATACAAGTCAATTTAATAAATAATTAATTTTTATATCTGTTAATAAATATCACGCTGGTTGTGAATTCAAACAGAACTATTTTAATTTTTTAATTTTTCACACACAAAATTATATTTATATTTTTTAATAGTGAAATTTAAAACATTGAATAAATAATTGGGTATTTTGATTACAAGAATTCGTTAATTTGTAAGCTCAAATGTTATTTTATACATGTGCCGATCAGTAAATGTGCCAAATTTTTAGTAAAATGTGCGTTCAAAAGAGAACCCTTAAAATTAAAAAGACTTGTTCTGTGAATCTAGACGCAAATATTTAAAATTCTTTCAATGCACATATATGATGACTTGTTTTAATTGATTCTGCACATGTTAAAAATAATGTTTGATCTTGAACTCTGCACATTTAAATACATCTCAATAAATTATCTTATTCTCAACAGTATGTGAATTTTATGTCAATGTTTTAGTTGTATATTAATCTATACTCTTATAACCATTTATTTTTATAAAAAGAATGAAAGACGCAATCTATAACTAACATAAAATTGACTATATGATTGTTTATTTGATATGATATCTTCAAATTGAATTTATGAACTTTCTACGAATAAAAAATCATTTTCAGGTACCAGGGTCTTAAAAAACCTGGCCGCAAGGTTTGTTGGGAAACGGGCCAACATCATAACTTGCGACAAGTCAAGTTGTGACTAATATAGTCATTTCTTGTGTGAAAGATTTGAAGTACAAATCATGTTTATGGTAGAAAAAATATAATTTTTGGACCCTGTCAGTCATATATATATATATATCATATTGATGACCAAAACATCACAAGTGGGGAAATTGCCATGGGAATTTTCATCGACACTTCATGAACTTTTTGAATAGTTCATGAACTTTTTGAATAGTTCATGAACTTTCTCAAATAGTTCATGAACTTTAGCACCTTACCAGTATTTCACGCACATTTTAATTGATGGTTCGATAATAGATAATTAATTCAACCTGTTTTTATCTGTTCAATTTTTTTATCTTATGATCTTTTGGCCTTTCAAAAATGCCCCTCAACTGACCAAGTCTAGCCCGCCTGCTCTAAGTTGCTTCCGGCATCCCTGCCTAGCAAAAACACACAAACATTTGAAAAGCAAATTGCAATTATTGTAAAAGGTTTTTGATTCATGTTACGAAGTATCCTTGAGTCTACGCTATGATACTGAACCAAAGTTTTTTGTTTTGAGAAATACTTCATGATCGGATAATGCTTTGCGGGCAAACAAATGGCGCATTAAAATTTATTGGAAAAGTACGCAGTTTACAGACACTGCAAATAAAATTTCTCTCGGCAATCTTCCTTAAATACCAGTACATCATCAGGCATATTTGTTAATATTTAATGGGTATTATTAAATAGATACGATGTAAACAATTGAAATCATCCTTGGCATATCTTCTTACATTATATCTTGCCATTTTGAATCGGATGCGAAAAGACCGGTATAGAGTTGTCTTTGAAATGGTAGGCCCTAATAGAGTAAAATCGTTTGACGCGAGCGTCATGATGATCGAATCTAGCTCAGTATGTATGCCCCAAAAATGAACAGAATTCAATAAATTTTGTAACGCATCCAAAATTACGCGTCAAAACTACATTGCGCATGCTTAGTATGGTAAATTTGTGCCATACAACCCAAATATTGAAAATCTATAAATTGTTTTTCCAAATTTGTGTCATTCTCAGTGATATTTGCAAATTTCGGTCCTGATTTCTGGATAATAAATACACGGCGACGGTTAAATGTGACGCGCGCGTCATGACCTTTGACCCCTATACTAATTTTCAACCCGAAATCGACATCTGACCTTTGACCTTGGTCATTATCTGGAAACAATAGGCTCGTTTACAGTTTGCGTGCTAGTATTGTAACTACTTTGCTTCTCTACAATAAGACAGTCAAAGACATGACTACTACAATTCGCTGTAATGCTTGGACATGTGTTCTTTAGTAATAATTATCTTCCTCATTATACAGCTTTACAATGATAGTTGATGACTATGTTAACCTTATTAATACAACATAAACTTATAAAATGAATTATTATGTACACGAGTCTATATATATATTCTAGTGCTACGATATACTATATATTGTTATATTTACAAATCACATTTTTATCTGCTATCTTTACCTTCTATCTGAACTTCTTCTTATGAAAGAAGTATAGCAACAGTAATATTTGAATTTATTTTTATTATTCATATCTATATTTTATATATAATTATTGCAGCATCATCCTGTGTGCGTTGACGTACGTCTGTGTCAGTCATCAGTTCATTCGCTTTATTTTGAATTTGAGGCGAGTTTGGTTGAGGTTGTTTTTGAAGATCCCTGAAAAGCAGAAGAAAAAATATCAAAATTAAATAACAGACTACCTGTTTACATTGTAGTAATTGGGAATTTCAAGCGATAAAGACCTGAAAAAGAGGGTAAATATATTCGACAAAGATATACGCATAACACTTCATATACTGCATATGTTCACTTGTAAAAATATCAAATCCAGAAATTCAGAAGCCGTGTACGATGTTTTTCTCACTGTCGAACGTGAGATGCGATTATTATATAATCGGATTACAGTTTACAAATATATGTACACTTGAATCACAAAATATTTGTAACATTGGCAAGAAATATTATCCACAAGTTGACTGTGACTAAATCATGCGAACGCCGAATTAAGAAAGTACATTTCAAATTAAATGGAAGTATAAATCAATGTTTTATATAGTAAGTAAAAGTCTATTACCTGCCTGTACGTCACACCAGCAAATTTTATTCGGAAATATGAACATTGATGATGATGATTGCTTGTTTTATTTGTTCTTTATATTGTCTTGGGAAATCTCTCTAAATATAGTGAAGTGATCAGAAACTGGTTAAATTGGAATTTTTGGATTAATTTGATATGATTTTGATGTATTTTATTTCTCACCTCCAGGTGCAAAGTTTACGCTCGCATTCGTCAGAAATTTGACAAGCATTCTCTTCGAATAGAAGTTTAGTAGAAGCAGCAATTAGCCAAGTAGACCTCAGTAAACCTTTACGAAAAATAAAACATGCAATAGACATAGTATAAAAATCGGGATTAATATTCAAGCAATGCAACGACAAATTAAAAAAGCAATTCCGACAATTAAGATAAAATGAACTTACCGTTTTCGATTCATATTCAATCGGGAACGTGAAATGCAGAAAGCCTGGAAAGTGATGGTTAATGCCCGAGAAATTAATGATTTGAATATCAACGTTATTATAATCAGAAATAATGACATAAAATGAAACGTTATTGAAAAAATGAAAGAAAATCTGGAAATACCTTAAACTTTGCGCTCTTGGGCGCTCTTCCAATTCCTACCCCTAAAATTAATTAATTAACTGATGAAACAGCTGGAGTATATAAATAAATTATTACCAATGTAAATACAAATACCTTAATTGAAAATATAAATACCTTTGCTTTTTCGTTCTTCGAAATACTTCCAAAACTCCACAGCAACCTTGAGACCGTATAGTTGCGACCGTTGTCCTTTACTGCTATCTGAAGATGGGACTTAATATCTAATTTCTAGCAAAATTGTCTGAAACTCCCTCCTATGAATCTATACTCCTTTGGGATTTAAGACAAAGACAACTCTGCTATTGAAATTAAGAACATTCAAAATGAAATATACTCGAGTCAGTTTCTTATAACTCCCATGAGAGACGGCAAGCTTTAATTAAGTACAGTACCTATAAATATTATATTTCAAATCTTTCTAATGAATTTCGTTCTGGTAGATAATATTACTTCATCACTACAGAAATTCGTACACTTAAAAGTTAAAATGACAAATTAACTTCACCGCAAGTAAAACATAATACTTTGAAATTTCATGGCTACTCTTGGCCCCGGCAATTTATGTTGTCAATTTAAAATCACAAAGTTGAGGCTTCCAGAGAAATAATAACTTGTACCATCGAAAGGCAAAATTGACGAAAATGTAATTTCCAAATATTGATAATCTGAAAATGCAAAGAAGTTACCAGTATAGCGACTAAAGTCAAACCTGTCACCTCTATACAGCGACCACCTATCTATTCGGCCTCCACCTAATTCAGCGGCCACCTATACGCAGTCATTAGATGTCTAAATAAATTCTGGGCATACGATGTCAACACTGACGTTAAGTTGCAACTGTTCAGACACACGGTATAACCTGTTCTATTATATGCATCTGAAATGTGGGTTCTATCAACCACACTATTGACTCAACTTGACTCAACTTATGACGCCATGCTTCGGCATGCTTTAGGAATACATTGGCCCAACTTACTGTCAACTGCTAAGCTTGGAAAACTCTCCCTTCTGCTAATCAACGTCAGATGTCATTTTTAGGTCACATCAAAAGATCAGAGACGTATGCCTCTCAACAGCTGCATGACATCCTTCACTGGCAACTTCGTTATTCGTACGTATACGTTAACGAAGAAATTTTACGGACTTTACTCGTACCATATAAATTTGTTATTCGTTCGTTGATGCAGTATCTAATTTTGTTTTTCCGAATAATAAGTGATTTTATTGACAAATAAACGATTTTACTTCTCTCTTTTGGGAAGGTTAGAGATTGTTTTATTACTTCATTATCATCATCATCATCATCATCATCATCATCATCATCATCATCATCATCATCATCATCATCATCATTTATTCAGAAACCTTTTAAGTTATACATAACTTTTTTTCAAAGGACTGATACATGTTGCATACATAGCTAAGTTAACAGCAAAAACAGACATTAAGTAATAAAGGGTTCAAATAACAGGAACGGGTGGTAAGTATAAAGTATCTTAAGAACGTAAGTGCTTCTCAAGGAGACATTCGAAAGTAGGCCTGCTTTGGACTTCCTTCATTGCAGACGGTAGATCGTTCCACTTGAAATTTCATAGTCTGGAGTACACCAAAATTGTTTATGGTGTGAAATATTTTTTATTCAAAATGAATTTGAATGATTGTTCACAGTACTAACTAGGTGTTTGCTAGACTAGCTGCACCAAGATATTGGTAGCCTCTGCTATACCTGAATTATATCTTAAAGACTGTTTAAAAAGTAATAAATAATTCAATTTGTTTCATTGCAGTTTTTCATTATTAAAATAGTATCATGTTGATTTTATTAATATTATATGTCAAAGTAAATTCTATTTTAAATAAATTATTTTAAACTAAGATGCACTCTTTTCTAGTTGTCGTAATTCATTCAATAACGCTTTCTCTGATTTCAATTTCTCTAACTGCAAATAAATCAAAGAAAATGTTGTTGTAGAGATTGATTTGAAAAGAAAACAACGAGAAGATCCGTATAATGATCTCAACATTTTAAATCGTCTGCACGTTCTCGATGATCAAATTTCTGCCAGGTAGTAAATTATTGAGACGAACATTGCACCTTGAAATTTAAGAAAGATGTATTCATGAACGTGAAATTGCCCAAAGGCTCATGAACAGTTAATGAACTTTCAGGCAATTTCACATTCATGAACCGGTTCATTGACCGAATCATGAAGTGTTTATAAACTCTTCGTGACTGTTCATAAACTTTTCATGAAATTACTGTTAGTGAATTTCAGAAACCACTCAAGGTTGGTTGTCGATGGGTCAGAGCTACTCACAATGCTTCATCTGCCCAAAGTTCTGCCATCCTTAGATGGTACTCATTTGATCCTTTAGATAATGTTAAGACTGAGTTGATCTTCAGGAGATTAGAACCACAGTTGACCAGATATGATCAGATCTGAAGTTCAGTTGCCCGGCAACCTAAGCTTATCCTCAAAAGGATTGTACCTCCCTTGCATCAAATAAGTACAATATATGTCCAATGTGTCGGTTCATTACTGACCTGATTTGACTCCAATTGCTTCCCTTGACTTTGTTTCTCTTTTAAGTCTTCCACTTGACGGATTTTCTTCATAAGCAAAATAAACATATTGTTAGTATGAACAGCACTATTAAAGCAAGTACAGTCAAACCTGTTATAACGGTCACCTCTATACAGCAGCTACCTGTCTATAGTGGTCACTCTTGAAATGATTAAAATAGTATTTTCTATTGAATCAAACCTGTATATAAAGGCCACCTGTCTATAGTGGTCAATGGATATACCTCTCGTAGCTGGCTGTTATATACATGTTTCACTGCATACTCCCTACAAAACGCCATGTACAGTTCATGAATTTTGGAATATACATGTGTGAGCTGTTCAAGTGCAATTCGAGAAAATAAATTGTCGTTGATCTGCAAACTGGCCTTGAAACCTATAAGCTGCCTTCTGGTAAAACTCCCTTGTAAAACATTTTGAGACGATTGCGCAACCTCAAATTCATATAATAAATGTAATGAGCATTGTTGGCAATATTGATTTACACTCAAACAACAGAGATTGTAGTTCATGAACTCAAAGACAATTTCATGTCACACTTCACAAACTTCAGGAAATTTTACACCGTTTTCACATTTATATAAACAAATAAACAACCCCTGCGAAAACAGTTCAGGAATTCATGAATGGTAAATTGCCCCAAATTTTCATGAGCTGTTCATGAACTGTTTATGAACTGTCTGTGAGGGTTCATGAACAGTTCAGGAGATTTTCGAGGCCATTTAACGTTCATGAACGCTTCATGAACTGTTCATGAACTCCTGAACTGTTTTTTGCGGGTAACTACTGTTTCAACTCATAATTCTGCACAAAAAAATAGTTATAGTGTATATCCTGTAGGCCTTTCCACAATTCCATAAATGGTACTGGCTATTTGTCAAGCAAACAAACACAAAGAATAATTATATTCTTACTGTTTAATTCATTTATTACGTTACCTTCTTCAACGCTCTAATTTTCTTGTCATTTCCTTCTGTGTCTTGAGATGGTGCACTGTTTGCCTGTTAAAGAGGAGACAAAAACAAACAAAATATAATCAACCTTTTGTATCCTACAGTTGTTATAAATAGTAGACATTGATAAAAGTATTTTCAAGACAGTTCGATGAGTAATTAACAATCATTTTAAATTATATATCTTCCATGAGTTGCTGATGTACTATTGATAAACTCATAAACAGCTATCAGGACTTGAGTAATATTTAATTTAAAGAGAAGAAGGAGGCATAATATTGTATTTGAGCTGTAAGAGCATGAATGAATAGGCAAATTCTCCCTTGACTTGGGCTAATAGATGACACAGACACAATTGAAAGCGGCTGGCCTGCTTGTAGGCTCTCTCTAAAATGTAAACAGCGTAAAACAATAGTCTTACAGTTTTACAGAGTCGTGTGAGCTGATTACATCATTTCACATAATCATGATATACAAAATGACTTACAATAAACGCAAAATTGAACATCTGCGACTGTTAAAAAGAACATGAAAATGGTTTGTAATGTAGGCCTCGAGACCTTGAAAAAAGTAGATTGCAATCTCTGGTGTTTGCATAATTTTGAAAAAGGGTATGTGATTGATTTTACTTACCTGTTGTTGTTGTTGTCGTTGTTGTTTTTGCTGGAGTATTGCAGGCGGATTTTCCATTGGTGCGTCATCTGCATTCTTTGCTTTAGATTTCGATTCCCTCTTTTTCTTATTCTTCAACGCAGCAGCAGACAGATTCTGGGGTTGTGTACTTTGCGCCGGTTCAACTTCATGCTAGCAAAACAAAAAATAATCAACAAACAAATCATATACAAAATATTCAAATCCATGTTGCAATTAATATTTTTTGAAGAAGGAAGGTTGTTTCCAGGTTTAAAATGAATATTTTAATATAGTTATTAGCTAAATACAACAATACATTGGATAGCACAATAAACCTGAAATAATATTTACAACATTAGTAATAGAAGAAAAATACTTTTCTTAAATAGTTTTGCAAATTGAGTATGAGATGTCTGCATCATTGGCATTGACTGTTTCCAATCAGCTCCATAGTTCTTGAGCCTCGAATACACATGACAGGATAATTAAGAGTGCGAAGAAGATTTTTGATCTTATCCAATGAATGATAACACTTGAAGAGATGTCCTTTGTAATTTAAACTCTTTTTATCCACATTTTGAATTGCATAATGCTGTAACTTTTTCCCATCAACTTGTCTTAGTATTTCCAACATATTATATGAAATAATGCATCTTCCGATAAATAATCTTTAAACTTTGATATAAATAAGTTTATAACTAGATGTAGATTACAGCCTAATGCATCTTCCGATAAATAAGCAAACGTTGCTTATGGTATAATGTCAGCCACAAAATGATCATAACCCCAAACCCGTAAACATCTTGTTTTCTCTGTGCGTGGTTGGAATAAAAATTATATTCTATTTATTTCTTGTTCTTTTTTAATTTAATTGCAATCTAATTAGTGATATTATGTTATGATGTAATCCCTTGTAATGTAATCTTACAAGTTTCATTGACTTTGTTCCTCTTGCACCAGGTGGACGATACGCAGCAGCTTTCACTAAAACGGAACAATAGAAATGATAATTCAAAAATTTGATTATAATAATTATGGTATCAGATATTATATAATAGCAAAAAATTCTGAATAGACTAGATTTACAAAATAATCATGGCTTTTCATATTCGTCTTTCAATGCCATACAACTGGAACCTACCAAACAATGTTTCACATCACATTTGCGGTAGCATTATTGTGAGTTTAGAACATATTGAGATGAAATACATCATATCTTTCATGCCTAAGAGCATTTTGCACATGATTTTTCATGGTGGTATCATCCTGACTACGTTTTTGAGAATGGAACTATTTTCTTATCATTGGTTAACATTTGACAATTCACAAGTCTTCACTAGTCAAACATGTTTATTAGTACTATCACGTTTTGTTTGCTAAAATGTCCTACAAGTTTGCATTTTTACTTGAAGTTTAATGCTGCGTTGTAGCAGCTCTATTATGTCAACGAGCAAAATAATTAATCATATACTGGCTACGAAATCCCTGTGGATTACGAAGCAATCTTTCTGGAGTGAATCGACACGGTCCCTGTAGCAGACTGCAAGCAGAAGGCTTGTAACATAATAAAAAGAGTCAAAGATAAAGTCTTGTTAATATGTCCCTTAATTTGTTCTAACTCAAAAGTTAGGTATCAGGTCAGGAGGGAATTTAAACAAAGCAAAATATGAGAGTTTGTATGAGAATGGAATATCCTAACCAGTTAATAATGGCGATAAAATAAATGAGGAGATAGTAAGTGTGTTTGACTGTAGTGACCCCTGAGGAAAAAATTGACGAGTTCATGAAAGTTCACGAACTTCATCAACAGTTCATGAAAAGTTCATGAATCGGTTCATGATTGTGGAAATACCCAAATGTTCATGAATGTGAATGTGTGAAAATGACTAAGTATTAATGAGCAATTTACGAACATTTCATAAAGTATTCATGAACATTTGGGCAATTTCACATTCACAAACTCATGAAATTATCTTTTAAAGGGGTATATTTGAATACCTGGCATTGACCCTGGCTGTGTAATCTTCACAGCTTGTTCTTTGTATTCAACATCTGAAGAGACTTCCCAAGTGGTCTGCAGACAAAAAATATAAATATGCATTAAATGCATGGTCCAATCTATGTATACAAACTAAGCTTTAGAATTGTAAAAATAATGAACATTACCCGAAAAAATTTGTTGCGTTTCGTTCATGAACTATTTGGAACTATAAAAGACCTGATTCTAATAAACTTTTTCATGAGCTCTTCATGAAAATTGGGACATTTAACGTTCTACTTCCCATTACGTGGGTATTACGTGACCTTTTGAAGCTGCTAAACTCAATTGAATCAAGGTTAATTATAATGAAGATATAGCTAGCAGTGAGATATACATGCATTCATAATCATAAGTAGACATTAATGTTGCATATATTATATATGCCATTATTGTTTACCTGCCACAGTTCAACGTTTGGTAAAGCTTTCTCTTGTCGAATTAATTGCCCATTGTAATGCCAAATTTTAAACCTATAAAGAACCAACAAGATGTTATCATTATTAGTAATAGTTGGTCATTAATCTTATTAATACTAAGCGCTACTTATAATATTATTTACCCGTTGTCTACACGGAGACGAGGAGCTGTTGTTGCTGTGACGAAATGAACGCCATCAGGACACCATTCAAAAACAGTTGTATCAGCAACCTGTGAAAGAGAAAGACTTTCACAATATCTTACTCAATTTTTGATGAACTTCCTAATCAAAATAGGCTTCACATAAATATTTTAGCAGAAATCATTGGAACAATATATTTTTATTAATTTGAACGAGGTTTTGGGCAGTAGACGTAAATTTGAACATTTCAGTAATCATTACAATGTTCAAATGCCAAAATGATAAGGTCTGTCACATGTATTCAATCAGGGATGAAGACATTTTTCGTTTGCATATGCTTCTCCTGTGACAAAACTTCTTTAACTTGAAATATTCAACAAATTTTTCATGCATAATTCATGGAAAATGTGGGACATTTTAGCACTAAGGTTCATGAACTTTGACTTAAATGTCCAAGAAATGTCAAAGTTTTGAAAAGTGGTAAGTACAACATTACAAGTCCCTGTTAAGATGAATGATGGTTGATGAATGAGAAAAGCAAGAAGATGTTTCAAGTTTTTTAAAAATTTTTCAAGAAAATATTATTGTACATATACATTGTAAAACTATTGGGAGTAGCGTAAATCGCTTGAAAACTAAAACACCAACAATCATTTCGTTGCTCAAAACAATATATTTAATGATCAAATAGATCGATGAGCAAAATACAAATACAAAGAACGTTCACAAATAATCATAATAAGCAAATACAATAAAGTGTTGCTCAAAACAATTGAAACAGACTTTGTATCAAACAAAATCTTCTTGCAAAAACCAAAAATGTTCCTGTCTATAGAGTAATTTAAATATTTAAGAAGCAGCAATGTGGCTCAACACCCAGTAATTGAGTTTGCATCATATCTTTTGTTCCTATCAGTCATAATTGATGCTATTAATTAATTAATGCTATCATCATCATCATAATAGCCATCATCATCTTTTATAAAGTAAACCTCATAAGCCATTTCAGGTTTTTTTTTACAAAGGGTACATAAAGTAAGTGTAGACACTGTCGCCCTACCGAAGGCACCTGTACCACTCCTCTATTTCTAGATGAGTGGCTTTATTCGCTGAGAGAAATGATTTTGAAAGCTCTATGTTGTACTCAGCCACGACACTGCAGATCAATTTCTACAGATTTCATAGCAGAGAGGTCTCGATTGTCAATGCGCAATGATGCGCCGCAGCAATGCAATTCCCTCTGGACCATTCCATATGCCAATATGCCATCATCAGATGGTACTCATTGGATGTTTCAGATAAAGTCAAGGCTGAGTCGACCTTCGGAGGATTTGAAACACAGTCGATCAGATATGATCCGATCTGAACTTGGGTTGCTCATATCATAGTACATACAGAATACAGGCTACTTACTTGAATTTTGTTAGCCAACTTCTTATCTTTGGTACTCCAGAATTCCTTTGAATAAAATAAAGATCCTGACTTTTTAACATCTTCAATATTCCACTTTCTGGCAAACGTCTTGGATCACAAACTAATAATTCTATTGATATGAATATATTACATTATTATGATAATTTATAACCTTTATTAGAAAGAAGAACATTTTGAATTGAAGTGTAGAATAATATTGATTAGCCTATGCACCAGCCACATGGTTTATTGGAAAATCATACAATATCATTTATGAATTCCATTCGATTCATTGCGGAGGCTTTTACCTTTACAATGTTTGACGAAAAGTTGTGATTTTGTAAGACAGAAAATCAACTGACTTAAGATGCGTTAAAAAGTAATGATCCCAAAAATAATAAATAATATTGAAACAAAGCGTATATATAACTAATTCTGAATGCTGATTATATAATAGAAAAGTTAGAAAACATAGTCGTAGGCCTACATAGAAATAAAAAGCAATAGTATTAAATATTAATTTCTCACCATGTTGCCTTGAAGATTTCCAAACCCACACAAGCAAATAAGTAAGAATATCGTTAAGAGAAAACAATTATTATTAATTGATGATGAAACTTGCATTTTAAAGTACAAAACTATATGATCAAGCAAGCAGATGTGATGTCCTAGCTACGGTATTAGGGAGGTTTAGATTTAGAACAGGTACAGCTACGAGTACAGCTTTCTCGTTGCGCATCACTTCTGCGCATTGGGAAATGCCCCTATGCTCTGAAACCTGTACTGACCTCCTCGTTTCGGAACACCTTTTGGCGCGAAACATGAACCACGGAGTACATGTTTTGATTTCGTTGTTTTGCTTTGTTTTGGTTTTACTTTAGCTTTTTTGAATGAAATTTCATTGTCGCTATAAAATTTATACATAAAATCAAAATGAATGCTGAACAAATTGTCAGAAATTTTGTTTTTACCTGGAAAACAGAAACGAAGGTTTTATGTTATTGAATCTGAACGTCTTGTTTTGAAAGAACGACTACAGGTATAACCCAGTCTTCTTGTTGATTAAACATGAACTTGAACCGGTACCGGTACTAAATCTAAACCTCCCTATTATATCTGAATCCAAAAGTTAAATGATTTGACGATTGATTCACAATGATAACATTAGTGTTGACGTTGGTCCATCACCTGTGAGTCTTTAAGCTCAATCCTCAGAGCGCGATCAGTCGGCATAAGACCGTCTGGGCAATCAAACCATTCAAGTAACCATACATCAAATTGTTACCCCTGCAAAAAACAGTTCATCAGTGTGGCTACTTGAAGGTGTGTGTAAGTGTGTGTTTGATGGCCAGATGTTCTTCCTGGTGCCGACAGATAGCGCTCTTGCAAAGGATTGAATTGAAGGACCCAAGATACGTAATGGCCCAGCATTCTCGCTCTCAAAGGCTGCAAAGATATTATAATCTTATGTGATGGTAAACCTGTGAGAAAATGACACACCAGAACATTAAGTATTGTGTTATGCATTCCGTTATAACATAATGATTCGGTTTCTGATTTATTAGGGTGAAAGGTTTGATCCAATGCCTTGGCGCTGTTGGTTTGTCAACGTCGCAATCTTTCTGTATATCAACAGAGTTTAGACTATATACTTAGTACAAGCTTCAAATATCAGTGAGGCGAATTTGAAACTTCATTCCAGTAAAATGAAAATAAAAATAATATATTGTATATAGAAAAGAGAAGTATGGTAAATGAAAGGATATTGTTTCCATGTGGATTGTAGCTACATATGTTTCTTGGTCCTGTACCAAAATGAAAAATTGGTTCACATTTTAAATTGAAAATAGTTGCTTTAGCAGGCATATCTGATAGGAAAATTAAGAAACATATAGTTACTAAAAAAGCGATAAAGAGATAGTAAAAGGTAGTAAGAAACTTACAACAGTGAAATGAATTATGAGCATAAAATGTGTCAACAGTTTGTGAGCAGTTCATGAAATCAGTGAGTTGTCCACATGTGGGAATATGTTTTAGGGCTTGCAGAACACTTAAGATAAATGCAATGAAAATCGTTGACAATTTCGACTTAAGTGGGTTATGCTGTAGCATTAACGGCTGCAATAAAACTGTCCAATATTTTATTATTGGTCACTATTCTTCTAAAAAACTTAAAAATGTACAAAAGTTTCAGAAGTGGGGACTATATTCAAAATTGTAGGCCTAAAGCACATGCTTGTAGTGACCAGATGGTTCAACGGCCCTAGGTTAGTGGCCTTGATTGCTAGTCTCTTTAGTGTTCAAGACTTCTGGACCATGGATATTCAAATATATTTAAAAATAAGAGAAAGGATACATCCGTAAACAGCACAAAATTCTTTTGAATTTGGATTCCAATCTACGCTGTAAACGGGACCTCTTTTGTCTGTCAAAATATTAGAAAAAATAAAATTTTATATTGATTATTAGGTTTTCTTCGCAATCTTTTATGAAACTTTCTTCATAATCTTCTTACTAAATGCTGTCCTGTATTTCTCAAATAGTGAAATGCTAATCAGATGTGACCATGTGTCATGTGATGGGGTTTTGTTGTTGTAAGGCTGTACAGTTTTCTAAAGACAGTGACGTGTTAGGTCAATCGAAACAAGCAATCAGAGCTTGACAAAGTCACTCGTTTTGCGGACAAATCTTTCTTATTCTTTTGATTGAGTGGAACAACTTTCCCCCGACTTTTGAATGAGCTCTGTCTATCATCATACCCGCTGAAGGTCTGATGTAATCATGCAGGCAAACAGAGTTAGCCTACCAACACAGGACCAAAGAAGAAATCGGTAGCAGAAGGTAACTCTACTGAAACAGCTTCTGATACTTGGTGTGAGCCAAGGCAGCAATTTCACTCATCGGGTTTGTGAAATGACATTTATATATTCATAGTAAGATTCATGATGATAAAATAATTATATTATATTTAACAACTTGTTTCATTTAAAATAAAAACATTTTTAATGTAATGCGTGGTAAGAAAACTTTGTGGATTGTTGAAGAAATATAACCTTGCTTCATTTAAATTTAATTCCTATCATTCATTCATAGCATAACGTTAGAAGAGATTGATCCTTGCGTTTGATAATTATAATAATGATGATGACGATGATTATACATACCGAATGACACCATACTACTGTCACCAGAAGTTGACAGGAAATGAAGGACCATTTCTCCGTAATAAGAGGATCCAGTTGTATCAACTTCAGTGGATGCAAGCAACAGAACAGCAGTTCCTAAATAGTAAATAAAAGGAATTTATATAGCGCCTATATCAGAATGTTTCACGTGCGACCATAAATCCTGAAGCAATTTTGAGAAACAAATTGCAGAGACAAGTGCAATTTTGAGTTATTACAGTACTGAAGAATTTCAACATTTTCTTCTGAATACTCTAATCTTGTGGAATCTAGGACTCTACCAAACTTCAAAATATTCAAATGCCACGTCTCTTGAGAAATATCCCTCAATGTAGCTACGGCCGTGGCTCTATGCGCTTTACAGTAGTATAAATAATATTATAAAAATTACACAACACTATAGAAAAGACATCTCCTGGCTTCACGATAACAAAGTGCAGTGGCGAAGGAGCTTTATATGCAGCTTAGAACAGGTTTGAGACGCAGGGTTTTAATCGTAAAATCCTGAAATACATGCATCCTACATGTGCATATTTTTATCTACAATACAATTTCACAAAATCTTGAAAAAAAAATATTATACTGACCTTTCTTATTCCAAAACATCTCTAGCCTATCACATTTGTAGAAACTCTTATTGGCAATAGCTTGTGTATTTTCAAGATTAGGGTATCGAAACAAACGGACAAATGAAGGTGCTCCCTTAAAAATGGAGAGAAAAAACATCCCAATCATCAAATATTTGATTGAAAAACAATCATGAGGACATCTAAAAGACAAGTAAAATACAATGAAGACATGATATACAAAGTACAAGTATGAGCTACCGTAATATTTAACCCTCCTTCTCCGCTGTACTCTTCTGTGCCCCTGCGAGAAACAGTTCAGGAGTTCATGAACAGTTCATGAACAGTTCATGGATGTTAAATGGCTCCAATTTGCCTGAACTGTTCATGAACTGTTCATGAAAATTTGGGGCCATTTAACGTTGATGAACTGTTCATGAACTGTTCATGAACTCCTGAACTGTTTTTGCAGGGGTGCAGTGAAATATGTATATAGCAGCCAGCTGACCATGTGTATAAAGGTCACTTTATAATGTCATAAATGATCATTTTTTGCATCTAGCCTCTATATAAAAGTCACTTCCCTTTAGTGGCCAAATATTCTCTAATCTCATAACTGGCCATAAATTATTATCATTAACCGACAACGACAAACATTTGGAATGTTGAGCGTTCTGCCTATCCTGTTGACATATTTTTTAGTGTACGTCAAAAACATTTGTGATCCTACCTTTTTGCCAATAACATAAACAGCTATATGATGAGGTGTTCCAGTTGGCGAAACGGAAACAAGAGAAACATTTTGCTGGTAAATCTTATTAGCTATTGTACCTGGAAATATATTAAAAGAGGCAATTGACATCTGCTTATAGCCTACCATGATTTGCCTACCGTTTCATAACAATCATTTATGTGCCGTATATCAATGCTTCCAGCTATGCATTAAATAGAAATATTCACCTCATATTGTTGACGCGTTTTCTGTTGCCATTAGATATCACCTTTATGTTTAGTCACAATCATTGTCATCGTTCATTAGTTTCTATTTGTGTTTGTAATGTTTCATTGTGACTGATTGCATTCATCGTATTGTTTAGTATTTCAATACTTATAATTTGTGCTTTGTATTATATGGAACTTCTTCCTGTCTGTTTTGTGGTGGAGTTCTGTGTTAAACGTGTCTAAGTTAGTTCTCGCCTAGTCATCGTCACATCAACATGTCGCTTGAGCTCAACAAGTGCGGCCTTGGTGTAGTGGCTAGGGTGTTGGACCACGGCCCGCAGGGTCTCGGGTTCAATCCCTGTCCGAAGCACTATAGGTTGGCGTCAGGAAGGGCATCCGGCTATTAAACGCACACAAGCTTCAAAATACTAACAAATTAACCAACCACCCCGGTGAAAAAAAGCTGTAAGCTTACCCGGTTCGTGGAAAAATGATAAATAAAAAAAAAAAAAAAAAAAAATACAACATTCCTTGCCTTTAATATAGTCTTGCTGTTAGCACTCATGTACGCTGTCTATTGATTTGTGGTTTCTTTGAACCTTAGCGTCTTTTGGTCTCTTTCATACAGTCCTCTATATTGTCAAAGTTTTAGCCT
Source organism: Haliclystus octoradiatus (assembly GCA_916610825.1). Classification (NCBI taxonomy): domain Eukaryota; kingdom Metazoa; phylum Cnidaria; class Staurozoa; order Stauromedusae; family Haliclystidae; genus Haliclystus; species Haliclystus octoradiatus. Next base: position 15,379,867 of record OU744454.1, on the reverse strand, counting down.
TGTCTGACCTTAAGATAACTTCTTGAAACATTAGGCAAATCATAAGCACTGTCACACATATATTGAGGTCACAATGACTATAGTGGTCAGTTTTTATAGAGTTCGTAACTTGTATTTCATTTCGTCATACACAGCTGGTAATGTTGAATATAATGTGTGGGCTCAAATCATAACAAATATTTTAGTCTTTCTGGATCCACGCTGTCAGATTATAAGGCATCTGTGATTGAATTTAGAATACTTTGTACTTCTTTAAAATGTTTCGCTATGAGAATTCATGAACTTTTAATTACTTTGAAGCATGATGAGATCAATTTCAAAACATAGATTGAGATCAAAAAGCATGAATTGAAATAATAAAAGAATCTTCATGATTGGAAATCTTCTGATTTTATGCTATCATTCCTGGAAATAATGACTCGGAAAGCAGCACCTTGTGAGAGCCCAGAAAGCGATGTCATGATCGGGTTATACCCCTGCGAAAAACAGTTCAGTATTCATGAACAGTTCATGAACAGATAAAGTGTATATCCCGGATATTGAGAGATTGCTTCTTTAGATAGAGAAAAATTTTCTATTCCTACATGATCTTCTTATGTTTTTTTTTGACTTTGCGCGATCATTTCTCCTTCAAAAATGCAGCCAAAGTGACAATTTTGGGTTAATTTTGTGTCTCACTCTTTTTCCTCGAACAGGAACCCGTTTATTTTCAACAAGAAGGTTTACAACGGAAAAAACACTAAACTTTTTACTTATTTGTCTCTAAATAAAAAACCACTGAACCAAATGACAATCTGCTGTCGGAATGAAATTTTCAACGTTCAGCTGAAGATTTAGAGCTATATTTGATCAATATTCAAGATCCAGGTAAAGAGATATAAGTCAAAAGTTTTTAGTTTTGGATTTTTCTCACTCAAGTGCTCACACGATTAGCACCTCTTTACGACTTCGTCTAAGCAGGTTATTGCTGCTGGTTATTGATAGCAATGGTAGCTAGCAATATTTCTGGCGTTTCGACATCGCTGTTGCCATAATCGAGGCTAAAAGAAATATTTTATGAAATTGCAAGACATAAATTACTCCCATTAACTGATATCTCCTCACTATCTTCACAAAATTCAAAAACATCCCAGACAGTAAAAAAAGTTACAAGATGTTGCCACATTTTATGTTTTGATAAGGCTGTAACTTTTCCTCAAATCATTTTGCTACTTGTCAATTGCTAAACAATCAAAACGTCGGAACAACCATAAATTGTGATTTTTTGTTGCTATCTTTCATACTAAAATGTTTTTTGAAGAAATTTTTAATTACTAAAACTTCTTATACATTAATAAAAACTTTTTGGTTTTGCTTGTTTGATTACTATTAAGCTGATATACATAGCTTGGTTAAAGTGTATATCCCGGATATTGGGAGATTGCTTCTTTAGAAAGGGAAAAATTTTCTATTCGTACATGATCTTCCTGTGTTTTTACTTTGCGCGATCATTTCTCTTTCAAAAATGCAGTCAAAGTGAGGATTTTGGGTTAATTTTGTGTCTCACTCTTTTTCAAGATTTAGAGCTATATTTGATCAATAGTCAAGATCCAGGTAAAGAGATCTAAGCCTCTAAAGTCAAAAGTTTTTAGTTTTGAATTTTTCTCACTCAAGTGCTCACACAATTAACACCTCTTTGTGACTTTGTCTAAGTATAATCGGCATAGTTGATGCGTATTAAAAAAAGTCACACACCTTCAATAACCAGCAGCGATAACCTGCTTAGACAAAGTCACAAAGAGGTGTTAATCGCGTGAGCACTTAAGTGAGAAAATCCAAAACTAAAAACTTTTGACTTTAAAGACTTATATCTCTTCACCTGGATCTTGAATATTGATCAAATATAGCTCTAAATCTGCAGCTGAACGTTGAAAATTTCATTCCGAAAGCAGATTGTCATTTGGTTTAGAGGTTTTCTATTTAGAAACAAATAAGTAAAATGTTTAGTGTTTTTTCCGGTGTAAACTCTCTTGTGCAAAATAAGTGGGTTCCTGTTCGAGGAAAAAGAGTGAGACACAAAAACGTAACTTTGATTGCATTTTTGAGGGGGAAATGCTTGTGCAAAGTAAAAATACAAGAAGAACATGTACTGATAGAAAATTTTTCTCTATCTAAAGAAGCAATCTCCCAATATCCGGGATATACACTTTAATGAAAGTTAAACATTTCCTGTGTAAGTGGATAGATAAAAAGATAAGTAAAAACCGTCTGATGAGCGCTCTCACACGAAACTCTGAGTAAGAGAGACAACCTATAGTCTTTGTTTCTATACTGCTCTGCATATCCGCATTGAGCACATCATTGATATTTTGCCACCAACAAAGTTATTAAATGAGGAATATATAAATCTTTTTGTTTGAGTTATAACAGAGTGCGAAAATTAAAGCAAATCTATAATAACATTTAAAAAAGCAATATTTAGGAAGCAGCTACCTACCAAACTCCTTTTCCTTGTAGAAATGAATTTCGTTATTGACAAAACGCAAACAAAATTCTTCGTCACAGCTCCAAACAGGTTGCCTAAAATATATTAAAGTGAAATCATATTTCCAAAGTATCACTATCATTGTGAAAGCATTAGTCGAGTTCATAAACTGTTTATAAACTGTTCATGGACTCCCAAATGTTTCATAAACTGTTTGTGAACACTTGTCCAGCTAAATTGATCAAAAATAATAAATTTGTAATTTTCATATAAAAACAAACTTAGTAGGATTTAGCGTTCTCATTAAAAAGAAGAAACGCAATGGTAATTCTGTAATTAAATCTATTTTGAGGAAGGTTTATGTAGCATAAAGTAAAAGCTTCTGTCCCAGTTGATGTTTTTTTGACTCATACTGAATTTGGATACTATTTTAATGTAGATATTTAATGTTTCTTTTGTTACGTTGTTTGTCAAAATTTATAGGAACCCCTGCGAAAAATAGTTCAGGAGTTCATGAATGAAATATTCCATGATAACTTTTTTTTTTCGATTTATCATTTACCGGTATCCACAAACCGGGTAAGCTTGCAGCTTTTTCTCACCGGGGTGGTTGGTTAATTTGTTAGTATTTTGAAGCTTGTGTGTGTTTAATAGCCGGATGCACTTCCTGACACCAACCTGCGGGCCGTGTTCCAACGCCCTAGCCACTACACCAAGGTCGCCAAGTTGGGCCATTTAACGTTGATAAACTGTTCATGAGCTCCCGGACTGTTTTTCGTAGGGAAAGATAATTGGAAAACTTTTGGATTCTGGAAAGTAAAACTTTTTCTCAGCCCCTGGATTTATATCTAGAGGATTTATATCTGGATTATATCTGGATTAACGTTATTTAACTTACCATCCATCTCTTTTCTTTTGAATAAATGATTTACACAATGATTGCGTAGCAATATTAAATATATTAAAATTAGGATTTCCTTCTGTATTTGATTGCGTTGTAAGATACGGTTCCCATGTTGCTATAAATGTATTACAAGGAGAAATAACAAGTTCAAAGACGCGATGTTGCTCAATTTCATAGATCACTTCTCTAGTTTTTGTATCCATGACAACGGTTCTGGAAAACAACAGTGTAAAAATGTGCATAGTTACAGTATTATAAAGTGACAGTTCTAAAACCAATCTCAATGTATACCTCAGCCTTAGAGCATCAGCTTAGTGAAATCGTGTCAACGTTCTTTGTACCACACACGCTTGACTTGCTCAAGTCTCACTTCTGTGTTATGCCTATCTTGATGGATTGGGAAGTGAGACTTGTGTCCTTTGAGAAATCTATTGTCTTCAAACACAGAGAAACCGCTTCAGTTTTCAGGAAGTGACGCACATAGTCTGTAGTGTCCCAGGGAGTCAATGTGCAACTTGAAGTCTTTCTCTCATCATTCACAAATAAATATGGAGCCTGAAATTTGCGAAGCTATTGAGTTTGTGAAGAGTTCTGAAACATTGATTCTTCGAAGGTTTCTTATAAAGAGAGTGACTACAAATTATAATGATTATTTACATGTAGAGCGAGACAAAATACAAACAGAATTAATGTATAAAGCACAACAACCAAACCGCAACATTGGACGGAAAAAACAAACGTTGAAGCATTTTCTTATCATCAAGTTGGCGATGTCAAAGCTGTTTTCAATGGCAGAAATGTTTCGTAGCCAATCTATAGTGATAATTGGCTCTGGCATTTCTTTGATTGATATCAAATAATGATCAAATTCCCGTTCCTGAGAAATCTCGCGAAGTCGTGATTTCTGAATATCGTAAATATTTTGTTATGATCATTTGTCGTTTGATATGTCTAACGAAAGATCAAACTATTGCTTTAAAATACAATTACTTTTCTTACTTTGTAAGATGTGAATGAACATTAAATATTCTAAACGTTTTGTAAGCATTTCAATTCAAAGAGCCTAAAATTCTTTAAAACGTTATCACCATTAGAGAACTTGCTTGTGTTGGGTGCCCCGTCTTTTTCCACATTATATGCGAGTGAACATTTATATTCAAAACAATAGAAAACAACGGCTCTCAATGAAACAACGGCTCTCAAAGGACACAAGTCCCGCTTTCCAATCATGAAAATGAGGCAGAAAAAAGAAATCGGGACTTGAGCCAGTCAACACACACGCACACACACACACACACACACTACATGACTATACGTATGAGTACGATTTTCACTATCACAATTAAAGCCAAATAGAATTACCGTTAAGCGATGTTTTAGCTAATTATATTTGGAGTTTGTGAAATATCTGAGTTTAGGCTATTCGCTCCCTTGTCTTAAAACAAATGCTGTAACCAAATCCCAAATTGTTTGTATTTGTATATCAATTTGTTAATGCCTCCCAATAAACAAGCACTTGAGCTTACGGGGTGACTCCATCTTATAGTGGTCATAATTATAGGCCTACTCTATGTTAACTTACTGCGTGCTACTTGACCAAGCCAGAAGTGATCCATCTTTGCTGAATGCCATACAGCGACATTCCCGCACAGAATCCCTACAAAATATTCAATCCAGTTAAAATAATTAAATCAAACGAATATAACGCTAACTACGGTGTAATAATTGCATCTGATCAAATTCAACATGAACCCTTTGTTAGCCAAGGATTGCGTCTGACTATCCCTTTGTTAGCCAAGGATTGCGTCTGATTAATTTGAAGTATTGCAATAAAACATTGATATCACCGTCATTCCTTATTGGATCGGCTTCAAACTTTTACAATTCAATTTTTTCAGTCGCTATACATTAGAATCAATCATTTATTTGAAAAATATTTGTTCAGTTTAATTCGCTATTCAAATTCATGAAATTATAAATTGCAGCAGAAGTAATATATTACAGAGTACGTTCAATTTAGCATATTGGTAATTTATTTGGAATTGAAGATAACTTTCCACTTACAAATATGACGATTCAACATTTCCATAATTTCCATCAGATGTTTTGAATTCTTGCAAACCCAATGTGTTTCGAGCTATAAAAAGTTCATAAAGATGATTGATATAAAATTTCGGTACTGTCAAATCTGTTATAACGAGAAACTCTATACAACATCCACCTGTCTATAGCGGTCACTCTTGGTATGTTTAAAATAGTACAGTCAATATCGCATAATACGTTATCGTTGGGACCATGAAGAAAATAACGAAATAATGCATTACATGATTAACGTAATACGCGATTTTGAAAGAACAATAGAAATAAAAACAATAGAGAGTAAACAAAAGAAAAGGTTGTGAAAATTCCACCGTAGAGTCGTAGACTTTACATCAGCGCGTGTTTTTATAAAGAAATATAAATTAAACAGCACGGTTCATAAAACTTATTTCTGAAAAACTAGCTCTAGTTAAACAACAATAACATCTTTCTGTTTTATTTACTATATAAACGAATAAAAGATGAACACCCTTTTTATTTACGTCTCAAGTTTATTTTTCAAAGTAAAATCATCTCGCTGCCTTTACCATTAAATTCTTGATTAATAAATTATAATTCAAAATCAGATATCACGCGTACAAACTACGATTCTTGCAATGTTAACATTTGAATATTTTATGAATAATTCCTGCGAAACAACATCACAACAATAACTCAGATTATTCATAAAATGTATTAGGCTAGTGTACATAAAGAGCTGTTTACAAAGTTGTGTTCATTTCCGAAAGGAAAACGATTTCCGTAGGTTCTAGCGATTTGACAGATTTAATTGTCGACACCTCAGCCAAACAAAGAATTAGATTACAATAATAATGCACTAAGCGATAAAAAACCCTCTTGGGATCAACTATCTGGAACGTAATGTGCGATAAAACGAACTATGTGATAACGTATTTTTCAATAATAATTAGTGACTTTGACAGCATTTCGGCCTGGACAAAAGTAATTTAACGTATTACTCGATAAAACGTATTGTACGATAACGTATTGTACGATATTGACTGTATATTAGTGTTTTTTATTGAATCAACCCTGTTACCTATATAAAAGTCACATGAATGCATATTTTGTTAAGTTGTTGAGGCCACCTGCATAAAGTGGTCAATTTATCTACCTGTTCATATATGGCTGTTATATACAGATTTAACTATAAAACAGGCATTTTAACCATATATTGTTTTCAGGACTATAATCTGGACCAGTGAAATTTAACTTGCACATTTAGCATTTACATAACATTAGGCTAATTAGAAGGCTTCAATATTTGCAGACAAACTCTTTTAACTTGAAAAGCATGCAAATCTGGCAAGAATATAATTTCAACTATTAACATTATGTGAACCTATGGTACAAACATCAAGGAACTCATTATAATCTTTACAAAATCGACTTATATAAGAGAAATTCTATTGACAGTTGTGTGGATCCCGTTCGAATTCTCCACATAAAATATCGGCAATAACAATATCAGATCAAGTTTGAAAAATTATATTGTTCTCTGAATTTGTAGCAAGGTTTGTATGAAATGGATTTAATGCATGCGGCAAGCTGCGCTTGAGAGATGGGTTGCGTGAACATGCTTCGTGAATTTCGTCAAATAATTTGGCATGCTACGTGGCTCTACGTGGCTCATATACTTTCTATAGTTTTCAACAAATTTGGGCTTTTTGGCGTATTTTTGAATACCGGTCCGGCACTGACTTGGCGTGGCGTAATTTTGGCGTAAATATCCGGCGTTCCAAATACCAGGATTCCACTATGGACAAGCATGGAACTTTTCAGCGAGATCTCAGGGGAAACAGCGCTGAAAAACCCCAGGGGTTGGCAATGGATATATTTGGATGCAGCCTGCAGGGGCGTCAAAACATATCTTTTAATCTGAGAATAATAGAAAATCCATCCATTTAACATCTGATTTAGGACACAAATTGCTACTTCCTTGGACCTTGGAAGGAAATTGAGATAAAAATTTTGATCTCAGGGGTGCATCTTTCATACTGAGCTCTAGTCTCTCTCTCTTCCAAGATTTGAAGAGCTTATGGAAGTCTGGAAGAAATTCAAGACGTTTAAAGAGCCATACTGGAATACCTGTTTTTTGTGCGCCGAAGATTACGCCAGCAGAATTTGCATTGTTTGAAGCCATTTTTCCATCTTTTGCGCCAAAAATCAAATTTCCAAAATTTTTCAATGACGTCATATTTATTTGGTCTCGTTTTCATTCGATTGTTGTTCTTGCTCATTTTGTACATTTGCCCATGCATTTGTCTTCTTCAAGACGTTGAATCAGCGTTGAACAGTGCAGCGTGAACCTTGCTGGCTTGTTATGTTTGTACTAAAATTTTATGTACTGAATTTTATGCTTGATTTCGACTGACCATATTCTGAGTTTTAGCTGTTCATGAGGTTATTCAATAAATTTAATGAAAGTCAACTTTATTGAAGAATGTGTGGCCCAGTGGTTATCACGCGTAGCCGTTTTGCAGAGGATCGCGGTTCGATCCCCACACCAATCAACATGTTTTCTTCATTTCTTTTTATGTATGGTTATTAAATTTGAAATTGAATCACAATTTAAATAATCTAAATTTATCAAATTTTGATTGTAATAAATGTTTCTGCAGTATTCTCCTTTGGAACGTTTTCCTATTGACATTTGACCTTGACTGCATTGTTGCTCGGGGAATATATTCCCCCAAGCACGACAAAAATGCGGTCAGGCATTTTACCACGTCACCATGAAAAATACATGATATTCATTGTAATTAATCAGCTCCCAAAGGGTTAATAGATCGAATACGCTGCATCAACCCTGTGCGCAGACGTCTAACATCACTGCTTTGTTTACAAAATATTTCATTCCGTGCTTGCGCATAACTACGGAGCCTCGAAAGAGGAGAGGTCTAAGGTGTCAGTCAATAAGGCGTACACAATGGACACTGGGCTTACACGACAGCTGCAGTCTGCTCCAAGAGTCCAACGCACTATATTGACATTTCAAGGTGAGGAGGATTTGATTTTGTGATAAAATCATAGACATATTCTTCCTTTTCATCAAGTCAATGATTTGAGCTGCGCCAACAATTTTCCTTTCAAAAACATTATTTTGCGCCACGCCAAAACAGACTGCGCCAACAAATCAGCAACATTTGCGCCGAAATGCTGGCGCAGCATCGTGGCGCTGCGCCGAAGATCTTCGGCGCAACATGCCACTTTTCCACTATGGTTAAATAAAGAGATTTTGAAAAATCGAAATTTCCAATTCTAGAAAATCATAAATTTAACAATCTAAATAGAGTATATAAAATATTTTTCAATAATAAACACAATATATGTTTTGTTATATGTCACTACTTATATCTGTATCGGACAATCAAGTCCTTTCTCGGTAAAAATAGTCAAGAAATTATGAAATACTTGCAGAACTCACCATACAGCGCTGGTAGCTTGTCCGCCATGTTGAAGATCAGAGAGAAACCCTTTTAGATTCGTGAGCTTTATTTGAAGAACTCGATGACGTCGCATATTCTCTTCCTGTCGTAAAGCTTACTCAACATCAGAAGTAATTTTGTTGTTGCTAAGAGAAGCTAGTCTTTCATCTACGATAACATTCTTAAAAAGGTATTAACTCTAGCCTTCCGTTGTTTAAAGATGAGTTTAGTTGGTAGTTTATCAACATATTGTGGTCTTAATGTTATGGCGTGCTGTTTGAGAGGCCGTGGATACGAAGCACAACCAAAAGACGCAACTTTACACGTCGTTGGAAATGGAAATGCGCCTCAAGTAATGCTTGATACTGGACATATGGGTAAGTTTAATATATATTTAATACGATAATAATATTTCAGCTTATTTTATAAGTTATGAAGTTTCAAGTAGATTCAAAATTAAGCGAAAAAATCTCTAATTAAAATGTTGAACAATTATTGCAAGGAGCTTTGGCTAGGTAGGATAATCAATCGATAATTTGTTTCTCATATCGAAAATATCTTTTTATTGAAATGTTTAAGACATATTGAAAATGCTTATTCATGCCATAATCACAATAAAATGGCCCTAAAATGACAGTAGCTAATTGTGTGTCTTATATCTAATATGAAAGTCTGACGTGTGAACAATTGAGTATTTTGAGTTTCAGTCTCCAATCAATTCAAAGACATTTGATCAATCCTTTCATTTTTGTTACGATTCTTGCGGTTATAATTCAGTTCTTTCAAAACAACAGATTATAATTTCATCCTTGTAAATTAAAAATTTATGTTGCACCTATCTTGGCCAGATGTTTTGAAGACCTACATCATTTTAGAATTGCGTATTATGAAATTATTTTTTGAACTCATCAAAGTTACAGTAGACCTACATGATGTTATGGACATGGACTCATATACAGGCATTACTATTAGCCTACAGACTTACTTTATCGACTGGCAAACCAAATGATCAGTGGAATACTCTCCAGTGTGCGACACATACCTGTCTTGTACGTTTATGTGCTGCTACCTTGCTATTTATTTATCAAATAAATATGCTAAGCAGTTATTAAAGAGACTCAAATGACCAGCATCCTTTGTTTTGATTTTGAATACTGTGCACCTATTTCAAAATACTCTCACACTTATGTCAAATAGCCATGATGTAGCTTCTGCCTTTTCTATTTGGTTACAGTACTTCTTATTTTCGCATATTGATTTAGGGTGCATACGTAGGCTATAGTAACGTTGTAAATTGATATTTAATTAATGTATGGCTATGTAGTGATGGTAACCGGCGTCCAAATTACAATTCGAATCCCTATTGTTAATTAAAACTATTTGAATATTAATCGAATACTCTATTATTTAAGAAAACAATATGGTTCATTGTTCGCAAACAATGGAACCAGCTTCGCTCACAAGTTATTAGAATCTCATTTTGAATTTTCTTAATCCCCGTTTTGTTATCGGACAACATAGTATTCTTTTCTTTTTTAAAATCATCTTGTTTTGCCGTTTTTATACTGTTTATAATAACTTTTTACTATTCGGATAATCGCTATTCGGTTACCATCACTATGGCTATGTAGGCTATGGTAGAATGAAAATTCCCTTTCACCATAAATCTACATCAAGTGAGATAGATGACACATCATTCCTTCTTAAAAAGCCAATCTCGTGAAAAAAAAGCTTTCATCTTTTTTAAGTCCATAATAAATGATGATGATGATGATGATAACAAATCAGTCAATGCGTAGCTTTCTTTAAATTACTAAAAATTGCATATTTATAAAACTAGATGTGACACTAAATTTTGATTTGAATCATCCATGTTTAGCATACAAGTCCTTGAACATTTTTTCAAATACGTTATTCCATGTTCGAGAATCTTTATTCAATTTCTTCGAAACACAGCATTGCTATAAGCTAATCTGTATATCCCCAAAGTTAATCTGTATATCTTTATACAAATAGCATATCCTCCTCTTAACCAATCACAGCTCAGGAAATAATTTAACAGTGTCATAATGTAATATATTTATTATTTCCAGGTAATGAATGCGTTATTGTTAAAAATGGCACCAGGATATGCGGCACTGGTGGTGCTCTTGCTAATGCGCCACTGCATCAAGACAAATCTTATTTCGAAATGAAGATTCAATCCTCAGGTAAGTCTTTGTCCTTATCATAAGAAATCATTTTTGTAGCCTTTAAAAAAATATTTCTCAAAATGTTGCAATTTGACTTTTATCAACAGTGATTATTATTACTAATATTGACACTACAGTTTCTTAATCATCAGAATGAACATGACATTGTTTCAAATGATTTGTTTGATTGAATCTAATGACAAATGCTGTTGATAACAATGAAAACTGTAAAAACAATATTCCGACAGAAAAATGTCAATCCGACTTGATCTGAAAGCAGAAAGTTCAATCTGCAGATCAGCTCAAATTAGGATTCGGGTCTATTTCGCACACGTTTACTACTGACTGTTAGTTGCCGCACCAAAGTTTTATACTGGAGTTAATGCTTTGTACTCAGCGTTATATTTTTTCATCAGGAGCCTGGGGTATTGGCATTTCAACTGATTCGTGTAATTTAAGTGATCTACCACTTGGCAAAGATAATCAGAGTTGGATATTCCGATCAGACGGATCAGCCAATCATAATAACAACACAATTGATAAAGTTATCATTTCATCTGAAGAAGGTTCCATTATTGTAAGTACTGTAACAACCGATTAATTTTCAATTCTATGCAGTGTCTGAATGTTGTGTAAGCGCAATAATATCGTTGTCCTGGGGCATCCCAAAATCATAATAGTTAGGGGGTTGTGATATTAACTGAATTGAAATAGTTTAGATTGATAGAAACCGGTTTTCAAAAATTAGTGATAAGAAAAAGATCGCGATAAGCCATTTGTATTTCCAAGTTTCATTTCTTCCACAGCAAGAACAGAGTTCAATACAAAGGGCTTAATACTAAATAATTTCACAATTTTAGGGGAGGATATTCCCAGATGGAAGAGCAACCGGACTTCATATCTGATTAACTGTGGTTCAAATCACCGCAAGGTCAACTCAGCCTTGACTTTATCTAAAACATCAAATGAGTACAATCTAGGGATGGCGAATGGAATGGTCCAAAGGAAATTGCATTGTGAGTGGCTGCAGCTCATCGTTGCGCATTGACAGTCGAGTCATAGCTGTCATGAAATCTGTTGGAAATGATCTGCAGTGTCTTGGCTAGCCTGCTTGCAGACTCTCTGTAAATTGGAAACTTAGTAAAACAGTAGAAACATGTTGCAGCTGAGATCAATAAAGAGCATTGACAATCATTTCTCTTGACAAAAAAGAGCCACTGATCTGGAAATAGAATAGTAGCAGGGGCGCGTTAGGTAGGGCGATACCCTTACAATTACAACTTAACAAGATATCAAATAGAATATCTACAACGTCTCAAATTCTTTATTAGTCCTACTACTTAACATAATACCATGATACTCATGATATCATAATATTCATCAATACTGCTAGTTTCTTTAAACTCTTCAAACTCAAATAAAAGTATGTTTCACATTACTGTTTTATTATAGGGATGCAGTTTTGATCATGTGGAAGTAAATTTCTTTTTAAATGGCAAAAACCTACACTGTCCAATCAGAAGTATCAGAGGAACAGTATATCCGGCTGTGTACGGTAAGGAGGAAATCAATATCTATTATTTTCAGACTTAGTTACAAACTTATTAACCCAACCCCGTTGTCACTAAAGAGACCTATTCTCTGTCAATTAACCCACTATATACATACAGCAATCAAAACCACAATTAATCCTCTGTTTTATTAGCTATGGTAATATTCAAATAATCACCCTTCGGTGAAAAAAGTCCATGAACGTAGAATTGCCGAAATTTTCATGAACACTGAACCATCAATGAATATTTCAGGAATGGTTTGTGAACAGTTCATTCAGTTCATGAACATGAAATTGCCCAGTTTTTATCAAAGTTCATGAACACATGAACTCTTTTCACATCAGGAATTAACATCTTATGGGTCCTGTGTTCCTTGCGGTTCTATGTCAATTAATCTTCCATCATTTCTTGCGCTAGTCGTATGCTCTTCTTGTATTATGTATTCTTGTCTTTGTTATTTATTCTAGTTGACGATGGATGTATTATTGACATCAGTTTTGATCATTTCACATTTCCGCCACCGCCTGGATTTCAAAAAGTCATGTTTGAAAAGTCATTATTATAATGTTGTAAGTCGGCTAGTTAGGCAATTAACATCTTTTATATAAACCGAGATAAGTCATTAGTTGGGTTTTACATCATTGGTTGGTTTACGTAATTTTAACTACCTGACAAGGAATTACTATCCTGGCAATGCAATGCAATAATATACAATCACTTACGATAGCAATCAAAGACAGCCATCGTCGATAAGATTGGAATGATATATAAACGTTGACGATCTTGGCTCGAGAAGAAATTCATGTCATTTATAATAGCAGTTGACGACAGACAGACAATAAATACAATTATTATGAAACATCTACATTCTACAACAATGAAATCAAATTTCAAATAAATTTCAAATATCACAAATAAATTGCAAATGACGATATGCAAATATTCAAATAAAAAAACACATAAGATATCATTATGCTATAAACTATATGTATTTCATTAAGTTCAATGGGATAGTTATCATAGCTGCATGATGTATTTAGAAGCTACATCAAATTGTACATTATTATATTGCTAATTTTTCAATGTCAATTTTATATACTTGGAAATCAAGACGTTGAAAGTCTAATATAATTAAAATGATTTATTTTTATATACTCTCCAATTTCTTTTTTCTAATTATTCATCTAATATATAAAATATGAAGTCAAAAATCAGACAATCATTTGAGATTCTTCACTTCATATTTTATATATTATTCAAAGCTTTGCTGTAAAGCATTGAGCCCTATGTTTAATCAGTAAGACAGCTCAAAACACATTAATTGTTCATCTATAATTATTTGTTGCTTGACCGGAAAAGTGGAAAAAATATTCTCATCCACAAGCGGGTCCACGAGTGTCTACAAGTCTACCATATGCTTTTACCGCATTTTATACCAATACATGACTATTCCAAAAACTTATCTATAGATGCGAGAAAGTCTGTGTGTGTTGTCCAGTTTTTTGCTACTTTCTCGGTCAGTTTTAGGTGAGATATAGGTATTATTAAAATCCTTATTTTCCAGTCCTGCTTCAGACAGGAAGCAATATATTTATTCTGTCTAGCATGGCAAAAGCAAATAATATACTAAATATTTCAAAATCAAAACAGGGGTGTGAAAAACAAATCAAAGGACAGATCATTTGGGTGTGTAGTTAACTGATCCCCAAGTCCCATTTACTTTGATATGCCACATTTGGATGATTTGTGAGTGGTCACATACAAAATATCAAAATCGTCATAGTGAGAAATGAGACAATTCAAGATGTGGAGTTCAAGTTGATATCATCTCTCTCAGTTTTGATGATCTTTTACCGTCGCCTATCATTATTCCATATTTGTCATTTGATTTTATCAAGATCTAACACTAGTATCGACGTTGATAAATATTGAATAATACCTACAAGAGAGAGAGAGAGAGCTATAGTCTGTGGAATTGACCAATTGTATAAATAAATGTCTATTATTATTTCAATTTTCATTATAAGTAACAAAACGTTAGATGGATAGACACAGTTCACCTTGTCTACTTCTTGGCGTGTAGTGTACGGTGTACAGAAATTTGCTTCAATAGATTTTATCAATGGAATGGTGAATTAAATACCAAGTACCGTATTGAGATTGTCAAAATAGATCTTCAGGCAAGTCCTGACAAGATAAAACCGCTTGTGATCAAACTCAAAGTTCAAAGCGGAAGAATCGTTTTTCCGATCTCAAATTTTAATCAAATACTAATTTTGCGATACATGCCATCGATGATAATAGAACTGGAATATATCTCCGTTTTGTTGTCAAATAAACATCGTTTATCGTCGATTTAATTTAGAATTGAATACAATATATTTTGGTAATCGCGATGTTCGATTTCCTCTGTTGTGAATGGCATATCAACACATGATCGATTTCCCGCCACAATGAAAGTCTAGCACTTTGGGACCTGGGACTCGCTTTCACCCAATTATGCGCATGCGTTCAATAGAGGAAGTGATGAAATTAACCAATCAGCAATGAGATCTTGCTCCCACCGCGAAGCTCGTTTGCAAAGAGCCGATCGACCGTTCTGTGATGATGTGCTGGATTTAGTATTATAAATGGCAGTTTAGCTTAGCTTTTGTTTTTATTCACAATAAATGTTAAAGTACAACATTCAACTATCTAATATCAAATTTAATATCTTGAAAAGTAATATTTTATGTCAATAAATCCTGTGGCTCATGTGATGTTTATATATTCTCATTTTATCCAAATATTAAACGTGCTTTGGCTGTCCATGGCTGATTGAGAACTTTGTTGCTGAAGGATAAAGGTGTTTAATTTCGATGTTAATATTGGAGGATTTATTAACAATCTTGCACAATTAAATGTTTATGCGTTAAGAGGAAAGTCAGCATTTTATGATGGCAAACCCTGGAACAGCGTTAACGAAATTATGGAATGGAACTGACGTGGCTCGTGGAGGTAATTGAACGACAGGATATATAGCCATTTCACTTATGTTTTCAGAAGCCAACGGTACTAAAACCTAGATGTTATGTCATATCCAAATACTGGTTGATTCGTTTCATTATTTTCTATCAAATTTCTTTGGTGGTTGTTTTTGACACTTTGGTATTCAACCTTTTGTTATGGAACTTCTCTAATACAACACACAAAATGCATTTTCGATTCACCGGTTTGCAGCTATTAATATTCTAATTCCTACAACTCTTACTCGCATTCTATTTTAAACTTCACCAAGTTCTTTCCTAGTTCAAAATATTAGAGATTGTCTTTCGGTGCATTGATTTTTGTCACCGGAATAATCATCTAGCTTCGTGCTAAACTGCTGTTGACTTGTAAACTCTTTGTTTAATCTGATGAAGGTTTGGCCTGCCTCGTGATATCCACATTATTTTTCAGGTAAAACTAATGACGTTGAGAAGCCAAATTCAAGTAACGAAGAAAGTAAAGAATTAAAACAATTTTATCGTGATAATGGCTTGGGTTCGGTTGCTGTCGAGGTAATCTTCAAATAGATATATTTGTTTACCTTGAAATACCAAAAGCGTCCCGCTCAGTATTCAACAAACCAATCACTAAACCATGGTTTAAAATGTTGTGACATCTCAAGTAAATATTACTTTCTTGTCAAAACATTTCCAAACTGTAATCATCTTGATTTATTTCCAAACAGATATGTATCAGTTTATATCCATGCAGTTTATTGTACACTTTCAAAAGACAAAATTCGTTTTGAAAACTAAACTAAATTTGCTCACACCCCACATTTATTCGTGATTGATTGAATGCCCTTTTAAGATAAACACCTATTTTGAAATACAGAGATATTCTTAAGAAGACTTATCTGCAATGCTTATCTAATGTTACTTTTGAATTGAAACACACTGTTCAAAACATTAACAGTATCGTATTACACTTTATTAGTTGATAATGGACTAGTCCCATAGAGAAGTGATATTTCTCATGCTATAACACACACCTCAATCTTAGATATTGAAAATAATGCATTGTACCCGTTCTTAGTCATACTTTTCATACTTTGAGACTGAAAGCCAAATTCTGGTGCAATATTGCGCAGGTGGATTATGTGGTATTTTCTGTACACAGGATTATTTCTAATCTGAGCCCATTTCTATGAGCTATGGAAGAAGTATCAGAACTTGCAGCATCAGAACTTGCCATTGTTCATGAGGGATCTCCCCAGTTTTACTCGGCCTACATTGAACCAAATAAAATAATTGCTACAGCCCTATCAAATTCACCCATGCCACTCTTTTCGCTGAAAGCACTGCACCGTTCCAAAAGGTTTCACGGCAGATATGCCACGATTGTCAATGTGCAGCGATGCACCGCAGCTACTCACAATGCGATTTCCCTTGGACCATTCCATCCACCATCCTTAGATTATACTCATATTGTGTTTTAGATAAAGTCAAGGCTGAGTTGACGTTAAACCCAGCAATGCAAGTAGCTCCTTGCTAGTGATTAATAAGAAGCAAACAGTATATTTTCTTACATTATATACAAAACAGAAAGCAAAGTAGAAAATCGAAACAGTACAATTTGTCTCTCACCGTCAATAACAAATTATGCTATGCTTGCTGTCGTATTACTAAATTTCCTAAAATATATTTCTGTATTCACATCATAAAAACACACAATTTTAGTATTTTATAATCATTATAATTTATCATATTTAAGGCGGGATTGTTGCCATCTGAAAAGAACATTGTTACACTCGATCCATCGTCAATTGTTGCATTAGAGCAAGTGGCTTGTTCAGGTAAGCATGTAGGAACCTTACCTTCCTGAACCATCTAGAACATTCTAGAACATAGGAGAACCTACATGACTCCCCGCATGACTCACAATGACCATGCATGATCTAGCAGCTTCTAGCATTTATCTAAACACTATAAATACAGTAAATGAAAACTATGAAAACTATGAGAACTTAATGTACAGTCTACTATCAACATGTCAACTTGGAATTGATATTATTATTCATAAGAAGAAATATATAAATCAATTCAACATACGTTGTTATTATTGTTTCTTCAATATAATTCTACAGTTCTCATCAATCATTATGAAATTGCTTGTTATGGTGTATTTCATTAATCAATAGCGATGCTGCTTTATCATTGAGATTAACATTGAGTACCGGTATCACCTTTCAATATCCTTTTTGTTCTTTCCCTTTCAAAGAAAAATAAAATTTTTTCAATATCGGTCTTGGTTTTTAAAGTTCTCTCCAGAAAACATATTTTTTAATTTGCTCATTGTACTCAAAACAAAGCACTGTGTTGATATGTTGCTAGCCATCATTCGATATTGGCTGTCATCCTGGCAGTCAGGATTTCAGGCTTGGGGAACTGACGAAAACTTATTATCTTAAGATGACATCTTAAGCAGGATCTAAAAACTGTGTATTTTCTCAAATCATTAATTTATTATTTGTTCAAGGTCTTACAAATTTATCTGCAATCACTGTCAAGGTGACTTCAACAAATAAAAGCAATGGCACACAAAACGTATCGATTGGAACACCAATCATTCTGACACCATCAATGCTATTACCAAAGGTATCATAGAATATCAAATTATATTTATTCATTTTATAATCGTCAGCGCTATATACTATCTATATAACACGCACAAATTAACACAGAAATTTGAGAAATATAAAATTCCTATATTTACTTGAGCATCGATTAAAAACAAAAATAAAATGTCTTATTGTAGTGATCCAAATTTTTCCCAGAGACCAGGGCTTGTTGTTGGTTGTAGAGAGGCGCAAAGATCAAAAGTTTGTTATTTATGAGTTGTGAAACAAAGATCACATGTTTGTTTCTCCGCGTCTCTCGTAAATATACTCTCAAGTCTGGAGATGCTTGAAGATAAGAACATATTTGTTTGGAGGTGAAGAGTCTATACAGAAAGTTCCAAATAACACTACATATCATTACCATAATCATTCCTAGTTTAAATAAATCCAATTTTTGTTGATGTTGAAATTGATGTCCTTCGTGGGCTATATTTTAAAACATTATGTGATAAATGGCGTCAATAATACTGACATTATTTACAACAAATTGTTCGCATCTACATTAAATCAAGAAATATTTTTTATTTGCAAACGTAGTTCATGAACATACCAAAATGTATTTTTGGAATTAAATTACATTTGAAGATGTCAATTCATCTTCTTATTGCTAATTTCTTGTTAATTTATTAATTTTGTTGCTAGAATCAAACACCAACAAGACCGCAGCTAAGCACAATGCCAAAGACACCAAATAGCGTCACACCGACAATCGCCTCTCCGAGTCCATCTTGGACAGGGTCAGTATGCTAAAATTTGAAATACAATTGTATCCTATCCAGTATGTAGCATTAATATAAAATACATACTCTTTAGTAATGGAAGATGTTCGCCAAAGTATTATGAGTGGTGTATGAGCACCCCCAATTGAGGATCCAAGATCAACCTTGTCTCTTCGCTTGGGAATGCTCTCACAGCCTGATTTTAAAAATTATTATGCAAGGCCTTTTCATTATATTCTATAAAATTTTTAGAGTAACTTCTATAAAATAGCAAAATCGTAAGTGGTGTGTCTTCATTCTCAGTATTGTAACGTGAACGTTTTTAGCGTGATATCGTCGTTAGACTGACATATGTCGTTGGAAGCTCTTCTTATAAATGATTTTCCTTGCTACAGCAGCACAACCTGAATACTTGATTTTAATCTGTTACTTCCTGTTAGGAAATCATTTGGACAAAATTGCTGATTATTTTAATCCTTTTTTTCCACAAACTTTAATTGTTCATGGCACAATGGCTTCTGACAAAAATTGCAGAAATAGTTTTGGTTAGTGACATGGTCCGACAAAAGGTTCAGCCTTCTGGAATCCTAGCGGCATTTCAACTTTTTCTTCTGAATTTTCTTGTTGAGGTTTGACCAGAAAATCATTAAAACATCAATTTTCTTCTGAATTTTGTCTAGCCTTCCGGGATCTAGGATCCCAGGATCCCCACTTTTGTCGGACCCTGGTTAGTGACGTTAGGGATGTTAAGTAGTAAATTTCATTTGCTAGAAACTGTAATCCAATTGTTGGCTAAATTCGATGCTAGGGCCTTCCTACTTTATCATATTACTTGTTAGTAGTTTGCTGTTCAATTAATCTGATCTATTCTTTTACTTTCTAGTGGTACTCCAGCTCGAAAACGAAGAACTGATGTTCTTGATTCACTTGAAAACGATAGGTACAAGATTAATGAAATTGTTTTTACTTGCCATCTTCTGAAAAAGAGTTAAAAAATAGCTTATTTCAGTTGATACATATTTCTTTTCCACAGTAAACGACGTCGCACGCCGAATCGATCAAATGAAAAGGGTGGTAAAGGTTTACGGCATTTCTCCATGAAAGTATGTGAGAAAGTCCAGCAAAAAGGAACTACAACGTATAACGAGGTTTGTTTACAATTCTAATGATCTATGTAATGTAATGGCAAGTTAACAACGTAGTGATTGAATTATTGTTATCATTATATCACATTGTCAAACAGCCCAAAAGGGTATCCGCTTTGCCAATGATTGTCTTCATTATTGTCAAGTCTGGCCCACCTAGATTTATATGCACGACAAATATAATGTCTTCCTAACATCACATATTACTGACACACAAATATTTCAAGACTAAAAGTCTGTACAGGATTTTTAGACTTTTAGATTTCAGACTATTTCAACCATTGTGAACTCAAGTTTCTGCATTTTCCCCATTGAAATCCATCACAATAAAAATTGAAACACAGTGAAACCTGTATATAACAGCCAGATACGAGAGGTAGATACATTGACCACTATAGACAGGTGGCCTTTATATGCAGGTTTGATTCAATAGAAAATACTATTTTGGACATTGCAAGAGTGACCACTACAGACAGGTGGCCGCTGTATAGAGGTGACCATTATAACAGGTTTGACTGTACAACACTTTTCTATTGTTTCATTTAACGGCGGCCCGAAGCGCAGTCGCTTAAAAGGAGTGGTCACTATGACAAGTTTGACTGTACTTGATTGTAAATGTATTTTATTTTTGAGTTTAATTGTTAAAAATCCTTCGTTTTTCCTGAAAAGTGCAGATAATGTTATTGTGATACAGTAACTAGAGATCAAAAATGGCTTGGTAGATAAATAGCTGAATACGTACTGGTGTTTTATTATTTGTCAAGTCAGGCTTATCCTTTTGATCCTGCGCTATTAGTTGGCTTCAGTAGAATCATTCTCTGTGTACATTTTTTTCCTTTTATTACTGTTAAACATACTCCATCAATAGTGGCATAATGATTTTCTATTCAGGTCGCAGATGAACTAGTGAGAGAATTTAGTGAGACAGAGAAGCAAACGTCATTGATTGTAGACCAGGTAAGCCCTAAGTCTAGAATCACATGCTTCGGGACCAGGGTTTTGAATATAAGCATTGAATCTTGGAGAACTTCAGGTGAAGCATATTTTTTTTAAAAAGTGGGAACATGCACATATCACCCGCTTTCACCCAGGACTACAAAATCAGGCCCATGGTAATGCTTCAGGCCAAAAAAAAAACAGAAAATGACTTGAATATGACCTTGTAGGCCGGAACATATTTTTATCATACTTGGTTGTCATCTGTTGAATCGACACTTTGAAGTTAATATGCTTTTGTATTGTTTTCCTCTCATGTCTTGCCAGTTTATTGCACATTGTATGGAAGATTGATTGATTACAAATAATCAAATATTTAACATGTTCTGTGTACAATAAAATACCTTATGTTCGTTATTATCATTTTCAATGATACAAACTATGAATGCAGGCACAAGTAATCTTGCGGAAGCAACTAAGCTTATTTCCCCGTTTTCTATCAGTTTTAAAACAATAGAAATTCACTGAAAACAGTTTGTTTGCTATAGTTTCAGCAGTATTCAAGGCGATTTCCTCTCTTTTGACTGACCTTGAATTTCATGTCGTCTGTGAATGCCAGGATGGTTGGTTTTTTCAAAATTCATCAAGCAACATATATTTGATGAAATAGAAATGTTCATTGATTTTCTATCGTTTAGTCTTATGATCAAAAGAATATCAGACGAAGAGTTTATGATGCATTAAATGTGCTTATGGCTATGAATATTATAACGAAAGAGAAGAAGGAAATTAAATGGGTTGGTCTACCAACTAATTCAGCGCAAGAATGCACACGGCTAGAGGTATGATTTATCCAATCAATGATACCAGAGAAATGCAGTTAGCATCATACACTGTTGAACTTGACAGTTTCCAGCATTTGTTGTTTGAAATATATTTCAAATAAATCAAATCTTTCTACTTTGATGTCCAATTTCTCTATCTTGGAGCCACACTTATGACAAACTATTTCTTGTCAAACTGATTATTATCAATTAAAATCAATTACATTCCAAAGTGTGATGTTTTGATTATACGTTATTGGTAGTATACAGTGAAACCTGTATATAACGGCCAGCTACGAGAGGTAGATTAATTGACCATTATAGACAGGTGGCCTTTATATACAGGTTTGATTCAATAGAAAATATTATTTTAGACATTGCAAGAGTGACCACTATAGACAGATGGCCGCTTTATAGAGGTGACCGTTATAACAGGTTTGACTGTAGTGTGTTATTCAACCTCGTTTGAATTTGTATAATCTCCTTTTTCAATTTGTTTAAACTGCCACTGAACTTGGTGGATACATACCTGCATTGTGAATTTCAAATTAGGGATGCACCAAAACGTCGTTTCGGCCGTCACCGAAATAATACAGTTTCGGTTTTTTTAGCCGAAATTCCGGCCAAAATTTCGGTTTTATTTCGGCCGGTTTTTGTCCTCTTGTTTTGAATATTTCAACCAAATCTGAGTTAAAATCATTTATGCTACATTGGAATGCAAAACGTTTTTGAAAACAAAGTAAGTAACTAGCTGCCTAGCAACACAAAATAAATAATGATGCTTTTCCTGGTAATTTTCAGATCATGTGTTTAGATCATGCCATGACAAACGATTTTATTTCTCCTCGATCTACTAGTATTTCCTTTTGCCTTGTGAAGAAATCCATTATGGATAACACTTGTTTTCATTGAGAACAATAAATAAACAATTAAATTAATCCACTTGTTTCTTCACATCATTGATTTAATTTTATTGCAGAAAACAATACTCTAAATATTATATATTAGTCAAAAATAAATACATCCAGACATAATTTTATGAAAAACAATCATGGCCGAAATTTTTTGACCACATGGTCAGGTGAATTTTTGAAAATGAGGCAAAACTTGATGATGGCTGCGATCGGCAAGAATCCTTGTTATTTTCCTATCGAAGACTTTATGGTGCATTGAAAGAAATATAGAATCGAACATTGTCTTAATTTAGATAACTAAACATGATTATTGGCTACATTTTACTTGTTCAAAAAAAAACTGGCCGGAATAACCGAAACAACCGAAATTGAAGGTCAAATTTCGGCCGAACAAACCGGAAATATTTCAGCCGAACCGAATTTCGGTGCATCCCTATTTCAAATCCTTTTTATATTTGTGTTGTTGGATGTCTAAAGAATAATGATTTTGTGTATGTTTTGCGATAGGAACAAAAACAAGAGATGGTTGAAAGAATAAAGCAGAAACAACAACAATTACAAGAACTTGTCTTACAGGTATGTGTATGTTGGTAGTAGGCTAATTCACAGATGGTCTTTTTTAGGATAATTCAACCTTTATCAACTAATATTTTATTATGAATTTATCAAATTACCTCGTTTATAAAATAGCATGAAAAATACCCTTGGGAAATCTCCTTGATTATAATTGATCAATAGATTTTCTGACACATTATTACACAGGATTACTGGTGTTGCGTTGTATCACTATCGCAATCAAAACTGTTTACATTTTGATGGAATTCTGTTTGTATTACAAATTAAATAAATATTTACAAAATGTGCCTATCATGTCACTTCTCAATTGCAATTGTTTTCCAAGATACTTAACGATTGTCTTGCACTATCTATTGTCACATGTTTTATAAACCAGTGACAAAGGACTACCAAAAACTAGTAGTTGAGATCAATCAATGGGCAATTCTCTTGGCTATTTTGTAGATAATCTAAACATGGTAAAATTTTAAAATTTGTACTCTGTAATCAATTGTTCTTTGTATTCAACAGCAAGTTGCGTTCAAAAGCTTAGTGGAACGAAACAAGACAGCGGAGAAAAAGAATGGTCCGCCTGTTAGCAACTCATCGATACATCTTCCTTTCATTATTGTAAACACAAGTAAAAAGACGGTCATTGATTGCAGTATTTCAAGTGATAAGTAAGATTTATTTTTTGCTATGGCTAGCTCCTTGTCCATTTTCTTTTATATCTATATATCTCAATCCTCTATACCCACGACCTTATAACATTAAGGTTGTGGATTTGCCTCTTTGTGGGTTTTGATTTATCGTTGAAACGAGGTCATCGCAATGGAGGTGTTTGTTTACAAAACTTGCGAGAGATGTCAAGAAATATTTCTTGTTTCATATATGAAAATCAATCCCCTATACATTGATTATATCATCATATGGCAAAGATCGAATTAGACTGAGGATGAATGAATCCCTTACTTATAAAAATTCACATGAATGATGAACTTAATTAACGTAATAAAAAGATTTGTGTGGGCCTTGTGATCGATGATTCATCGATCTTCAATGACGTACCTATACACAATAATACAGTAATAATTTATAAACAAGCTATTTTACCTTTACCCTAGAGATTAGATGTCAGAGGCAATAAATATTTTATTTTAAGTTCTATTATTGCACAAACTGGGAAGTAGAGTTGAAGTATATATTGAAAATAACTGCTTCGTAGCTGTCTCATAATCGACATCAAAGGTTGAATTTAATAGTGTACTGTATAAGATGTGTTGCTTAGTTCCTATTCTAAATTGGAACATAATTTATCGTCAACAATTTTTGGGTGTATCGAACAAAATACGCATTTATTAACGAATATGATGAGTGGATGTAATTATGATGATGGCAAAAATTATTTTGCAAATCCTATAAAAGGCGACCTCATCATCGTAAAGAAACAATAAGCTCCGCTTGGCAGAAAGAATTGGACCAGTATAAAGGAGATGGTGGTGCTGCAGGAGGTGCAATATGGATTTGGATTGGTAGTCAAGGTCGTGTTCCAAGTATTGTAGACAAAGCAAAAAAAAGAGATTGACAGACGAGCCGCAGCAGCAAGACCAAAACAATCTTTCTTTGGTGAGTAAACAATTACATTGAATTGCTAGAGTGACTCTACAATATCCAGTTGTTTCATATATGCAGTGAGTAGGATTTGTATGCCATACTTCACACAGCTGTATAGTAACTATAGTAACTACTTGTATATATGGACCACCTTTATGTAATGATCTCTCATAGCTGCGGCGTTGGTGTAGTGGTTAGGGCATTGGACCACGGCCTGCAGGGTCTCTGGTTCAATCCCTCTCTGGAGCACTATAGGTTGGCACCAGGAAGGGCATCCGGCTATTAAACGCACACAAGCTTCAAATTACTAACCAATTTAGCCAACCACCCCGGTGAAAAAAGCTGCCAGCTTACCCGGTTTGTGGATAAATGATAAATAAAAAATAAATAAAAAGCTGTTTCATTGTTCCAAATGAACTTAGTTGAAGTTTAAAGTGAAATTTCAGATTTCGGCTTTCATCAACATCACTGTAATTATGTTCAATTATTACCAGGTCATTACTAATATTTATTTCTATAGCCAAAATGACCTATTGCCAAGTTCAAATTAAGCAATGACAAATATCTAAATAGAATGATCATATAACTCCCATGTTGCATAAGATATAAAGTTACAGTATCGTCAATAGTTGGCTGATGTTATGTTTCTAAATTCATACAACAAATCTTTGCATCAAATGCAATAACATTTGCTAGAGGGAAAATGTTAAAAATTCTCCCATTTTCAAATTTCAACAAAATAAACTATCCAGACTGTATAACAACCAACCAACCAACCAACGATATTTAAGAATGTTGATCACTATAAAAGAGGGACCGTTACGTTCAATATAGATTAGATTGACATTTCAGTTCTTTAATATGATTGATTTTCTTTCTTACCTTCCAGTCAACATCAACATCATCTGTAAAAGAAAGTGAAAAGTCAAACATTTCAACTTCATCAGCCACAATAACAACACCAAATGTAACACAACCTGACAAGTTATTGAAGGTTGTTCATATTCTAAAAAACTTGGACGAGCCAGCTGGTTGACTGTGAACAAAGCAAGTGGCCCTGGGGCTATGGAGAGTTGCGGCCAATGGATAGAGGCTTGCCGTCCTGAATCAGCCTCCTCAATGGCCAAAATAGAAAATTTATCTGACTTATTGCTTGATACCAGTGGATTTTCATGGCTTCCTATAAAGGGACGATGCCCTTTTTGCACTAATGCTGCCACAACAATGATTAAGCAGCTGGGTTCTACCAAATTAATTGTATTCATACCATGGCCCTATAAAATGATATCGGCAAAAATGATTTTAAACAACAAAAAATGTGGCAAAATGTAGAGAGCTCAAAACCTTCAATATCTATAGACATTACCATACAATGAACAATTAATGCTACCTGCAGTCAGTGATGTGAGAAATACTTTTGAAAAGTAATAAATTACATTACAAATTACTTTTCCTCAAAAGTAACTAATTCCATTACTAATTACTTCAGCCTAAAAAGTAATTGATTACAATTACTAATTACTTTCCCAAAAAAAAGTAATTAATTACTAATTACTTCATGATTACTTTAACTTGTGAAACAAAAGATATTGCCTCTTTTTCGATAATGACATGTCTCGTTTTGACAATCATGGCGGCCATCTTGTTTTCTTACGAAGGAGAACGATCGATTTAATAATATTAATTTAATACTATTAATTTAATGATACCAAGACCGAATAATATGTAATAAAACGAGGAACAGGTGAAAACGAAGACTGGAAAAACTGTAAATACTTAGGAAGCCTTTTAGATACAGATAAAGATATAAATAGACGGAAAATACTAGCGATTAATTCATACAATAAGTTAAAATATATATTTGAAAGTAGAAACTAATACTAAAATGAGAATATTCAGAACGCATGTGGAAAGCATATTTTTATAACTGTGAGTTATGGACTTGTACAAATAATCATGAAAACACTATCGATATATTTCAAAGAAAACTGTTACGAAGAATTTTAAACTTAACATGAGAAGACAAAACCACAAACACTACACTATATAAAATGTCTTATCAGTCACCTTGGAGCCTTGAAGTAAAAGCCAGACGACTCAGATGGTATGGTCATTTATTACGCTTCACTACTGTTCTGGCCAAAGCCACGAGGGGCATCAAAAACGACATGGCTCAAAATAATGATGATTTAAAAGCACTGAATGTTGAAATTTGCACAAAAAACATAACTGACGATCAAATAATAAAACGAAAACTTAACATTAAAGAACTAAAAGAACTAACAAAAGATAGAAAAACATGGCGGATTATTGTTGACCGCGCAGTGTCCTCGTCCTGGGACGGAAAAGCGTGAAAGAGAGAATTTAAGACTGATGACTGCAGCAGAAGATAAATTGACGTTGAAACTTTTCAATAAAGTTGCCAAATAAATGGTTTCATTTAATTTATCTAAATGGTTTATTTTTGTCGGATCAATCTATTCATATAGCCATAAATTTTACATCATCTTTTCAATATTCGAAACTCACTCACTCAAATAAAAAGTGAAAAACTATTGAATCTATTGATCAACAGAACAATGTCTGAACAGAAAAGAATAGGTTATGGGATAGGGTTTATTGGTCATATATCACACAATTCACCTGGCTTGAATAGCTCTCATGAAAGCTGCAAATAATGTGAGATTGCATCGCAGACAGAACAATAAAAAGCGGAACTTAGTGACATCAACACCTTTGAATATTATCACAAGACAACAAAGCAAATATTTTGTAATCATAAAAGTGATTTGAAAAGTAACGTCAATTACTTTCTCTCAAATAATACTTGTTACTTCAAAAAGTAATCAATTAGATTACTGATTACTTTTCCCAAAAAAGTAACTAATTACTCCTAAAATTACTCCAAAGTAACGAGTAACGCGTTACTTTAGTAATGAGTATTTACAACACTGCCTGCAGTTAGTGGTAAAGGCAAAGGGTTGGACATGAACCTAATTAAGCTGCTTCGCAGAGGAACCGAAATTCAGCATGTATACGTGTATATCAAGACAGCAGTACAACAAGAATATAACAAAAGGAAGGAATTGTATTAAACGTACAGCAGATTCTAAAGAATCCATTTTAAAGTGATGATATTCTAGTGATTTATTAAGGTTCCAGCTAATGCATTAGCATCGCTTACCTGAGTTACTTTGTTGAGTGTTTTTGGCTCTTGTTACTCCCCTTCTTTTGTGAATGGTTGCAGTAAGGTCGGTTGCGGTTCGCCGGGCATTGGTCCAAAAAAGACTTTTGACCGTATACTCTTGCGGGTGAATAGGCCTACCCTGATGGCTTTCTAGAATAGGGCTGGTATCTGCCTGTACGACTCGCGTAAGGTTTCTCCTGGATCTTTTTACCCAGTCGTTTTATGTCCGATAAATCTTTTACTTTTTTAAGTAATTCGTCTCCGAACAATTTGTCCGTTACCGGAATAGTGCCATTGCATAAATTCTTATAATCTGGCCCCAAGTCAGGTTTCATTGACTCTCGTCTACGATCATTTAACTCTCTGAATACATTGGCAAAGAGAAACATGGCGTTTGTCACACCTTGAAATATTATATCGCCATTGGGCGTCTCGGATAAATTTGACATTATTTTGTCCATGACATTGGTTAATGCACACATACCTTTACACACACTGTTCGGCACTTTTTGCAGTTTAATGTCTTGAGATCTGGTAATGGACGTTAAGGCTTCCCATGTCTCCCGATTAACCAGAACAACTTTAAACTCCTTGCAGTTGGCTGGCCGATGTTGCGTCTCTAGTTTTCCAGACAATGTGCCTGCAGGCAATCCATCCTTGACAAGTGTACTTATTACCGGGGCGAGTTTTTCATTCACGGGAGGACCTGCGGTCTCCCCTGCCAGCTCTTGCTTCAATTCAGCAAGGATTTCAAAAGCCGGACCTTCATTAGAAGAAATGTACTCTTCATCTGGCTGCTCGTCATCTGATGCAATACTCGCATCATTAAGGTGGGCCGATTGCGACAATCCCTTCAAGCCTTCCGCCATTGCATTAGCAAGTTGTATGGATATCTCATCAAATCCATCTTTCAGTGAATCAGCAATAGTTGATTCTAGTGTAGGGGAAATAGAGCTAATTGTAGCTCCATGCTCCTCGTCTTCCATAGATTTATCCATGATTGAATATTAATAAAATTGATAAAGTAAATTGTACAAATAAATTGACTAATAAATTAAACTTCTGCTCACTGCGATAGCTGCAATACAATGAAGTTTACGCATGCGCAATGCTTCTCCGTGTGATCTCTCCTTGCGATGACAAAGACAGAATTTGATTACATATTGTACTTCAAATGGGTTCTTAACTTCTTAGCCATGATTGGCTTGCTGTTATGGAACTCTCACGATATAATTCCATGGCTTTGGTTCTTGGAAATTGTAACCGCCAGTTCTTATTACTTTCACTGAGTTGGCGCGGCGAATGACAGTAACATTAGAATGATAGGATAGACTCAATAAATAGACACAATTTGTTACGATAACGATATTATGTGTTGTTTTCTTTGATAGAGAAACATTGAATATGACTTGCAATGATTTGTAATGATTTACCGATTTACGAATTACAGTTTTACCGTTTTAAACTATAAAAATGAAATAAATGAAAGTTGATGTTAAAATACCAATAAAATGATATAAAAAGATTGAATATATAGATATGTAAGATTGTTGTTATGATAATTATAATTAATGTAAAGAATTCATACCGTGTGTCCGATGGTGGAAAGCTGTTGTTGATCTTTCGGTGATATTTTGCCAACTAAAGTTTAATACATGCGCTATGCAATATATTATGAGCATGCACAGTAGTATATATAATTTAAGTTAATTTAGTAGGAATTGGCGCTTACAGAAATGGAAACAATATTATAAACAACAAAGCAATATGTAATCAGTACAATTCAATCGAATGTTGCCAAGAATTATCAATTGAAATGTAGTTCTGTTTTAATTACAGCTTTGTAGAGTCAAGCAACATATTCAATTCATGCACAGAAATATTTCAAAATACAATAATTTTGTTTACTGTCATCAAACAAATAATTAATAAGGACCTATGAATTACATACTATTAAATTACTACAGTCAAACCTGTTATAATGGTCACTTCGTTAGAGTAACCACCTGTACATAGTGGTCATTCTTAAATGCCTAAAATAGTATTTTCTATTGAATTAACCCTATATATAAAGGCCACCTGGCGTATAATGGTCAATTTATCTACGTCTTATAGCTGGCTTTTATATACAGTGTTCACTGTAGTGAGCTATGAAATACTTGAAAAGCAAATATCACTCGTGGCTGCTTGTGATTTTCTGGTACCTTTCTTGTGTTCTGCGCTGCACTCTGTGTAATTATCAGGTTATCATTCATGTACGCGCTAATGTGTCTTCATCATTTGATAAATCATGTTTTAAATTTTCTCTTGTTTTTTTTCTTTTTAGATCTGAATATCTTTTTAATTTTGATAGTACTTTTGAAATTCATGACGATATTGAAGTTTTGAAACGCATGGGGCTTACATTCGGCCTTGAAAAAGGCACATGTCCAGAAGAAACTGTCAAAGTTGTTACTTCGTTACTTCCAAAATCATTAGAAGGGTTTGTGTCAAGTGAGTAAATTGATGAAAAACAATAATTTTAATAAAGTACAATAGCTTTAAAACATATACGCTATCCTGTGATCATCTGAGTAAAGAATCCAAACAGCTCTGTTAAAAAGTAGGCCATCAATAATTCTGCTTTTCTCTTATATTTTTATATATTTTTTGTATTAGAAATGGCAAACGAACCATCTGAATCTGAATTTGACTCGTCTACATTTTTAAGGTTAGTTTATTTACAGTCAAATTCTGAAGGGGAAAACAGCACCGGTTGAATTGCTGGCTTCAATGAAAAAATATGTATTGTATATAAATAAAGTATTAGAATCATGGTCACTGCTGCAATTTCGAAAATAATATTTTCTATTGAATCAACCATGTATTTAAAGACCACAATGGTCACTCTGTATGTGTAAAATAGTGTAATGAATTAAACCTGTACATAAAGGTCACCTGCATATCGTGGTCAATTTATCTACCTTTCGTCGGTGGCTGTTATATATAGGTTTGACGGTATTGTTTTTGTTGTAACCGGTGAAGAATTACGGCTCAAAAAATGCAAGTTATATTGCATAATTTCTTGATATCATCATCAGCATCATTATTTATTCGTATCAGTAAATTTTAAAATGATAAGCATGTCTAGAGCCAAATTTATTCTGTGTTATGTTTTTTGTGCGAACAAGGATATTTAACATTTTAGACTCTTTATTGTAAGGGTTTATTTAAAAAAGTAGCTGCTCTACATTGTGGTTATTTTGAAACATTGATCTGTGCACATGTTATTTAAATTTTTGTTGTTAAATTGAAATATTTTAATTTTCTATTTTTAGTACTAGTGCGCAGCAGACCATGTCATCACCATTAGCAACACCATTAAACACAATAACGTCACCTAGCAAAGGAACTTCAACTGTATCACATTCTAGCTCGTTGATATCTACGGACATTAATAATAAATCATTGCGTCGCTTGCATACGTCATCATCCTTCTCGGAATCAGGTTCTGGTGAGGATGCATCGAATGATGGTATCGCTAATTAATTCCGACATTAATATTGTTCTTTCTTATGACTTTGGAATTTTTGGACGCACAGCAAAAATATATATATATTATAAATATAAGCAATTAACATTATAGTTACAGTTCTGAGTTTAAAGCACTAATATTTCAACGATGTCTATAATTATGATATTCCTTAGGGAGTAGTAATGGTATATTATACTGCGAAATGATGAAAAAAAGATGTTGAGTCATATATTGTAATATTTCAGGATTATATATAACACTCAATATCTTATGTAAATATATTATAATATAACATGTGAATATATAACTCATGGAATACAACGTCTTGTCATATTTTTGTTAAGAGGGGCAGAGGGGATTATCCCTATCCCACCCACCCCGTATCCCGTCTTCAAACCCAATACTGTGTACAGTACTATGGAACGCAACAGGGAAACAACTTGATATCATCCTTAAAAACATATCATGTCAAATAACATTTTATAATTTGTATTATCCCTGAAAACTTTATATCATCTTTAGGAGCTTATATTATCATTGAAAACTTTATATCATCTTCAATAACTTTGTGTCTAAAAACTTAATGTCTACAAACTTTATGTCTAAAAACTACCTCTATCGGATACAAACTTGATCGTGTTTCTGTTTCTGGTGAAAACTCCATTGTCTTGAGCATATGTTGTTGTTGTTTATTTGTCAAAATACTGACCGGATTATATAGGAAAGTAAAACTTCCGCTTACATATATCCTTTACATACATATAGAAACCATAAAATTAAAATGTGTTAATTGTGTTAACTACTATAGTAGTTCACATAGATTGTTAATTAACTTTGCAGAAGGCATTTAGATCAACAATGTTCAATTTTGATTTGAAGGAAATTAATGATTTGGAGGTTACCACACTCTCCGGTAAACTGTTCCACCATGGAATTACTCGATTGATAAATTGGTATTTGCTGATATTCATACAAATAAACAAAACATTGTAAATTACTTGTTTTGTTTAGCTTAAAAATGTACAAATATAGTAACAAAGCAAGTATCCCTATGCAAACGCGTAAGAGAATAAATATGGAGAATATTATTGTATTATCACGGGCCCGTTAGCTCAATCGGCAGAGCGTGGTGCTAATAACGCCAAGGTCACGGGTTCAATCCCCGTATGGGCCAGTTAATAATTTTTGTTTTTTTCCTATTCAAAAGTCATTTTTATTACTAATTTTTCTGTTCAACTATACTAACAGCGTATATTCAACATAAAATTAAAAAATTCGACCGTTAAATTATGGTAAAACTAATTTTTAAGCCATGTTTTCGAAATGTATCACAAAGCGTTAGAAGTGGTGTAAAATACCAACCAGCCATATCTTCACGTATCTTTACAGAAATAATAATAATGTCAAAGTATTCCAATTACTTGATCAAACTCTTCTCTATGTGTTTTTGGAAAAAAATGTTGTTTAAAAGAAGATTTTTTCATTTTAAATATAAAATTGTGTGTATTTTTGTTGCTGAGTTACTAGATTGTAAGATTGTATTTTCCCCTTAAAACCAAGTTATTTCTAGACCAACTAGACCATCACAGAGTTTGCAACTTCGCCGTTACTTCGCCGTCACGGTGTCGCCGTCAATCTCAATTCTATTTTCAGGATGGCTATTTCTTGGCTGTTTAGCTCAGTAGCTGCTTGTAAGTTCTTAGTTTTTAAGCTGGTTATGTGAATGTCAATTGGCGTGTCGATGGTCGGTTGATGATTAGAGGCTTCAACATGTCACGTTTTATTGTAATTTTATTATTTTTTACTTGGTACATTGATGATAATGCTTTCACTGCCTCTCAAGCTCTTTGCAATACATCTGAAGACTTGGAGAAATTTGGACGTTTACCAGACTGCAATTCAACGTCGAAATTCAACTGCTCTGCACTAAACTTTACAAATGGTCAACTATGTCTGAATAATCTCAATCCCTCTAATGATACCTCTATATCATCATTTGTTGGAGAGAAACTAACATTTTGTGAAGTCACCTATTTAGAATTTACAGCAAATTACTTTGGCAACATTTGCTGGAACAGTAGTGCTGATTTCTGTAAATACATAGATCAACTCAACCTATTAGACTGTGAAGCATCTGGAAGTTTCGGTCTATTTAAAGCTGTTATAGACCGATATGACTGCCGTACTGAGTTCAATAAATATTCAACACTTTGGACTTGTGAAGATTGCTTGGTGAGTTTGCTGAAGTAAATAGAAATGAGCCTAGATATTTAATGCTTAAATTAACTGAAGTAGCCTACAGGTGTAAAGCAATTGAGACAATATCGCTCTTCTTAAGCCGTCTGTACCTTTTACGCTGAGAGCAATCATTTGATTGATTGTAAGGTGGTTAATCCACAAAACCGGGTAGAAATTGTACCGGGTAAGTATTATAGGGAGGATTAGCTCAGATGGCAGAGCAACTCAATTTAAAATCGGATCATATCTTATCGACTGCACGGTTCAAATCCCCTGAAGATCAACTCAGCCAAGTATTGCGCCACCAGACTAAAATTTATACCAGATTGATTGTTAGAGTACTACACTATCACAAATCTGATGAATACACAGATCGAATCACGTCGCGTTCCATAATTTGCTAGCCGCACTTGGAACCTTGTTTGGTTTCATAGTGATTCCTACCAGCACAGTCGTAAATCCTTGAGGGTTGTGGGGGGTACGACACCGCCAATAAATATTATGAGAAAAAATGTGGGTAGTTTTGAGACGTATAATTGTAAAATCTGTAATTTCCAAGGTGCTGAAGTACTGGAGAAAATATGCCATACCCATTTTTGGGGCAACATTAGTAATACCCCCTAGTCAGGAAGAGGTAGTTACGGCCCTGTCTGCTGAGAATATTCACGAGATGCAGGATATGAGATGATATGATAACCAAATGAAATTTATGCCTTAATTAACTAATCAAATTCATGTTTCTTTTCTTGTTTAACCTATTATTCTAGTTTTTGTAGTTTCTATTGTTGTTTATTCTAGGTATCATACAAACAATTTATGTGCCCGTTACATCTTACATCTGTCTGTGGAGCAATCCCCAAACCATTGCCTTGTATTTCATTATGTCATAATGTTGCTGCACGATGCCCAGCGCTACAACCTGTTGATAGTTACGGAGGACAAACATTATTCAACTGCCCAAAACCAGGTAATGATGTGACTAATTCCACTTACTTTGGTACGCCGCATTTTGGGAGTTGTAGGCTAAATCCCACTTACTTTGATATGCCGCATTTCAAAATTTCATATAACCAGAAATTTGATCATGAAAATATGAGAATAGAATTTTTTAAATCAATCATTGATACGTGCATCAAAAAACTTTGTAGATGTTTTATAAAACCAGTTATGAACTGCTTCACTGTTCTTAGTTTGAATTTACTCCATTTAAGATAAATAATGAAGCACTCAAAAGGCTGGAACCAGCTAAATATGACTTTTTCTTCTCTCATCTCTCAATGTATTAAGTTCCGACTAAGAGAACGACAAGTTGCAACAACTCGTAATTGCTAATTATAAAAAAAAAAAACGAGTGCAATTTTCATTGAAACCCTAATATCGATACGATGCCAATAAAACACCACATAAACGCTCTTTCATTTGTGCTTCAAAATGAATACTTTCGGCTATGATCCGGCTATGATGAACCAAGATACACATATTAGTAAAGATATCTTGAAAAAACAGCCAATCTTCTTTTTTGTTGTTAGAGAAACGCAGAATTCACAGGCTTAAGAAAATGAGGATTGTCGACCACACATACAAATATATTTTGTAATCCCCTGCGCTGCTTACTTACATTTTACTAATTTTAATCATTCAGATAAAAACGGTGATTATCACACATTCTCGAATGATGGGAATTGTTTTGGTGCAATCAAATCACAACTAGAAGTTACTCCGACACCATCATTTATATTATCAGAGTCAAATGGGATATTCTCAACTCAAGTGAATAAAACTGAAAATATTGCGCAATCATCTTTTATTGATTTCAAATCATTATCATCAATTGTAAGCAATACCGTTGCAATGACATTATCGAATGTATCCAAGTCGTTGATTTCTTCAACATCTATTGGGAATGGTGCGAGTATTAATACATAACTGATGCTCATTAGAATGTCAGTACCTACAGCTGATATATATTTAATCGCAAACATCAGTGGGAACAATTAATATTTTTATTAAAAACAATTTTTCAGCTGACATTCATTATCCATTTTCATTTTCAAGTTACATTTTATTTCAAATTTTTATCAATTGTAAATTTCAACCTGTTAATAAATTGCTGATCAACTTTTAATTTTGAAAATGGTAACCGGAACATTCTTATTAATAAAATGTCACTGTTTCCACTGACGTTTGTGATCAAAATGTTTCAACAAGAAGTTTTTCTTTAGAGCTTATATATAATCACATCCAGTGTACATCAATTGACCGTAAAGCCTCTATATTTAAAGCCAACATAATAATCAATTATAACAATAGTTTCTTACTATGTCATTATTACCACTTAAAGGAGCAAAAATGACCGGCAGGCGCTACGCACTTAGGATCACGTGCATGTTTATTGTTTATAACACAATGTTCATTGTTGACATGAATTTATTACAAATTAGGCTTGCGTATAACAATAGTTTCAAAGCGAGACGGTTGAATTACGCTAAGCATAAATTCAAATTGGTCTCGCAGCGGTCGCCGGTCAATTTTGCCGCTTTAATCTTAGCAAAAACTATTCAATAGCTCTGAAGAATTCTATTTATTTATTGCACAAATAAAATTAATGAAATAATATTGCTAAAATATTATCACAAATTGTATCTAAATTGTATAATTATATAATATATATGAAGTGCAACAAACAGTTAACATAATCTGAAACATGCAGGTTGGGTGAGCTACTTTTTTATACTGTACAATATATTATAAAGTCTATATTAAAACACAAATATTAATGTCTCCTATTAGAATAATAGTCTCTTGATCTATCTCGTTGATGCGGTGAATTACTTCGTCGGCGATGTTTCCTAGAAGAACGTTCTGGAGTATATGATCTTTCTCTTTTAATTCGTACGCGCGGATCTTTAGTATAACTATCTCGATAGCTATGTTTTGATTTTTGTTCGTAATCGTTCTGATTTAATTTATCATCTCTTTTAGTTTTATGATACGATGCTCTGTTTTCTGGCGATTTACTTCGATCTTTTGAGTCTCCATATTTATTTGAACCCGATCTAGATCTGGTGTTATCATATCTATATTGATCTTTATCAACAATTTCTTTTTTAATATCTGTTTTAATTTTTTCTCTGTTATCTTTTTTCTTTTTTTTCTTCTTCTCTTTTTTATGTTTCATCTTTTTTTCTTTCTTGACAATTATTTCGTCATCTTCTGACTCTGACGTAGGTGGTGTCTTGGGTGCACAACCTTCTTCAATTATTTCTTTAAATTTCCCTGATTCGTCTTTTTCATCACCTTTTGGTCTTCGATATTCTGATACGTGATCAACCCTTAACGTCCTTCCTCCAAGCTAACGAGATATCAAAATTAGAGATGCATTTACTTAGGAATAATATTTCAATTACTTTATCATTTTTAAAATGGTAAGGGATTGACTAGAAAGTGTTAATACATAGAAACAAACTTAATTCGAAGCACAACATTTCACCCCAAGGTTCCGACAAAAGGTTCTACCTTTTGCACAAGCAGGGTCCGACAAAAGGTTCAGCCTTCTGGAATCCTAAAGGCATTTCAACATTTTCTTCTGAATTTTCTTGTTGAGGTTTGACCAGAAAATCATTAAAAACATCAATTTTCTTCTGAATTTTGTCTAGCCTTCCGGGATCTAGGATCCCAGGATCCCCACTTTTGTGTGACCCTGTGCACAAGGTTCTACCTTTTGGAATTCTAGAGGGAATATTTCAACATTTTGATCTCAAATTTGACTAATAAATCATTAAAAATATCAAATATCAAATTATTTTCTTCCCAAGTTGCATTAACCT
Source organism: Haliclystus octoradiatus (assembly GCA_916610825.1). Lineage (NCBI taxonomy): Eukaryota > Metazoa > Cnidaria > Staurozoa > Stauromedusae > Haliclystidae > Haliclystus > Haliclystus octoradiatus. The sequence continues at coordinate 15,342,106 of OU744454.1, read as the reverse complement.
TCCTGAATCAAGGATTCCAGGTTTCCTACTTTTGTCGGAACCTGTTCGCCCACCGCAACATACTGAATTTGATTTTTATTTAAATTGCTGCAGTTCAGTAACATTTTTAAAATGCAGCTTGAGAAAAAAATAATAGCTGTTACTAAAAGCTCATTGTGGGTTTTTATTTGTCATTACAAACTAACACATTTATTTACTTATTTTTATTTAACCCGATGTTGAATGATTCAGCCACACTATATATAATATATGCAACCATGAAAATATATTACAGATTTCAAATTCGCATTACCTTGGCGCTATTTAAATTGTCAACTGCCAGTATTGTACTTCTTTGATCTTCATAGGCTAAGAATCCATATCCTTTAGTCTTTCCTGTTTGTTTATCTCTTACAAGATTGATATTAACGATTTCACCGTACCTGTGATAATCAATAGAAAAATAAATAAAACAATATACAGTAGTTCAAACTTATAGGCCTACATAACAAACAACTATTGATGTCTAGATAAATTGACCACTATAGACAGGTGGTTGCTATATAAAGGGTTAATTCATTCAATAGAATAATTTGGTTTTGAATTACGTAGAAAGAAACCAAAAAAATGAGACTTTTTATTAGCTACAGCTATTATTTTTTACATATAGGCCTATCTAGAAAGCTTGTGATAAAATTTTGGGATTCCAAAAATGTTTAGAGCTGTCTGCGATGAGTTTAGAGACATTTCATTTCTGCTACATACAGGGTCCGACAAAGTCCGGGAACCTGGGAACCAGGTTCCCGGAAGGTTTGGGCAAATTCCGAAGAATTCCGAAGAATTTAAACTTTTCCCGTTCAAGTTTTGTAAATTAAATTCCGAAGGTTGGAAGATTTCGTCAGTTATCCGAAGTTTTCAAATTAATATAATTTATTTAATAAGAATTAATATTTACATGCTTTATATTTAATATAACTATGTCTATTTATTCATCAACATAATAAACAGTTCAATTTTCAACGTAAGTGTCTCATTACACACTCGCTTTGTTTCATAACAATGTGTGAAGTACGTCAGGCGTCACAACATTCAAATTGAATGAATGATTAATTGATGTGATCTCGCAAACTCGTAAACGCAGAAGTATTTTATTCCCTCTCGCCTTCACAATCATCGCGAGCAAACTAACAAAATTATTCTGCGTTCAGTTTGAAAATCGTGGTTACATTTGTTTATCTATCGTATTTGTCTTTGAGTTGACGTGGCTTCTCTAACTTCGGCATCTTCACGGCTTTCGTTGTCTGTAGGCCTACATTAAATTATTATTCTTGAATATTTGAATTGGAATTTCCATTAAACATTATTCAAGTATTTCGGTAACTTTATATATACATGTCTAGTTTTGTTTCGAAACAAAATGAAGTCTAATCATGCTCATAGTGTCTACAGTTTGAGAACATGAACATGTCTGTGTAGCAGGATATTCGGCAATTCACGACTGATGTTGTCTGCAGTGGAGTCGATTAGCGATTTAATATTCACAACTATTTGCGTTGGCTTCAACTTCGAGCATCGAACATATTTTGAACAGTTCGATAATTGCGTTTGTGTATGATTGTATCGAGATAGAATCAAATGAAAGTACGGAGTACGTGTTAAGTAAAAGTCTTCAGCAGACTCTTTGTAAAGTCTTTGTTAACGATGAGATAGTTCGGCTATTACGATCACAGTTTTATAATTATCTTTCCGTTGTAAACTATAATTTGCTGATTAAAGATGTGTTCTTGGAACTTGACAAACAACAAAGTTTGATCAGTTGTAATGCATTTCAAACAGTATATTTCTTTAGTTATACCAATCAGAAGGGGGTAATAACAAAATTGAAGCCCATCCAAACTACAACTGAAAAACAGCGATTCCAATGATACGTAACATACTTATTATTATATCTTACTTGAAAACCGACTGAGAATACAGCAGAAAACATTACCATGGAGCACAGGCATACTTTCGCATTTATAGGTATAAAGATAAGCTATATATTTATGAAAATTTCCATACCTATGACTCTGAGACGGGCTTTTGAAACAAGTTGAAAAATTTACGCAAAAATGACTATAAACGCTATTTCCGGGAAAAATTTTCCGAAGAAATTTGAGAAAAAACTCAGGTTCCCGGAAGGTAAATTCTTTTGTCGGACCCTGGCTACATAGCCTTTCATAAACTTAGGATTATATAGGATTAGAATGTGCAATAATTAGCAACTGTTTGTACTAGAGTCGTTTGGTGCTTCAACAATCAACATATTGCCAGCTCTGTGAAGGCAAGTATAGTTTGACTGCGCCAAGTGAAGTAGAAAAGAGAAGCTCAAACGGAAATGGTGTAATGATAATATACAGTAGGTAGACTTACTGTGAAAACACACAAATGAGGTCACCTTCACTGAGATCATAAGGTAACCCTCCTGAAAAGTCAAAAGACAAATACCAACATTAGAAATTACATTGGTTTAACTCTGTCAATATCCTTAGGCCTACTTTGTAAATAACTTGTTGCTTCTATCTATATGCTGGGATAAATCGATGAGCAACAGATTTCAAAATGTTCTCCTCTATCTGTATAAATGTGAAATTAAGACCTGGTCCATACGCCGTTCTCTGCATGTGCTGAAATTATTATGCTCAAATCAAAGATCAAAATCAGAAAGGCGCATGAAACGGAATAAGAACACTTTCAGGAATTGGTTTGTTCCAACGGTAGTTGATCTGAAAACATTCTCAAGGACTAACTCTAGGAAACGCAGTTAAGGAGTTCACGGACAGTTCATGAACGTTAAATGGCCCTAATTTTTATGAATTATTGTACATGAACTCCTGAACTGTTTTTCGCAGGAGTAGGATTCGCACATGTACAGAATTGGGTATGAACCAGGCATAAGACGCTATATGATTGATGGTGGCAAAGTCTAATATGTTCAATTAGCCTACTAACTGTGTTGATATGTGTATTTGCATCCATTGGACCAGTGACCATCAAAAAGTTCATAAAAAGGTATAAGTTAATATACATACCAATGAAAATATATGCACTATCTTTATATTCATTATGCCACGAGAGCTTTTCGTCAAATACGCCAAGTTTTAATTCCTGTTCATTCAATTTCGCAATATTTCTGATATTCCTGTTGAGATTCAATAAAAGATCTCGTAGTGATAAACTTTGTTGAATTAAATGACCCAAAAACATGATCCACTTTTTCTGAAAAGTGACTACAGTGTAACTTGCTTATGTGCAATTCGGATAAGTGAAATTCCCGCTTATCTGCAACCTGGCTTTGAAACCCGTTAAACAATTTTCCGGTCAAGTCCTTGGTAAACAATTTCGGATAACTGTGCAAATTCGGATAAATGCAATGAAAATCGTTGGCAATTTTGACTTAGGCCTACACTTAAGCGGGTTACACAGTAGTTAGTTTTGTTCAGCAATAATGTGTCTATGTATTAACCTTCTGTAATTCAATTGGGATACAGTAGAAACTGTCTATAACGGCATCCTTAGGGAATTTCAAAACGTAGAAGGCTACAGTATGGGCAACGGTCGTTATAGCCGATCATTTATAAGGATAAATATACCAAATATCACAAGGACCATCCGTTCGTCCGTTAAATAAAAGGTGACGTTATAAACAGTTTTTACTGTATAGTAGGCCTAGGTATTAGGCCTAACTTGTGACTAGTTAAATTATTTTTAAATCGACATGGGTCACTCGTTGGCCTACCTGTAACCTGGCACTCATTTTGTGCGTTTTTATTTTTACTCGTTATCTTATGAAATGACTGAGATAAAGCGCGAAAAGTTACCTTAGTAGACATTCACAGTTTCGCAATTTATAGATATTCAGGTTTCAGCTACATTTTACGCCGGATATATCGGGAGTATTACACACATGAAATCTACTATAGACTATACATACATACTGTGGGAGTGCGGTTGGGAGTGTCAGTGTGGGCTGTGGGGTTGGGGTAGGCCTATAGACCGTATAGATTGATTGGGTTTGCAAATCTCGCATATTTCAAACATCGTGATCATGGTCATGATGCGCTCATGGTATTCGAGCATAAATCTACAATAATAAATACTTACGTCAAGGGGTTCATCGTATATCTTTCTTTAGTCTTTTTAACTGTTCTTTTCAATATTTCAAAAACAATCAATTAATTTTAAAGAAAAATTTCACCCATATGTTGTTTGCCTCGTAATGATAAATAATCTCTATTTGAAATTTTCAAGATGGCTGGAGAGGAAGCAGAATTTTGTCTTCCGAAAACTGCAAACTCTGTCATTCACGAACGTTTATTATGCTCTTGTAGCTCAAAAACATGTAACGCAACCACCGATATATCAAACATATGTGTATGTTCTTCCATCAATGGAAATGTATTTGTAGGAAACGAGAAGGGTGGACAGATATTTAATGGCGAATTGAAAAGATTACAAGAAGTCAAACCTGCTTCTGGTGATACTTGTATACCAAGCTGCATATTCTCAAGAAAAGATCCGAGTATTGTTTACTTTAGCTCGGAATCAAATCTATATAAGTATGATTTACGAGAAAATAAACCAACGCTATGTTTTCTATCACACGAAGATGAAATCAATGACATAGATTTATCAACTGATGAAATGTTTATCGCTGCAGGAGACGATAGTGGAGAGATCAGAGTATTTGATATTCGTAAAAAAGAACCATTCAAAGTATTAAGAAAGAAACATAGTAACATATGTTCAGCTGTGAGATTTAATGTTCTTAAAAAGACTCAATTGTTGAGTGGTGGACTTGATTGTAATCTTATTGTTTGGGATTATCAGAAATTAAGAGCTTTACGTGTTATTAATGTTCAGAAATATGTAACGAAATTACAGGATTCATCGGCACCTATGTTTAATCCACCAATGATTAATTCTCTATCTATAAGTTCATCTGGGAATACTCTTGCTTGTGGACTAGGTAAGGTTCAATGTCCATAATGGCATCCTTGTATTTGAAACGCCGGATTTTTACGCCAAAATTATGCCACGCCAAGTCAGTATTCAAGAATACGCCAAAAAGCCCAAATTTAACTGAAAACCATATAGAAAATTGTTAAATTTCCATGCCAAAGAAACCAAATTGGCGTAAAAAATCAACTCAGTTCTACGCCGGATATATCCGATGTAACATACATGGATTTCACTACATGGTTAGATGTAGGTCTACGACCTACTAGCTTGATAGATAGCTAGGTAGGCCTAATAGATATTATAACATATAATATAACCAGGGTCTGAAAAAACGTTTAACTTGCTGAATGTAAATTGTTTTTAAAAACCTTCTAAATTGGAAATTTGCGCAACAGAGTACCAAACGAAGCAATAATAAAACTGGGACCGGGACTAAATCATCAACTGGGACATCATTGAAGTTTCAGAAATTGAGAACGTCAAAGACAGCAAAATTCAATTTGCATCACAAACAAATTGTTTGGTTCTAGCCTCTGAAAAAATATTTCAAAGTCATATTGTCTGTAGAAATCCTACAAAATTTGTTTTACAAAATTTACAAAGTTCGGATTCTTGGTCAATTCTGTTTAGACTTCCAGGCTGCCTAGTCTTCTCATATACTGAATATTACCAGATTGAGTACAGTAGGCCTACATAGATTTCAATTCTACTATTTGAGTTATTCATAACTTACTAATTTAATATAATTTGAACACTTATTGTATAAAGCTATAGGGAAAATGTTTGAATTTCCATGACCCTATTCAACAAATTGCCAATATTTAACATCCAGGCTTGAGAAAATTTGCTCCGATCAGCAGAATTTTTCCATTTCTATCAGCTCCAAAACAAAAGCACTAATCTAGCTATTTTGTTGATAGTTTTTCAAAGGTTTTCCTTTTTTTCCACTGAACTTTTATTCTCATGCATGAACGTCTCTCAGAACGATCAACCAAAGGACTCAAATTAAAACAGCAAATATTATACAATGTTATAAAGCACTTTGTGTTCATTTCTTTCTATACATTTATGATAATCTTATTTAGGAGCTGACCAGTTCTAGGGTAAGTCTGATTTCAGGTTGCTTATTTGTAAAATGTTCCTTTCATTTTCAAGGAAATGGCTCTATTCAGTTATTGAATTTCAACGCAAGGCAGAATATCGAACATTTGGGCTTTTTAACAAAGCATTCATCACTTGGTTTATCGTCTGTCAGGTTTGAAACTCTTAATAATGATGACTTAGTTATTGCAGGTGGTAATGATGCTCTTGTAACACTTTGGAAACTAAATACGTTATATGATGCTCAAAATGGCAATCCATCGGATATAGCACATTTGTGTGATACAATTACATTTGAAACAAAAATTAATGGCTTAGGGACAAATAAAATGTCAGGTTACACTATTTTATACATCGCAGATCAAACGTCATGCATTAAAACAATAAAATTATCAAATTATTAAATTTGCAATGGCTAGCGATGGGTGTGTTTTGTATATTTTATACTCCTTTATAGGAATTATTATTTCATTTGATTGTTGGGGTTTTAGTTACCCTCTGAATGGAATGGTCATTCCTTGAAAACGTTTACTATTTGAGACTCTGAATAATCGTTTCCTGCAAATTTTCATTTCTTTATGATCATTCCATGAAAATGTTTATTTCCTTGAAAGGTTTACTATTTGTACGGTCACTTCCTGGAAATGGACCCTTAATGGTTTATCATTCCCAATTTCCACATTGGTATTTCAAATTATCTAATGAAGCTGCCAGATTTTCTAATACTTGATATTTTTCTATATTTGATTATATATCTCATCTTTCTCATTGTTATCAATTTAAGTAACAAACATTTCAATAATGATAATTAATATAATCTATATCCATGGAAATGAAATCTCCCTGGGAAATACATTCAGTCCAGTGTGAGTGTGAGCATTAAGACCAATGAGTTATCTGACAACAAACAAGAAACAAGAATCCATATCGTAAACGAAGCTGATTATAACAAGGCACTGACTTGCTGAGTATACATTACCAGACTGGTTACCAGTCGTATCATCCAGTGGTGATATCGTCCATTTCCGAGAACGTCCTACCGAATACCATAACGTCCAGTTTCGAAAAGGTCCAGGTTTACTAACAGCTATAGATAATTCACTTCGTTATTTAATAAATCAAAAACGACAGTTTATATTGATATAAATATTAATTATAAAACATGAATAACTCTCAAGGGCAATAATATTCACCTAAGTCTAAGTCGGCCTTCAGGGGATTTGAACGAAACAAGCGGATATGGAGCCCGTTTGCTCTAGAATCATTGCTAATCTTACAATATTGAACTTAGCTAATTAGAATGTAATAGGCAATTGAGAACAGGTTTTTCGATGTTACTGTTTTCTATCTCCAGAGTTTTCCTCTTAAAAACACACAGCAAGTCAAATAAAACAAAATCTTTTTTATCTGAACTTCAAATGTAAACTCAATTTATAATTAATTTGATAATTTAAAATATAAAAATGGTTGATCCTAGCCTATTTGATCATATTTTATTATAAATATTAAATCTAATTCTATACCATTATCTTCTTATATGCTAACTCTGATCCTTCGGTCGCTTTGTGAAGATTGCTTTATCCTAATTTTATATTCTGAATTATATAATAACATTAGAGTCAATAACTACGTTTTTCCTGTTACTCAAAGTTTGACTTTTTATGTGATCTTCAGACAGAGTAAAACATTTACATTGATAATTCTTATTTCAACAGTGTTCAAAATGCAACTGTTTTTATTTTATTTCTTGTACTTATATAAATGAACTTCAAGTATTTAGATGCTGTATATCATATCAAATCGAAACAAAATTACTACCGGTAATGTAGATTTTTTACCCTTTATGAAAATCGTGTAAAGATTTAAAAAATGAATGACAGAAAATAATTTGCAACGTATCATTGGCTCTCTCTATTTTTGATATTTATTGGTATTTCATGTGCCATTTATCGACAGCAAACATTGAAATTGTATTCATTGCGATTGCGTTAATTACCATATTATAATCTGAAATATATCTATCATCTTATGCACTTCCTTAAATGCAACGCATATTGTTTTCTTTAATGAAAATATAATCTGAATTCGGATCAGACTGAAAATTAAATCCTGATCAGAAAATCCAATAACAGCATTCCTTTTATACATTGTTAACCAGTAACAAAGAGAGATGCATGCTTCGTCAATCATCTTTTTCAGTTATTGACAGGCCTACTCTATCTCCAAGCTGTGATTTCAAAAATTGACTATTTCTTGATTTTAACTACCAAACGTCACATCTTTTCTTAGGTGCCATTGGTGAACCAGTCTTACAACTAAATGCTTCTTGAAAATATTTTGAATTGCTAAGTGTTCCAAGAATCCTGAAACAAAATATTTACACGTTAAATTCCTAATTCAATATATTACTTTGAATAGCTCTTCTTCAAATATGGAACCTTTGGGAAAAAAGGTTAGCTTTGTTGAATGAATTTCCTCGCCAATAACTTATATGGATAGCCACTGGAGATGATGGACATTGAGTACTGTTCATCACCTTTTCAAGTTTTATGGAAATTATTCCATCTGTTATGAATAATTGTTTATATTGCTAGCAATGGTATACACATTCCTAAACGAAATGATGCTTTGAAATTTTTTCAAGAAATAATTCTTTCTCCAGCAACGCTTCTACTACAGGGAGAATTTTGCATATTTTAACGATTTATCAGTCAATAAATGTATGATGCATTTATTTAATTATATTTTGGAGACTACGTTTAAAGGTGCTTAAAGTTCTACAATTAACAATCTCATTTGATAAATGTTGTTTGTCTTGAAAATATTTTCTAGCTATGGTAACAAATATAGATTTTTCGTGTTTCAAGCTCAAGTTTGCCAATTCTAAGAAATTGTTTTCTTGTTTAAACACACAATTAATTTTCTCTGTGTAATGTTTAACTTACCTAAACATCGATGGAGCGTGTACGTCTTCTTTTACTGAATCGACAATTGCTTTATGAGTGGAATTATGACACTCTTTCTAAATTTAACAAAATATTTAAATATAAATTTTTAGCTGATAATAAATTCTTACTTCATCAATTTTGAACTGAAAGACTGAGAAAAATACATGATTTACAACATCTTGTTATCTGTTTTAAATTCACATCTTCACGTAAGAATGACAATCACAAATTTGCTATTCTCATCGTATTACTAGATGGAGACCATACAAACAGATACAAGAATCCCCTTTTTCAACAACGTTCCACAATTTCATAAACGTATCTAGCACAAACTTATGCTCATCCTAAGTTATTGTTTATTATACTTATTTAAACAATCTAGACATCGTTTGTTTACTGTTTATTGTTTAATTGCCCATGACACCAAGAAACTTTATTCCAGAATCGAATAGATGATAGAACAGAATCAGGGAGAATGATCTTTCGATATGGACTGGTGTGCTAGTTGAGAGTAGGTTTTTCAATCTGCCTTATCCCATCAAATCTATTTTGACACAATACAGATTGTGCTTGAAACTTTACCTGAGCATAACCAATAAAAAATAATTGTTCGTTTGTTTTATTTAATAACGGTAAGGTTGGTTCCTTTCCAAAATCCTTAACCCATCTTTGATACGCCTGCAAAGACAGAATGGATATTTTTAGAAATAAAAATGGGCAAAGAGAGGTTCAAGGGTTCGAGGCTTAGAAAATGTTTGGAATTTCTAGTTTAAACATATGATGTGATCAGAAACTTGAATCTATACAATTCAAGATAAATGACAATGCATTAAATTACGTTCAAACAATCTAGACAGTATTGGCCTGTGCAATTCTTCTATATTTCCATAGAAAACTTCTTCTTTTGGCTAACGTGAGACGGAAACAGAATCAACGTTGCTACATTAGTTGGTCACTATCTCAAATTTGTCTCTTCTCTACGATAATGTTTTGCGAACTTTCAATTTAGAACCCACATCCCTTCCATCCATATCATCTCCCATATTTGTTCCCCGGGGGGGTAACTCCAGCTCTTCGGGGACGGGGGGTGCCATTTTGAAAAAGGTAAAGTACCCAAAAAGTTCCAAAAATTCTGTTGATGCTATCCAAAAAGTTCCAGCAGGTTGATTGATTTTAAGTAAATACACAAAAATGATGCAAAATATTTTCAAAAATTCTTCAAAAAGTCAAAAATACGATACCCAAAAGCTCCAAAATTGGAAATCTCATACCCAAAAAGTTTTTTCTCAGCTGGAATATGGACCCAAAAAAAGTGGCACGTCCCGGTATAGCCGTCACGGTGGAGTTACCCCCCGGGTATTTGTTCAAAGCATTAAAGGATACTTAAATACAACCCAATATTTTAAAACTCGATTTATTTTCCTTATCAATTTATATGTTCTCTTGGTATATATACTTCTACAATTGCATCTCACGCTTTGCCATTTACTGTAAAGCATATCATTTTTGAATGAAATCATGACTATTAAGATGATACTATATAATAAGACTTACTAGGTAAGCAATCTTTACACCACCACCATCGGCAATATTTTCTCCTAATGTATTTTGACCATCAACCTTCGAAGTAAGGAATGATTAATTAATAATCCATATTGTTTTTATACTCTATATATGTGACATTCTGTATGTGAGATATCGATAAAATTAAATTTAGATAACAGCCTTCTCCATTCAATCTGTAATGTCCGTAGATCTTTGTATAAATCATAGAGGAAGTTCTTTGTAGACAAGAGTATACATGTCAGATGCTATATGCGTGCGTGGTACAGTAAACCTCGAATGGACCACCTTTGTTAACAACCATTATGTCCCTAGTTGTAGTTGTCATTCACTTAATTTTCCATTGTTTTAAAACAACCCTGTTTATAAAGGTCATTTTCTCTGCATAGCTGAATATTAATACATGCAAATTTAATTGTTCATAAATGATTGGTCTCTCTCTATACATATATATATATATATATATATATATCTTGACTAACTCACTTGACACCTAGCTATATGGCGAAGTCAGTTCCTTCTATTGAACATTACCGCAATGACGGATAATGGCCAGAAACAATTACCTGCTGCTATATAGATATGTATATATAAGTAAGATAACGTTTTACAATAATATTGTATGCTCATTGCTTACATGAATTTCATGATCAACTTTAAATTGATCGAATTGAGAAACAAGACATTTTGCACTTGTTTCAAATTTTTCAATTGACGGATCGCTCCATTTTGTTCTTTTTTGAATCATTTCACCAATTTTATTGAATTTTCTTCCTAAAAAAAGAAAGTACGCATAGATGTCAGACATGTGTAGTATGTTTGTAAGTAAGTGACACTTTCTGTTATGTATATAAGTGACATTTTCTATAGCGTAAATGTCCTTTTTTGCCGGTCAAAATGACAAAATATATCATATCATATCATATCATGTTTTGGAAGTTATAACTCTACTGCGCGGACACCTATCTATAGGGATCAGATCACAATGGTTACAAATAGCAAATTAAACTTTTGAAACCCTGCATGCAAAAGGTATTTGTCTTATAGCCGTTTTCTACTTTATGCACATCATTTGAGTCACATGACTAAAATATTAATTTAATTTTTGTTCATCTGCATACAAATTTTGGCTTTAAAAATCATGTCAACCCCCCTTGAACTTTCCCCCCTAAAAGATTCAAAGTCCCATTTACTAAGCCCCATACTGTATAATCTTACCGAGGGTATCAAATCCATGCGTCAGTTCATGTCCCAAAACATGTCCAATAGCACCGTAGCTCACAGATCTAAATCATAGAGAGTTGAAAATCATTTTAATCATATGCTTTGCAATAATCGGTATACTCTGGGTCGATTTTTTAGGGATTTTTACCTTGGCACGGGTTCACCATAGAAAAATGGTGGCTGCAAAATGCCAGCTGGGATAACAATCTCATTCTTCGTTACAACGTAAAATGCATTAGCCATGTGCGGTACGCTCACCCACCTTTGAGAAAAATCAAACAGATGATATTAGAACACAAACATCTCTCTGGCTGTTATGCATCAGCTTTATCAAGAGAAAAACATTGTATTTAATATCTCTAATTACCCATCTTTTAAAAGCATGTTGAAATGTTCTTTGAAAACTATTCGTCTTTGTAACGCTGTTATATTGTTAGCATAAATTTGCTTTTCAAGGAGATTTGTGCTTAAAAATGATAACGTTCCAAGAAACTGTCTTCGAGTTTGTGGACAAGTTCATTTATTCTTATTTCAAGAGCAAATGCATGTTTTTCAAGAAAATATTATCTCGATTTAAATATATTGGATTTGGATTGTTTTCCTGTACCAGATTCTAAGCCAATCGATACCCATAATACCATAAAAACTCTATTTTAATGAGTATATACGATGGTTTGATGCAACTGTCCTGCATAATAATTTATTTTATACTTACTGGTGAAGATCAACTGCTTTGTCCAGTTTTCTAAACGTTCTTTTATTTGAGAATTTATCAATACTAACAACGTTCCAGAAAAATGTTTTAGCATCAATATTTATCTAGTGAAGAACGTAAAATTTACAAATTAGAGGTTACAAATTCAATTTTGTTGTATAGTAGAACAACCAATTAAAGTTCTACAATGTATTGTTAGAGTTGTCTTAAAACTTCAAAGAAAATGTATGTGTTCCTGAATTGAGCTTCAATCCGACATACTGTATATTGCTTCAACGTGTTTCCTAATTCATGATACAGGATAAATTAAGAATGCCTCAAGTCTGGCCGAAAAATTATAGAAAGTCTCTCAAGAATAAAAATAAAAGAAAAGCCATAGCATTATGCAGACTTGTTTTTTCAGCATCGAACATATAAGCGGTATTGTTGGGAAGTAAGAGGCCATCTCCCCTTGTTACCTTTTGAAAACTTACCTCTTTGTATCGTTCCTCGAATAGTGTTTCATTTCTCAAATATTCAGGATAACCAACTTGATAAACAGCAGCTCTTGCCTTAAATCGAAATTGAATTTAATAAAGTATAAATATAAATATAAATAACACCAAAATAAGTTTTTATCTATGTTCAATTGATCATATTTAGCCCTGTACAAACTCTGCCCGTTGCAAGAGCGGTGAATTACCATCTATATTATTACAATGAAAGTACTGATTAGATAGGTGATAATAAAAGAGAGATGATGTTGTGATGTTTCGTCATTTTACTATATTATGACATTTCCAAGTGATAAATAAACATAATGAAAAATTCATAATAGTATTGAAATTTTGCATTTTTTCATCATTTACAACGACGAAACGTCGCAAAAATGATGTCTCGATTATTATCACTTGTTTTTCTATCTAACTTTATTCGATAAAAAGTTTTTGATGAAACTATTGACGATCTTATTGAATTTTATTTTTTATTCCTTTTTATTTAATAAATATCCTGCTATATTCACCTTTCCTGAAAATTTATATTCATCGTCTAATACTTTCATTAACTATAATCGAAAGAACATTATAAATTCCTACTATTCTGTTTGCACTTACAAAGACTGTTACGTATGTTGTTAATTGTAATATTTTTATGGTATGTTAATTTCTTAACTACAATTAATTTTGAATTTTTTTTAGTTTAAATTTACCATTTTTGTTTGAACTTTTTACATATGTCATTCATAAACTCTATAGCGTCTATCAATAGACAAGCAAATTTTGCTTACGAGATTACGTCAACTGTATATATCATATTTCATTAATCAATGTCTTTAACATGTAGTCATAAGTCTTTAGCCTGTATATGTCTTTTTATCATGTGGTTGAAATAAAATTCTATTATATTCTATTGTATTCTACATTGTTCAAGATAGAAATTTTAAGTGATCGAATCATAATCAAGACGCGATATCATTTGGAAATATTTTGCTGCAATTACTGCATATCTTTGCGCATCGTTCGTTATTTTTCTGTTGTTGGTTACTTATTTTGTTGTTGTGGCCCTTTAGTATTGATTGCATGTTCTGCGTACAGCTGTAGCTGATTACAAATGATGATTATAAATGATGGCCGTTCAGATTGAAACAAATCTTCCTTGATTAGGACATATGATCGTATGTTTGGATTGAGAGTAATTTTCTTTTAATGTTGTTTAAATTCACCATTTTTATTTTAACCTTTTACCCATGTCATTCATAAACTCTATAGCGTCTCTCAATAGACAAGCAAATTTTGCTTACGAGATTACGTCAACTACTGTATATCATATTTCATTAATCAATGTCTTTAGCCTGTATAGGGCCTATATCTTTTTATCATGTGGTTGAAATAAAATTCTATGCTATTCTATTCTATATGGTATTTTTATGATCACTTTCATGTGATTTTCGAGTTGCCCAGGGAATCCTGCCGTTTCAGATGTTTGGTACAGTTTATTACCTTTTCTTTAACTGATTTAATTGTTTGTTCACTAATCCATGGAACATGTTCAGCGTTATCAATAAAAGCATTAATAATTAATCTCATCATTTCTTCAACTTCATCTTTATCAACATGCGTAAATGCTTGACGGATAAACATTGATCCGACTAAAGGACCAAGAATCTCATCTGTGTAACGAAAACATATTTCATGCCTTGATTTGTGATTTGGTTTGCCTGTTAAATTTGATCTGAACTTGTGATATGCATCTGTGAAATCTTTTGATAAAAATGGAACCATATCTTTTACCATTCGCCACATCATGTAATTACATAATACTCTACATTTAAAATAGGAAATGTATATAAATGTTTACATTCTTTTATACAAATGAATACTTTTAGATATGTGTATATCCCTCTTTCTACATAGATGCTACATAGGAGGTTCCTTAGTCTAGAATAAATTTCTTCTACTTTTAAGAAAACATTATGGCAAAATACAGTAATGAGGTTGTAAGAAATGGTGTGCTTAAGATAAGATAAAATTTGAGAAATTTGGAAAAGGTTCCAGCTATCTGGACAAGTTTCTTATTTCGAGTAAAATTTTAATTATTGTTTTGCAAGTATTTCCTTGTTTTGAGCAAACTGATTTCCTGTGCAGAGCTTTAAATAACTAATCACAAACGTCAATGGCAATTATGACTTTTAATAGTAACACGTTTTGAATTTATATTTATTCAACTGTTAACGATATGCTTAGTTGCTTTAAATTTCTTAATGTTTTGTGTTTTGTTTTTCTGAAAACCTTTTTTCCTGCTATTTCATCTGTTAATTGGTTACTATTCAAAGATAAAGTATTATATACTCTGTATAATACCTTTTTGGTGTATCTTTGAATAGAGAGACAAGATCAGCAAGGTAATCATTTGTGAGAACAATAACAGTTTCATTAACACGAACATCTCTTGGATGAAAAACAGATCGTAGATGCTCTAGCCAAGGAAACTATGAAACACGTGGAAGTAAAGAAAGATATAATAAGGATGTGGAACCATTACTAATCCTGTAATTAAATTGCTTCATATCAATCTGTTCTACTAATCAATCCAATCAAATCAGATATATTGTTTGCTCTTATATGAGTGTTTTGTTTACTCAATTTTGTTTTGTTTTGTTTCGTTAAATAGAAAGCGAAAAACATCAAAGCACGTCCGAACCACGACTAGAAAATAGCGATTCTAATGTTGTATAACTCAAAGATCTTGAATGAAAAGTGACTGAAAAAACGGTGGAAAACTGGACCACACCCAAACACTTAGAGACTTTCACATTTACAGGTACAGTTAAACCTGCCACAACGGTCACCTCTATATAGCGGCCACCTGTCTATAGTGGTCACTCTTTCAATGTCTAAATAGTATTTTCTATTGAATCAAGCCTGTATATAAAGGCCACAGTCTGTCTATAATGGTCAATTTATCTACCTCTCGTAGCTGGCTGTTATATACAGGTTTCACTGCATTGATGTTGTTATTAGTATATAGTATGATAACAATGGGCTTTGTCCACATTATAGGTTTTCATGCAATCCATGATGAAATTCGTTTTTAATAGTTTTACCTGTGGTATAGCCGCTGCTAAGTGAACGATAGGAATCCGTGAATATCTTTTCGATGGTTTTGGCGCCAAAATCTAAAAGGTAAATATCTGAAGTTAACATGTCAGGGAATTTATTAATAACTGCAAGTTGATTTTACTATATTCAAGGTACACAGTACTACATGTTATTATATTGATGTTCTAAATTTAGTGATGTCTACAAAGCCTCCCAAGCGTTTTGGATTTGAAACAATTTTGAAATATTCAAAACATTCTCTGGTACAAACATAGGATACAAATTTGAGTTAAGTCGAATATTCTTGCTGCTTATTTTATGTAAAGGCATATTATGCTAATCAATTAAAAAAAATATTCCAACAAAGCAGTTGAAATTTAATCCTGCAATTTGATTGGTTGGTTCGTATGTTTGTAAATCATGAGGGCTCTTAGGTAGAAACGCGGTTCAAAATTCCCGCCATTATATAAATACGGGGAAACATTTGTTTTTGTGATTTTTATGCGTTTGAGGTCAATATAAAGTTATTGTCGTGTCTTCCAGCATTCCCTACGAAGTAAATGCAAACACGGCACATGAGTCGTAACCCTTCATTCCAAAGAATTTGCTTGCTAATAACACTAGATATACAATGAAATTAAAGTTCACCTTTGCTAATTTTACTTCAAATGCAACAACATCTTTAATTTGTTTCTCGACATCAACAGTTGCACCTGCTAATTTTGCTATTGTCACAGCGTATTCACGAAGCGTTGATATTGCCTACATCGAACATATAACAAAATTAAATATAACAAGAAGAAGTCTATCATTTCCAATATTATTTCCACATGTATAGAATACTTACTTCAAAATTGACATAATATACTATTTGTGGTAGACATAGTTTTGCTTGATCGATCTGTGAACGAAAACAAACAATTATACTCATTGAGGTACAGTTTTATTAATTATGTTGATCAGCTTGAAGATGATTTTAGAATAAATCGAAACTGTCGCAAATATATTGTGTCTTGTAAAATTGTCGCTGATCAACGTAATGAAGTTAAATTTGAGTATTACTTATTCAATGAAATACAGTTGTGTTCCCAAATGTTTTAAATTCTAAAAAAGTTTGAAATCTGTTATATCAAAGTTTTGCAAGAAGCAAATTACTTTTCATCCCATGACCGATACAACCGAAACCATGAATATAACTTCTGTGACGTTCTTATGAAGATTTCACAATAATTCGTTTACACGTTGTACAGTGTTTCTTATTTCCGCATGATCACATAATCCAATGCGTAGATTTTGTTTCCGTGGAAAGTAATCTTAATATATCGTACCGTGCTTCTAATTTCTATCATTAGAAACAAAGTTTGATATAGTTTTTGTGTGGTACGTGAGAGATCAATCCGATATAGACAGAAGTATAGTAACGTATGCCAACCCAGCTCTATTTCAAGATCAGTTGAAGACCTTGGCATTGAAGACGAAATGATATTGGTCTTTCTAATTCTCATCACAAATATGCACTGCTGTTCAACTCCAGTCAAAACTAGTAAGTTGAACTTGGGAGAATTTGATTCGTATGCCGTATACGTTCTTCCTGCATCCTGTCCTCTGAGTAGATCCCAAAATTGTTGATTGGAGATGCGCATTAACTTCTTATTGTTGTGTAGCCCCTTGCTGAAAAATAGCTAATATGACATGCTATTTCCATTGTTCCTATTCATAGCAAGTGTGCGCACTTTTTCGAATAACGTGCGTATTGTAATGAGGACCTGTAATTCTCTACGCGTAGCCAAGATATCCTTTCCATTGCAGTGACCAACCTTTTTACTCTCCAGATCTACCATATGCAATGGAATCATTATGTAACAATGAGCTATATGAAATGTAGAGCATTTGACGGTTATAGAAACGTGACCTTTATAAGTCTTACATATACAGGGATGATTCTATTCCAGAGAAAATACCATTTTGGATTGCTTAAACGACCACTATGTACAGGTGGCCGTTATAACAGGTTTTACTATATATTTATTTATCAATGTAAGTGAATTATTAACTTTGCGTTGTTACAATGTTCTTACCGTGATAATATTTTTTGTCCGATTTTCTGGATCAACATCTACATCAACAGTGAAAAATATTTCCGCAGGGTATTCTCGATGCATCATTCTTAAATGTTTATCAAAATCCCACTGGTCTTCCTTCCAATCAGGAAATAATGGCCACGAACCAAGTTTTTTAATAAATTCAACAAGAGGTCCTTTACCTACTGTATTTACACGTTTCTCATCCATGCAAGATCGATATAAATTTTTTACTTTTAATATTGTTATTGAATCATTTTTATGTTTATGTTTAATTTCCCCTTTTAATACTTTATCATTTGCTTCAGATAATTCCACAATCGATGAGTATTCATCTTTAGTTTTTGGTATAGGATGTGTGTGAACCCAACCACCACAAGCATAACGATAAAAATCATTACATGGTTCGACACTTAAATCCATGTTTTTTAAAATTCTTTCAGCAGTTTTTTTACATTTCTCATCTTGACAAGTATTAATTTTACTACTGCTGCTTCTTTTTGATGATGTTGTCGTACTATGTAATTTATTTACTTTGTTTAATTTTGAAATACTAACTACTTCATTTGATATATAAACCAATATCAACATCACAGATAGCCAACCTTGTTTTAAGAATTGCCATTCCATTTTTCTATCTTTTTCTAATAATTATTAATTGTTCTATTGTTCTAAAGAATAATTGAGTCTTTAGTCATATTTATAAAGCCTTCAATGAAAATTAGCTATAATCATATATGTTTTTTATATTCTTACCAAACTATTATTCATTCAAAACGTTGAAGATAAATCACAGTTTTCAGTTTTATTAAACTAACTTTATTATGGCTTGTGATCTCTTCGCTGTTCATTCAACCGTATCAATCGGCCAACGGGTGGTTGGCGTTTAAAACAGAAGAACACAAACCACGTGATTAACACAATCGTGAATGGCACGCTCTTGTTAAAGATGTACTGTAGCAAAGTCCCGCCGTGTAGCCTCGAGGCAGCAACTTTCTCCAATGCAATGGAAACAGACCGTCTCGCAGTATGCGGTCTTCTTCTTCTAGCCCATATGACAGTGTCGAAGCTCTTGCTCTTACCGATAGCACAAAGGTCCTCTCAGAGAAGGTTAGGAAGCCTCTTTGTTCTAAGCCACCCAATCTAGAATACACTGGATTGATGGTTAGAATATTTAATTAAATGTTTTTTATAAGGCCTTATTAATTGTCCCGCAGTTGTTTTGACATGTGGAAGATTGTACACATCATCTAAAATATTTATGTTTGCTTTTCTTAAATAAATCTGCCAAACTTGGACCAAGTTTGATTGATGACGTTTCTTCAATAATTTTTTTCTTTTTTAATGCTCTGATGAATGATGCATGAATTGCTAATTATTATCCAAGGTGTCAATATTATGCAGATAATACCAAGTGCAAGTAATAAAGTAGAAATCTCTCTAGATTCAAAGAAAATGTGGTTTTCTGTGCTGCAAATTAAATAATCACAATCCAATATTGTATATTCATAAATCAGAGATTGTTAATCAGAGATTTTCTCATTGGTAACCTGCAGCGAGCGCCAGAAAATACAGATGCTTCGATGATTATATTGGCCCACAAGGCCCACTATTCCGCTGCGTACCTGCACTCATCTGCGCCCTATACGCAGCGAAGTGAAGTACAGGGGCATGTGGCACAGGTCTACCAGTACATCATCAGCCATTTTTGTTAATATTTAATGGGTATTATTAAACAGATACGACATAAACAATTGGAATCATCCTTGGCATATTTTTTACATTATATTTTGCCATTTTGGAAACAATAGGCTCGTTTACGCTTTACGTGCTGGTATTGTAACTACTTTGCTTCTCTCCCACAAGACAGTCAAAGACATGACTAATACAATTCGTTGTAATTCTTTAGTAATAATTATCTTCCTCATTATACAGCTTTACAATAATAGTTGATTTAATCTTATTAATACAACACATATTTATAAAATTAATTATTATCTATATATATTGTAGTGCTACGATATACTTCGCTTATTTTATTGTTATACTGTATTTACAGATCATATTTTCATCTGCTTATGAAAAAAGTATAGCAGCAGTAAAAGTTGAATTTATTTTTATTAGTCATATCTTTATGTTATAGATAATTATTGCAGCATCATCCTGTGTGCGTTGACTACGTCTGTGCCAGTCATCTGCTCATTCGCTTTATTTTGAATTTGAGGCGAGTTTGGTTGAGGGTGTTTTTGAAGATCCCTGAAAAGCAGAAGAAAAAATATCAAAATTAAATAACAGACTACCTGTTTACATTGTAGTAATTGGGAATTTCAAGCGATAAAGACCTGAAAAAGAGGGTAAATATTTTCTGAAAAGATATACGCATAACACTTCATATAATGCATATGTTCACTTGTAAAAATATCTTACATAAAATTCAGAAGCCATTTGCGATGTTTTTTCTCACTGTCGAGCGTGAGATGCGATTATTATATAATCGGATTACAGTTTACAAATATATGTACACTTGGATGACAAAATATCTGTAACATTGCAAGAAATATTATCCGCAAGTTGACAGTGACTAAATCATGCGAAAAATCATCAGAGATTACGCCGAAAGAAGATAGCACATTTTAGATCAAATGGAAGTACCAATCAGTTTTTTATATACTGTATAGTAGAAGTCTACTTACCTGCCACGTCACATCGGCAAATTTTATTCGGAAATATGAACATTGTTGGCTTTATTTGTCTTGGGAAATCTAATATAGTGAAATAATCATAAACTGGTGAAATTGTAATTTTTGAATAAATTTTATATGATTTCGATGCATTATTTCTCACCTCCAGTCGCAAAGTTTATGCTCGCATTCGTCAGAAATTTGAGAAAGATTCTCTTCGAATTGGTTTACTGAAAATAAAACATTCAATAGACATAGTATAAAAATCGGGATTAATATTCAAGCAAAGCAACGATAAATTAAAAGAAGCGATTCTGACAGTTAAAGATAATAGAAACTTACCGTTTCGATTCATATGCAATCGGGAACGTGAAATGCGGAAAGCCTCATGGAAAGTGATGGTTAATGCCGGAGAAATTAGTGATTTGAATCTCAACGTTGTTATAAACAAAAATAATGATATAAAATGAAACGTTATTGAAATAATGAAAGAAAATCTGAAAATACCTTAAACTTTGCGCTCTCCCAATTCATTCCCCTAAAATTAATTAATTAATCAATGAAACAGCAGGAGCATATAAATTATTAGTTATTACCAATGTAAATACCTTCATCGAAAATATAAATACTTGTTGCTTTTTCCTTCTCCAAAATACTTTCAAAACTCCACAGCAACCTTGAGACCGTATAGTTGCGACCGTTGTCCTTTACTGCTTTCTGAAAAGGGAATTAATATCTAATTTCTAGCAAAAATTGTCGAAAACTCCCTCCTATTAAGTCTATACTCCTTTGGGACTTCAGAGAAAGACACATCTGCTATTGACATCAAGAACATTTAAAATGAAATTTACTCGAGTCAGTTTATTATAACTCCCATGAGAGATGGCCCCGGAGATGGCAAGCTTTAATTAAGTACCTAGTAAATATTAAATTTCAAATCGTTTTTTAATGAATCTCGTTCTGGTAGATATTATTATATCATGACTACAGAAATTCGTACACTAAAAAAATGACAAATTAACTTCACCGCAAGTATGAAACATATTACATGGAAATTTCATGGCCAGGGTACTCTTATAAAACGTTGGTCAAATTTAGGTTGTCAATTTAAAATCCCAAATTGCAGCTTCCAGAGAAGATTAACTTGTACCATCGAAGGGCCAGCTGTCGACTAACATTGACTGATGCAAAGTGGTTCTATCGTTCCCTTTCCGATAAGATATGCATTAGGTTGCGACTTTGCGCCGTTTTCATGAAAACTTCGAAATCAGTGTTTCCTTGCTAAAAATAATGAGCCTCAAAAATCTTAGCAGTGTATAATTATTAATTACCCCAATTGCAAAATAATAAATGTTTGCAACAGTTTAAGCAATAAATCATTTCTACATGCTCTCAAATTAGCACTTGAATAATAATAATTAGTCTAAAATTCACATCAATAATCTATTTTGAATGTTTTTTATGATTATTAATCCCCAATGTATATACACCATAATGATTGCATCCATATATAAATATTATAGCAACTAGAACGAATAGTTTATATCTATCTTTGTGAAGAAAGATTAGAAATATAATTTATTCTTCGATTTGTGCAAGCATTTCAAATGTTGTTCGGCCAAAGTTATCATGCATGTGATCGTTTTTATAGTCAGAACTAAGCCAAAATGAGTATGTCGAACCTTGAACTAATGGAAAGAAATTAACTGTTGCAACGTATGATGTTGTTCTGCCATCGCCTTCAAAGTCCGAGAAAGACTTGCCATCAATGATGGTATCTCCATGAAAATCTTTTGCTAACATAATTCCGATTGGGACAAAAGTGCTCGAGTTATAATATGTTCCAAATGTTGAGTCAAGAAGAAAATGCCATTCCAACACTCCAGCAATATGATTGAGTTTTATCCTGTACAATCCAGTTTGTAACATAAAAATGAATGTCCCAGGCTTGTTACAACAAGCTTCGACAGAAATCGCATTTGGGGTTACATTTTTATAATCTGGAAAAGAAGAAATTTTGTAAATTAAAAAACAGTATCAACACACTAAATTTATATATAAATCAAATATTACATGGCGTCACTTCCAGTGACAGGAGAAAAACTCACAACTTTATCGCATACAGGATGCGAATATTATAAATGAATATTGATATCTTAATCATCATCATCATCATACATTAATACCATCTGGCAGTGCGGAGGTATGTATACGGCACCAGACCCGGTGGGCTGCTTCCATACTTTTGGTATAAGGTGTCATCTATTCAAAGCATCTTCTTCAAAATATGGAAAAACGTTCAAGGTATTAACATTTTTTGACTTTTGGTCAAATGTAAATTTTACACAATTTTATCTTTACTCGCACTTTTTTCTTCATTTCTTTTACCAATCAAATAGCTATCGAAGGTGGCTATTGTCATATATTGCCGACTAGTTTCTTAATCATCAGAATGGCCAAGATATTATTGGATAAAATATAGTGATAAATATTGTTAAAATCAATGAAAAATGCTGCAAATCTGACAATCCGACTTGATCCGATCTGAAAGCTGAAACTCGATCCAAAATCCGTTCGGATCGCATCAGATCGGATTTGCAAACCTCATGACCAAGTATCACTGCACTCGCATTTACAATTTCTTGTCTGACTGAAAAAATTGATATTCACAAACCTGCACGGTACTAAATAAAATTGAAATCGAATTCCGAACCAACAACAATTAAAAACACAATCAATGGGATGCACTTACTTGATATTTGGAATTTGAAAGTGGCCTGAAAACATTAAGAAATATAAAAGAATGTTCATTAGATATATCAACATTGTTATTATTATTATTATATATGTATTATAGATATTATCTCATAACAAAAAATAGTGTTTGATATCATTTAAAAGAGCTAAATATAATAATGCAATAATACGCGAACAACAATGGATTATTTCTTTTTACGGAAACAATAGTATAGTAACTAAGCTATAGTATAATAATTTCAACAGAAACAACTTATAGAAT
The DNA here is from genome assembly GCA_916610825.1 of Haliclystus octoradiatus. Classification (NCBI taxonomy): domain Eukaryota; kingdom Metazoa; phylum Cnidaria; class Staurozoa; order Stauromedusae; family Haliclystidae; genus Haliclystus; species Haliclystus octoradiatus. Next base: position 15,318,216 of record OU744454.1, on the reverse strand, counting down.
AAATAGTGTCAACTTTTAGTATATTTTTCAATGTGAAAAGTAAAACCGTCTGATGAACGCTACCGCACGTAACTCTGAGTAACGGAGACAACATCTAGTCCCGGCATCTAGTATTTGACTTAATTTCAATTACATAATTACATACATATATTTGTACTTACCGGTGTAATAAAAATCGTGTCTATCACTGGAGTAAAAACTAGAAATTCATTCAATCCATTGATTTGATAAAGTCTGCAATTGAAACCATTTGGACTATTCCCTTGATAATTAATAGCTTTGCAAAATGATGTCTTCGAGCATTGATGTCGACAGATCATAATATCTTTAACTTTTAACTTCAACATGTAATCAGCCGAGTCGTTGAATTTGTGATTCTTAAAATATCTTCCCTTGTAGTTTTCAGTTGCGACATGACGGTCATCATGGCAAGTGCTGGCGTCAATATATTTTCTACCAAACACATAGAATACAGCAATAAAAATACTTAACACATATTTCCCGTTACAAAAGTAAACCTTCATTTCTTTTGAACTTTGATAACGAAAGTAAATAGCAATATTACTAAAGGGCGATAATTTCCTTTTAAATAAATGCCATTTAAATCAATTTCCACTCTCGAACATAGAGATGAAAATAATAAAAAGGGAGCAATTATACAGACCATTTATATACATCATTTTATTTGCATAATTCATTGCCTCTAAAGTAATTAATATACTCTCCTAATGTCGCGCTGTTATACATATAGTAATTTATATTAAGGCTAATTATAGTGGGGACATGTCATTGCGAAGAAAATCATTGCAAAGAATTTTCTTCGCAACGACTGTTCTTCGCAATGAGTTTCTTCGCAATGAGTTTCTTCGTAACGATATGCACTCATTATAGTCATCAGTTAAAAAATCTTTCTGATCCGTCAATCTGATTGGTTTAGAGTTATGGCGTCATATTACGACCATATCAACAAAAATGAAATCATGTTTGAAAATGCAATAAACGCAAACGATCTTGCAATTTACTTAAGGAATGAGAATGTTTGAATTTGATCAGGAATTTTGAGATGCATTAACTTATGCCCAAGAAAGTCATGTAAAAGTTTATAAAAATGCACATTTTATAAGCTACTAATAAGCAATTGTACAATACCGAAACTGATTCGATCAATATGATTGGTTTAGAGTAGGATGACGCCAAACATTTTTTAATTTTCGCCGTACAGCTTTATCAAATATGCCTCTTACCAATCACAGTTCAAGAAAACATTCAACGATTTCATATGGATATGTAAACTATTAAAATCCCTTAATTGCTGAAAAATATATTGGTTTTCACTTGACCATTGTGTCATTGATTTTCTTACCATTTCAAAGAATCATTTGAATAATTTGCAGCTGTTATTTAAATTTCATCAAATTGAGAAATATAAAAAAAAAACAGTTACATATTAAAATCACAGTATGACTTGAGGTGTTAAATTTTTAATGAGGACCCCTTATGATTCGTGTATTAACGAATAATTAGTATATCATCCTGCGTATAATTAGAAATACACGTTTGATTGCAGGAAAATATTTAAAGAAGTGTAGCATATTTTTTTTACAAAGATTTTCTATGACAATTCGTATGATAAATTGTCAGGTTAATTTTTTCAAAGTTTTATGAATATCTGCAGGTATGTTTTGTCGTTGCTCATTATTTCAAAACACATCCGCCGTACAGAATAACTGTTTATATAATACTAGATTAAAAAGCTGCCTCTAGCTCATGCGGAGGACCTTCTCTGGACCTTCAGCCCAATGTTGTTACTGTCGATAAGTTGTAAGTTGGAATGTCTCCAGTTGTAGGCAGCTGGCAGAATGCAGCACGCTTTGTTCTAGGGTGAATTACAAAATCAAATAGCTTAATTAAGGCAAAGTAAGACATAATTTTTTATTGTAGCATGAAAGATGTAATAAAGATTGATTACATTTGAAGAGCTTTATATACTTACTTCAGACAGTTTCAGCTAATTTATACAGTATGTTAAAAATTCTATGATGCCATTACAATAATATCATTAATTATGTATTATGGTCACATCGACCATCGTTAATTTTTTAAATACTGTACGTTTTTGATTGGGTAATTTGTGAGTGACTGATCAATGTCAAAGCACAACTATCCAGCAATTTTAGATTGGGCATTTTGTTAACTTTGTACCCGTAAATTTGATCTTTCACTGAAATTAAACTACTCAAATCAAGTATTCATAAAATATGTAAAGTACTTATCTAAAATATGTGACTGAAGAATGAATGTCAAAACACAACTATCATCTGTCGTGTACAGTGTTTATATCACAGGATCACATATTTTTATGAAACAAGATGCTGTATCTGGTTTGAATACTGTATCATTTCAATAAAAGCCAAAGGGTTTTTTGTAAACACTCTGCAATTATGAAATTTACAAATTCTTTTATGCATAGAGAGCTAGATCTGAAATAAGTAAATTTTAACTGACAATTAAACATCTTAACATGAATAATCACAAAAGAGGAGTGCAGTTTTTGTCATTATCATAGAAATTTAATATTTAGTTCGTTTTACTAGATTTGAGATTTCAGGATACTTTGAGCATTTCCATATATCAACTGTACAACTTTATTAAAAAGGCCTCTTAACCAATCACATTTCTGGAAAACATTGATCGATTTCATAAATGGAAATATATAACATGAAAACCTGTAACTGCTGAAAAATATATTGGTTTTCACGTGACCATTGTGTCGTTGATTTTCTTACCATTTCAAAGAATCATTTGAATAATTTGCAGCTGTATATTATTTAAATTTCATCAAATTGAGAAATATTAAAAAACAACCAGCTACGTATTAAAAATCACAGTATGACTAGCCTGAAATTTTTAATGAGGACCTCTTATGACTCTACCGCTTGCGTATAATTAAAAATACACGTTTGATTACAGGAAAATCTTTGAAGAATGGTAGAGATATTTTTTCATTTGAGAATTTTTTTGATCAGAATTAAAATATTTTTGGAAAAGTTGTACCTAAATCGAGAAAAGTTTTATTACACTTCAATACAAGAAGGATACACGAAAGTTAAATATAAAACTTTCACGATAACCTGGTTTTAAAATCGACGGCTGTCTGTTTATAATTGGTGTCTTGAGTTTGTGATAATATTTCTTGCCTTTTTCCGGTCGTGGCTAGATCAGGGGTAACTCAAGGACATTTTTATGACTTTTTGTTGCTTCTTTTATTTGTGCTAAATTCTGTTTTCAATCGATTTTCAAAATTCTTTTTTATTCAAAATAGTCTATAATTATTCACCATGATATTCTGAACTTAATTTGAGTATAAAAATATTTCAAAATATGTACCAGAACTAGTTCCAGGCCTCTTATCGTTAAAACTCAGATAGAAATAAAAAGAGCCTGGAACTAGTTCCAGAACGCATTTTAAAATAATTGTTGACTCTAATAATATTATGGTGAATAATTTTAGACTATTTTCAATTCTTATCTGATAGACAGAGTCCGTTTGATTTTTTCAATGGGACGATACTACTACACAGATTGTAGATTGTGCCTGTTGCGCGGGGCTTGAATATACATTTGAACTTGCAAACCGATTGTATGTGGATAGTTAGAGGCATGTATACCCGCTATTATTTGAATTGTCAATCAATATGAACAAAAAAAAGAGATTACAGTATAGGCAAATGTATCATAGCATTATGACGCAGACATTAATTGATTCTAACTATAATTTAAACTCTAATAATTATAATTTGTAATCTTGTATGTAGTTCCCAAGGCTAGTCTTTTTAGCTTATAGTTTTGTTTTATTAATATGAATAAGAGCTTTAATCTCTTCATGTTATTAAAAACACATCATATATTTACAAATACTCTCACGAAGTTAGTTGTATAACTTTTAATCCGTAGAGAGAGACTTTCGTTACAATTACAGTTAGAACGAAACAATTACTGTAATGTTGATAAATAGTTAACTGGAGGAATGCTTCTTGTGCAAACCAACCTTTCGGAAACATTCGTTCTCTATTTCAAGTTAAGGTTTTGAAAAACTATTAGCAGTAGTATTTGCATGGTGAAATTTACAATTTTTAAAATGTTGACTATTAAATCAAATATATAAAATAGTTCTGCTTTCATAAAGCCAGATTGCCTTGTTCACGAACGACTTGATTTCCCTTGAGTATTTGTTTCAATAGTTAACCTTTTCATGACAAACTTCAAATTTATACATTTCGTAATGAAAGACAACGCAAATAATTGTTAATTATTATCAACAACGTTTCGGTTTCTACTGAAGATTCATTCTCAAGTAAACAAAATGAATTTGCAACACAATCTACATCATTTTTAATTCATTTTTAATTTGACAGTAGAAATCCATACTGTTGTTAATAAAAATATACAATTATTTACGTTGTCATTCTTCACGGAAATCAACATTTTATTAATTGTAAATTTATCATGTAAATGAATTTGCTAATATTTTTTGTAAATTGTAAACCTCAGCTTGAAAAAGACTAACAAATGTAACCAAAACATTGTAAATCCAATGTTACCACTGACATTTGTGATTAAATAGTCCGTAAATAGTTAATTAGCAATTGATAATAGAGTCAGATTCATCAATTAAGAACTGTCCCACTGTAGCATGGGCTGGTGTGTTCTCTAATCCAACTTGTTTCTCTAAAGCGGCAAAGAAATCTTCTTTTGCTCCTTTGTTAACGCCTCGTGTTATAGTTCGCCTTCTGAAAAATTATAATATAAACCAGTTTGAGTAAACCTGAGTAATAATAATTTAGTAATATCAAGGTACTTATGTTGTCTTTGCTGTTTCAATAGTGCTCGATGCCATAAAAATGCAGAGCTGTTTAGTAATGAATAAACGAAAAAATCAGATATTCATATTTGCTACTTTTAGTTTCACGCCAAGGCGATCGCTTTGGCGTGGAACTAACACAGCCGAACTCGGTTAATATCCCCTCTTTTAATGTCTCATCTTGCTTAATATCCCCACATGAAACTGATTTCTATTTTTCATTCTCCATACAAATTCTCATAATCCTACCTCGTTTAATATCCCACTTTTCAACTGTACTAGAGCAAGTTCAACTGCAATAGCAAACATGAATGTCTGATTTTTTCGTTTATTCATCATTAATAATAGTTTACATATTTTTCAGTAAATTACATAAGATAACTGATAGTTACCTAATGAGTAGAAATGCTTTTTATTTGGAGGACATATACAGTTTACATAAATAAAACATTTGCTCGAATGAGGAATCGTACCCAGGCCTCCCACACAAATGAATAGTCAATTAACATCATAGTCCCCTGGATCCCTAGAAACATCCGGGAAGTAGATAGTCTGCAAGCAGGCTAGGAAGTAGACAAATGCTAAAATCGATTAATTTTTCCTGTATTGGAACAGATATGCTTGTTGAAAGACGGTTTTTGGACTGAATAGTTGTAAATAATGATTTGGAAAGGTCATGGAATGATGGCATTGCAAATCATTTTCCTGCTGCCATTATGATATAGTGAAAAATAATTTATCAAATTTTGAAATTTTAAACTGCCATTTTCAAGCCGCTGTATTTTCCGCTTTCATGATGTTAGCATCATAGCAAGGTTCAATGTGCCAGCGCAATGAAGCTATTAAAACAGTGTTAACAAGACTGGTCCACTTATTTCCTAGGGGTCTGCTGTCGTGATGTCAAGTGACTGGTGGGCTTCGAAAAATACTAGGTTAACCATCATACTTTTATTTGCAACAAACATCGATTTATGCAACACGGAAAGCCTAACAGTGTTGTAAGGAGGAGTACGTTAGATGACTGAGCAACTGGACTTCAGATTACATTTATTGAACCCCCTTACGAAAAACAGTTCAGGAGTTCATGAACAGTTCATGAAAATTTGGGGCCATTTAATGTTTCTGAACTGTTCATGGACTGTTCATGAACTCCTGAACTGTTTTCTCAGGGGAGGTCAATTGAGTCGTGACTTTATCTAGAACATCAAATGCGCGCACCATGCTATGATGGCATATCAAGGCAATCATAACCCGTAGGTTAACAACAAGTATTGGCAAGTTGTGATACCAGAATAATAATAATAATAATAATAATAATAATAATAATAATAATAATAATAATAATAATAATAATAATAATAATAATAATAATAATAATAATAATAATAATAATAATAATAATAATAATAATAATAATAATAATAATAATAATAATAATAATAATAATAATAAAAATAAATAATAATAATAATAATAATAATAATAATAATAATAATAATAATAATAATAATAATAATAATAATAATAATAATAATAATAATAATAATAATAATAATAATAATAATAATAATAATAATAATAATAATAATAATAATAATAATAATAATAATAATAATAATAATAATAATAATAATAATAATAATAATAATAATAATAATAATAATAATAATAATAATAATAATAATAATAATAATAATAATAATAATAATAATACTAATAATAATAATAATAATAATAATATATGGCGAAAGAGTCAAAGAATACACATTCTTTACTGTTACTCAAGTTTCACGCATTTCACAGCGATCTTCAGACAGATTTTCTACTCAATGAGTTTTACTCAAATCACAATCAAAATCAACAAAGATTGAAATGATGAATGCCCTTGTTCAGTATTTTATCACTAGAAATGAACTTGTTGGAAAACAAGAAACAAAGTTATGAATAAAGTTAATACACTCACCCAACCGAACCTGATTGACTTGGAAATAGATTCAAATTAATTTCACCAAGATTCTTTAGAAAAGCTATTTCTTCTAGAATATCAATATCTTGAATTGATTAAAGATGAACATCAAAAAACAAACAAAAAGAGTGTAGCCTTAGTCTCAGAATCAGTTGTGCATGAATTTGCCGAGACCTACCCCTTTGTGAATCATTTAGAAAATTATAAAAATTGCAATATTATAATCATATGGTAGAAATTATGAAAAAGGATACTTGTTATGTATTTGAAAAATGAAGGGTATGAAAACGATCCGTTAGCAACAATGCGTTCCACAAGGTAGCAAAAAAACGATTTATTTTTAGTCCAATTCAGTTGAGATAGTACAATTAAATGACCAATTAGCACATCTCCATTATCATTAGTGTCATTCAACTTTTCCTGGATAAAAAGAAGCAAATAAAATGACATATCGCGTAAAACTAAGAGTTTCCCATACACTTACTTACTATACTATACTGCTAGCTTTAACCTATATTTAATTGACTTTACATTTAAATAATTATTAACTAAAGTACTTAGATCTTTCCTATAAACTGTTACATATGTATTTCCCCTATTCCATATAAATTTAGACCATGTACAGTCAAACCTGTTATAACGGTCACCGCTATTAAGCGGCCACCTGTCTATAATGGTCACGCTTGCAACATCTGAAATAATATTTTCTATTGAATCAAACATGCATATAAATGTCACCTGTCTATAATGGTCAAATTATCTACCTCTCGCAGCTGGCCGTTATATACAGGTTGATAAATATTTCAGTGCTGTTAATAGAAGCATGTGTAAACCTAATTAAGTAACAAAACGCTATAATAGTTCATTAGGCTCACTTATGGTTCATGAATTTATTAACCATTTTTACAAGGGTATGAATGGATATGCATTTAAAGCATAAATTACCTTTATTACAGATGAAACAATATTAACCGCATATTCCAATACTTCTGGTAACAAACAGGGAAGAACAACAAGACGTCGACCTGTAAATAAAAGCACATACAGTGAAACCTGTACACAACACCCATCTATAAGATCTAAATAAATTGATCACTATATACAGGGTTGATTCAATATTTCGAATCAATTTTTTTTAGAAATGTACAAACAAAGCAAATATATGCATTATACATTAATATTTTCAATGGGAAAGCTACTAGCTGTTCAAATTACGCATGCGTTGTACATAGTGCGGCCTTGGTGTAGTGGCTAGGGTGTTGGACCACGGCCCGCAGGGTCTTGGGTTCAATCCCTGTCCGGAGCACTATAGGTTGGCGTCAGGAAGGGCATCCGGCTATTAAACCCACACAAGCTTCAAAATACTAACAAATTAACCAACCACCCGGTGAAAAAAAGCTGTAAGCTTACCCGGTTCGTGGAAAAATGATAAATACAAATAGAAAAAAAATAAAAAAAAATACAAATACAAATACATGCATGGTTAGACCATAAGTAAGAATACAAGAATAAACTATTTTCACCTGTTGCTTTTTCATTATTGTGTACTGTGACAGAGTCTACTGATATAGCATTCAAACTTTTACTTTCTTCACGTAATATCTTGACGGCAGCAACTGCAAGCTCTGATGCAAGCTAATGAAATAAAACAGAGAACAAAACTGATTAAATGGAATCAATGTTTGAGAATCCAAATGACACAATGAAAGACTGAGGCATCTCTCAAGAAAAGGTATGATTTCCTACAGTTTGGCATACACAAGGAATTATAATGCCAATATTTAAGATTGCCATGTACCAGCTTTCTGGGTATGTTTATAAACGCATATTTTTGGAAAAATGCTGTTCATGAAGCTCATTTAAAGTAAATGGCCATCTTTTCAAGATTTTCATTGCAGGATTCATACATAGGCTCCTTAAGTGATATTAGAGACACAACCCATGCGAAAAACAGTTCAGTAGTTCATGAACAGTTCATGAACGTCAAATGGCCAATTTTAATAAGCTGATCATGAACAATTCATGAACCTTCACATACTGTTCATGAACTACTGAACTGTTTTTCGCAGGGAGAAAAGGACATGCAAGGCAAACTCTTTGCAATAAGACTTTTATAAAATGAAAATAACATTCTTTCTAAATTAATAGTGCAAGTTAAGTTTTAAATTATTTTGGGAGAATGCATATTGAAACAACACAGAATCAATTATTATCGTAGACCTTCAATTTTGTTTATGAGTGCATACCTGTAAATCACCAAGACAAAACAAACAAGATGCCTGCTGAAGGTTTTCTTTAATAACAACCTGCATGACATTGAAAATAAGTCTAAAAACATTCACAATACCTAGCGAGTTGGCGAGTACTTAAAATTTGTTAATCCTTAATTTTGATTCTTGCATGGAATCCCTGATAGATGAATTCCATTGCAAATTATATTATAATTGAATCCAAACTTGTTACAATGACTTTAAACACTACTTGATTTATAGATCACAATTTATCCCCAATATTACTAAATACCTAATCGATTCAATTTTTAACTAGTTTCAACTTTTAACCAATAATTCTTATTAAAAAAATGTTATGTAATAAATTGCCTTAACCACGTACTCCAAACAAACACGCTCTCGTGCTTCAAGAGTGACGCCAAACATATTATATTTATCATTGTAATTAGCTAGCCTAATATTATGTACAATAACTGTCATATTTGGCTCAATGCTATCTTTTGTAATTTTGTATCTTCCTTTAATATGTTTGAAATATATGATCTATCTATTATTTGGTCGAAGAGCATCACTTTGTGACAAATTGATTCAGTCTATGAAGATAAAGTTATGTCTTAGTCTATAGCAACAGAACTTACACAATATCGAAGTGATTGATTTACCTGAAATGGAATTTCACTTTCATCTCTCTCTTTGCCTCTAATTGTCTCCAAACAAGCATCATGTTTTCCCTAAAACAGAATATAATCAACAGCGTCATTATTTATATTAAAGTCCATAACTATCATGTGCAAATCAGTATCATGTTCATTAGTAGCCTAACAATATGGATGCTGATAAATTAAATCTTATCATTGTCATAATAATCTTCGTCATACATACAAATTTTGGTCAATTCCAAGAACGAGTGAGAACCTCAAAATATTGAAAAAAATATAGATCAACTTTCTCTTTCTGTATTTATAAACTAATCTAAAATGAGACAATCGGCTTTAAGTAGAGAAGTAAAGTAATGTGGACGGTGTCGCCCTACTGAAGGCATCCGTACCACTCCTTTTCTAGATGAGTGGCTTTTTTCGCTGAGAGCAATGATTTTTAAACGCTCTTTGTTGATCTCAGTCGCGACACTGCAGATCAATTTCAACAGATTTCATGGCAAATAGGTCTCAATTGTCAATGAGCAACGATGCGCCGCAGCTACTCGCAATGCAATTCCCTTCGAACCATTCCATCCGCCATCTTCAGATGGTACTCATTTGATGTTCAAGATAAAGTCAAGGCTGAGTTGACATCCGGGGGATTTGAACCACGGTCGATCAGATATGATCCGATCTGAAGTTCGGTTGCTCTGCCATCTCAGCTAATCCTTCTTCAAGTGAGAACATTGCTACGCTACGCTCTTGTCATGACCAGGATAAGCGGCAACATTGTTACTTTTAATCTGATCAATTTTGTTGAATCAACAAAGTTGGATCGTTTGCCCATTATATCAAATGCAATTGACAGCACCAATGTAAATAGGAAACTTGTGGTGTTGCCGTGCCGCATTGGTATTATGTTTACATCCAATGGTTATGGTTCAAGTTATAAAACTATGTGTAGTGGTTAGGTTTTTGGACCATTAACCACAGGGTTGTGGGTTCAATCCCTGGCATGAACCTGAATCAATTAACAAGTCATTCCGGTGAGAAAAGTTGCAAATACACGCTTGTTGATAGATGGAAAAAATGTATGTTCTACTTTACATTGTTATTTCATTTGTTTCATAATACGTTTCGTCCCTAGCAGCATTGAGCATATCTTCAATGTATGACTCACGGAAATAAAATCTTAGTCATTCAATTTGTTACAATTTTAGAGATCAATTATCGTCTTACCTCAAACAAGAATGAGTCGACATTGAATGTGTCGGTCCAATGCCAAGATATTAACTGCCAGTCATTAAAAACACGACTGAACTCTAATGTAAAGAAGATATTCACAATCAACATATAAACGGATATATATTATGTTAATAATTAATAAACGAAAAAATCAGACATTCATATTTGCTACTCAACTAAACTATTCACCGGAAATATTCAACTCCAAAGTGCTCTATTTTTGATCGTTCACTTTTTCAAAACTCGGAACGATAGCAGAAATGACAAGAGAGGTTAAAATAGGATAACGGGTAAAGCAGAATTTAAAAAGTTGTGTTTTCTTTTGCCTGAAATTGAATGTTTATCAACTGTCAACTCAATTCACACATGAAATTAATGCATTTCATGTACAATGTGCAATTTTTTCATTTCGTTCCTTTATTTGTCAAAATTGACAGGCAACACAAAGGAGAGTCACATAATATGATCTCTCATTAAAATGTAGCCTAGTTTATCATTGTTCATTAATTTCATGAACAGTTCATGAACAACATAATGTGTAATTGTAATTACCTGGTTGTAGCATTGGGTTAGTTGTGAGTAGATTAAGACAATCAACAGCTACCTTAAGACAATCATCAATTTGAACGGACGTTGTACACGCTAAACCTGAAAAAGGTTTATAATATATTAATCAAAATAGATATCCCATAATACATTATTGTTGGGCGTCATATAGCTGGCTTTGTTATAACTGGCTTTTGTTTTGATAATATAGGATTACATAATTAGGCTATAATTCTGCTAATATATTTCTAATTGTACTTTTGAATTGATTGTAAGGTAAATGATTATAAGCGGAGTGCTTCTGAAGGAGCTTCACCCCTCAAAAAGAGAAACTGCGTTTTCCACAATCAATTGTGACACAAGGTAGCCGTGGTTCCCCTTCCCGGTGGAGCCGAATTTGTAGGTGTGTGTGTGTGTGTGTGTGTGTGTGTGTTTGCGGTTTAGTTTGCCTTTGTTTTCTCAGTCAGGTTTCAAGTAAGATATTTGAGTTATATACCATTAGAAGCGCCGTTTTCCAGTCACTGTTTGGATCTTTCTGTTTGCATAATGAATGAAAATATACTGTTCCAACTTTATGGCTTTCATGTAGTCGATAATATAAAATTTCACCGATTGTCTAATTCCAAGAACACATGAACTAATCAGTTGAAGCATTTATAATTGTTGACCAGTGTTGTTATTTAAATTAAACCAGCATCGCGGGTGGCTCATTGCTAGTTATGCAATAGACAACACAGCTGTGTGATAGTATATTATTTCCACAACAAAAATTCTCAAAGCTATTGCAGCATAGAAGTATTTTACAATTTTTAATATGTTATTTAATATTCATTGTACTGTATATATTGATTTTCATGCAATAATTACATCCTAAATAATTTAATAACAATTCCCACTTAATCATCAGTAGCACTTACTTGGAGCCACAGATATAGTAATATCATCAGAATCAGCGCCAGTATTCACTTGGTTCTGAAATATACAATGTACATACCATAATTAAAACATTCCAAGTGTTAGACTTAATAATAACAATAATATTTTGAATTCATTTGAATTGGGGCAGCATTATTTTAAAGGACTAAGCTTATTTGGCACCCATAGTTAATGCCGCTAAAAATAATTAAACAAACCTAACAAATTAACAGATTTTACAATAAATGCCAACGCTAATACATGTATTTGACAACGTTTCGACTTTCACAAAAAGCCATTATAATGGCTTTTTGTAAAAGTCGAAACGTTGTCAAAATACATTCATTAGCGTTGGCATTTATTGTAAAACCTAGCAAAGGATGATTAATTCAACTATAATTTAAGCGACAACGCACAGCTGTGCATATGAACTCAAATATTGAAATCTCTTGAGCACTTGGGTTTGTTCATATGAAAACAGTTCATGAACGTTAAATAGCTCAATTTTTTCAGGAACTGCTCATGAGAAGTTCATGAATGTTCGTAAAGTTCATAAAGTGTTCATGAAAAGTTCATGAACTCAACAAATGTTTTCTATTGAAGACAGCTCTTCAATTTAATATCAGATGATGTTCAAAATATGTGACAAACCATACTCTTTCATACATCTCGAGGAAAATCATTCATTAGTCTGTCCACAGGCTTTTATTAATATAAATGGATGTAATATATATAATAATTAAATAATATCGCATAACATACATTATCAACTTTTTTTTTCTTTTTTGCTGGTCTAAAAGGTAACAATTCAGTAACACAAAAGAAATTAATAACTGAAAAAAAAATTGTTTGCTATCTTAACAAGCATCACAGTCAAGCTCAGCCAACAGAGAGAGAGAGGATAATCCTTTGAAAAATAGTAGAAAAATAAAAAACTAATGTTTCAGGTGGATTTCTTATGTTTCAAAAGGCAAAACAAAACGAGGAAATCGTCTTTTCCTTAAGGAACTCTATCATGCCAGTATCTAACTTTTGTCTTTTGATAACAATTTTATTGTTAGTTCATAAAGAGGGGCATGTTCACGGTCATGGACAATTGGACATTAGTGAATATGTATGTGAACAGCATGGTTTCTCATCATCACTACATTCTAAACCGTGCCAGGCCTGTTTGGAACAATCTCCGACAGGAAATACTATCATTAACACAATTCGGTGCAGGAAAAGAAGTTCATACTGTAGTGGATACAAGATTATGTCAATTCAGACTATGATATGAACAACCCTCATCAAAGCCGATTTATCACTTTAATTTAATAATATCAGCATTAATTCGTCTTACTTTGATGGCTGTTGTCTGTTTGTTTTTGAGATGCGACTATTGATGTCTTCAATCAACATTAATGATTGTAAAGAATCATTCTGCGAGACTAAATAAACACAAACAAATTATGATGATAACATTGATATGATTAACATCACACAATTCCATTATTCCATTACCCTTTCTAGTAAAATGAATAAATATAGACTGAATAAGTTGGACATACCTGGTCTGTTTCCTCCCGATATAAAAGAACAATATTCAATTACGCAGTAAAAATAAAGACTTAGAACGCCATAGAAAACACCCACTGAAGTTTTCGATTCTTTGACATTACTAAGTGCTTTCAGCTTACTCTTTAGTGATCTACAACAAAAAATAAGGAATGAATGAAAATGCATTTTATCCATCAGACCCCTCAAACATGAACAGTTCATGAACAGTTGATAGGAATGCCAATTCAAGCCAGAAAATTTATTTGAATATTCGGATTTTAAAGATTTCCAGTTGTTTAGAGTCGACTTTTATACCACAATCAAAGAAAAATTCAATAGCAACAAATTTAAAAAAAATTATTCTGAACAACGATTTTGTGAGATTCAACTTCTGCCATTTTCAACGTAAATTATAAATATTTTCTACATTTTTATACTAAATGATAACAATAACATCTACTACATTTATCGATAAATAAACTCATAAATTTCTCAAAGAGAATAGCATACCTATTCTTGCTAGGATCAATTTTATCTTTGACCTTTGAAATATGACTCCATGATAATTTAGTTGCTACTAATAAAAGTTGATCATGTAGCAGTTGCCATGGTGATTGGATAAAGGATGTTGAAAGCTCTTTTAAAAGACTTTGGCATTTAGGATTAGCTGTGCCAGGAAGCGTTAGACCGGCTGAATGAACAGCATAGCATATACAAAACTCAGTTGTAAGACCAAACCATGTTATCAAATGAGATTCTGGGATGATCAAAGCGTTAGCCTAAACAATAATCAAAATAAAAACAGTTCATGAACGTTAAATGCCCCATTTTTATGAAGTTCTTAAGGCCTGGTTCATCACAGCGCCGGTCCTATTTTGTTGAGAATGCCTTCAAATTGATTACATAAATAATTTGGTTTCAGACACCGTTCTAGGAATGAATTCTGCGTATGAATTCGCACCTAATGGAGATTTTCTGAACGGGTTAGAAGGCGTCCCAAATGCTTGGACACGACTCAATTAAAAAGGCGTTCCTATTCTGTTTCATACACTGTTTCTAAGTTGATCTTTGATATTTGATTAGAGCGCAATAGGATCGGCACATGTACAGAACGCGTATGAACCAGGCCCCATGAACAATTTATGAATGTCATTCGATATTCAGAACAGTTCATGACATGACCTGTTTTTGTTAAGGGTCATTATTATTATTACGTCTGCTTACCTTCTGTTTATGTGAACTGTGTGAACTGTGAACATCAGCACTTTTCAGCAACAATGGCAAAACATCAATTACTACAACCGATTACAAAAAAGTATTTACATCAATTAAAATATTTTTGACTTTTGCTCTAAAAATAATATATGGACAGATTTACTTGAGTCTGTAAATTTGGATATAAATCATAAATCATAAAATTAGGCCTAACAAAAAGTTGTAAAAATGTAAAACCATAATTATGAACTTATTCAGCAAATTTTATTTTCCAATTTTTTATTCTTCTTACAGGCTTATAGTCCTTGAAGAAATTCATTTTTATTTGACATTTTTTCGGAATAACAAAATTATAAGTTTACATTTTGACATTAATATTCACTTACCAATTGTTTTTCTATAGATATTTAATGGTGTCTCAAAGTCTTCTGCTTTTTCAGCATCCATTAATGTTTCAATAAGTCTGATCTGATAAATAAGAATTAAGCAGAACATAACTATTGGTTTGGAATATTTTGAAATAATCTTATTTCATCTCAAAGCAGACCGAAAAAAATGATTAAAAGCTTTGCATCTTATTTGTATATTGAATGGATAACTTGCATAATAATTTAATACATTGAAATGCCTACACATCAAACAATAAGTGCAACTGAGCAGTATGGTAGCTCAGTGTGAGAATGTCTTGTGCGGGAGATTCCTCAACGGTGCACTCAGGTACCAATGTAAAAAGTGCTATATTCTCTACAATTGTTAAAATTATCAACGCAGGACAATAGAAAATGACGATCTGTTTCCCGTAATAACTTACCCCTTGTTCTCTTGCAGCACCATGGAAACGCTTCAATACCAGTAGAGAGATGCGACATCTTTCAATTAAGTTGGTTTGACTTTCTTGAAATTTTAAAATTATTAAATGTTAAAAAAAGAATCAACTGAAACCTGTTAAACCTGAAACCTATAATTGGATTGAAATGATGTGGCTGTTATGAACAGGTGGTCTTTGTATAAAGGGTCGATTCCTTGATACTTTACAGACTATTTGAAATCATGTATTGGTCACCCAATATAGCCTACCTGCATACTTTGTGAGTAATTCTTTTTGATGTGAATTTGATAATGAATCAAACATATCTGAAATAGACATGAAAACAGATCAATTTTATTATTCACAATTTAGATACAAAGCAAAGCCCCTTGGAAATGACTCCGCCTATTCGCCAACATCAATGAAAAGTAACGATAATGTACTGAAAATCAGTAATTTTCAGTAAATTAATAATAAGTTTCTTTATAAATTACTGACAATGTCCCAGTAGTATTTCAGTCCATTTTAATTAGCCTTGCATTTTTCAGTATTTTCAAATGTCAGTGTTAGACTATAGCTCTATAGATCTATACCTATGTATGCATAAATCTATGTGTGAGTTTGTAGCCTATGTGTTCCAGTTTTCGGTAGTCATTTTTCAAGCATATTTCAAGATATCTGAATTACATATTCATTAGAATCACTGTTGCAAGTCGTTGTTTGGTCAGAAATCGATTTTTTAATTTCATTTTCTGTTTTGCACAACGAAAGAAAACATAGTATTAATTTTATGGCTTTAATTTTGACATAAGATTTTTCCAGGAATTGAATTCAAAGAATACATCTGTTATTTAAGTTAACCCAGCCATGTAGGTGACGCATTGCTATATTCTAATCACCTTTTAAAAATTTGACATCTGTTTCTGTTGGCTTGACATCTTGACTCTTGACAATCTTTTTCAGTTCTTCCCATAACACAGGATTTTTTGGAAACATTCTCATCCTTCACAAGAACAAACCAATAACTGGGTTACATATTATTTACGGCTCCCATTGACTACTAGGACTGAGTGTCTTCTAAAGGGGTGTTTATATGAGTCGGGCTAGCCCGGGTGACGGTCTGTTTATGTCACCTGTTTGTTTATATCACAAGGTGGGATCCAGGGTGACACAAACGTTTCAGTCTTCCTGGAACCACGTTGCAAAATTGAAAACCTTCCTGATAAAATTTAAGATGCTTCGTAAGTCTGAAGAAATGTTACCAAATTTGACTTACTTTGAAGCATGATGACATGAAATCCAAAAATTATAATTTTAAATAAGAAAACAATTGATTGAAAATAATTGAAAACCTTCTAATTTTGTGCTGGCCTTCCGGGGATCAGGATCTCGCACTTTGTGACAGACTGGTGGAATCCCACTGCTAATCAAGGGAGATCCCACCTGGGCGGGCCAGCCATAAACGCATGAACAGTGAAACAACAGTCAGAAATATGTTATCCTCTTCATAATTTTCAAAAGCATAAAACTAAATCTTTAATGAAGAGAATAACCAATAGATTTGGAGGTACATCTCAGCCTTGAGAGGTAGATAAATTGACCACTTTATACAGGTGGCCTTAATATACATGGTTAATTCAATAGAACATACTATTTTAGACATTGAAGGGTGACCACGAGATACAGGTGGCTGCTGTATAGAGGTGACTGTTATTGCAGGTTTGATTGTACTCGAGTCTTACATTTCAAAAAATATTTTCCCACTTTCTCGTGCATGGCCAGCAGATTGTTCCAATTGAAAAGCTTCATACTAAAAATAAAAAAGGGTCATCGATAAACATTCATAATTGGAGGTTTGCTATGAAAAAATCAATTTCAATTAAATGATCGATTGTGATGTAAAATAAATGAAAAATTTGAATGGTCAAATTTTGAATCCGATCTGGTTAAGCATGACGGAAATGGATGTTTTGATACACACATTTGTTTCTGTGACCGTGTGACGTCATGATTCAGATTTTTCTTGGACTACTTAAAAAAATTGAATAATGATAAAAATATATGCCGACAGAATGAACTTGAGAATCTAATTTGAGAAGACTTTTTGCAATTTGAGAAAAACAGGAAAACTCTTTGTGAGAAGTTGTTCTAGCCCCAATACCGCAAATCTCAATTTCATGGAGCAGAACATACAGTATAAGAGGCTCAGATTGTTTAATATGATGTGACCTACGTAGTAGAAGAACAAGAAAGTAGAATATAAATAAACAAAGTGGTTAGAGGTCAGGTCGCTGAACACTAATTATTGTTGGTGAAGGTCCGCCAGTTTGGTTATGGCAGAGCCGGCCCCGAGACAATATTTTCAGCATCCTGAGCCGCTCGTCAAAATGTTTATCAGAAACGTTTTTACCACAATTTATCTATAGAATATTGTTTTTTCGCCAGCAAGGCAAAAATTAGTTATAGCGCGCACGCCTGTGAGCGAATATTTTGCGATCGCCCCTGAAATCTCGTCTAAAAACACCCTTCTCTGCAAACTGGAAGGTCTGGCTGTTCATATGCCAGTCTGCAAATAATGGCAATCTCGACGAGATCTCGGGGGCGGCAGTGCCGAAAAAAGTTAGGGGCGGGGGCGGCAACTTATCAAATTTAGTCAAATTTGACTTCAGGGGCGGCAAAATCCATCATTTCAGCAAAAAAAAAATGAAAATGACAAAAAAATCATTTTTAACTGCCGATTTTCGATGAAAACTGCAGCTCCAGGGGCGGCAATTAGGAGAAAAATTTTCATCTCGGGGGCGCAGCTGCCATGCTTTGCAGACGGTTCACATGCACATGTCCAGAATATATTTCAATGCAAAAGTTGGCTTCCCAAGATCTCAATTTTGCTGTTATGATCTTCGTGATCGGTTTGTTTTCCATTTCATTGTGATTTCATCATGTTGGATTTGATTGAGTTGAGGGTTGTCAGTTGGCTTGGTTGGCCATTTGGGTATTTTTATTTCAACTGATATGAAGTCTGTTGTTTCACCCATCTAAACTAAACTGAGCATACCTGTATTGAAAAAGATTGTGGAAATAATGTCTTTGCTGTGAGTAGCCAACTCTTTGCAGCAAATTCATTCCCATCGTCAATACATTGCTTAGCTCGATTTACCATCCACTGCGAATCGTCCTCTTTCTCACTCGTTAAAAGAGGCATTTTTATAAAATAGTCCTTCAAATTAACTGAAACGCACCATTACATTTAGCTTAATATTGATCACGGTTCTCAAAAGTAAATTTGAATCTAATTCATTTGTGGATAATTATCTTTGCCAAACAAAAAGTTAACAACAATGTACAGATTTTTGAAATTATTACCCGCCCTCTTTCAAATGCTTCATATTGGTCTTTAAAAGCCAACCCGAGGCTTATTCAGACATGCGCAAATCAGTTTAGAGCTTTCATAAATTTCTCTTCGTTTCGTCCGCCATTGAAAAGTACACGAGGTATTTAAACTAGTATTTCTTTTAACTGATTAAACACTATATCCATGAGTATTCCCCATAATCTATTGCCTAAATATGTCTCAATTAACCAAAGAACAACATTTTATGAATTGTGTGTTGTTTTCTTGTAGACATCATGCAAATCTTCGTCAAAACCCTCACGGGCAAGACCATCACTCTTGAGGTCGAACCTAGTGATACTATAGAAAATGTCAAGACTAAAATCCAAGACAAAGAAGGTAAGATGACAGTGTTTGTCTTGCACTATAACTTTCAATACCAATTATTGTAATGACTGTATCTGCACTGTGACTTCCCAGTCTAAGTTTGCTCCAGCCGTGTATTCAGAGTTAATTTGATCGATCTAACTCAAAACCATTTGGACCACTCACCATTGATGATGATTCCATCATATATCTCGTGTCGATATACGTCTGTGACTTTCTCTGTATCCTATTCTAATAAAAAATTTCTCATTTCAAAATCCACTATTCAAATTTGCATTTGCAATAATTGGATTTGAATTGAATAATAATATGATAGCCTATGATATACAGGCATCTCATATATAGATGGTCAATATATTCAACCTTGTATTGCTTTCAAGAAGTGAAAGGCAGACAGGCTGGGTTGCCCCGGCTGTTGTTGCGTTTCATTCATATGTAGCGATATCAGATGTTGATTAGTTATTATTTTCTGGTACACAGACTATTGTTAGCTTCTACGTGTATGTAAAGCTGATTTATTTAAATTGAGAAGGCAAATCCAAGATAATCTATTTTAATTTTTCGAAGTGGATAATGTTCCGGCTGCCGGAATCCTGATTACTAGCGATAATGTTGCGTACGTCTTTTGCGCATGCGTTATCTGTTGTCTGCTTTCCTGAGTTTTCTCTCACGTTAGTTCAACATGCACAGACGACAGACGGTCCTGTTCCTCGACCATATAATAACAATTCTGTTTATCAATTCAATCGTAGAATATATAACAGAATTTAAAATGAAAGTACTAGAAGGTGAAAGCATTACATATGAGAGATTCACGACGCTAGATACCACACCAACTCGTGCTCCTAAACTTATAGAAAAAGCGAACAAACTCATCTTCGATTTTGAATTTCAGAGTTTTGACTTTCGGTATACGTCAAATCAGAATTAGTAGGCATATAGCATCAGTTATAGGATAAGAAAATAACTGATACATTATTATCCCAATTATTACAGCCACCAAAGTAAAAACATTTTGCAATATTATTAGCCAACATAAACATTCTCTGAAACCTTCAGAACGCCATATATATGTCATGACACTCAAATATTGAAAAGGCTGGGCCACGTCGCTGAAAAGCTTCGATAAATCAAACACAGAATAAAATTATGAATGCACAGATATGTTGAATATCGTTTCTGTCTTATATTTATTTCAAAAATTCGATCCAATCTATGATGCTATGAATTCTTTTACAAACTTTTTAAGATTTAATTTTGGATCGATCGACATGTCCATGTTTACTATCTATCTACTCATGCGCAAAGGACACGCGGAACATTATCTTCTGAGAAAAGCTTTCCGGCAGCCGGAACAATATCCACCGCGTTAATTTTTAACATACCGTTTATTAAAACTTTTACTGATATTCTTTAATACTTTGATTCCGGTGACATAAGATCTGTAGATTAGATGCTATCTATGAAAGGTAGGCCCCTACATTAGCCATGTGTCATTGTGATTGATTATGTTCCGTTAAATTTATTATAGGTATCCCACCAGATCAGCAGCGATTAATCTTTGCCGGTAAACAATTGGAAGATGGCCGTACTTTGTCTGACTACAATATCCAAAAGGGTATGTTTCTATACATATAAAATCATGGCAGAGTGTTTGCTTATTGACTAGCCTGTGTCTCAGGAATAATCTTTGTTTGTAAAATTCTTACAACTGCGAAAAAGCTAGAAGAATCGCATACTGATTGTTCTTTCCATACCTTTTTATAGTTGTTGGTAGTAACTTGCGTTTGGCTGATGAAATATGTGAATAAAACAGGACAATTGACTATTTTGAAAAGAATTGTGTGATGACAGGAAACAGCTCTTCTTGAATATTTATTGAATAATAATTCACTGTAAACATTTAGTGAGTCACTGAGTGAGGTTTTTATACAGTACCAATGAGTTTCTGCCCCTTATGACATTTATTTTAGGGTTTCTATCAAGGACTGGATCATAGCGACTAGTATGAATGTATGATCTGTCATTTTCAGGGATTTTATAGAAGCTTTTTATTTCATTTCAGAATCAACCCTCCATCTTGTCTTGCGTCTCCGTGGTGGTGTCATCGAGCCAAGTTTAAAATTACTTGCACAGAAATACAACTGTGATAAAATGATCTGCCGAAAGTAAGTAACTTGTTATCAATTGAATATATTAAGGAAGCAAAATTGACCAACGAGCTCTATCAGCTTAGGGTCACATGCTTGTTTGTCAATCGTATTGTTTCTTAGCCTGCGTTACAGACCGCGATTCATTCACAAAAGAATAGGGTCTGTGTGAATTGCTCGGTTTCTCTGTCCGGGCCTCGTATCAGAATAAGATTGATGTCACATAATTATGCAAGATTAAGATGATTCTCACCGGGATTCTCACATTACTTTGTTCACTTCAGTTGACATGATTGCAATAAGTTCTATTTTAGGCATCGTAGCTATGACAATTAATTGATCGAAAGGAGGTGATGAATTTATCATCTAAGAACAATAGATTTACCAGGCATCGATCAGAAACTTCCGCTCTACGTTTTCGTAGAGTGGCTGGACAGAGAACTGTGCAAAACACACAGACCCTATTCTTTTGTGAATGAATCGCGGTCTGTAAACGCAGACTAATTGTTTCTGTGCTTGAAACCATGCAGAAATGAAATTTAAAGCCATGCCAAAGCTATGACTGGCGTTGATTATTGATTGATCATCCCTGATAACCTGTGTTGTTGTATTTTTCCCCATTGAAATCCATTACAAATAATTTAGATGTCCCAGATTTCAGACTACTGTATTTTTGTGATTTGAATTTCCATGTCTGAATAACAGACAGGGATAAAAGATATTAGGCAGTCTACAAACGTCGTGCTTTTCATGCGCCGTGCTAATCTTCTGGCGCGACCTGGCAAAAGCGCGACGTATAAATCAGCAAAGCACGACGCAATTTGTCTAGCTCGGCAATAGCTCGAAGCACGACGATGGTTGCCGCTCGGAGCGGCGTCAGCACGACAGTTGTTTTATAAGGCGTGCTTTTTAGGATGTCGAGCTTTTATTCGTCTGTTTTCAGACGAATGTTCGGTCAAATTCATGCGAATTGGGGATAAAATAGTAGTTTTTATGACGTTTTTTTATCATTTCATCATGATTTCATTCACTTCTCGATGATGATGATGAACATAAAGTCCAATTTTAAACTACTTCATTATGCTCAAGTGTTTGGTATTCTGCTGTCTATTAAAATAGTGAATTTTATTACTATGTTATTATTATGTAGATTGAAAACATTTTAGGATGCCCTTCATTTCAGTTGCATGTTAACTGGTAACATAGCTTGATAGAACAAACAATTCTTTATGAGATTTAATTGTTTTTTTAAATTAAAACATTTATATTCGAAGGAAATTTAACTAATAAACATTATATCTCTTAAACCGAAATCTTATATCCCAAACAGAGTGACATCATTTTCAGGTACTGCTAAATTTAGCTAAAGGTAGTTTTTCTTTCAATAATTGCGCAATACGCCTTTCAAGTTTGATGACGTCAATGGCCAAAGCACGGCAATTTCACGCCGTCTAAAATGAATTAAAACCAGAATTCCAATTCTGCCGTGCCAGACAAAGCAAAGCACGGCGCATGTAAAGCACGACGTTTGAAGACTGCCTTAAATGTTCAACTATGCTATTTTGCTTGTGAAAGCCATGCCTATAAAATATACAATTGAAACAAGATATTTTGTCTGAATATAATATGTACGATGATTCTAATAATACAGTAGAAACTGTCTGTAGCAATACCCCTATTGAGCTTTGAAAAGTTACATAATAGGTAATGTGTGGTTATAGCTAATTATTCCTAAGAAGAAAGAAACCAGATTTCAGCAGGAATGACAGTTGAATGCAGTTCAATATCAGCAGTAATCTGTTATAAAAGGTGACGCTTTCTTCACTTGAAACACTTTCTTCACTTGAATAATGGCTGAGGAAACAGCTGGAAGTTGAACACACAGACTTTTGCATGTATTGGTACCTATGGCTATGGATATAAATAATTTTGTCAATATCAAAACAAATATCCCTCAATATACACTATTTCAATACATTGGTGTTTTCTATTTCAGATGCTATGCTCGTCTTCATCCCCGTGCAGTGAATTGCCGTAAGAAGAAATGCGGACATTGTAATAATTTGAGACCTAAGAAGAAGTTAAAGTAGATTTTTACTCAAATGATGTATTTCATTGGATATTAAATGATGTCTTTGATGGTTAATTGTGAGTGGATTCATTTGTGTTGTTTTTCTCTTCTAATATATTCTTTCTTCATCTCAAAGCAAGCTGGCTCTTTGTTCCCGTTAATTATACACATTAATTAAAATGGTACTGTTTGCTCCATCGTATAAGCGCCCCGCATCTCAATTGGAATACCAACTGCAAGGTTGATCTGTGGGATTGCCAGGGTCCGACAAAAGCAGGAATCCTGGAATCCTAGATTTTGGAAGGTTAAAAACTTAGAGCAAACTCAGAAGAAAATTGATATTTTTCAGTTATTTTTATAATTTATTGGCCAAGTATCAACAACAAAAATTCAGTACAAAATGTTGAGAATGTTTTTATGATTCAGGAAGGCTAAACCTCTTGTCCGACATTTTTCATCTTTTGAAATTATGTTGTTGGATTATAAGCCTTCCTAATTTATAGGTTAAATGCATCAACTCCGTATAAATGTGAAAGTTTTAGGAAATGTCATCAAAACTCTGAAATGTAACTTTTATTGAAATTCATTCATCTAGTATGTCATAAAATTCACAGTAACTGTGTTGAATTTGAAGTGCTTTATAATTCTTGAAAAATGTTAACAAAATTCTGAAATGTAACCTTTTTTGGAAGTCACACATCTAGGGTGTCACAAACGTCTTCATGGCAACCGTGTTAAATTTAAAATGTTTTAGAATTGTAAAGAAATGTGAAAAAAATGAAATTTGACTTACTTCAAAGCATGATAATGTGAATTTCAATCCAAAAATCTTAATCTTAAAAAAGAACATTCTTCATAATGGAATAAACTTTAAATTTCAGTTGGCATACCGAGACCCCAATCATGCATTTTTTCACAGCCTACATGCATTGAATAAATATAATTTTGGAGTATTAATTTCAAAGAGAAAACATAACCTACATAAATAATTATAGAAAACTTCAAGAGTCCTGGCCGTTGCGGTAACCATGTGTGCCTGACAAAAGGTTAGCCATCTGGAATCCTAATATTTTTCAACTTTTTCTTTTGAATTTGCTGTTGAGGTTTTACCTTTCAATTAGAAAATTATGAATTTTTCTTCAGACTTTTGTTAAGCCTTCTGTGATCTAGGATTATACCCACTTCATAAAATAAACAACTTTTTTTGCTCCCCTTGAATATTTGTTTGTTTATTGTTGTTATTCTATATGTATTGATGTTATTTACATGTTATATTTTCAAAAGGAGTTATTTTTATTTGATATTATTTCTATTTACAATTCCTTATAAACTTTGCAGCATCTACATATGTACATTAATTATTTAAATTGATTGTTCTGTTCAAATTTGTTGTTGTTAATGTTATATACTCAATGTTCAAATACTGCAGTTAATTAGATCTCAAAGTTAGATCATTAGGCTTATATATATATTGATTCCATTATCGCAATGGTTTACTAAAGCCTTATTTATAATATATACATATTTAAATTTTAAAATTTATACTAATTAATTTTTATTTGATTTTATATTTTTTGATTTTTTTGTATTTTTTTTTTTTTTTTAAATAATAATTAGCGTGGAAGTGCAGATGCTGCGAGAGTCTCCATTATTCTCCCCGCATTTTGTAAGCACTCCTCGTGATCATCGAGATCCTTTTCCTTTTGTGCGATGATACGTTTTTGATCTGTAATGATATTTGCTAATGTAGATGCAGTTGATAAATTAAGTTCATGGTCTTCCATTAGCTTGTCAAATTCAGCTAATAAACCATTATGTTTCTTCTCTAAATCAGCTTGATCTTTATTATAGATAATCATTGATTCATTGTGTTCAAATAACTGAATTCTTAATGATTGTATTTTCTGTTGGAGATATTTTATTGCTGTATCTTTACTATCTAAAACTCCGGTTTCAGCATTTTTCTGTTGGAGATTTTCAAGTTGTTTATCAGGTCCTTCATCCACAAGTTTTTTTTTCAAATATAGGATTTCATCTTGAGCAAGTTTCAGCTCATTGCTTAGTTTCATACATTCATCACGTTTTTCGATTATAACACTGCTTTTTTCAACAAGATATTCTTTGTTGTATGTTGCAAGTTGATGTTGTAATTCACCGTTATACTGTTCTTGGTCGTTCAAATCTTCAAGAGCCTGCCCCAATGATACTCTTAGGCTCTTGACTTCAGTTTGCAAAAGTGACACAGATTCTTTTCGAACTCTAGTATTTGTTACAGATTGATTGCTTGTCCCATCTCCTGTTACTTTGATTGTTGATGTACTTATATCACTTTGCTCTGGTGTCCAATGATGTTGCACCACATCGCTGCCGCCTTGATCGCCTGATGCCAAAGTTTCATCTGTTGTATCAAGTATGCTGCGATGTTTGACATCGTCTTGAAAAGTAAACTCTGAATTTTCTAGTTCAGTCTGTACACTAGTTTCTGTTGTATCTTTTTGTTCCGTTCTGAGTTGAAATTCAATTTCTGTCTCATTGTTTACCATTGTTACATGTGCTGTGACACCCTTTGCTTCAATTGGTGTCTTAATAATTGCTGGTTCAGTTTGCATTTCAGTGTTCGTGGTCGAGATGTGCTTCAAGTCTGTCCCAGTACCTACACCAATAACAACGGTGTTTACTACATCAGTAACATCATTAAAATCAGATTGCAATGCAATTTCTTTGGTAACAACAATTTCACGAGATGCCACTTCTGCTTCTGTTTGTGTCTCGATTTCCTTGACATCCAAATGTTTTTGTACTGCAAGGCTGTTAGCTCCTACACTCAAGCCAGCAGTGTTTGGTCTTTGTCCTTTTTCAAAATCAGACGATTGTCTCACAAAGCCATTCATGTCTTTATTATCGTTGATGTGATCATCCTCAGTTTGGATTTCAACTTCCTTGAATTCGATGCATTTGGTGTTTTGTATATCATCCATGCAAGTTCCTGTATCAATTGTGCTTGTCATCTCCTCTTTGTTGGCGGCATCAAATGTGGCAATTTCCGTCTGTGTGTTAACTTCCTTGACTTCAATGCATTTGATGTTTCGTATGTCATTCATTGAAGTTCCTGTACCAATTGTGCTTGTTATCATGGCATCAATGGTTGCATTTTCCGTCTGAGTGTTAACTTCCTTGACTTCAATGCATTTGATGTTTCGTATGTTATTCATTGAAGTTCCTGTACCAATTGTGCTTGTTATCATGGCATCAATGGTTGCATTTTCCGTCTGAGTGTTAACTTCCTTGACTTCAATGCATTTGATGTTTCGTATGTCATTCATTGAAGTTCCTGTACCAATTGTGCTTGTTATCATGGCATCAATGGTTGGATTTTCCGTCTGAGTGTTAACTTCCTTGACTTCAATGCATTTGATGTTTCGTATGTCATTCATTGAAGTTCCTGTACCAATTGTGCTTGTTATCATGGCATCAATGGTTGCATTTTCCGTCTGAGTGTTAACTTCTTTGATTTCAGTACTTTTTGTAGACTGAACAATATCGGTTGCAGTACCACAATCTACTGAGTTGCGTTGTGAGTTATCTGACAATTCAGCAGTTGCATCAACGTACTGAACAAAATGTTCCATTTCCTCCTCAGAATCCTTTTCATCGATCAACATCTCACGTGGATGAGATGCTGTTGTGCTGCCTATCATTTTGAATGAAATGTCACCAGTTGAACGTACACTTCTGCCTTGTTTGATAGCGTATGTACTTGTTTTGTCTCCATTATCATGAGTGGTTTCACTTTTGATTTGACTAATATCAGTGAAAACAGTTTCCTTGCTTGTTCCAGGACTTCTGGTATCATTCGAATAAGAGCCTTGTTTAACAACATACTTCTTCTGCTTGCTAGCTGAGTTATCAATTTCCCAATCGAATTCATCAGATGAGAATGATACACTTTCATCACTGTCCATATTATCTTCAACTTCTTGTGTTACATTCTCTTTAGTCTTGACTGGACGATGGTTTGGAATCGTCTCAAATTCCCATTCATCATCATCAGATGCAGATACACTAACGTCTTGGCCAGTTGTTGATATGAATCTCTCAGCAACATCTTCTCCTTCAGTATCTGCACTAATATTTTTATTGATGCCAATCTCATACATGTTATTTTCTTTGTTGGACTCTTCAGCAAACGAGACACTCCTCCTTCTAGAATGTTCTGATTTGACCCCTTGAATTGGGGGTATCTCCCCTAGTCTTGCCATTCTGAAGATATTACATTGAAGCTGCAACATGATTTGCCATGCTTTTCTGTGGATTGCCAATTCCTCTTTCTCCACACTCTCAGCATTGGAGTCGTTTTTCATCGTTTTCAGCGTGTCTTCTGGACAACATCCTGCCTCTTGCTTGAGATGAATATCTTTGTTGCTTTGCTGTGTAGAGTTATCATCTGACACAATGGATGTGACTTTCGCTAACATTTGCGTTACATTTCCAGTCTCTTCGATATCTGCGTTTCTGAAATGAACATCGTTGTGAGTCTGTGTAGAGATATCTCCTCTTTGCACTGAAGGTATTTCTTTTTGTGTGGTCATCATGAAGACATTGAATTGGAGCTTGACCATTAGTTGCCATGCTTTTGCGTGGATAGCCAAATCATCCTCCTTGCTTACATCGTCTGCAATGTTGTCATTTTGGACCAATCGCTGGGATGCTCCTTCATCACACTCAGTCTCTTCTTGAAGATCTTTGTGTGTCTGAGAAGAGGTATCTTCTGTTTTGACAAATGATGTGTTCACTTGTGTTGACATTCTGAAGATATAACTCTGAAGTTGGAGCATTATTTGCCACGCTTTTGTGTGAATTGCCAATTCCTCTTTTTTTGCAACATCTTCGGCTTTGCAATCTTCTTGAATGCAGTCTATCTTTCCTTCCGAATTGATACTGGCGTCAATCTGCAGAGAGATTTCGCTTGCGACAATACATGGCGTTTCCTCCAATGCGTGTGTCTGAATCTTTTCGGAACCAGTTTGTTTCAAGACTACTTGCTTAGATGATATTTCTTCCAACTCTTCCTTGGTTTTGATATATTTAGATTTTATATCTGCCATTTCAAGGACGTGCACCTCCAATAGTTCTTGATTCTCCTTTTTCAGTTTCTCGTTTTCATTCTTGTATAACTCGAGCTTTTCTTCAAGGACAGCATTGACTTCAGTTCTACGCTCTGTACCTGAACTAAGTTTTCCAACAACTGCTTGCATGGCTTTATTCTTCTCTTCCAAATCTGCACATTCGAGATCTTTATTCTCTAATCTCTTTTGCATTTGTTCCAGAATATTCTTATGATGCTCAATCAAACTGTTCTCACTTTCAAGGCGGCTATGTGCATCAGACAACGTCTTGTGTAATGATTCTGTTTCAAGCTTGTTAGCTTGTTGCTCTTTCGAATAACCAAGCTCTAGCTTTGTCATACTATGATGGATTTCAGCCACTTGTTTTTGTGATAATGCAAGTTCTTCTGAGACTTCCACAAAGCGTTGATTCTGTTTACGTTTTTCATTGTGATAATCTTCAGTAAGCTCACTGATCATTTTCATTTTCTCCATGGCAGCTTCTTGTTCTTTCTTCTTCTGAGCAGCCAATTCATGTTGAAGTAAAGCGTAATTACTTTTACTTTCTTCGAGAGCGTTCTCTTTATCTGTTTTTTCTTTCAAAACAGATTCCTGCTCTCTTTTAATATTCTCAAGCTGACGTTTCAATTCAGTAATGCGATTATTTAATATCTCATTCTCTCCTTTACACACAGAGAGTTTCAATTCTGCTTTGCATCGCATATCGACTTCACCACCAAGACAAATTTCTAAATCACTAATTTCTTTTCGGTTTGTTTCACTCAACATAACTAAACCATTTCTTTCAGCAATCAATGTTGTCATTTGTTCATGTTCCCGACTTTTGACTTCTTTCTCTAATTGTTCGCATCTGCCAACATAAGATTCAAGGCTCTCTTTTCTAACATGTTCGCGTTTCAATGTTTCTTCTAAATCAGAACATTTCATTTTGAGGTCATCATTTCGTCTACTGATATCATCAACCAAAACTTGTTTTTTTGTAAGATCATTTTTAACAAGTGTCATTTTCTTAACAAATTCTATTGATTGCTCTTTCAAGAGTTCTTGTCTTGAGATTTTCTGTTTTCTTTTGATACAACCTAGAAATTTCCCTCTTTGAACCATATTTTCTGGTTTTAATAAATCAGCATTAATTGCTAATGCTTCTAATTCAGCTCTTATAACACCTAATTCATCTGTTTTTTCTTCAAGATAGGGGGCATCTTGAGAATTGGAGGTAATATGCTCCATCATACTAGAAAGAATTCTAACACCTTCATTAATTGATTCAGAACTATTCTCCTTAGATCTCAAACTACATTTACGTGCCCAGTTTTCTTCGTTAATTTGTGTTTGAATTTTAGTAAGTAATGTTTGAACTTCACCAATTTGATCAGATGTAAGTGCCATTCGACGTTGTCGAATTGTATTAAGGCCATACACATCAATACCTTCTCTTGAAATACTATCAGATGATGGCATAGGCTCAATGTTACTTTGACAATCTGAACAGAGACTTTTGTTTGAGATGTCATTTGATTTTCTTGTTATAGAATTGCAGGAATTGTTCCTAAATTGTAATAAATATAAATTTAAGATTAATACTGTTTTTTTTTTATGTGATTCTAATAGATACTACCTTTATCTGAAGATCTCAATTAAATACGTGAACCTCTGAGTGACGGGAAAAGGCTTTTGCCTCATCTTTGCCTCTTTTTCTATAATACTCTGTTTTACTCAACATCGAGAACTTTCATATACATATGTGTATCTGTGTTTACACTCAATATAATTAATGTTTAATTTATTATTATCCTAGTCTTTGTAAACGTAATTGCTGTAAATCTGTATCTGTCATCTGTAAAACAAGCTCTTCGTCTTCAACCGTCACCGAGTAAGGTTGGTCCTGTCATAGAGGCTCTGTTATCATTGTTATACGTGTATCAAATTCATCATCTCCCTGACAATGGCAAACCTTAAACATTATCTCAAATATATATACATTTACAAATCAATATTAACAAGATATTAAGTAACTCGTTATTTGTTACAAACACAATCGGAGAAAATGTAGCTTCATGCTACTATTGCCCGGACTATAACCTCTCGAAATTGCAACACGCATAATTCTAATTAAGATTTGAAATTGAGGTAAACTTGGTACATAGGCCAATAACGCATTTAGAAGCAGTCGTATTTTGAAATGCGCTTAACAAATTGTTTACGCATTTAAAAATACGGCTGCTTCTGACTGCGTTATTGGAACAATGTGCCCAGTTGGAATTATGTGCCCAGTTTATTTCAATTTCTAATCTTTTATCAATGTTATGAATTGCCTGGATAACGGATATACTCATCAGGTGGTAGGGAAAACGTGGAAGAGAAAGCAAGGATAAAAGATAGTATAACTACTAAAGCATTCAAGTGCAGACGGTCATGTAAAACCCTATATACACGCGTCGATATCACTCTTCAATTACTACTGGTGGTCACTACTTTGCAAAGGGCAAGTATATTTCTATGACTGAAAGCGCTGCACTGCTCAATGTCCATAGTTCATGGCAAATAGGTCTTTGTTGCCATTGCGCCGCAATTCGTTCTGTACTATTTCCCCCGGACTATTTCATTTGTCAGGAAAGGATGGTACTCACAATGAAACAGTACGATCGACAAAGAAGGTCAGAGTGTACGTCTCAGACTGGCTTTAAAGCATACACAATCCGCTTTTATTGATCTGGAAGGCTTTTATGGACGATAAAATTATTATAATTAATTAATTCATTACTAATATACTGAACAAATATTGATGATGGCCCCCTTGAACGCTAACAAAACTCCTTGAATTTTCTAGACTGTGCTTCTCAATAAATTTTATAATAATAAAATTTAATACAATTTAGATTTTTAGCTTCATGCAAATCCCAAAATGTGTCATCGCTTCGCTCGCCTTTGTGAAAAACATGGCCCATGCAGCAAAATGCAATCCCAAAACTTTCAAAAGATATCGTTACTTGATGCCTCCATTCCGCTACTGCCTTTTGAAGCATTTTTAAAATCAATGAAATTCAATCAAAATTATGTGATTTTGTCCCGATTTTGTCGGCAAACTCTCCCTTCCCACTCCAAAACTTTTCTAGCGACGGTCCTGGCCACATTGAAGTATCTTAATTCTTATATGATTACTGATACCCGAACAAGTCAAGTAATTAGAAATGTTTGAAGGATACCAAATGTTGAATGACTGGAATCGACTTGTGCATTTTTAAATATATTGCCTTTCAGAAAAAAATCAAAATACTAATATAAATATCGCATTTCATACTCTAACAAATATCTACTAAATAAAAAAAAGAAACCTATCCAAATCTAGACATCAAAATAAATTTTACTAATTTTAAAACTTAACCACAACGGTCATAAATTATCACGAGAGCCACTAGCAATAAAACGGCCGTCATTCGAAACAAGTATACTTTCTATTGAATAGATTGATGATCGCCTAGGCATGAAACTCATAGTAGCAAAGATTGTTATATTCTCACTATTATATTATCTATTATATAAAGTCATGTTGTAGTAGCATTGAACCCTATGTTTAACCGGCAAGACAACTTACACAACATAATATACTGCCTTCTTATATTTATTATTTTATCACAAAAGAAGAAAAGCAATTTAAATTATTTCTGGAGTTGATTCCCAATTACATATGATTCGATAAATGTGTAATCAAATCTCTTGATAACAAAATCATGTTATACTTTTACATTTGCCGGCTAAATATATCAGCAATTTCCTCAAATTCAAATTGTCGTCGTTTATTTATCTTGGATCTGGGTCTGACAGAAAGTTCAGCCTTTTGGAATTGTAGAGGCATTTCAACATTTTCTTCTGACATTTTGTTGATGTTTGACCAATGAATGATTAAAGATATCAATTTTCTTCTCAATTTTCCTTAACCTTCCGGAATCTAGGATTCCAGGATTCCTACTTTTGTTGGACCTTGCCTCGGATTGAGTTGTTATTGCCAACAAATAGTTAGTTAATTAGAAAACAGTTGCCTCTTTTGGCTGTCAAAAAATTTCTGTAAGTTAAACATGTACTATATATTCTACATAGTCTTCTACTACACCATAACGACGGGAACCTAGGATTTAATCATGAAATATTTTTTATTCCACCCTGATTGATCAACAATATAATCTGGTCATCATTCCTTGTGGAATACTTGCGTGTTAAAAACCTGTTCAAATCTGATTGAGTGATCGATATATAAGCAGCACAAACATTTAATTACATACTTTTCTTTTAGATTAGCTTGCATAGTTGATGAATTTTCTTTTCCTCTCAACCCAATCCTTGAGGTGGTCCCTCTGGATGGGCCGGCAACGCCGACCATCTATTTCCAAAAATACAAAATATTTTAAAAGTTCTTACGATCACAATTATATGATGATAACTCATATTTAACTATTTTTAACTTACCCGTGTTTCTTCTACTATAGAAGTAATTTTATTTTCTTCAAAACTTTTAATATATTTTTATTCGCATTCGATTCTATTAAAATTTTTGGCGAAATGTCATAAAAGATTCTTGACGCAATCGAATTATGACGTCAAAAAGGATCGATGACGATTCTGTGTTATCCATGGTTACCATGTGCGAGCGAATAAATTATAATCCTTGACTTTGCTACGCTCTATTTATTATCCAATTATAATTTTGAAGTCTATATAATTTAAATAGTGGCGTTTCAATTAATTTTGCTGATACGGTGTAACCCGCTTATGTGCAATTCGGATAAGTGAAATTCCCGCCTATTTGCAACCTGGCTTTGAAACCCGTTAAACAGTTTTCTGGTCAAGTCCTTTGTAAACAATTTCGGATAACTAAAAATTCGGATAAATGCAATGAAAACCGTTAGCAAATTTTGACTTGCACATAAGCGGGTAACACTGTATTGCGAAGAGTAACATGCTTTCAGTTTTTGACAAAAAGGACGCTTGTTTGGGTGTTTTTCAAGTACAAGTGGTGTGCATTACTCACGCGACGCGCCATATTTGAAGACCGAGCGCAAAGTCCACCAGTCAAGTTTGTGCAATTAGCATTTTTAAAGTTTCATAATACATAATTATTATACTTTACAACAAACAACTTCGTCTCATATTTGGAATATATAATGATATATATTATAGTCACCGATCTCGCATTTACATTTTTTTTTTAAGTGCCAACGTCGCTGTTTCAATAATTATTAATTGCTATATGAATTAGATTTTAATAGCTCTTTAACTTTGCTCCTATCAGTAATACGAACAATGAAATAGGATGCACGAACGAGTATACGCGCATATTTATGAATTCAACGAGGCATTGCTTTATCCACTTCGAAATCAGTCTTGTGAAAAAAAGCTTTTAGCTTATTCAAGTTCTGAATAAATGATGATGATGATGATGATAATAAAGCATTAATGATATAATTTAATTACTTTTACTAACGAGCTATACGGATTATGCGTGGAATGTAGGAATAATATTGTTACAGTATTAAATATATAAATCTTAAAGTATATAATAAATTATAATGAAACAATCACTATAATATAGTTATTAAATATGTAAATTTTGAAGATCTCTAAAATATAGTTTAAAATTATAATATAATAGATTATATTGTTATCGTATTTTCTTTCCATTCTGCAGTTCCATTTTCATATACTTCCTTTTTCCATATTGGTACTGTTTCTTTTAATGTATCTATTGCATATTCAACGGATAATAAAGCTTCTTTGCGATGAATAGCAGATGCACAAATTACAACACTGGTTTCACCAACTGGAACTTCACCTAAACGATGTTCTATCCAGACTTTCTCAATTCCGCAATTAAACTTCATGTACTGAGCAATTTCTTTCATTTTTATTAATGCCATAGGCTTATATGCTTCATATTCAAGTTTGGTTACGATTTGATTTTCAAATGTTGATCTTGTTGTGCCAGAAAAAGTTGCAATTGCTCCTGCAGTGTTTGATTTTACAAATTCAACTGCTTTTAATAAATCTAAGCATTCATTTGTTATACCAACAAAGCAATAATTATTATCTGATTCCATTGTATTATCCACCACTCAGAGGTGGAATGATAGCAACTTCGTCTCCTTGATTAAGAATAATATGCTCACCCTTCGATAAATATGTCTGGTTTATTGCAAGAAGTGAGCTACTGGATATGATTGACAATGATGAATATATGTTTCCAAGTTCTTGGAATATCTTTTCAAAGCTTGAACATGCTTGTAAATTAATAAATATTTCATTTATTCCACATATTTCACGAGCTTTTGCAAAGAATAATACTTTGACTTCCACTTTTTCAGTCATGGTTTCCGCTGTCCTGTTCTTACAGCCTCTGCATGTTATTGCGATAGCCTCGTCTAATCACAACTTTGTTTTTGTAAATCTCCATGACGCGAATAACAGTATTTGTGCTATTTTATCAAACTTTAGACGAATTTATGTTTGAAAATATAGCCTAGTATAGAAACGCTGATTTATATGACTGGAGAATAAAGTTGGTTTATTATGAATTGCATATAAAGTGAAAGTTCAGTGTCTGGAATGAAGCTAAAAATCAACGCAGATCAAGATTCTAAACATATCCTTTTTCAATATTCTGATGAGGACTAAGTAGGCCTTTTAGACTAATCTAGAGAGATACTATTCTTTATATGAGAACTAGTAGAAATTTTCATGTCTATGTGATTATGGACCATTATGCTAACACTTAATTATAATCTGTTTGCGTTCTAGCTATTGAAAATTAGATAATCTGTCTTATTTTCCACCGTGACGGATGATTTGATAATACAGATTACAGTCTGAGTCTAACGTCGTTAATATCACTGTCCTGGTGCAGCCAAAACTTGTGATATTAACCAGAGTGACTTATTTGAGTTTGATAGAGACTGGCTCTGAAAAATTAGTGAAATTAAACAGATTGAGATAATAACAGGGTTAGGCTACAGCTAGGCCCACACTGTATTGGGCAATTTGTTAGATTAATCAAATGCAGAATGGCAATTGCCATCTCCTTTTATAACTCTTTCGTAAGTTTTGAGCATATTATATTCCAGTCCTAGCCTATTGGCAAATCGAAAATTCCTACAACACAGACTCATATTCATTTGTGTTCGTTCGTTGTATGCACGTCTTCCCTTACTGTGTTTAAGCATAGTCTAGGCTCAATTAGCTTAGCTAAATTTGTAAATGTTTTTAATTTAAAGTTTTAACTGGTTTATTGTAAGAATTACCCTGTATAGCCATAACTTACCTACTCAATATTATGTATGAGAACAACATGGACTCATATTCATTCGTGTTCGTTCATTGTATGCACGTCTTCCCTTACTGTGTTTAAGCATAGTCTAGGCTCAATTAGCTTAGCTAAATTTGTAAATGTTTTTAATTTAAAGTTTTAACTGGTTTATTGTAAGAATTACCCTGTATAGCCATAACATACCTACTCAATATTATATATGAGAACAACACGGACTCATATTCATTCGTGTTCGTTCGTTGTATGCACGTCTTCCCTTACTGTGTTTAAGCATAGTCTAGGCTCAATTACCTTAGCTAAATTTGTAAATGTTTTTAATTTAAAGTTTTAACTGGTTTATTGTAAGAATTACCCTGTATAGCCATAACATACCTACTCAATATTATGTATGAGAACAACACGGACTCATATTCATTCGTGTTCGTTCGTTGTATGCACGTCTTTCCTTTTAAGCATAGTCTAGGCTCAATTAGCTTAGCTAAATTTGTAAATGTTTTTAATTTAAAGTTTTAACTGGTTTATTGTAAGAATTACCCTGTATAGCCATAACATACTTACTCAATATTATATATGTGAACAACACGGACTCATATTCATTCGTGTTCGTTCGTTGTATGCACGTCTTCCCTTACTGTGTTTAAGCATAGTCTAGGCTCAATTAGCTTAGCTAAATTTGTAAATGATTTTAATTTAAAGTTTTAACTGGTTTATTGTAAGAACTACCCTGTATAGCCATAACTTACCTACTCAATATTATGTATGAGAACAACACGGACTCATATTCATTTGTGTTCGTTCGTTGTATGCACGTCTTCCCTTACTGTGTTTAAGTATAGTCTAGGCTCAATTAGCTTAGCTAAATTTGTAAATGATTTTAATTTAAAGTTTTAACTGGTTTATTGTAAGAACTACCCTGTATAGCCATAACTTACCTACTCAATATTATATATGAGAACAACACGGACTCATATTCATTCGTGTTCGTTCGTTGTATGCACGTCTTCCCTTACTATGTTTAAGCATAGTCTAGGCTCAATTAGCTTAGCTAAATTTGTAAATGTTTTTAATTTAAAGTTTTAACTGGTTTATTGTAAGAATTACCCTGTATAGCCATAACATACCTACTCAATATTATGTATGAGAACAACACGGACTCATATTCATTCGTGTTCGTTCGTTGTATGCACGTCTTCCCTTACTGTGTTTAAGCATAGTCTAGGCTCAATTAGCTTAGCTAAATTTGTAAATGTTTTTAATTTAAAGTTTTAACTGGTTTATTGTAAGAATTACCCTGTATAGCCATAACATACCTACTCAATATTATGTATGAGAACAACACGGACTCATATTCATTCGTGTTCGTTCGTTGTATGCACGTCTTCCCTTACTATGTTTAAGCATAGTCTAGGCTCAATTAGCTTAGCTAAATTTGTAAATGATTTTAATTTAAAGTTTTAACTGGTTTATTGTAAGAACTACCCTGTATAGCCATAACTTACCTACTCAATATTATATATGAGAACAACACGGACTCATATTCATTCGTGTTCGTTCGTTGTATGCACGTCTTCCCTTACTATGTTTAAGCATAGTCTAGGCTCAATTAGCTTAGCTAAATTTGTAAATGATTTTAATTTAAAGTTTTAACTGGTTTATTGTAAGAACTACCCTGTATAGCCATAACTTACCTACTCAATATTATATATGAGAACAACACGGACTCATATTCATTCGTGTTCGTTCGTTGTATGCACGTCTTCCCTTACTATGTTTAAGCATAGTCTAGGCTCAATTAGCTTAGCTAAATTTGTAAATGTTTTTAATTTAAAGTTTTAACTGGTTTATTGTAAGAATTACCCTGTATAGCCATAACATACCTACTCAATATTATGTATGAGAACAACACGGACTCATATTCATTCGTGTTCGTTCGTTGTATGCACGTCTTCCCTTACTGTGTTTAAGCATAGTCTAGGCTCAATTAGCTTAGCTAAATTTGTAAATGATTTTAATTTAAAGTTTTAACTGGTTTATTGTAAGAACTACCCTGTATAGCCATAACTTACCTACTCAATATTATATATGAGAACAACACGGACTCATATTCATTTGTGTTCGTTCGTTGTATGCACGTCTTCCCTTACTATGTTTAAGCATAGTCTAGGCTCAATTAGCTTAGCTAAATTTGTAAATGATTTTAATTTAAAGTTTTAACTGGTTTATTGTAAGAACTACCCTGTGTAGCCATAACTTACCTACTCAATATTATGTATGAGAACAACACGGACTCATATTCATTCGTGTTCGTTCGTTGTATGCACGTCTTCCCTTACTGTGTTTAAGCATAGTCTAGGCTCAATTAGCTTAGCTAAATTTGTAAATGATTTTAATTTAAAGTTTTAACTGGTTTATTGTAAGAACTACCCTGTATAGCCATAAATTACCTACTCAATATTATATATGAGAACAACACGGACTCATATTCATTCGTGTTCGTTCGTTGTATGCACGTCTTCCCTTACTATGTTTAAGCATAGTCTAGGCTCAATTAGCTTAGCTAAATTTGTAAATGATTTTAATTTAAAGTTTTAACTGGTTTATTGTAAGAACTACCCTGTATAGCCATAACTTACCTACTCAATATTATATATGAGAACAACACGGACTCATATTCATTTGTGTTCGTTCGTTGTATGCACGTCTTCCATTACTATGTTTAAGCATAGTCTAGGCTCAATTAGCTTAGCTAAATTTGTAAATGATTTTAATTTAAAGTTTTAACTGGTTTATTGTAAGAACTACCCTGTGTAGCCATAACTTACCTACTCAATATTATGTATGAGAACAACACGGACTCATATTCATTCGTGTTCGTTCGTTGTATGCACGTCTTCCCTTACTGTGTTTAAGCATAGTCTAGGCTCAATTAGCTTAGCTAAATTTGTAAATGATTTTAATTTAAAGTTTTAACTGGTTTATTGTAAGAACTACCCTGTATAGCCATAACTTACCTACTCAATATTATGTATGAGAACAACACGGACTCATATTCATTCGTGTTCGTTCGTTGTATGCACGTCTTCCCTTACTGTGTTTAAGCATAGTCTAGGCTCAATTAGCTTAGCTAAATTTGTAAATGATTTTAATTTAAAGTTTTAACTGGTTTATTGTAAGAACTACCCTGTATAGCCATAAATTACCTACTCAATATTATATATGAGAACAACACGGACTCATATTCATTCGTGTTCGTTCGTTGTATGCACGTCTTCCCTTACTGTGTTTAAGCATAGTCTAGGCTCAATTAGCTTAGCTAAATTTGTAAATGATTTTAATTTAAAGTTTTAACTGGTTTATTGTAAGAACTACCCTGTATAGCCATAACTTACCTACTCAATATTATGTATGAGAACAACACGGACTCATATTCATTCGTGTTCGTTCGTTGTATGCACGTCTTCCCTTACTGTGTTTAAGCATAGTCTAGGCTCAATTAGCTTAGCTAAATTTGTAAATGATTTTAATTTAAAGTTTTAACTGGTTTATTGTAAGAACTACCCTGTATAGCCATAAATTACCTACTCAATATTATGTATGAGAACAACACGGACTCATATTCATTCGTGTTCGTTCGTTGTATGCACGTCTTCCCTTACTGTGTTTAAGCATAGTCTAGGCTCAATTAGCTTAGCTAAATTTGTAAATGATTTTAATTTAAAGTTTTAACTGGTTTATTGTAAGAATTACCCTGTATAGCCATAACTTACCTACTCAATATTATATATGAGAACAACACGGACTCATATTCATTCGTGTTCGTTCGTTGTATGCACGTCTTCCCTTACTGTGTTTAAGCATAGTCTAGGCTCAATTACCTTAGCTAAATTTGTAAATGTTTTTAATTTAAAGTTTTAACTGGTTTATTGTAAGAATTACCCTGTATAGCCATAAATTACCTACTCAATATTATATATGAGAACAACACGGACTCATATTCATTCGTGTTCGTTCGTTGTATGCACGTCTTCCCTTACTGTGTTTAAGCATAGTCTAGGCTCAATTAGCTTAGCTAAATTTGTAAATGATTTTAATTTAAAGTTTTAACTGGTTTATTGTAAGAACTACCCTGTGTAGCCATAACTTACCTACTCAATATTATGTATGAGAACAACAC
Organism: Haliclystus octoradiatus; assembly: GCA_916610825.1. Classification (NCBI taxonomy): domain Eukaryota; kingdom Metazoa; phylum Cnidaria; class Staurozoa; order Stauromedusae; family Haliclystidae; genus Haliclystus; species Haliclystus octoradiatus. The sequence goes on along the minus strand of OU744454.1, from coordinate 15,277,698 downwards.
GGACTCATATTCATTCGTGTTCGTTCGTTGTATGCACGTCTTCCCTTACTGTGTTTAAGCATAGTCTAGGCTCAATTAGCTTAGCTAAATTTGTAAATGATTTTAATTTAAAGTTTTAACTGGTTTATTGTAAGAACTACCCTGTATAGCCATAACTTACCTACTCAATATTATGTATGAGAACAACACGGACTCATATTCATTCGTGTTCGTTCGTTGTATGCACGTCTTCCCTTACTGTGTTTAAGCATAGTCTAGGCTCAATTAGCTTAGCTAAATTTGTAAATGATTTTAATTTAAAGTTTTAACTGGTTTATTGTAAGAACTACCCTGTATAGCCATAAATTACCTACTCAATATTATATATGAGAACAACACGGACTCATATTCATTCGTGTTCGTTCGTTGTATGCACGTCTTCCCTTACTATGTTTAAGCATAGTCTAGGCTCAATTAGCTTAGCTAAATTTGTAAATGATTTTAATTTAAAGTTTTAACTGGTTTATTGTAAGAACTACCCTGTATAGCCATAACTTACCTACTCAATATTATATATGAGAACAACACGGACTCATATTCATTTGTGTTCGTTCGTTGTATGCACGTCTTCCCTTACTATGTTTAAGCATAGTCTAGGCTCAATTAGCTTAGCTAAATTTGTAAATGATTTTAATTTAAAGTTTTAACTGGTTTATTGTAAGAACTACCCTGTGTAGCCATAACTTACCTACTCAATATTATGTATGAGAACAACACGGACTCATATTCATTCGTGTTCGTTCGTTGTATGCACGTCTTCCCTTACTGTGTTTAAGCATAGTCTAGGCTCAATTAGCTTAGCTAAATTTGTAAATGATTTTAATTTAAAGTTTTAACTGGTTTATTGTAAGAACTACCCTGTATAGCCATAACTTACCTACTCAATATTATGTATGAGAACAACACGGACTCATATTCATTCGTGTTCGTTCGTTGTATGCACGTCTTCCCTTACTGTGTTTAAGCATAGTCTAGGCTCAATTAGCTTAGCTAAATTTGTAAATGATTTTAATTTAAAGTTTTAACTGGTTTATTGTAAGAACTACCCTGTATAGCCATAAATTACCTACTCAATATTATGTATGAGAACAACACGGACTCATATTCATTCGTGTTCGTTCGTTGTATGCACGTCTTCCCTTACTGTGTTTAAGCATAGTCTAGGCTCAATTAGCTTAGCTAAATTTGTAAATGATTTTAATTTAAAGTTTTAACTGGTTTATTGTAAGAATTACCCTGTATAGCCATAACTTACCTACTCAATATTATATATGAGAACAACACGGACTCATATTCATTCGTGTTCGTTCGTTGTATGCACGTCTTCCCTTACTGTGTTTAAGCATAGTCTAGGCTCAATTACCTTAGCTAAATTTGTAAATGTTTTTAATTTAAAGTTTTAACTGGTTTATTGTAAGAATTACCCTGTATAGCCATAAATTACCTACTCAATATTATATATGAGAACAACACGGACTCATATTCATTCGTGTTCGTTCGTTGTATGCACGTCTTCCCTTACTATGTTTAAGCATAGTCTAGGCTCAATTAGCTTAGCTAAATTTGTAAATGATTTTAATTTAAAGTTTTAACTGGTTTATTGTAAGAACTACCCTGTATAGCCATAACTTACCTACTCAATATTATATATGAGAACAACACGGACTCATATTCATTTGTGTTCGTTCGTTGTATGCACGTCTTCCATTACTATGTTTAAGCATAGTCTAGGCTCAATTAGCTTAGCTAAATTTGTAAATGATTTTAATTTAAAGTTTTAACTGGTTTATTGTAAGAACTACCCTGTGTAGCCATAACTTACCTACTCAATATTATGTATGAGAACAACACGGACTCATATTCATTCGTGTTCGTTCGTTGTATGCACGTCTTCCCTTACTGTGTTTAAGCATAGTCTAGGCTCAATTAGCTTAGCTAAATTTGTAAATGATTTTAATTTAAAGTTTTAACTGGTTTATTGTAAGAACTACCCTGTATAGCCATAACTTACCTACTCAATATTATGTATGAGAACAACACGGACTCATATTCATTCGTGTTCGTTCGTTGTATGCACGTCTTCCCTTACTGTGTTTAAGCATAGTCTAGGCTCAATTAGCTTAGCTAAATTTGTAAATGATTTTAATTTAAAGTTTTAACTGGTTTATTGTAAGAACTACCCTGTATAGCCATAAATTACCTACTCAATATTATATATGAGAACAACACGGACTCATATTCATTCGTGTTCGTTCGTTGTATGCACGTCTTCCCTTACTGTGTTTAAGCATAGTCTAGGCTCAATTAGCTTAGCTAAATTTGTAAATGATTTTAATTTAAAGTTTTAACTGGTTTATTGTAAGAACTACCCTGTATAGCCATAACTTACCTACTCAATATTATGTATGAGAACAACACGGACTCATATTCATTCGTGTTCGTTCGTTGTATGCACGTCTTCCCTTACTGTGTTTAAGCATAGTCTAGGCTCAATTAGCTTAGCTAAATTTGTAAATGATTTTAATTTAAAGTTTTAACTGGTTTATTGTAAGAACTACCCTGTATAGCCATAAATTACCTACTCAATATTATGTATGAGAACAACACGGACTCATATTCATTCGTGTTCGTTCGTTGTATGCACGTCTTCCCTTACTGTGTTTAAGCATAGTCTAGGCTCAATTAGCTTAGCTAAATTTGTAAATGATTTTAATTTAAAGTTTTAACTGGTTTATTGTAAGAATTACCCTGTATAGCCATAACTTACCTACTCAATATTATATATGAGAACAACACGGACTCATATTCATTCGTGTTCGTTCGTTGTATGCACGTCTTCCCTTACTGTGTTTAAGCATAGTCTAGGCTCAATTACCTTAGCTAAATTTGTAAATGTTTTTAATTTAAAGTTTTAACTGGTTTATTGTAAGAATTACCCTGTATAGCCATAAATTACCTACTCAATATTATATATGAGAACAACACGGACTCATATTCATTCGTGTTCGTTCGTTGTATGCACGTCTTCCCTTACTGTGTTTAAGCATAGTCTAGGCTCAATTAGCTTAGCTAAATTTGTAAATGATTTTAATTTAAAGTTTTAACTGGTTTATTGTAAGAACTACCCTGTGTAGCCATAACTTACCTACTCAATATTATGTATGAGAACAACACGGACTCATATTCATTCGTGTTCGTTCGTTGTATGCACGTCTTCCCTTACTGTGTTTAAGCATAGTCTAGGCTCAATTAGCTTAGCTAAATTTGTAAATGATTTTAATTTAAAGTTTTAACTGGTTTATTGTAAGAACTACCCTGTATAGCCATAACTTACCTACTCAATATTATGTATGAGAACAACACGGACTCATATTCATTCGTGTTCGTTCGTTGTATGCACGTCTTCCCTTACTGTGTTTAAGCATAGTCTAGGCTCAATTAGCTTAGCTAAATTTGTAAATGATTTTAATTTAAAGTTTTAACTGGTTTATTGTAAGAACTACCCTGTATAGCCATAAATTACCTACTCAATATTATATATGAGAACAACACGGACTCATATTCATTCGTGTTCGTTCGTTGTATGCACGTCTTCCCTTACTATGTTTAAGCATAGTCTAGGCTCAATTAGCTTAGCTAAATTTGTAAATGATTTTAATTTAAAGTTTTAACTGGTTTATTGTAAGAACTACCCTGTATAGCCATAACTTACCTACTCAATATTATATATGAGAACAACACGGACTCATATTCATTTGTGTTCGTTCGTTGTATGCACGTCTTCCCTTACTATGTTTAAGCATAGTCTAGGCTCAATTAGCTTAGCTAAATTTGTAAATGATTTTAATTTAAAGTTTTAACTGGTTTATTGTAAGAACTACCCTGTGTAGCCATAACTTACCTACTCAATATTATGTATGAGAACAACACGGACTCATATTCATTCGTGTTCGTTCGTTGTATGCACGTCTTCCCTTACTGTGTTTAAGCATAGTCTAGGCTCAATTAGCTTAGCTAAATTTGTAAATGATTTTAATTTAAAGTTTTAACTGGTTTATTGTAAGAACTACCCTGTATAGCCATAAATTACCTACTCAATATTATGTATGAGAACAACACGGACTCATATTCATTCGTGTTCGTTCGTTGTATGCACGTCTTCCCTTACTGTGTTTAAGCATAGTCTAGGCTCAATTAGCTTAGCTAAATTTGTAAATGATTTTAATTTAAAGTTTTAACTGGTTTATTGTAAGAATTACCCTGTATAGCCATAACTTACCTACTCAATATTATATATGAGAACAACACGGACTCATATTCATTCGTGTTCGTTCGTTGTATGCACGTCTTCCCTTACTGTGTTTAAGCATAGTCTAGGCTCAATTACCTTAGCTAAATTTGTAAATGTTTTTAATTTAAAGTTTTAACTGGTTTATTGTAAGAATTACCCTGTATAGCCATAAATTACCTACTCAATATTATATATGAGAACAACACGGACTCATATTCATTCGTGTTCGTTCGTTGTATGCACGTCTTCCCTTACTGTGTTTAAGCATAGTCTAGGCTCAATTAGCTTAGCTAAATTTGTAAATGATTTTAATTTAAAGTTTTAACTGGTTTATTGTAAGAACTACCCTGTATAGCCATAACTTACCTACTCAATATTATATATGAGAACAACACGGACTCATATTCATTTGTGTTCGTTCGTTGTATGCACGTCTTCCCTTACTATGTTTAAGCATAGTCTAGGCTCAATTAGCTTAGCTAAATTTGTAAATGATTTTAATTTAAAGTTTTAACTGGTTTATTGTAAGAACTACCCTGTGTAGCCATAACTTACCTACTCAATATTATGTATGAGAACAACACGGACTCATATTCATTCGTGTTCGTTCGTTGTATGCACGTCTTCCCTTACTGTGTTTAAGCATAGTCTAGGCTCAATTAGCTTAGCTAAATTTGTAAATGATTTTAATTTAAAGTTTTAACTGGTTTATTGTAAGAACTACCCTGTATAGCCATAACTTACCTACTCAATATTATGTATGAGAACAACACGGACTCATATTCATTCGTGTTCGTTCGTTGTATGCACGTCTTCCCTTACTGTGTTTAAGCATAGTCTAGGCTCAATTAGCTTAGCTAAATTTGTAAATGATTTTAATTTAAAGTTTTAACTGGTTTATTGTAAGAACTACCCTGTATAGCCATAAATTACCTACTCAATATTATATATTTGAACAACACGGACTCATATTCATTCGTGTTCGTTCGTTGTATGCACGTCTTCCCTTACTGTGTTTAAGCATAGTCTAGGCTCAATTAGCTTAGCTAAATTTGTAAATGATTTTAATTTAAAGTTTTAACTGGTTTATTGTAAGAACTACCCTGTATAGCCATAACTTACCTACTCAATATTATGTATGAGAACAACACGGACTCATATTCATTCGTGTTCGTTCGTTGTATGCACGTCTTCCCTTACTGTGTTTAAGCATAGTCTAGGCTCAATTAGCTTAGCTAAATTTGTAAATGATTTTAATTTAAAGTTTTAACTGGTTTATTGTAAGAACTACCCTGTATAGCCATAACTTACCTACTCAATATTATGTATGAGAACAACACGGACTCATATTCATTCGTGTTCGTTCGTTGTATGCACGTCTTCCCTTACTGTGTTTAAGCATAGTCTAGGCTCAATTAGCTTAGCTAAATTTGTAAATGATTTTAATTTAAAGTTTTAACTGGTTTATTGTAAGAACTACCCTGTATAGCCATAAATTACCTACTCAATATTATGTATGAGAACAACACGGACTCATATTCATTCGTGTTCGTTCGTTGTATGCACGTCTTCCCTTACTGTGTTTAAGCATAGTCTAGGCTCAATTAGCTTAGCTAAATTTGTAAATGATTTTAATTTAAAGTTTTAACTGGTTTATTGTAAGAACTACCCTGTATAGCCATAACTTACCTACTCAATATTATGTATGAGAACAACACGGACTCATATTCATTCGTGTTCGTTCGTTGTATGCACGTCTTCCCTTACTGTGTTTAAGCATAGTCTAGGCTCAATTAGCTTAGCTAAATTTGTAAATGTTTTTAATTTAAAGTTTTAACTGGTTTATTGTAAGAACTACCCTGTATAGCCATAACTTACCTACTCAATATTATGTATGAGAACAACACGGACTCATATTCATTCGTGTTCGTTCGTTGTATGCACGTCTTCCCTTACTGTGTTTAAGCATAGTCTAGGCTCAATTAGCTTAGCTAAATTTGTAAATGATTTTAATTTAAAGTTTTAACTGGTTTATTGTAAGAACTACCCTGTATAGCCATAACTTACCTACTCAATATTATGTATGAGAACAACACGGACTCATATTCATTCGTGTTCGTTCGTTGTATGCACGTCTTCCCTTACTGTGTTTAAGCATAGTCTAGGCTCAATTAGCTTAGCTTAATTTGTAAATGATTTTAATTTAAAGTTTTAACTGGTTTATTGTAAGAACTACCCTGTATAGCCATAACTTACCTACTCAATATTATGTATGAGAACAACACGGACTCATATTCATTCGTGTTCGTTCGTTGTATGCACGTCTTCCCTTACTGTGTTTAAGCATAGTCTAGGCTCAATTAGCTTAGCTAAATTTGTAAATGATTTTAATTTAAAGTTTTAACTGGTTTATTGTAAGAACTACCCTGTATAGCCATAAATTACCTGCTCAATATTATGTATGAGAACAACACGGACTCATATTCATTCGTGTTCGTTCGTTGTATGCACGTCTTCCATTACTGTGTTTAAGCATAGTCTAGGCTCAATTAGCTTAGCTAAATTTGTAAATGATTTTAATTTAAAGTTTTAACTGGTTTATTGTAAGAACTACCCTGTATAGCCATAACTTACCTACTCAATATTATGTATGAGAACAACACGGACTCATATTCATTCGTGTTCGTTCGTTGTATGCACGTCTTCCATTACTGTGTTTAAGCATAGTCTAGGCTCAATTAGCTTAGCTAAATTTGTAAATGATTTTAATTTAAAGTTTTAACTGGTTTATTGTAAGAACTACCCTGTATAGCCATAAATTACCTGCTCAATATTATGTATGAGAACAACACGGACTCATATTCATTCGTGTTCGTTCGTTGTATGCACGTCTTCCATTACTGTGTTTAAGCATAGTCTAGGCTCAATTAGCTTAGCTAAATTTGTAAATGATTTTAATTTAAAGTTTTAACTGGTTTATTGTAAGAACTACCCTGTATAGCCATAACTTACCTACTCAATATTATGTATGAGAACAACACGGACTCATATTCATTCGTGTTCGTTCGTTGTATGCACGTCTTCCCTTACTGTGTTTAAGCATAGTCTAGGCTCAATTAGCTTAGCTAAATTTGTAAATGATTTTAATTTAAAGTTTTAACTGGTTTATTGTAAGAACTACCCTGTATAGCCATAACTTACCTACTCAATATTATGTATGAGAACAACACAGACTCATATTCATTCGTGTTCGTTCGTTGTATGCACGTCTTCCCTTACTGTGTTTAAGCATAGTCTAGGCTCAATTAGCTTAGCTAAATTTGTAAATGATTTTAATTTAAAGTTTTAACTGGTTTATTGTAAGAACTACCCTGTATAGCCATAACTTACCTACTCAATATTATGTATGAGAACAACACGGACTCATATTCATTCGTGTTCGTTCGTTGTATGCACGTCTTCCCTTACTGTGTTTAAGCATAGTCTAGGCTCAATTAGCTTAGCTAAATTTGTAAATGATTTTAATTTAAAGTTTTAACTGGTTTATTGTAAGAACTACCCTGTATAGCCATAAATTACCTGCTCAATATTATGTATGAGAACAACACGGACTCATATTCATTCGTGTTCGTTCGTTGTATGCACGTCTTCCATTACTGTGTTTAAGCATAGTCTAGGCTCAATTAGCTTAGCTAAATTTGTAAATGATTTTAATTTAAAGTTTTAACTGGTTTATTGTAAGAACTACCCTGTATAGCCATAACTTACCTACTCAATATTATGTATGAGAACAACACGGACTCATATTCATTCGTGTTCGTTCGTTGTATGCACGTCTTCCATTACTGTGTTTAAGCATAGTCTAGGCTCAATTAGCTTAGCTAAATTTGTAAATGATTTTAATTTAAAGTTTTAACTGGTTTATTGTAAGAACTACCCTGTATAGCCATAAATTACCTGCTCAATATTATGTATGAGAACAACACGGACTCATATTCATTCGTGTTCGTTCGTTGTATGCACGTCTTCCATTACTGTGTTTAAGCATAGTCTAGGCTCAATTAGCTTAGCTAAATTTGTAAATGATTTTAATTTAAAGTTTTAACTGGTTTATTGTAAGAACTACCCTGTATAGCCATAACTTACCTACTCAATATTATGTATGAGAACAACACGGACTCATATTCATTCGTGTTCGTTCGTTGTATGCACGTCTTCCCTTACTGTGTTTAAGCATAGTCTAGGCTCAATTAGCTTAGCTAAATTTGTAAATGATTTTAATTTAAAGTTTTAACTGGTTTATTGTAAGAACTACCCTGTATAGCCATAACTTACCTACTCAATATTATGTATGAGAACAACACGGACTCATATTCAGTCGTGTTCGTTCGTTGTATGCACGTCTTCCCTTACTGTGTTTAAGCATAGTCTAGGCTCAATTAGCTTAGCTAAATTTGTAAATGATTTTAATTTAAAGTTTTAACTGGTTTATTGTAAGAACTACCCTGTATAGCCATAACTTACCTACTCAATATTATGTATGAGAACAACACGGACTCATATTCATTCGTGTTCGTTCGTTGTATGCACGTCTTCCCTTACTGTGTTTAAGCATAGTCTAGGCTCAATTAGCTTAGCTAAATTTGTAAATGATTTTAATTTAAAGTTTTAACTGGTTTATTGTAAGAACTACCCTGTATAGCCATAAATTACCTGCTCAATATTATGTATGAGAACAACACGGACTCATATTCATTCGTGTTCGTTCGTTGTATGCACGTCTTCCATTACTGTGTTTAAGCATAGTCTAGGCTCAATTAGCTTAGCTAAATTTGTAAATGATTTTAATTTAAAGTTTTAACTGGTTTATTGTAAGAACTACCCTGTATAGCCATAACTTACCTACTCAATATTATGTATGAGAACAACACGGACTCATATTCATTCGTGTTCGTTCGTTGTATGCACGTCTTCCATTACTGTGTTTAAGCATAGTCTAGGCTCAATTAGCTTAGCTAAATTTGTAAATGATTTTAATTTAAAGTTTTAACTGGTTTATTGTAAGAACTACCCTGTATAGCCATAAATTACCTGCTCAATATTATGTATGAGAACAACACGGACTCATATTCATTCGTGTTCGTTCGTTGTATGCACGTCTTCCATTACTGTGTTTAAGCATAGTCTAGGCTCAATTAGCTTAGCTAAATTTGTAAATGATTTTAATTTAAAGTTTTAACTGGTTTATTGTAAGAACTACCCTGTATAGCCATAACTTACCTACTCAATATTATGTATGAGAACAACACGGACTCATATTCATTCGTGTTCGTTCGTTGTATGCACGTCTTCCCTTACTGTGTTTAAGCATAGTCTAGGCTCAATTAGCTTAGCTAAATTTGTAAATGATTTTAATTTAAAGTTTTAACTGGTTTATTGTAAGAACTACCCTGTATAGCCATAACTTACCTACTCAATATTATGTATGAGAACAACACGGACTCATATTCATTCGTGTTCGTTCGTTGTATGCACGTCTTCCCTTACTGTGTTTAAGCATAGTCTAGGCTCAATTAGCTTAGCTAAATTTGTAAATGATTTTAATTTAAAGTTTTAACTGGTTTATTGTAAGAACTACCCTGTATAGCCATAACTTACCTACTCAATATTATGTATGAGAACAACACGGACTCATATTCATTCGTGTTCGTTCGTTGTATGCACGTCTTCCCTTACTGTGTTTAAGCATAGTCTAGGCTCAATTAGCTTAGCTAAATTTGTAAATGTTTTTAATTTAAAGTTTTAACTGGTTTATTGTAAGAACTACCCTGTATAGCCATAACTTACCTACTCAATATTATGTATGAGAACAACACGGACTCATATTCATTCGTGTTCGTTCGTTGTATGCATGTCTTCCCTTACTGTGTTTAAGCATAGTCTAGGCTCAATTAGCTTAGCTAAATTTGTAAATGTTTTTAATTTAAAGTTTTAACTGGTTTATTGTAAGAACTGCCCTGTATAGCCATAACTTACCTACTCAATATTATGTATGAGAACAACACGGACTCATATTCATTCGTGTTCGTTCGTTGTATGCACGTCTTCCATTACTGTGTTTAAGCATAGTCTAGGCTCAATTAGCTTAGCTAAATTTGTAAATGATTTTAATTTAAAGTTTTAACTGGTTTATTGTAAGAACTACCCTGTATAGCCATAACTTACCTACTCAATATTATGTATGAGAACAACACGGACTCATATTCATTCGTGTTCGTTCGTTGTATGCACGTCTTCCATTACTGTGTTTAAGCATAGTCTAGGCTCAATTAGCTTAGCTAAATTTGTAAATGATTTTAATTTAAAGTTTTAACTGGTTTATTGTAAGAACTACCCTGTATAGCCATAACTTACCTACTCAATATTATGTATGAGAACAACACGGACTCATATTCATTCGTGTTCGTTCGTTGTATGCACGTCTTCCATTACTGTGTTTAAGCATAGTCTAGGCTCAATTAGCTTAGCTAAATTTGTAAATGATTTTAATTTAAAGTTTTAACTGGTTTATTGTAAGAACTACCCTGTATAGCCATAAATTACCTGCTCAATATTATGTATGAGAACAACACGGACTCATATTCATTCGTGTTCGTTCGTTGTATGCACGTCTTCCATTACTGTGTTTAAGCATAGTCTAGGCTCAATTAGCTTAGCTAAATTTGTAAATGATTTTAATTTAAAGTTTTAACTGGTTTATTGTAAGAACTACCCTGTATAGCCATAACTTACCTACTCAATATTATGTATGAGAACAACACGGACTCATATTCATTCGTGTTCGTTCGTTGTATGCACGTCTTCCCTTACTGTGTTTAAGCATAGTCTAGGCTCAATTAGCTTAGCTAAATTTGTAAATGATTTTAATTTAAAGTTTTAACTGGTTTATTGTAAGAACTACCCTGTATAGCCATAACTTACCTACTCAATATTATGTATGAGAACAACACGGACTCATATTCAGTCGTGTTCGTTCGTTGTATGCACGTCTTCCCTTACTGTGTTTAAGCATAGTCTAGGCTCAATTAGCTTAGCTAAATTTGTAAATGATTTTAATTTAAAGTTTTAACTGGTTTATTGTAAGAACTACCCTGTATAGCCATAACTTACCTACTCAATATTATGTATGAGAACAACACGGACTCATATTCATTCGTGTTCGTTCGTTGTATGCACGTCTTCCCTTACTGTGTTTAAGCATAGTCTAGGCTCAATTAGCTTAGCTAAATTTGTAAATGATTTTAATTTAAAGTTTTAACTGGTTTATTGTAAGAACTACCCTGTATAGCCATAAATTACCTGCTCAATATTATGTATGAGAACAACACGGACTCATATTCATTCGTGTTCGTTCGTTGTATGCACGTCTTCCATTACTGTGTTTAAGCATAGTCTAGGCTCAATTAGCTTAGCTAAATTTGTAAATGATTTTAATTTAAAGTTTTAACTGGTTTATTGTAAGAACTACCCTGTATAGCCATAACTTACCTACTCAATATTATGTATGAGAACAACACGGACTCATATTCATTCGTGTTCGTTCGTTGTATGCACGTCTTCCATTACTGTGTTTAAGCATAGTCTAGGCTCAATTAGCTTAGCTAAATTTGTAAATGATTTTAATTTAAAGTTTTAACTGGTTTATTGTAAGAACTACCCTGTATAGCCATAAATTACCTGCTCAATATTATGTATGAGAACAACACGGACTCATATTCATTCGTGTTCGTTCGTTGTATGCACGTCTTCCATTACTGTGTTTAAGCATAGTCTAGGCTCAATTAGCTTAGCTAAATTTGTAAATGATTTTAATTTAAAGTTTTAACTGGTTTATTGTAAGAACTACCCTGTATAGCCATAACTTACCTACTCAATATTATGTATGAGAACAACACGGACTCATATTCATTCGTGTTCGTTCGTTGTATGCACGTCTTCCCTTACTGTGTTTAAGCATAGTCTAGGCTCAATTAGCTTAGCTAAATTTGTAAATGATTTTAATTTAAAGTTTTAACTGGTTTATTGTAAGAACTACCCTGTATAGCCATAACTTACCTACTCAATATTATGTATGAGAACAACACGGACTCATATTCATTCGTGTTCGTTCGTTGTATGCACGTCTTCCCTTACTGTGTTTAAGCATAGTCTAGGCTCAATTAGCTTAGCTAAATTTGTAAATGATTTTAATTTAAAGTTTTAACTGGTTTATTGTAAGAACTACCCTGTATAGCCATAACTTACCTACTCAATATTATGTATGAGAACAACACGGACTCATATTCATTCGTGTTCGTTCGTTGTATGCACGTCTTCCCTTACTGTGTTTAAGCATAGTCTAGGCTCAATTAGCTTAGCTAAATTTGTAAATGTTTTTAATTTAAAGTTTTAACTGGTTTATTGTAAGAACTACCCTGTATAGCCATAACTTACCTACTCAATATTATGTATGAGAACAACACGGACTCATATTCATTCGTGTTCGTTCGTTGTATGCATGTCTTCCCTTACTGTGTTTAAGCATAGTCTAGGCTCAATTAGCTTAGCTAAATTTGTAAATGTTTTTAATTTAAAGTTTTAACTGGTTTATTGTAAGAACTGCCCTGTATAGCCATAACTTACCTACTCAATATTATGTATGAGAACAACACGGACTCATATTCATTCGTGTTCGTTCGTTGTATGCACGTCTTCCATTACTGTGTTTAAGCATAGTCTAGGCTCAATTAGCTTAGCTAAATTTGTAAATGATTTTAATTTAAAGTTTTAACTGGTTTATTGTAAGAACTACCCTGTATAGCCATAACTTACCTACTCAATATTATGTATGAGAACAACACGGACTCATATTCATTCGTGTTCGTTCGTTGTATGCACGTCTTCCCTTACTGTGTTTAAGCATAGTCTAGGCTCAATTAGCTTAGCTAAATTTGTAAATGATTTTAATTTAAAGTTTTAACTGGTTTATTGTAAGAACTACCCTGTATAGCCATAACATACCTACTCAATATTATGTATGAGAACAACACGGACTCATATTCATTCGTGTTCGTTCGTTGTATGCACGTCTTCCCTTACTGTGTTTAAGCATAGTCTAGGCTCAATTAGCTTAGCTAAATTTGTAAATGATTTTAATTTAAAGTTTTAACTGGTTTATTGTAAGAACTACCCTGTATAGCCATAAATTACCTACTCAATATTATGTATGAGAACAACACGGACTCATATTCATTCGTGTTCGTTCGTTGTATGCACGTCTTCCCTTACTGTGTTTAAGCATAGTCTAGGCTCAATTAGCTTAGCTAAATTTGTAAATGATTTTAATTTAAAGTTTTAACTGGTTTATTGTAAGAACTACCCTGTATAGCCATAAATTACCTGCTCAATATTATGTATGAGAACAACACGGACTCATATTCATTCGTGTTCGTTCGTTGTATGCACGTCTTCCATTACTGTGTTTAAGCATAGTCTAGGCTCAATTAGCTTAGCTAAATTTGTAAATGATTTTAATTTAAAGTTTTAACTGGTTTATTGTAAGAACTACCCTGTATAGCCATAAATTACCTACTCAATATTATGTATGAGAACAACACGGACTCATATTCATTCGTGTTCGTTCGTTGTATGCACGTCTTCCATTACTGTGTTTAAGCATAGTCTAGGCTCAATTAGCTTAGCTAAATTTGTAAATGATTTTAATTTAAAGTTTTAACTGGTTTATTGTAAGAACTACCCTGTATAGCCATAAATTACCTGCTCAATATTATGTATGAGAACAACACGGACTCATATTCATTCGTGTTCGTTCGTTGTATGCACGTCTTCCATTACTGTGTTTAAGCATAGTCTAGGCTCAATTAGCTTAGCTAAATTTGTAAATGATTTTAATTTAAAGTTTTAACTGGTTTATTGTAAGAACTACCCTGTATAGCCATAACTTACCTACTCAATATTATGTATGAGAACAACACGGACTCATATTCATTCGTGTTCGTTCGTTGTATGCACGTCTTCCCTTACTGTGTTTAAGCATAGTCTAGGCTCAATTAGCTTAGCTAAATTTGTAAATGATTTTAATTTAAAGTTTTAACTGGTTTATTGTAAGAACTACCCTGTATAGCCATAACTTACCTACTCAATATTATGTATGAGAACAACACGGACTCATATTCATTCGTGTTCGTTCGTTGTATGCACGTCTTCCCTTACTGTGTTTAAGCATAGTCTAGGCTCAATTAGCTTAGCTAAATTTGTAAATGATTTTAATTTAAAGTTTTAACTGGTTTATTGTAAGAACTACCCTGTATAGCCATAACTTACCTACTCAATATTATGTATGAGAACAACACGGACTCATATTCATTCGTGTTCGTTCGTTGTATGCACGTCTTCCCTTACTGTGTTTAAGCATAGTCTAGGCTCAATTAGCTTAGCTAAATTTGTAAATGTTTTTAATTTAAAGTTTTAACTGGTTTATTGTAAGAACTACCCTGTATAGCCATAACTTACCTACTCAATATTATGTATGAGAACAACACGGACTCATATTCATTCGTGTTCGTTCGTTGTATGCACGTCTTCCCTTACTGTGTTTAAGCATAGTCTAGGCTCAATTAGCTTAGCTAAATTTGTAAATGATTTTAATTTAAAGTTTTAACTGGTTTATTGTCAGAACTACCCTGTATAGCCATAACTTACCTACTCAATATTATGTATGAGAACAACACGGACTCATATTCATTCGTGTTCGTTCGTTGTATGCACGTCTTCCCTTACTGTGTTTAAGCATAGTCTAGGCTCAATTAGCTTAGCTAAATTTGTAAATGATTTTAATTTAAAGTTTTAACTGGTTTATTGTCAGAACTACCCTGTATAGCCATAACTTACCTACTCAATATTATGTATGAGAACAACACGGACTCATATTCATTCGTGTTCGTTCGTTGTATGCACGTCTTCCCTTACTGTGTTTAAGCATAGTCTAGGCTCAATTAGCTTAGCTAAATTTGTAAATGATTTTAATTTAAAGTTTTAACTGGTTTATTGTCAGAACTACCCTGTATAGCCATAACTTACCTACTCAATATTATGTATGAGAAAATCAAATTAAATGAAGATGATTCTATCTGACCAGTTAGCAGCGCCTTTCGACGAGATCTGGGAGGCGGCCATGAAATATCCGCCCGCTCGCCCAGGCGCTTTACCGGGCGGAAAGACAATGTTCTATAGATAAATATTAGTAATAAGGTTACATGAGAATATTTTTGTGGCCACCTCGAGATGCTTGAAATATTATCTGTGGGGCGATTCTGCCATACTCTGCAGACTGGCGGCTGCTAGATATGCTAGCTACATAATACTTTATTAAAATAGCTAACTCTCAGTGGATAATATATTGTATCCTATTACATGGAGATGGCTGTGCCTTGTAGGAACCTTCCCAAACCCTCTGAACATTCTAGAACACAGGAGAACCTACATGATTCGTATAATGACAAGGCATGGTATAGAAGTTTCTAGATTTCTTTTAAAACAATAAATACAGCAAATCTAGAATTTAAATAAATTATCTTTGAACAACTTGGAATTAATATTGTTATCTATACGAAGAAATATACAAGTCAATTCAACCTACGTTGTTATTCTTGTTTGTTCAACATAAATCTACAGTTCTCATCAACCTATATAGGTTCTAAGCTGCAAAATAATTTTCAAATATATTTGGATTCTACATTCACGGAGGATTAGCTCAGATGGCAGAGCAACCGAACTTCAGAATATTGTGGCTCAAATCCCCCTGTTGTCAACTCAGCCTTGACTTTAACTGAAACATCAAATGAGTACCATCTGAGGATGGCGGATGGAATGGTCCACAGGGAATTGCATTGTGAGTAGCTGCAGAGCATCGTTGCGCATTGACAATCAAGACCTACTGCCATGAGATATGTTAAAATTGATCTGCAGTGTCGCGGCTGAGATCAACAAAGAGCGTTTAAAATCATTGCTCTCAGCGAAAAAAGCCACTCATCTAGAAATAGAGGAGTGGTACGGGTTCCTTCTTTAGGGCGACACCGTCTACATTACTTTTACTATTACTTGGATTCTACATGGAAAATACACTTATTTTAACTGAGTTTAGTAATAACTTTAAGGAGATGGCAAGGGGGATGCATAATACTTTATGCCGTTGAGAAAAACAGTTTAAAAGTTCATGAACAGTTCATGAACAGTTCATGATTGTTAAATGGCCCCAGATTTTGATGAACTATTCATGAATTCCTGAACTGATTTTTACAAGGGATGTTCCCATTCTCTGCTGCTTGGTAGATGAGGCCTAATTGATTCTGCAAAAAAATCAAAGCAGTAGATTCCAATCTTCCATACCAACAGAAAATGATATATTCTTCAACAGTTGACTGATAAGAAAGGATATGATAAAAGTATGAGTTCTTGACTGGGATCCTAGATCCTGTTGGAAAGCTAGATTAAATTCAGAAGAAAATTGACATTTTTCTGAATTAAAGACTAAACATCAACAAAAAATTCATAAGAACTTTTTAATCCAGACTTTTTTTGTTGATTTATAATAATAATTTATAATGAATAACTTTGATTGAAAACTTATGAAACAATCAGAAACAAAGCAAAATATAGTAAAATCAAAAATATAATAATTAAAGTTTTCACTGCTATATATCTTTTAAAAAAAAGTTATTAAATTAATTGAATTAAATTGAATTGAATATACCGAAATGTAGGCAACAAGAAATAAACAATAAAAATTGAGAATATTCTAACATATGTCTAATTTGAAATAGACCTAACTTTCACTGGAATCAATACACAGCATTTGAATGAGATTCAAGTTTAAGTTAATCTTCGGGGGATAAGTTCTTCCTCTGGGAATATAGGCCTATAATTCCTTTGGGAATTAATATTTCAAAATTTTTGACTAATTGTATTTAAAAACACCTAAGGGAATTAATGGATAATTAATCATTGTTCATTTAATTAAAAAAGGAGAAACTTTTAACAAGTAAGGATGTTTTTCATAAGTAGTAAGGATAATTAAATCACATCTTATAAAATTATAATATTGAGCTATTTAGTTATTGGTTTTAAATATGATTTGTCATCATCATCATCATCATCGGACTGTGAAATTTCACGGGACTGATTTTTAAATTTGATTTGTTTTATTAGTGTTCATTTTTATTGGTTCTGGTTATACCTAACTATTTATAGCTTGAATATTCCAGATTTCCATGCCAAGAAAATTAATATAATCTTCAACAAATGAATACAGGAATAACAGAACAGCATCTCAAAAGTATCTGACATTTGGTTTTCTGTTTGCCAGTTAGATGTATTATCCTATACAGTGATGAAAATATCAGGCCTCACACATGAAACAACTTAGCCTGAAAGAAGTTATTGTTACTAGAATGATTATGTTGGGCTTCAAATTTAGTTAATACTAATTATTATAGGTACAGCAAGGAAACTATTTATCGGTAAGCCAAAACTAAGTCTGAAGTATTTTGTTCCTTTAGAGAAATATTTTCTTACTAAGTAGAGGCTCATTCCTTCCACATTGGATTTTCATCTCTTAATTTTTATTTCATATATATTGAGGATCCTTAATTCCACAGCACATACAGATTTAGTTAGCTGTCTCTGTTGGATCAATTCAGATGAGCTTCTTACATGCAGGTTTGTTATTGTAGCCTATTTATAATAAACATACACTTAGGCTACATATAATAAAGGCTTAGTCCGTGATATAATTTCATAAGCCATTCAAAGGCCATTTATAAAAGTCTTTATAAAAACTGTAACTTAGTCCAGCAGACTTGAGAAGCCTGGAATATGGGATCAGAAAAAATTAGGATCCTGGAATCCTAGATTGAATCCTAGATTCCGGAAGGTTTGTGTAGATTAAGCAGAAAATTGATATTTTTATTGATTTATTGGTCAAACATCAACAAAAGGCTCAGAGGAAAATATTGAATTGCCTGTAAGATTCCAGAAGGCTGAACATTTTGTCATACCCTGTTCACGGCGGTGAAACAGACCCTGTAAATATTAAAAGACTAATTTATGAAAGTATTAATTTACCATAAATTATATTTTCTGTAAATTATCTAGCTGAATATTTAGGCTGATATTTGTTTTTATTTCAATAGTGATGACCAAAAAGTGTTAAAATGGAATATGATCAATGACGAAGTTACACAAGTAAGTCAAAGTTTCAATATGTAGGCTACACTTTGTTGCTGTGTGAAATTTAATGTTCGTTGAACGGACCACATACTATCAAATATGAACTACTCAGGTCCTTGTTAAAAACGTTGGGTCTAATGAGTTCATGCATTGTTCATGAACTGCTCACGAAAGATTGATCGATTTCATGTTCGCACACTTGTCACAGAAGTAGTAGGCATCTCTCTAAGTTTCAGTGCCAAATATATTATATATCTAGGCTACATTACCTTTGCTGTAATATGAATGGTATATTTATTTGAGGGAAATAGACTAAGGAAGGGATGCGTTTAAACAAAATATTAGTTAAACTCACATCTTGCTTCATAAATTATATTTTTAGAAAACAATGTCGGTCCTCGTACAAATAATTTATTGTAACAGACTGTTGCTTACTTGTCATGGGTCATTGCTTGCTATGTAATGTTTATTAATTTATTAATTAAAACGTAATGCTTAAATTATCTTTATTTGTTTTATTTAGCTTGTAAAGTTGCCCGATGGATTCTTCCCAATCGATATCAATCAATTGCCAAAACCTGCTGGAGGTAAAGCCAAAGGACAACCAGACATATTTTTGATTGGATCAAGTGACGGTTAGTCAGCCTCAAGTGTTTTTTGTTCTCATTCGATAGAAATCTATAGGAACCTAACTGATGGTAGGAAATGCCTAGAGATTTCGATCTTAATACCAAAATATTATTATTCAAATTCTTTACTCAATTTTTCATGATCTTTTAAGGCTCATAAACTACATGATTTGTTGTACAGTAAGTTGCTTGACTGCCTTTAAGTTTTGTTGGCAAATTTTTGACTCTGTTTATACAGTGAAGCGTGTAGGTAAAGCTATAACAGCCAACTATGAGATACATTTACGAAACTACTACTACATGCATGTGGCCTTTATAACTTTATCCAATAATAATTATTATTTTGAGCACTGCTAGAGTGACCACTATTGACCTGTGGTCACTGTTTAGAAATAGAAATAAATTTTCATTATCACATTATTCATTGGATACATAATTACAGATCATATAATTTTGATATCATATGATATGATATCATGTATTCCTTACAGGTAAAGTACACTTTTTATCAAAGACTGGTCGACTTGAGCGTTCAATTGATTCTCACAATGGTTCTGTTTTGTGTTGTCGATGGAGCTATGATGGGAATGCTTATTTAACAGGTAACTTCCCTTATGTATATTTGTTACGTGTTTGTCGTTTATCCACAAACGGGATAAGCTTGAAACTATTTTTTATTGGGGTAACTGGTTAACTGATAAGTATTTTGATATGTTTGTGCATTATATGGTCGGATGCCCTTTCCAGGGTCCGACAAAGTCCGGAAACTTGGAAACCTAGTTTGCGGAAGGCTAGAAAAATTCAGAAGGTTAGCCAAAATGTTGGTTATAAAGCTAAAATAAAGCTTCGATTTTACGCTTTTATGTCAGTAAAATTACGTAAACATTTTTCTAATGTTTATCTAACAATATAAGGTTTGCGGAAGGTAAAACATTTTGTCGGACCCTGGCCCTTTCTGACGACAACAAATAGTGCTTCTGCAGGAATTGAATCAAAGACTCTAAAACAAACAAACAAACAGTTAAACACAGAAAACACAGGGTTGTTTGTAAGATTTTGAGTTAAATCATTAGAAAACCTGTTTTTCAGTCATGTTTTTTTTTTCGCTTTCTGTTTTGCATACCAAAAAAATATTTATGCTGTTTCAATAGTACTATTTGTATGACAGCATTTTGAGATTGGGGTATTAATGAAAATTCCACTTGTTCTATTTATTTAATAATTAATTATATTTCTAGCTGGTGAAGATGGCCTTGTTAAGATTTGGTCAAGAAGTGGGATGTTAAGATCAACTCTAATTCAAAATGGTAAACCAATCAATAATTGTGTGCTGGATTTTATGGATTGAATGTTTATGTCTGTTTATGTTTATAGTACTCAATAAAGTATCAAAATGATTCTGGAATTGAACTGTCCCTGTTCATGAAAATTGAATTGCCTGTTTTTCGTTTTCGAATATTCTCTAGAATAGAATTATATTGGTAAATCATATATGATATATCTAGCTATACCCCTGAGAAAACAGTTCATGAGTTCATGAACAGTTCATGAACAATTCATTAAAATTTGAGGTCATTCAACGTTCATGAATTGTTCATGAACTCCTGAACTGTTTTTCTCAGGGGTAATTTTCAGCTCCAGCAATTCAGACCTGGTGTCGGAATTTAGCTGTAAGCAAAATAAACAAATGCTTTAGGCACAGGGAAGAATATGCCTTACCAAAACCGAATTATATTTTTACAAAAACAATCAAATTTCTTTAGAACTATCAAATTTTAAATTGTTTTTTATTCTTTATTCAACCAGCGTCTCCTGTGTATTCTGTGTGCTGGAGTCCAAATGCCGATAGCATCCTTCATACAAATGGAAATTATTTGGTTATCAAATCACTACAACCATCAATCAAACCGTTAGAGGTAAGATATACATTTTGATTTGCCTACCTGCATAATGGAATTATTTTTTAATGTTGATAGCAGAATGGATTTTTGACAGCAGCCACATACGTATTGCACACGCTAATTCGATGTAAAGGGGAAAAAGATGTTTGAAAAGGTTTAGCCCTACAGAAGCCTAAAATATTTTCAACTGCAAATTCTTCGAAATTTTTTTTATGCTTGGCCTATAAATCAATAAAATATACACCTTCTTCCAAAGTTTCTCTACTTGGACTGCTATCTAGAATATCTGGATGCATATTTTTGTTGGGACCAGGTTTTGATGGTTGGTAATTATGAGCCATTAGTGAACTGTTCATGGACACCCCTGGAAACACTTCTAATGAAGTTTCATTAAAGGGTTCATGAAATCAGGCCATTTAGTGTCAGTAAACTGTTTACAAAAGGGTGTTCACTGTTCATGATAAGTTCATAAAAGTTTTTAAAGTTCATGAACAAATTATGAACTCAACAAATTTTTTTGCAGAGGCACTTATGAACAGTTCATGGTGCAGAAGCCATTTAGCGTTTATGAGCAGCATTTCATCGGCTGCTTAATTTCCTCATATATGCATGATCCGATTCCAATTTAATTTTTACTATTATTATTTTTTTTAATCTTCCTTCTTCCTGTAGAGACACACATATATGATTTCACGAATGGGTGAAACTGCAAATTTGACTTTTCTTTCTTTTTAGTGGAAAGCTCATGATGGTGTGATATTAAAAACAGATTGGAATGCCGTAAACAATCGAATTGTCTCGTGTGGTGAAGATTGTAGATATAAAGTAAGATGATAAAATTAATTGGAATCATTTAGAATTGAAATCGAAATTTCCAATGCTTCGAAATTAAAAATCGAAATTTTCAATCTTAATTTTCAATGCTTCGAAATTAAAAATCGAAATTTTCAATCTTATTTTTCAATGCTTCTAAAATAAATAAAAAACTTTTTGCTTAATAAGTTTGTAAGAAAGACAAGCGATAAATAGGCATAATTTTGCGACGTTTCGTCATTATACTTAATATGACATTTTCAAGCGATTATGAATTAAAAAGGATGGATATTTAAAATACTGTAAATACATGAATATTTATATGTTTTACTTACTAAAATACGTATTTTGATTGTGTATATCAAATTTATTTTTACATTTCCGTAAACCCTAAAAGTGTGGTGTTTGTCTTTCACGTTTTGTTGATGAACATTGCGGAAATGCAAACCAACAGCAGAGACCATTTGACCAAATTAATTATTATATTAACAAATTTAAAAAGGAACGTATTGAGCTTGGGCCTGATTTTCCAGTTGCGAGTAAGAATCGCAACGAAAATGACATCAATTTAATTCTACCTTTCAAAGATCAAATTTTGGCTGATTCATTGAAAAGGCAGTTGGCTAAAGTAAGTGCAAAAATCAGACAATCAATTAAGCCGGCATTTACAAGTAAAAAATCGGTTGATGAATTGCAGACATGTGAGCCTAAGCCGGCTGTATTGTCTCGTCAGTGCGTTGTTTATTGTTTTGAATGTGATTCGTGTGAAGCGAATTATGTTGGGTTCACTTCCCAGCACTTACATCAACGTATTGCCGGACATTGCAGCTCTGCTGTTGGTTTGCATTTCCGCAACGTTCATCAACAAAACGTGAAAGACAAACACCACATTTTTAGGGTTTTACGGTAATGTAAAATAAATTTGATTGTTTGATTCATGAGATGCTCGCAATCAGGCGGATCAAACCGACGCTCAATACACAATCTGATTCAATCAAATCTAAATTGTTCTCCGCATATCTGTATTGTCTAACGTAATTAACACGTTTTTATTGTATTATGTAGTCTATTCTTTGTTGAATTATTATCACACTATACTGTAAAAATTTTAGTAAGTAAAACATATAAATATTCATGTATTTTAATTATCCATCCTTAAATATAATCGCTTGAAAATGTCATATTAAGTATAATGACGAAACGTCGCAAAATTACGCCTTTTTATCGCTTGTCTTTCTTCTAAAATAAAGACCGCAAATTTACACTTTAATTTGTTGTTCAAAATGCCTTGATTACTTTTCTATTTTTTGGTTGACATTTGAATGAGTATTTGTTTTTAGAAATAAGCATACATGAACAATTCAAATCTTGATAAACAGAGATTTAAAGTTAAAGTCAGCGTGTCATATTTGCGATATCTTGCATATGATCACTGCAACTATCGAACATCCGTATATTATAAAATTATTATTCATATTAATTAACAACGTTTTGAGATTGTTTTATGCAATCATTTTCAAGTTAAAGTCTCCTTAAAGACCCTAGTGTTTAAATAGATATTTCTTGTCAATTTTATTTGTACTTTCATTTTGTATTATTATATTATTATCCTTTGTATATTGTATTAAATTAACCCATTTAAATAGTCCAATAATAAATTTCAAACTAATAAGCTTGAAAATCATTGCATGAAGCAATCGAAACGTTGTTAATTAATATGAATAAAATTTAAAAACATTTTCGTTGACTTTTCTTAATAAATTATTGTTGTCATGTGTTTCCTGTTCAGGTTTGGGATATATTTGGTCTCCAACTATATGCAAGTATTCCTG
This sequence comes from Haliclystus octoradiatus, assembly GCA_916610825.1. Classification (NCBI taxonomy): domain Eukaryota; kingdom Metazoa; phylum Cnidaria; class Staurozoa; order Stauromedusae; family Haliclystidae; genus Haliclystus; species Haliclystus octoradiatus. The sequence goes on along the minus strand of OU744454.1, from coordinate 15,253,907 downwards.
ATGATTATCCAATCACATCAATTTCATGGGCACCAGATGGTGAGAACTATTTAATAAACTATTTTATAGCCATGTGTATTGTATATTATGTTTGTTGTTTCCATTAAGTAATTCAAATTTCTTTGTTTTGTTTCAGGCGAACTGTTTGCTATTGGTTCGTTTAATACTCTTCGATTGTGCGATAAAGCTGGGGTATGTGATCTATAAATTATTTAAGTTTTTCTTTTATTAGATTAAAATCACAGAATCGCTTTACCAAAGGTGCCTATATCAATTTTCTGTTTTAAAATCACAGGCACTTTTCCCTAAGAGCTATTATTATAGTAAATACCCTTTATTCAACTCAGCAACAACGCTGCCTATCAATTTAAATAGATTTCATAGCAGATAGGCAGAGTCTGACAAAACGTCCAACCTTCTGGAATTCTAAAGGCATTTCAGCAATTTCTTCTGAATGTTTTTGTTGAAGTTTGACCATTAAATTTTCTCTTACCTTCCGGAATCTAGGATTCCTACTTTTGTCGGACTATGCAGATAGGCCTAGATTGTCAACACGAAACGATCGTTAGGTACTCAATTGATGTTTTTTTTAGATGAATTCAAGACTGACCTTTGTGGGATTTGAATCATAGTTGATCATACATGATCAGATCAAGTGCAGTTGCTCTGCCATCTGAGCTAATACTCTATTTAAAATTTGAATTGGGGCTAAATCAGTTGTAAATCCTACCTCTGGAAGACAGCCACCTGTCCATAAAGGCCATTTGATTAATATAATTATAACCTTTATGAGCGGAATTTCTTTTGTTTGAAGTGAAAAGTCGCACTAGCATGTATAATTGGGGCCATTGTGAAAATAATCAAACAAACAGAAATTATTTATTTGAAATCTATTTTAAGAGAGAAAACAAGAGCCTTGCAATTGCAGGCAAATCTTATTTTTGAAGCATGAATCAGTTTTAAATAAACAGAGATTTCTCTCTGCCCCCGTGAAAAAATCCATGAGTTCATGAACAGTTCATGAACAGTCAGAAGAACTTTTTTCCCTGTGTTGATTGACCTGTTTCATCATATAAGTTTGATAGATTTGTATTTTTGTTTATCCTGAGCAGTGGTCGCATTCTCTTGAAAAACCAAACTCTGGTTCAATATTTGACATCAGTTGGTCACCAGATGGTTCTCAGTTGGCTGGTGCATGCGCTAATAGCAAGGTTGTGACAGCACATATCGTTGAAAGGTATGCAGTTTATAAATATATTATTATTATTATTTTATAGCAATCATCTCAATAAAATGTCCACCTCTTAGTCATCAAGCAACAGGTCAATACAAAACTTGAGCAATTGGATTGATTGAACAACGGTCTATTCCAAACTGCATTGACCGCTTTGTGTTTTGTAACCTTTACGGCGAAAAGACTTAACAGATAACTGCAATTTCCATCTGTTTAACTGCATTAGAATTCATGTTATAATTATATGATCTGAAATAGACCAGCGAACCTCAGTCATTATCAGCCGATATTAATTTCTTTTTCTAGGTCTCTCTCATGGAGAAATTTCGATGTTGTTGTTTCTTCTCAGAAACATATCCGTGTAACCAACGTTATGAATGATGCAAAAGACAATTTAGGTATGTAATCATCATAAACGTACAATGCCGCAATAGGGTATACACCTTATGACCTTTATCATTATGATACTGAATTGGTCTAGAACCATTTCTTGAAATATTTCTGCGGATCTTAAACAGGATTCAACGCTAATCCGTAAAGACATACAGAATAGTACTGGGGACTCACAATGATAATTTTTGATAAGAGTAGACACTATATCCTATGCGAAAAACAGTTCTGGAGTTTGAAGACAATGTGATCGATGTATATTTCATTGTAGGCCTATATTTATTATAATGTTTGGCTGGCTGATTGATAATGGTTGATATAGAGTCATAATTAAATAACAACCACCTCTATATAGTGGCCACCTGTTTATAGTGGTCACTTTTGCAATATCTAAAATGTTTAATCTAATTGTTTCTATTGAAATAGCCCTGTATATAAAGGCCACCTGTTTATAATGGTCAATTTATCTACCTCTCATAGCTGGTTGTTATATACAGGTTTCACTGTAGTGGGATGATGTATAAGAGGCGTATATAGAGGCATAGAAACAGAACCGTTATGTCAGCCAACCAGTGCTATAAAATACGTCTTCACACAATAAAAGACAGAGTTGAAAGAGAACATTTACATAGTACAGTTTACACATATATGGATTTACAGGAAATGATACTATGACTTAATCTTACAACACTAACCACTACAAGTTCATGAAAAGTTCATGGACGTCAAATTGTTCACAAACTATTTATGAACCGTTCATGTACTGTTCATGCAAAAGTCTAAATTTAACCATTTAACGTTCATGAACTAGTTCATGAACCGTATATGAACTCTTGAATTGTTTTTTCGCAGGGGACTATATGAGCTTACAAAGACATGGGGTAGAAGGAATGGGGCTTTGGTTTTTTGGATCCTATTTTCAATTATTTATTGGCCCCGAACTTCTATTCTGATTTATAATGTGTTAACAGGTCTTAGCTACTCTCAAGGTTTTATATGCATATTTTTATTCATTTAGATTTCAGGGATCGTATCATTAAAGTATCTCTTGGATTTGGCTATTTGGTAGTTGTAACGTCATCTCAATGCTATATATACAGGTATGCTATATATTGGGATCACATATATCTCTTTTATGTGTTTCTTGTTATACATCTAAATTTTGTATCAATTGTGTATATATCAAATATATTTAATAATAATAATATATGGCGAAAGAGTCAAAGAATACACATTCTTTACTGTTACTCAAGTTTCACGCTTTTCACAGCGATCTTCAGACAGATTTTTTACTCAATCCGTGAAACTTGAGTAACAGTAAAGAATGTGTATTCTTTGACTCTTTTGCCATATATTATTATTATTTACCGCTCTGTCAAATGAAGACATAGAGCCCTATATTATCTGCTATTAGATAAACATAAATTTTATTATCAAATATATTTATGAATGATATTGTTTTGGTCTGAAAATAGGATGACAACAAAATCAATAAACCCTCTACTTTTTTATATTTGTCAAATATATGATATGATGTATTAAATAAAACAAAGATTAAGTCAAGTTTACCGTGACTCCGAGTTTTACGCTTGTGCGCTTGTTAATAATTTACACTTCGCTATATTGTATTCAATGTATTGTATTTATTTTGTATTTGTTTCGTTGAAGTTTCGCAGTTAATATTTTATGATGATGATGAATTATATTATATATATTATATATATTATATTAATTATATTATATGTTTTCTCTCTTGCAGTACTGAAAATTGGAATACACCTATGATATTTGATTTGAAAAATGGAACTGTATCACTTGTCAAGCAAGCAGAAAAGTAAGCTTGATTAATTATAAAACGTCAACATGTGTTATACCTATGTTATCTTAGTTTTAGTATTCATAATTATATATTTATTTATTGTCTCTTAACTCTTTAGACATTTTATTTTGATTGATGATGTTAGTGTTCAACTCTATTCCTATGAGGTAAGATATAATGTAGTAGACAGATTTAGAGTATATATACGAACTATAAAGATGAAGTTGAGTTTTCTGTTACATTTTATCCGGGTACATTATTTACATCGTATAATTATGTGTTGCATCGTTCCTTGATGCCTACATTCTTTATAAGATTAATCTTCAATTATTGTTGAACATAATTAAGCGGTTTGTTTTATTAGAATATTTAGATAAGGTTGATTGGTTTTGAAATACGCTGCTATTTGCAATGTCCTGGTATTACTTTGAGCTCTTGTCTGAGAGATGTTTTGAAAGCTTTCGGATGCAATTGAATTAGGTTATAATAATCATAGAATAATATCGCCCAAGCATAGATAAAATGGTGCTTTCATCTGTCGGCTCAAACAAGTGGTAAAGTCGAAGATCATGCTGCAGGTTGCTCTGGTAGACACAGGCAGCTGGAGCCTACTGCATTTTTACCCAAGATTTTTATTTCTGTTAATTTTTCTTTGATATTTATTAAAACGTTAGAAATATTTAGTTATAGTCAACTTTCATAGATTGCATTAGCGAAAATCATTTGTAAAAAAATAATTTGTTTTTCTTCTTTCAAAATTAAATAATAAATTCATAGATATTTAAAACTTTTACGAACCACGTGGTTGTATAGCCTCTATTCTAATTTCCAAACTACTTTGCGTTCATCAAATTTGCCAGGATATCCCAGTTCACTAATTAGGGCACTTTTTTATTTATTGCGTTTTATTCCTTTGCCTTCGCTAGAAATGCAGCCAATTATAAAATGTTCAATTACGATTTGAAATAAATGTTACTTGCATATCGAAATGTTTTTTCGTCTCTTTCAGGGTCGATTTCTCAGCACACCCAAATATGCTGGCATTCGTTTAAATGCATTGAATAATCAAACGGTTGCTCTAAGTAATGACACCATTGCTCTGCGGGATAGATCTGACGAGAAAGGTAAATGATCCGATTTAATACCTCACCTGCAGGCAATCTATAAACGTTCCCGAACAATTCCAGAAAGGTTCATGAAATATAAACCATTTATTGTCATGAATTTTTTATGAACTGCTTATCAATTGTTCATCAACAGCTCATAAGCTATCAATAAAATGTACATCTTCAATTCATGAATGTTCAATGTTTGTGAGCAGTTTCATAACACTGATGGCCAGACAGTTCACGAGATTTAACGTTTCATGCATGTTTGTTTGTGAACTCAGGGTACCCTTTAAAATATTTGCTTTCTAACAAAAAATCTTGCAACTAATTTATCGCAATGAGTATCAGATGTTTTGCTGAAAGAGGGCTATTTCTTACTTCTTTCTTACTGTCGATGATCATTATAAGATGTTACAATGATTACAAACTTCTTTATTGTTTTCCGTTCTATTGTCCTCTCAAATGTCTACGCATAATGCTTGATATATATTTTATTGTGCAATATTGACTGTATTAATTGATTATGTTTTTCCCCAGCTATCTACATGTTTGACGCGGCAAGTGGCAAACCAATTGGAGATGGAAAAGCTATTCACCATACTGTGAGTATTTTTCGTAATTTATTCATTCTAACAATATTTTTTACCCTATACATTAGATATCATTTAGCGTAGTACAGTGTAACTCAGCTTAGATGCATGCGAAAAAGTGCTTTTTTACTGAAATGGATAAATTTACTTAGGAAATAGGATTTTTGTTTTGGTTTGATCTAGGGGTGGGCCGGTCTACCGATTAACCGGTGAACCGATTATGAACAAAATAATGAAAATTTCAATACCACATGATTTGTTAACCTTTTCAACTTAATAAAATACAAGCTGTCTCATTCATCACATGTGGGAGGGTAATTATTAACAATCATAGAAGCCCTATTGTTGCTAATCAAAAATAAAAATTTAATTATAACTGATATAATCCTTGCTTGTCTAGCATTCTAAAATATTATCTATTGTCTTGTTGCTTTTTTTCTGTTGTTTGTGTTCAATTAACCGAAAATTAACCGGTTTACCATTAAGGGTTAATCAGTGCCTAAAAATCCATAACCACCAGCTTGATCCTAAAGTGTGTGCTTACTGTTTGTTTGTTTGTTTGAATTTTATATTTATTATATGTACCCCAGTGAAAAACAGTTCAGTAGTTAATGTTCAGTTCATGAAGGTTAAATGGCGCAATATTTTCGTGAACTGTTCTTGATGGTTCATGAACTATTAATGAGCAGTTCATAAACTATTCATAAACAGTTTATGTCCATGAACTATTCATAAACATTTCATAAAAATTGGAGCCATTTAACGTCCACGAAGCGTTCATGAACTCCTGAACTGCTTTCCGCAGGGGTAGAAAGTAAACTAATTTACCATATATCTTGTCATGGTAATTTGAAATTCAGATCATAATTTTTCATCACCATATTACCACTAATATTGTCATTTAGTCATATAGTATGCACGTCTGTTCGTCTTGAGAAAATGGGTTTGTTCAGAAATATATTTGTGAAAGATACCATTCCTAGTTTATCTGGCCTATACTCGCGTAGGTTGTTGTTTTGTATGGTCTCAAACAACAGTCACGTTACAGTCTTATCAATCTTGTTTATACTGTACTTATACCACACGTACTATACATATACTAAATATATCCATCCATGATGTATCTTTTTGTTGTTTTTGCTTTCAGCTTGAAGTTGTTGAGATCGCTTTGAGTCGTGATGGAACGTTTGCCAATCGGCAATTGACGCTTATCGATCGTAATAGGGATCTTTACATCAGAGCTGTTCAACAATACGGTGTTGATAAAACTGTAAAATTAAGTAAGTTTGAATGGCTTTCAAATTAATCTGCATATATGCTGTATAATTATAGTTTTATATAACTCTCTTAATGGAAGACTTTAGATTTGAATTGAATTTTCTATACATAAGAATAAGATAAGACTTTCTTAAAAACATTTATTAAAAACAAACAACATTTCGATTCAAGAATTAAAGCAAAAGTGGATTCTACTGAAGAAATATTTTTCAAAGTAGCGAGTGATATCTTGTATATCAACTTAAAAAATTGATTGGTAGAAGTTTGAATCCGATCCGATAAGAAATGACAGAGATATCAAGTCTATTTCTGCCGCACGTTTATTTTGTGACGTAAATATTCAGTTTTGTAAATGTTCAGATCGGCACACTGTGACTTCATTCAGACTGCAGGGAAGGGCACACATATATCTAATCTGATTATCTATTATCTGCAGGTACCATGGTTACAACAATGCAATGGCATACCTCGTTAAATATGTTTGCTGCAGTTTCTGATACCGATGTTATTGTCTGGTATTACCCAACAGTAGCCTATGTCGATGGTGACATTCTACCGAAAACGCTTTTACGAATGGACCAAAGGTACGTATGTGGATACATTGACAATCTATTTAGTGTTGTATGAACTCAAGAGTTTATGTCTTACGTAATATATTCATGAATGTCATTTTTAAAGGTGTGAAAATCTAATCTGATTTGGTTCGGATTGAAGCTCAGTTTTCGGATCGGATAAGACAGACGTTATCATGTTTAAATTGGATTTTGATAAAATGTTTACGTTGGTGTTGCACTTATCGCTATTAAATTTGGATTACTAATGGTTTGCAACCGTGTTCAGTTTTTGTGAATTCCAATCTAACGCACACGCCGCCAGTGTACGAAAAAAGTAAGGATCCTGAAATCTAGGATCCCGGAAGTCTGAGATAAATTAACCAGAAATCAGAAGTTTGTAATTTTGTGAAACAAATTTAATAACTAGGATTACTATAAACATTTTGACTTGAAAAAACTCTTGCAATTCTCAAACCATATTTCAATATATTGTTTGTGATGTAAATTGGATTTTACTGGCTTCAGAATTGGAGATGAACAATTCCATTAGTAATTTTGGTACAATGCTGGGGAAATTCAGGAAGGACAATTTAGGATAACTTAAGAATCCAGAAGGCATAATCTTTTCTCGGACCATGCGCCCACACCTTCAATTTCCTTCTAATTTCACAGACTGTTTATTAAACTTTTTGTAGAATTTAGATGCAGTTTGTGAATTAGTTTTGCTATGTTTATCTTAGGACTATAACATCATTCTTTATATCCTTTGCAGTGATTTCGGTAAAAACATACAAATTCTATCATTTGATGAAAGTACGTGTGCTTTGCGACGTGGTGATGGCTCATGTAGCTTTGCAAGGTAGTTATAATATTATTTTGTAGGAAGCTAAATGTCTTACAGTGTAGTGGTTATGGCGTTGGACCTCGGCCCATAATGTCTTCCCCTGCTAAAAACAGTTCAGGAGATCATGAACAGTTCATGAACAGTTCATGAAAATTTGGGGCCATTTAACGTTCATGAACTGTTCATGAACTCCTGAACTGTTTTTCAAGGGGTTGGGCTGGATCCCTGGCAGCAGAAATATTGGTAAACTACTAGATGTTTTTAAAGCACAACAAATAGGGCATCCTTGTCCACTTTGAGTTTTTTTGACAATAGTCCAATCCTTCAACTATTTTGTTTTGCTTTATCGAATACTTCACACAGCCATTTGGAATTATTTATTTTGTTTTTCAGCATTCCACCGTATCCAAGCTATCTCCATAAATTTGCAAGTGAAAATAAATGGAATGATGCTGTTCGAATATGCCGATTTGTCAAGGTAAGTACACAGTAAGGATGTGCGAATCTGACCCGAATCCCAGTCCGAATCTCGTTCCGATCCGAATTGATCAGATTCGGGTTGATATTTTAGGTTTTTGTGATATTTATTAATTTGGATCTTGGCATTTGACTGAGTATTTGTAATTTGTGTCAATATAGCCATGTTAATGAGCTGCTCTCTTCATCTATTATATAATTGGTTTAATTTTCTCATATAATGATATCAATCAATGTAAAATCAATTACAATTTAATGATTGAGATGATTATTTCATTGTATTATCATTTTGATATGTCACCTGTGTCATCCAGTGATTATGGCAGCTTAGCATGTCATATTTTCACTAATTCCGAATTCATTATTGCAGGGTGGTAGTTTTGTATTTTATCACAGACGTAACTTATAACTTCTAGCCTGAAAGAGCGTCCAGCAGCCCAGCTGCAGTCACGCTAAGAATATCAACGAAACAGGCCTATAGGAGATTCTAAAATCTAATCAAATGGCTTCCGCACAACAATCCCTGACGCACACACATGCACCATACAATTCATAGGAATCTGGCTTTAGTCCAAGATACCCACTTAATGTGATGATAATAATTATTGTTGTTGTATTTAGGATGATACACTTTGGGCTTGTTTAGCTGGTATGGCTGCCAATGCTAAAGAACTAACTACTGCTGAAATTGCTTATGCTGCTATTGACGAGGTAAAACTTGCTTACATCGATGAGAAAATTCTGCTGATTTTCTTGTTTCCTCCTATACCCAGAACAAAGACTTCAGTTTATGACGAAAGCTGTAATTCTATTGAATCATTATGCTGGAGTTCATGAACGGTTCATGAACTGTTCATGAGCATGTTCAAAAATTTGTGCCATTTAACGTTCACGAACCGTCTTCATGAAATTTTCACAGGGGAACCCTCAGCCCTTCAAAAAACAATTCAGGAGTTCATGAACGTTGAATGGCGCAATTTTCATGAACTGCTCATTAACAGTTCATGAAAAATGGACCATTAACGTTTATGAACTCCAGAACTGTTTTTCGCAGGAGTGTATACAAAGGCTTGCAGGGTTTAATATAGCTCTAGCAATTACTCAATTTTATTTTCTCATTAGTTGCTTCCCAAAATTACTTTGTGAATACTGGATGCTGTAGTTTCTAATATTCCAGTCAGATCCCTTGTAAAACATTTCAGGAGTTCATGAACGCTAAATGACCCCAATTTTTATAAACAGTTCATGAACTGTTCATGAACTCCTGAACTTTTTTTTGCAGGGGATCCAATTTACATATTTTTTAAAACAGTCATATGCAGTTGGCTGCAAATGCAAATCATTGTTTGACCACACATGCAACAAAGTTTAATTGTTTTGCTAGGACATTTACATGATAGTCTTGAAAAGTTTCATTGTTCCCCTGCGAAAATCAGTTCAGGAGTTCACGAACAGTTCATGAACGTTAAATGGCTCCAATTTTTCTGAACTGTTCATGAACCCTCACAGACAGTTCATGAAAATTTGGGGCCATTTAACGTTCATGAACTCCTGAACTGTTTTGGCAGGGGTTTGCAGTAAATCTATTAGGTTTAGCCTTCTGGAATCCTGAAACGTTTGAGCAATTTTTTCTGATTCCGCTCTAATATTCCGGAATCTAGGATCTCGGATCCTGATTAGGGCTTATGCGTAATATACTTCTACAACGTAATCTCAATCTTTCTTGTAGGCTGGTAAAGTCCAGTTTATCAATTACGTAAAAGATATACCTTCAAAAGAAGGAAGAGCGGCAGCCATGGCATTGTTCTGTAGACAAATACAAGATGCAGAGTCAATGTTGTTGCAGGCTGGTTTATTTTACCGTGCTATACAAATGCATGTTGATCTGTTTAATTGGGATAGGTCAGTTGAAACATTTTCTTATGTTTGAATATTAATAACATAACCAACCAAATGGTATGGTATATGGAAGGTGGAGTTCAACTTTGTTTTAAAAATTCTCTTTGTATTTGTAGAGCGCTGGAGTTAGCTGTCAAACATAAAACTCACGTTGACACAGTCCTTGGATACAGACAGAAGTATCTACAGCGGTCAACACAAAAAGAAAACAATAAAAAGTTTATTCAATTTTCGCAAGGGGTAAGATTATTGTTTCACTTGTAAATTACTTATAATGAAAGAATCGCCTTCAAATGAGTAATTAAAATAGTTAATTGGTTATGGTTTGAAGCAGATCTACTAAGATATGGATGTTTTAATGTGTTTCTTTTTGTGATGGCATTACAAAATAATTACTTAAAAAATCATTGCTTCATTTCTTGTCAGATCGGCAGCAAACTATTTATTTGAAGGTGAATTGTTCCCATATGAAACCATGTCCAGTGGACGGTACAAACCATAGAACTGACAAAATGGTTTTTCTTTAGGTTGAAGTTGATTGGGCGAAAATTAACAGCAAAATTGAATCTGAACTCCAGAAAGAATCTCAACGCCCTGGAGCAAAGCTGTTGGCTTGAAACCAAAACACACGCAGTGAAGCAAGATACAGGGTATTACTGCACAACATCATAGTTGTTAAATGTTTTACCTATAAAGTGACCTTAATCAACTGGTATATAACAGGCCTGGAAATGATCTAGAATCAATCAGATCTCTTTTACAACCAATCCCATGTCATGCATATGAGAATATGGGCATTGGAACCAGTCCTAGAGTAACTCATCTTGAGACACAAACATGTAAATTCTGTTTCAAACAATTTTCAAAATTACTTTTAAATCTGGTACATCAGTACAATTTTTTTTACAAATCTACTGTTATCTTTTTGGATACGGTAAGAAATAGAAAAGGTATTGCAACAAATGTTAATCAGGCAAACGTTTACTATCAAGTGCAGTTTCAAAGTTGAATATCTTTTTTATTTCTCACCGTATCCGAAAAGCTTACAGTAGATTTGTAAAAAAAATTGTACTGATGTACAAGATTTAAAAAGAATTTGAAAATTGTTTGAAACAGAATCTACATGTTTGTGTTTCAAGATGAGTTACTCTAGGACTGATTCCTCCAATGCCCATATTTTCATATGCATGGCATGGGATTGGCTGTAAAAGAGATACTGATTGATTTTAGATCATTTCCAGGCCTGTTATATACCAGTTGATTAAGGTCACTTTATAGGTAAAACATTTAACAGATGTACACTAAACATGAATCACTATTTAAATTGTAAAGTTATAAACTCTTTGTATAAAAACATATACAGTCATACGGTTATACTAACAATAAACATTATATGAGAGTAACAATGTCATCTCTTATTCGTCTAGACTCATTAACAATGCTGTTCCTCTTTTAACCCAATACTCTGGTGCAACAGCTCCAGTCTTCAGATCCACTGCAATCACAAACGATGGTCTTCCTGAATCCCCAGCACGGTTCGGATAGTAATAACAGGGACACGAGAAAACACCTGGAACGAAACAAACAACAAACATCCCCATTTTAAGAAGGAACATATTTTATAAGATCTCCCATTCATTTGAAGGTGTTGGTATCACAGCATACTTGTCAAATCTTTTACCCAAAAGGTAACCTTTTTCAACTGGTACATTACAGGTCTTGAAATGATCTAGAATCCATCAGTAGCTAGTTTAGAACCAATCCCATGCCAAAAATGTTTTAAAAAGGCACCAGAACTAGTCGCATGCCTGTTTGCAAGATTTAGCAGGTCATCTTGAAACACAAACATGTAAGTTCTGTTTTAACCGATTTAAAAAACTGTTTTTCTATGTAATAGCTTAATACATTTGCTACAAATCTACCACAAGCTTTTTTGATAAGAGAAGAAATAAAAAGTTATTGCAACAAATGTTAATCAGACAAAAAGGTTTACCATCAAGTGCAGTTTCAAAGTTGAATGACTTTTTATTACTTATTTTATCTAAAAATTTTGTGGTAGTTTGGAGAAAATTAATTAAGCTATTACAAAAAAAAAAACAGTTTTTAAATCGGTTAAAACAGAACTTACATGTTTGTATTTCAAGATGACCTGCAAAATCTTGCAAACAGGACTGCGACTAGTTCTGGTGCATATTTTTAAATAATTTTGGCATGGGATTGATTCTAGATTATTTCAAGACCTGTAATGTACCAGTTGAAAAAGACAAGTATGCTGTGATACCAACACCTTCAAATGAATGGGAGATCTTATAAAATATGTTCCTTCTTCCATCATAGTTTTCTTAGCCTAAGCACAAAAGTGATGACTCAACTAATGTTTTCTATTTTATAATGAAGCCATGTGATATGTTTAAAAAACATAAAAGTGTATATATCGTCTTTTTTAACACACAGATTTTGATAGAATTTTTTATTAATCCGTATATGTCAATGTTGCCTTTTTGCATAGCGCGACTTTTTCCCCGTCAAAATTGACCTTGAACATGGTATTTTGGAGATTCTCGTGTCCCATTTTTTGAAATCAAAAAACGAACGATACATTTTCAACAAGAGAGTTTGTCCGTGAATCCGTGATTTTGACCAACATTCTGCTTGAAGCCTAAGGTTTTTCTTCTCAAAATTCATCTCAAATCTATTTCTATCATATTTAGCCTGAGTTAGTATTGAAACAAAAAGTTACAACTTTAAAAATATATAGCTCTTTTTGGAATATGTTATACGATATAAGAAATGTAGCTAAAAGGATCAGGATGAAACAGTTAAATTTTTAATGAATAAAAGTAAAATAATTCTGACATCTTTTTCCGTGTAGCAATTAAAACATAGAATCTTAGCCAAAAATCACAGTCAAACGTTTCTTTTTTTGTTTCGAAAAGTGGGACACGAGGATCTGAAAAGTACCATGTTCAAGGTCAATTTTGACAGGGAAACAGTCGCGTTGTGTAAAAAAGCAACAGTGACATGCACAAATAGAAAAAAGGCGATATATACACTTTGAACTATTTTTCAAAAGGTAAAATGTTATTACCTTTGCCAAGTTTCTTCTTGCTTTCAGATGGTTTGAAATGAATCGCTGGCATGTGACCGACTAACTGCATAGGATTAGCGTCTACTAAACACGCGTTACGTTTATCCCAGCCAGCACCTTCAAGATACAAACCACGGATCCAAACACCATCCTGAAACCAAGAAACAGATTCATCATTAAAAATTTACCTTAATTGTCTATCCATCAGATCACACTGTATTTATATCGTATAAGATGGCACGGTGGATTTGACGATCAGCACCACCTGAGCATTGATACAGAAATACCTACACAATTGTTGCCTAGGTGACCAATGACCATCAATTACCGCTTTTGATTAATGTAACTTAGCTATTTCGTGATCGATTTATTAAGTTTTCATGTTACCGAGCAATAGTGATGCCCATGAATTTGATTGCAGTTTACAATACATAGTAAGAATTTGTTTCATCTTATATACAAGCTATGCAGAACATTCAAAAAATTTGCCCAATTTAAAAAATTGTAGCACAAGTTGAAAAGTTGGTGAGTTGACTTTTCTCACCCACTCCGTACTGCATAATCGTACCTTGGGCTGTTGAGTGATATTATTATCATCGACTGTTGAAACAACAAAATCCCATGATAGACTATCAACAGCCACCTATAAAAGAAGCATCAAATTCAATAAAATAACATTTTTGAATAATTACTGCACATTCTTTGCTCACCAGTTTTAAAATAAATTTAACTGTTTCTTGTCTATCAAATGACTTACATACAAGAGCTTAAAATCATGTTGAACAATCAAACTGATCCTATCCAATTACAGGTCTTTTGAATCTCTCAAAAAGAGAATGATTGATCTGAATGTAGATTTTATGTTTCTAGTTTTTGAGTCCAATACAGGCTTTGATAAAATGGATAATTTTGGAACTGGGAGTCCCGGAAGGCTAGCAAAAATCCAGAAGAAAGCTCCTAAAATGTTCAGCTGTGAAAACATTTGCATGATGTAATCATCCAGGAACTATTGAAAGCAAAATTTAGAATAGAGGAAGGAGGAAGGGAATATTGAAAACAGTATTTGGTATAGCACCTGATATCAATCCAGGCAATCATCACAAACAGTCGTAATGCTCTCTTATTGTTAACATACATTGTTTTGTCTTGCGCATGTTTGCAATACAGCAGTTAAGAATCCAGTCGGAAAAGTAAAAGCAGATAGCCAAAAGATGTGAGGTGGATGTGCAGTAACTGCCCATTTTGAAAATTGTTCAACACGTAAAACAAGATCACGAGTCCAAGATGCAAGAGGCTTGAGTGATGGATACGCCTAAATAATAGAAAAAGAAAGAGAAAATTCGGTTTATAATGCAAAAACATTCCAGATAAAAAAGATCCCTTATAACTTACCAGGCCCCTGTACAAACTTACAAAGAGTCAACAATTTGTTGTAGTTGTAATTTACACAATGAAATTTATGCTACAATCAAACTGGCTATAGTGACCACCTCTTTATAATGGCCGCTTCAGTAATACAGAAAAGATATTCATTTTATTAAATCAACCCTGTTTATAGTACGTATCTAGATCTACAGGTTTTACTGCAAAGTATTCCAATGGCACGCTTCCCAGATGACGTCATTTCCAAAAATACAATGACGTAAGTATAGGCATACACAAAAAACACAAGAAAACCATATTAAGATCGTATAAGAAGACTCAAGAACTCATCTTTCTTCGTTGTTACAGAATCAGATATACCTTGATTTAAATAATTTCTCTTGTCAGCCTTTTTGAAGGTTTAATCTAATCAGAGAGGGTGCCCTTTTAAAGTAGAGATCTGAAACTTCGGCTACCAAATTATCAACCAAATGATAGAAGACACCAGCAAAAGAGAATAACATGCGTATTTCCCCAGCATACCTTTTCCCATAATGGTGGTACTTTGCCATCAAAAATACAATTGAAAGTATCTTCCAAATCAGCAGACATCACCACCAATCCTTTAATCCCCTTTTCAAGATTAATCAATGAATCTTTAATTGTTAAAAGCAGAGCATTGTATCTTATGATCTCTTGCAACAAAACAACATTCATAGGAGATTGATCTTCGGACATAATCTTTGCTGCTAGATCGTAATCAACTGGTTCAGGAACACGACGAAGAACATCAGATGCAAGATGCAAAACCTAGAATTGAAACAGACTACATTGTAGATTGGCTATGTTTGTCATAAAGTTCATGAAATATTGGGACATTTAACGTTCACGAACTGTTAATGAAATTTTCACAGGGGAATGCACAGAGATATGCCGCATCTACTCATTGTGCAATTCCCTCTGGATAATTCCATCTGCCATCAGAAGATGGTACTCCAGTGATGTTTTAGATGAAGTCAAGGCTGAGTTGACCTTCAGGGGGATTGAACCACAGTCCAATCGGATTTGAAGTCTGGCTAATCTTGCGTCTGAGCTAATCCTCAAACGTTTATTGAAAGTTCTAACAATATTCTATCCACAATAATCTACAGTAGCCTACATGAATATGTTCATTAAATTATCTACTGAGGATAATAAAATTAACCTTCTTATGAATGACTGATTTATTAACTCTGAATGAATTACCTTTTCCTCTCGCGTTTCGCCAGCATCTCCTGATGAAATTTGTGGTTGTAGAGATAACAACGTTGCAAATAACGTTCTGTAGAGAAAGAAAAACATATCTAAAAAGACGTCCATGCGTGCAAATGATAACTACAAAGCAGATCATCAAATATAGTACAGCACACAAATCAGGTAGCGTCCAATTAAATATCTAGCCCTCCTTATTGGCCTGGGTTCATATATTTACAATAAATATCAAAGCATATATGTTCTTAATATTTTACTGGGCAACGTTTCGAGGTCATCAGGCCCCATATTCAAGTCTTAAATTTATTGAAAAATAGAGGTATATATATACTAACTATAAATTATTCATGCATTGATTAGAAAATTCTAAAAAAATGAAATTTCAATTTGTCAATTTTCAATTCTTAAATATTCTAAAATAGCATGGATTTCATTGAATGTTTCTGAGTGTTCAGGGACGGCGATATTATTCATATATTAGTTCCTGGGTTCATGGACATTCTATGAAAATAGAGTTACTTAAAGTGTATATATCGCCTTATGTAACACAATGGATTTGGATAGAACTTTTTATATTATCCAGTACATGTCACTGTTGCGTTGTTGCATAGCGTAACTCTTTCCCGTAAAAATTGAGATTCTCATGTCTCACTTTTTGAAACCAAACAAGGAACAATGTTATTTACGACAAAGGAGTTTGAGGGAAATTTTCAACCAACATTCTACGTTTTAATTGCTACACGGAAAACGAGTGGCTACACAACGATGCTGGAACTCGAGTTAAATATGCCAGAAAAGATTTGAGAGCAATTTTGAGACGGAAAACCTTAGGCTTCCAGCAGTGTTGCATAGCATGAGCTTTATGGGGCATACAGAAGTTATCAACCTGAGTAATTAGTACCTTGTCTCCCTGATTTGACTTGTTATATCAGCATTGGGGTGCTGGCCAAACGCTTCCGGATGATCGACTGCTGGTAGCATAGAGACAAATTCCTATGTGAAACAAAAGAAAATAGACTACAAATTAACACAATCAATTTTTATATTCTAAGGTGCACACTAAAGCAATGAAAGTTTTATTTGAAATCCTGTAAACTTGGTGTTTCAAATTTGCCAACATTTAACTATAGGTCATGTGACTCAGGGTGTAGTGTGATCAGGAATGCTAAAGTTAATGTGTTTGTGCCAGGAATTCAAATATTCAATTTTTTTTCAATTTTTTGAAAAACGTTTTTTTGACATGAATACTTCATAAATTGCTCATAAAAATCTGTAATATTCAAAAATATAGTTAATTTACCCTGTAAGATGACAACGGTCCATCTTTAGGAATGTAAAAATGCGGAGAACCAGATAATCTGAAATTGAAGTGAGACATGAAACATTGAAAACAGTTCCAAACATCGGAGGTCTGTAATTTACAGTTGATCTGCTACTTACTTGCAGTATGGAGTTAGAAGTACATTATCATTGAACATATCATTGATGTAAGTCAACAATAAACGACGGTCATAATCATCTGTCACATGACCACCATAATTTACACCAGCTATCTGTTAGTGGAAATAAATTCACTAAATTAATAACTTCAAGAAGAACAAAGTATTCCATTGTAAACAGCTCATGGGTACTCTGCGGGCTGCTCATTATCGCTGAATGGCCGGTTTTTGATGGACTCGTCATCAAATGTTGATAAAAAGCTTAGGGTCATTCAGCGTCGATACACTGTGTTTTACAAGGGTAATTTTCCATGCGAAAACAGTTCAAGAGTTCATGAACAGTTCATGAACGTTGAATGGCCTCAAATTTTCATGAACTGTTAACGAACTCCATATGAACAGTTCAGGAAAATTGGAGCCGTTTAACGTTCATGAACTGTTCATGAACTATTCATGAATTCCTGAACTGTTTATCGCAGGGGTTAAGACAACATTTATTTTACTGTTGACCAATGTCATTGAGACTTGAAGAGTATCAGCATTAATCAAATTTATTGTTTGTCTTCAATTCTTTTAATAAAAGTTTTTCATTAGAAATTCCAGTAAATAAACCACTCATCACGTGCTAATGAGAATGATTAAACTGTTAGACAAGTTATGCAAATAGTGCGTAAAGCAACAGACACAATATTCCAGTTTCATTTTTATTCAATAGGCTTACCCCATTATCAGAAAAATTCATTTTGCTATTAGAGTAGAACTTGCTCCAATTATCCTCCCTCTGGTACAGTTGAAAAGTGAGATATTAAGCGAGGTAGGATTATGAGAGTTTGTATGGAGAATGGAAAATAGAAATCAGTTATATATGGGGATATTAAGTAAGGTGGGACAATAAAAAGGGGATAATAACCGAGTTCAATTATAAAAGGTAATCAAACTAGTTATAATTGTATTCCTATTCTACACATTGATAGTTGAGATAGATATGTAGAGGCGAGTAAGCTGTTCCTTAAGCTTTGAAATCTTTCATATATATATTTTATTAAAATAATTAGTTTTGAAAAACATAGTTTTTGATGATTTTTTTTAATGAAATTGGCAAGAAACTGAACAAAATAGGTGCAGAATAGCCTCGGAGTTGCGCTGATTAATTAATTGATTGCTTACCAGGTATTTCAAAGCATCCCACGGTGTTTCACTGTACTCATCTAAATAAATACTCAATAGATTCTCAGATACCTGCAACCAAATAAAGAACATTGATTAATTTAATAACTAAAAGAAAAAAAGAAAAATCAATTCTCATGATGTTGCTCCTTTGATAAAATAATGCTATTAAAAATCAATCCTTGACACACATTTGAGGTTTAGATAATTCACACTGATGGTAGCATAAACATAAACATTCACACATATTGAACTTGAGTAAGAATATGGTATAAAGAACATTCATTCTGTCAAGCAAACAAAAAAACAGCGATTTGCTGTAGACAGTCAATGAATTAAACATTTGTTGGGCTTCCGTATCTCACAAAGACAGTCTAAAATTGTTGTCAGTGGAAGTCATTTTTACGCCATGAGTGAGCATGCCATGAATAGATCATTGCACTAGCATATTTCCTACCCTTCAAATCTAAATATGAAAATGCCAGGATTGTAACTAAAGTCAAACCTGTTACAACGGTCATCTCTATAAAGTGGTCACCTGTCTATAATGGTCACTCTTTCAATGTCAAAAATTGTATTTTCAATTGAACCAAAACTGCATATCAAGGCCACCTGTCGATAGTGGTCGATTTATCAACCTCTTGCAGCTGGCTGTTATATACAGGTTTCACTGTATTTGGATTGTATCTGATGGCTACCAAACATTCCCCAAGATTTCATTTTGGTAAGTACCAACAAAGTTTATCACTTAAAGATTAAAATGGAACATTTGTAAGCAAAGACAATGAAAGAACTGATTAACCAAACTCATTCAGTTGACATTTTATATTTAAAGTCAAAACATGTTGTCAGACGTGTTTGTGAAAATTCTGCGAGAAGAAACAAAATATAAATCAGAAAATAAATTTCTTAATGTCTTAATAATTTACCTCAAAATCAGAGTCATTGAAACCGTAAGGGATGTTCCAGCCTAGCTGAAGGAATTTTTTCCTTTCTAACAAAACACTATGAAAGAAACACAATGAAAATAGAAGCCGTTTGTATTTATCCGCTTTCTGACATCGTATGAATTGTTGATCGTTCATTAGTTGATAAAGACGTTTCATGTTGGCTTTGAGGCCCTGAAAACGAGAACGAAAAATAATACAAGTTAGAATTATCTTTATTTATGCAAAAACCAGATCATTTAAATACAATTTCTAAGTAGAGTTCAATATATGTTACAGTTAGCCATGTACTGAATATCATGTTTGTTGCGCAATGCAATTTTGCAGTTTGTACTAAATGTAAGGAAATATCAGAATAAACACGTACAAAATTAGAAAATGATATTATAAATGGACATCTCGAATTGAGCTGTACGTCAACAGTAGGCAAAAACTTGAGTGATACATAGGCTTCCTTAACTACCTCCAAGCTAATCAATAATTCCCATTTGGATAACATTGTGATTGATTAGACCCATTGACGAAGTTGGTTTGAAACATGTTTCGTCCCAGCCAACATACGAAATGAAACTGCCTGCTACGATATTTGCAATAGAAAAACAAATTATATTTTACCTTTGGAGGTTCAGTTGTCATTTTGATGCCAGCTTGTAGAATTGAAATAGGAAACTCAGGATGAGGGCTGCTACTCAACCAAAGTCGGAATGAAGGGTGGGGTCTTTCAATTTGAAGTTGTTCAACTAGTTTGTCCAACTGTGGCATCCAACTTAATGATAAATGACAATTGGCAAGGAAAACCCAATTACCCTGAAAATAAATAGAAACAAGACATGTGTTGACTTTATTAATCTTGGATGCTGTGGACTGGAATAATCTCACACACATAGGCTGTAACATCCATGTGACCAACATGTGACTTTTAATACAGTTTTCCTCAACTTCATCATTTTCTGTCATTAAATTTGCAAGAACTTTAACTGGTCATGAGTCAAAACTTACTCTGTTTGAGCAATATTTTGTTTGTTTTTTTCAATACAGATTTACAAAATGGCATTGAATTTGATAAATTATAAAAAGATTTAACAATATAAGAAGACCAACATTTTTAGACCGATCTTCAAATGGCTGAAAACTAATTTGAAATAATCAAACGTTATACTTAAATTTTTGTTTACAGTGGTATGATAAAGAAATGTAAATAATATATAAGTGGTCCACGTGGCACAATTGAAGTAACGGAAACTAGTATGTCTATTCAATGCGTCATATGCGGGTCATTGTAATTGTTTCTATTATTTCTGATCTATACGAATACTAGCAAGTAGCTGTATTGTTAGCACATGATGATGTTTTGGTAAAATTGTAAACATCAAAGCAGTCTTGAATTTCATTCAGTTGACAAATAAACTATCAGTGATCAAATATTTTGTCTTCCTGGCGCTACTTATCATGTTCACAGACACCCCTGCAAAAAATAGTTTAGGAGTTCATGAACGCTCAATGGTCCCAAATTTTCATGAACTGTTCAGGGATTGTTTGTGAGGGTTTATGAACAGTTCATAAACAGTTCTTGAAAATTGGAGCCATTTAACGTCCATGGACTGTTCATGAACTCTTGAGCTGTTTTTCTCAGGGTATGTCTGATTTTGCATAGCAAGAGCCCTGGAGTTAGATTAAATTAGCCTGGAATAAAACAACCTTGACAAATTATATTTACAATCAGACACTCACATCCTTCACACCTTCTTTGATCATTCTTGTTGCTATGGGTGCCTGACCTTGTCCTAGTGATAAGGCATGGAAGCGACTACTCATTCCGCTTGATTCAGCCAACTGTAGAAGAGAACTAGTTGGATCCTACCAAGAAACAGATAAAAAGTCAAGTGTGCTGCTATACAGTAGAAAATGTTATAATAGCAATCAACTCTACACAGTGGTCACCTGTCTATAGTGGCCACTCTTGCAATAGTACTTTCTATTGAATTGATGCTGTATATGAAAGACACCTGCATATTTAGGCCAGTTTATCTACCTCTCATAGATTCATAGATAACATATACTTATATAGGTGGCGTTTATATACACATCACACAGTAAAAAGGCAATGTGACAAAGTTTGAAGAATAGTCATCTCTCCCATTGTAAAAATGGATGCAATTACAAGTGATAGGTTTATGGGGCACAGCACAGAAAACATTATATCAAGGAAAGAAAGATTTTATATATGCTGTGTATGAAAACAGACAGTGAACAAGGGACTCACTTCACCTGTTATAGTAATTATAAATGTACAGTACAGTAAATAAAAAATCTTCCATCTGCCGTATACTTACAACTCCTGTTGACAGTACAAAAATCAAAGGTGTTCTTGTAGTGGAATCATCGACAACAGATTTCATGTCAAGAACAGGGGGTTCAACAAATCTAAAATGGAGATAAATAGAATTCAATCCAAAGCAATGAAATGACCAAAGTGGGGTCACACAGGGTTTACTGATCAAAATATTTGAAATATGAGTTATTATGATCCGTAACAGCTGCAATTTAAAAAAATAAAAACAAGCTAGAAAAAATTCAACTTTTCTGTTTGCGTTGGTACGGTGATTTGGTAGTAGTAGTTGTATAGACAGTTACATTATAGGACGGTGTCGTCTCTCCTACGCCTAACATATTTGCTACACAAAGTACACCACAAACCACGGTCAGACATAGCTGACAAAGAAATTTGTAAATAAGACAATTCACAATACAGAACACTATGAAAAGATACTACTTTCCCATAGCCCTGCAGAAGCATCTCATTGGGTTGCCCAACCAATCAGATTGATGGAATCAATTTCATTATCATACAAACATGATTAACAACCGCGTTAATAACAGTAAATATTTGGTAGTTAAGTCTGAAGCGGCATAAGCAGATTATCATATCTTTGTTTGGCTACTAACCTTGAACCAAGATTGTTAACGATAAATGAAGAAGCACAAAATGAAACTCTATCAGGACGAAGCGAGCGAACCAAAAGCATTCTTTGTAATTCATTACAAGAGTTCTCCCATTCACCTGTTCAAATGAAAGTGTGAAATAATTAATAATATCATAAATAATACCTGTAAATAATATTGTCTATCTGTTAGCCTTCCAGGAATGTAAGTCCAATTGTATTTTCAAAATCATAAACTCATGATCTTTTTTCAAAGTGTAACTTGGACTAAAAATATCTTTGATTGCATTATTCATTTTCTGTTCTTGTCGTACACTTACCTGGAAATGCTGCTGTTTCTGGTTCTGGGCTTGTCAACCAGATATTCCAGTCTCTTGGATACTGCTCAAATGATGCAATTATTCCATGAAAATTAGGAAGCCTGATCACAAGGCAAAAAAAACAAAACTTGATTTAGCCTACACAGTTACAATTTCAATCATATAAAATGATATGTGCAATCTCTATGTCCAAATATCATATCAATCTGGGTCAAAAGCTATTAAAATGTTAGAATGATCACAAGACAACGTTACGAAAAATTGAATGATTTGTTCAGACGATTTGTTTGCTATGTTGCATGGTTGCATAAATATGACACAGTTGGAGGAATAATGAATAATAAATGTGATAGTTTGTCTGTAAACTTGGCTATTCACTACTTTTTCTGAATTTGATTCAGTTTCAGCACACTACAAAACTGATACATTTTACAATTAACGTCTAAGAAATGTTTTGATAACAAAATAGAGTTTTGATCAGAAGTGTCCATGTAACTTAACAGAGTTGCATTCCATGTGGTTACATCAGTTTGACAGAATATTTTAAGAGAATGTGTTGCTTAAATTTGAACATACTTGTCTAGTTCGGTGATATTATCCCAGGCAACATCAGATAACCAACTAGCACATGGATTATCCATTTGTTCTTCACGATCCAAAACCTAAACAAATATATCAACAAAAACATCATTGATTGGGAAGGACAACCAACAGCACAGAATACTTTCAAAAGACACATAGCCTAACCATACTTTGTTTTAATACGGATTGATATGCAATTGAGAGGGATAATTCTGAAAATAAAGTTAATCACTTGTTTCTGTTGTCTTGATACAATCTCGAATGGTTACAAAATAAATGTTTATAATTGAAACACCAATGATTTCAAAAATAATTCAACTTTCAGTGTTGGAGCACTTATACTCTGTGATGTTCATGAACGTTAAAATGACCCAATTTTAATGAAAAGTTCATAAAAAAGTTCAGGAAAATTGGGCCATTTAATGCTCAAGAACTGTTCGTGACTTCAACTAAGTTTTTCACAGAGAATCATTGAGTTACATTTAATTTTCTATCATTTTTAATTTCCTTGTCAGCTGATTTTGAGCAACTTTTTGCGCAAAAATTACGCCTGGAACAATGGGTCCTCGCATGCGAATGCCAACTGGTAATTCAGTGACAGAGTGATGTCATGTTGTTGATGTCCTCCAATAAACGAATGTTTGTGCATCAGCTCTGGCATTGTTACTAATACTTACCACTCCTCCTCTTAGAAAGAAATTGTATTCATCCATGTTCAGTTTACCAGCAGCTTCAAGAATTTTTGTGCACATTTGAAAAGCAAATAGTAATTTGTGACGCTCAAATAATCCCCGACAAGTGTACCTAAGGACATGTATGGAAAATATAATGAAGACAATGTGAGACTCATATCAATCTAATAAAACAAGATATTAATGTTCAGCTAGCTGGTGTAAAGAGAGCAAATGGAAGTTACTGTCATACCTGTAAACTGCATACGTATGATAATCGTTAAGATTGGTAATTCGTTCTTCTAATTTTTGACTTCTGTTGCTTTTCTCGATTGATGCGTTGAACAAATCAATGTACGAATCAAGAGAGAACTGATACATCGGATCTATACGACCAAGATCATTTAACACGAAAAACAAGATAGCTGCCCTCTGAGCACATGGACGATAACCCTGTCAGAAGAAATAAATAAGTAACTTACAAAAATCAATCCTGCTAAAGACATTACCTTGGTTAACAATGGGAAGATTTTCCCATAGATTTATTGTTTGTTATGTTCTAAACCCTTTGTTTTCAAAGTTTTATTCAACTATGGCAGCGCAAAAGAGTGACATATCAACTACAATTGTCATTGCACTTCACAAATCGAATGTTCTAGCAATCTTTATATGAAGTGTTTTATAAAATGAGAGTCAACAATGAAATATTCTAGATTTCCGCTACTTCACGTTTCACACCAGAAGGTGATCATCAGGCGATTTCACCTTAATAATTCTAACGATAGTTAAAATAAATCGCCTGATGATCACCTTCTGGTGTGAAACTTGAAGTAGTGGAAATCTAGAATGTTTAATTTTTGACTCTCATTTTACATAAATGCTCTGATTAATTTCATTGAGCACCATACTAAAGAACTGGTGTGGAACAATCCACCTCTTAATATTATTATATTATTATTATTATATGATGTGTTTTATGCAATGTACATTGAGCTTGTGTGGGCCATTTAACATTCATTAACTAGCCCATGAAATGTTTATAAGATGTTCATAAACAGTTAATGAATGTTGGTTAAGTTCATGAACAGTTCAGGAATTTTCGCATGGGGCTGCAGTCAAACACAAACAACAATGAAATATTCACCTCCCTTGCAGCATCAATTTTAGCTTCAGTTTGTTCACTAATTTGAAGTTGCTTAGAGACTTCTGAAGATGTAATTTTCGATGAATGTAATGTGTCTACAAGCTGTTCATCATCCAGTAGAGAACCTTGAGCTGTATTCAATAGCCTAAATGAAAAATTGATAAAATTTAATCTGGATGGTCAATAGAAATATCTTAAACATTTAGTTCTGCTGAATCTAGAATATTATATTAGTTTGAGGAACAATAGGCTATCAAACTTTATGTCTTCTCCGAATCCTTTATAATGATATTTAATGTTTCTTCTGAACATTTATTGTCTAAAATTGAAAATTTACCCATGTGAAGGCATTTCATGAAAGAGTTTATAAAAATCCCAATTAATATCCATGAGCTGTCCATGAGACGCTTTTGAATAGTTCACAAATGTCTGTAGGCTACAGTTGATCTTTTTAGGGGCAGGCCTTACCTCAAAATTTCATCTTCTAATTCTTCTAGTTTTTTCTTTCCAGCAGCAACATTCATCACCAGAGTATCTTTCTGTTCTTCCAACTCAGGTCTCTCTTTACGGACAACGTTACCTAGTAACTGTGCCTCCAAACCTGTTATTGAAATCAAAATACACTCTGAATTTGTGCTATGATGATATGAAACAGCAATTTAATTTTGATACACAAATCACAAACAGCAGCTGATGACCAGGTTAATTGGGAAATTTAAATTAACTGTGTGAACAGTTTCTAAAAATCTGGTCCATGGATCTTTCATAAATAGATCATGATAGATATTAAAGCGCAATAGCTTCCCCTAAAACCCCTATAAAGAGTTCAATGTAAACACTTGAACAACAAATAAATCAAAGGACTGTCATTATTGTTTCAGTAAAGATTAAGAACTTTTTCATAAACCGTGTGAACAGTCTATCGTCAAGAGTTTATAAATGTTGATGAAAAATAATAGCCAATTACTAAGATAAGTTTGAGCTCATGATTTTTATGAACAGTTCTCGGAGGATTCATTCCCAGGCTCATGAAAATGTTGCGCAATTTCACGACAACGTTTCTCCTAAAAATGTTGATATGTCATGGATGAGGGTAATCAGACCTTGTTCTTTGACAGCAAAGTTCACAATTGTTGTCTTTGTTGTAATCTCAGGGGCGTAATGCGGATTGCTCAGTTTGGTGCAAATATAGAATCTGAAATCAGGATTGTATTCAACTTCTTTGTCACCCAACTTGATAAGATAGATTCCACCTGAAAAAGGAAAAAACAGTGAAAGTTTATAATAAAAATAATGCAGAAACAATATAAGGGGAAAGACCTGAGAGAAAAGTTCAAGAGTTCACAAACATCAAATTTTCAAGTTCAAGTTATTATTCATGGTGTTGATAGACCCGTCTTACAGGGGTTACCCGGAGGGTGACAGTGATCACTAGATAGAAACTATAATGCTGTCATTATGAGGCTTGGCTATTGTTTTCATGCATACCTTTTTTGATGATAGATTTATTCAGGACGGGTGAAAGAGATGGATCTAGTGTCTCTTGTATATTTTGTAACAACACAGGTGAACCAAATTGTACGGAATTCTCAAGAGTGCGCAGATAATCAGGTTGCTGTAAGTCAATAATTTTCAATCCACGACTCATTTCCATGTTTTTAATCCATTTGATTGCCTGGCCCTGTGGATCAACTAAGAGAGGCCAGCGGTTACCACGTGTTACCATAACACCATTTTCCGTAGAGAATGAATCAGATGGGAGGCCTTGGATATTCCATTGCCTTACGATAGTTGGTTTAGACAAGAATTCAGCAAATGAAAACTCTGGGTTGCATGGGATAGCAAGTTGTCGAACATTTGGTAACCATGTCTGAAACACTAGTTCATCTCTGTAATTTGACAGGAATGGACCAGCATAAGACAAAAACGCTGCGGCAATGAGACAGTCACCAGGTAAATAAGAAATGTTCTCTTCTAGAATCTGAAAGATATGATGCAAAATAAATGAGTTTCAAGAGGAATCGATTTGTAACAAGAAGAAATTGCATGGATACCAATGCAACGTTTACACAAGAGAAGAAAAACAGGTTTCCAAAAGTCTTTCAAAAGTCCACTTTCAAAAAGTTCAGATAGGTGATCAGTTTACACTAGGCCAGAGTAATCTATTTTTGTCTAAATAAAACGCTGTAACTTCAGTATTTCATAATGTTTTTTCATTGAAATTAGATTTTTATGCCTCTTCGATTCTGTAGCTCAAGATCGATATTTTTTTTCAATTTAAATCATTCAGAATGACTTTTGTTTCCTAATTTATATAAAATTTGTGTTTCATGTTTCATTTATGTTTTATATACATGAAAGAGATAAATATTTTATATACGTTGGAATGGATAATTCCTCTCTGTATCTTACCCCAACACTTATTTCCCAACGGTCTCGTTCTCCTCCTAAACCAGAAACAAGTTTGCCAGCACGTTCTAGTTTTGTCAGTAACATCTTTGCTTTCCTTCCAAGTTCTTCTTTTTGAGTTAATTTCTCATCATAATTCTTTTGCAAAGCCTCAATTTTATCAGTAACCTAAAAAAGATAAGAAAACTACAAAGATCAATTATCGGTTGAAGAATCTATGGTACGGTCAAACCTGCTATACAGTCACCTTTATACAGCAACTACCTGTATATAGCGGTCAATCCTGCATATAAAGGCCACCTACACACAGTGTTCAAAATATCTACCTCTTGTAGCCGGTTGTTATATACAGGTTTCATCATATGTGAATGTATTGTTGTCATTAATGTTGTTTATGACTTTATTATTGTATATCTAAAATGTCCAGGATGTCTCACAATTAGAATTACAGTTACATATAATGGTAATAATTTAATATTCTTCATTCATTAATCTTATCTTTCACAATTTAATCTTTGCAATAAATGGAAGTTCACGAACATTAATTGGCTCAATTTTCACAAGATTTCTTCTTGAACTGTCTGTGAACAGTTCATGAAAAGTTCATGAAATCTAGACCATTAAATTCTCATGAACTGATTTCATAAGGGGATGTGCAGAGTCACCCCTGGAATTCATGAACAGTTCATGAAAAGCTCATGAACGTTAAATGGCTCCAATCTTCCTGAACTGTTCATGAACCCTCACAGATAATTCATGAACTCCTGAACTGTTTTCGCAGGAACAGTGTGACAATCATGAGAATGATTGAGTTCTCTTTGATGTAACTAGATATGTGTATGTAACTGGCGATGTTCACCTCTTTGAGTTTGGCTTCAGCCTCTGCCAGCGAACGTTGTTTCTCTTCCAGTTGGCTTGTTGCATTGTGTAAACGCTGCTTCTTAGGTTCCACCACTCTATAGATCCTTCCATAGACTTCCATCGCTCTTACCCACATACAAAGTGATTTTGCAGCCAATGAGACACGACCTACAATATCCGGTACAAAATCGCTTTGTGCGCAATAAGAACCAATTTTCTTCAACACACGATCACTCATGTTCTCTTTATCAAAGTTAATGAGTTGTTTGATAAAGTTTGACTCTCCTGTATAACAGAATTAGATACTGTGTTAACATTTATAGCCAGGGCGTTGAATAGAAATCAATAACATAAATCACATGGCGTTTTAATTTAGAATGTTGCCATATACAGATACTATGTACTTTTCTAGACAGAAAAAATGCTTTTACTTGATCCTGGAGGCTGTACTATGGAGCAATCCTTAGCTGCACAATGGACTCATGAGTACTTTTTTCGCAAGGAGCATGGAATATATGTGTGTTCATCAACTATTTTTGAAGTTTTGCATGCAAAGTATCTTGAAGACAATGTTTTCATCAGACCTTAAAACAAAATCTTCAAAAAAGCTCTCTTTGACCAAGCTATTTTTTCCTTAAATTACTCTACTACTTTAACAAATTCTACTGCTCCCTCAAGACTCATGTAATTCGAAAATATATTATTAGGCCTAATGAGTAATGTATATAATTTTCATGAACAGTTCAAGGTAGAGACTGTTAAAATTAAAAATGCTCAAAAAATCCCTGCTGAACATTTGATAGATTTTAAATCCATTTTTTACAGCCTTAGATCATACCGAGTTGTCTCTTTGCTTCAGCCCATGTAGGCTCATTCCCTCTTAAAATCATCACAGCTTCCATCACTTTCTCAACAAGAGGTGGTGGCCGTCCATACGATTTAATTTCTGTCATGTCTTTCTTGTTCAAAGATTCTAATGCCCTCATTGCTTCTTGTAAAGCCGGAAGGGCTTCATCCAGATCATGTTGCGCATTTTCTGCAATTTCTCGGCATTTGCTTTCTTCTTCTTGAATCTTTTTACCGCTTGTAGCAACACTCTATGTCAAATTAAACATAAGCAAACACGTTGATTACAAAATGAGATCAGCCCTTCAAATATTTTATAGCATCTTGAGTATTACTCTGTGAAAACAGTTTGTGGACTAGTTCATTAAAATTAGGCCATTTGAACGTTCCAGAATTAGAACTGTTCATCAAATGCTTATGAGGTGTTTATGAACTGCTTGTGAACGTTGAATAACCCAATTTTCATTGTAGAGCCTGCATGCAGCTATGTTAATGAACTACTCACAAAGTGTTTTTAAATTGTTCATAAACAGTTTATGAGCTCAACACATTTTTTCACATTAGTTTAAGGGAAGCAACATTGTACAGGAAACGTTACTTTCATGAATAATCCAAAACATTTCATGAAGTGTGTTTCATGGAAATCTGGCAATTTTGCACTTACTGGTTCAAGAACCCTTGAGAAAATGTATATCCATGAAACCATCATTTTTCTGTAGTGTAATATATAGTGAAAACAATACAACTATTAATCCAAACATAGCTGGCACTTGAACAGCCAGCTGTAATCATTGCAATAATTTTGGCTTGCAATTGAGCAATCTTGAAATAATAAAGTAGATTATATTCCATATAATAGTAAATTGATGTTGCTTCATGAACGTCCATGAAAGCAGATTTGTTATTTGTATTTGTATATTTGCCATTTATCTAAAAAACCAGGTTAGCGGTGTAGCTAATTTTCACCAGAGTGGCTGGTTAATTGACAAGTATTTCTGAAGAATTGAGCACATTTTATAGCTGGATGCCTTTCCTGACGCCAACCAATAGTGCTTTTGACAGAGATTAAGCTCAAGACCCTCTTCTGAAAAAAACAGTTCAAGAGTTCATGATCAGTTCATGAAAATTGGGGCCATCTAACGTTCATGAACTGTTCATGAACTCCTGGACTGTTTTTGCAGGTATTAAACCAAAGACCCTGCATCAATGGTCAGAATCAGATGTGTTACCTTCTGTTGTTCATCGGCATCTCTTTTCTGTTGTACAATGATAACAAGAAACTCTTTACATTGTTCTTGAAACTGTGCAACTTGCACTTTAGCATCATTCATCTCGATAGACATCACTTCAACCTGAAATAAAAACATATCATTTTGGGGTGATAGCTGCGGTATATGTCTGTCAAATAATGTGTGTCCTGCTGTTTGTCCAGCCTCCAAAGGTTTCAAAAGACTCCAATTGCATACTTCATAAAACATTCTTCTACATACAAACAATCAAGCCATGGAACTATCTTCCTGAAGAAGTTATATCGTCTAGTTCTTTACAAACATTCAAATTTAAACTTAATCACGTTAATTTATCACAGTTCTGTAACTTTTCCTTTGCCTGTTAATTATTTCTGATAACATAGTTTTCTTTATATATATATACT
Source organism: Haliclystus octoradiatus (assembly GCA_916610825.1). NCBI lineage: Eukaryota > Metazoa > Cnidaria > Staurozoa > Stauromedusae > Haliclystidae > Haliclystus > Haliclystus octoradiatus. The sequence continues at coordinate 15,223,030 of OU744454.1, read as the reverse complement.
TTTTTTTTTTTAAAAGGTCACATGTAAGTGAGGATACATTTAAAAATATCCTCCTTTGTTTATTTGCCTGTTAGCCATTGTGCTAGATACATGATCTAAATTACTGTCATTACCAACTATTATATTAATGGGAAAATAATTACTTTTTTTCTAGTATCGTCAATCTTTTCCAAACCATTCTTTAGTTTACTAGCAGCATCTCCAAGTTCTTTGTGTTTTTCTGAGAGAAGACTGGAATGATAGAAATGAAACATATGCTCTTGTGATTGAAATGTCATGAACCTTGACCTTGATAAACGTTTGTTGATTCTCAAATTGCTCAAAACTTAATGAATTGTTCATGAAGTGTTCACACAATTTTGAGTAACTTCACATTCATGAACCGATCCACGACTGTTCATGAACTCATGGAGTTTCAAAGGGGTCACTATAATCAATTCATTTGATGGATTACAATTTACAGGAAGTTAATTGTGAAGGTTTCTGCATTAACACAATGATTAACACAAATAGAGAAAATTCAGAAGAAAATTTATATTTTCTGATTTGTAGGTCACACTTTCACAAATAATCCAAAACAAAAAGTTGAAAATGTTCTAGGTTCCGCAAAGTATAATCTTTTATGAGTGAAAAGAAGATTAAGTTAGCTAACCAACCAACTAAACAAACACACAAGCAATCAAACAAATATACAAATAACAAACACACAAACAAACAAACAAACAAGCAAACACACAAAAAAACAAACAACACCGGTCATAATTACCTTATATAGCCACCAACAAGCTCAAGATAATTAGACGGTGTAACATAATTGTGTCTCTTGACTTCAAATAACATTTTCTCGGACACAGAAACTACAGATTGATGGATTGATACAAAGATTTGAGCAACTGCTTTCTTTTTCTACAAAATAATATAAAAATTAGTTTTTAAATCTTGACAATGGTAGTTTACTATATTAATGCTACCTGCTAAAGTACAGAATTTATATTCAAAATGTTGGTAATAATTTTTAAATCTATTGGTAAATTGGCTCCTTCTTACTTGAGTGACCTACTATCAATAAAAGAACTATCATCTTATTCACTACGATCGAATAATGGTGGACTATTGCTAGATTACGCAATTGCAGTAGTTACATGCTCAACGCAAGGAGGTAGATCCTTCAAATATGCTTCTCCACCCTTGCGGAACAATCTACCTTTGGATTTAAAAAAACATAACCACCCTAAATTATTATTATTAGTGCCATAATAGTAAATCCTGTATCTGCATTTGTAAAATGTAGTTAGGGCTTTATCTTGTGAATAATACGATTTCCTGTTTTTGCCTTTTTGTATTTTTTTAAAAACGTTACAAGTCGAAATTAAGTACCTCTCAATTGAAGAAGAAAATTAGTATGTGAAAAGTCATTATAAAATCGAGATGAATTTGATTATAAAACAAATTTACAGTCATTATTTTGCATACACAGTGCGTCAATGTATACATAAACATAACAAAACTAAAACGTCAACGACTTCCCTGCTAGAGGATACAGACTTTAAGACATGATATTATTATAGGGCATTTCGAAGAATAAACCACACCTGAGAAAGATGTAGTTTATGAGTTCATGAATGTCAAATGGCCCAATTTTGATGAACATGTTTATGAAATTCTCATGACATTTCATGAATTGTCCATTGAAAGTTCACAAATAAGCAAGATATGTTCATGAAATTGGGGAATTGAACATTCATGTTATAGCAAATGTTATAGCTAGAATTGGAGTAGCATATAATGTGCAGCATCTCCTGTGCGAAATAGGGTTCATGAACAGTTCATGAACAGTTTATGAACGTTAAATGGCCCAAATTTTCATAAACTGTTTATAAACTGTTCTTGAACTGTCTGTGATATTTCATGAACTGTTGTTCACGAGCAGTTTTTTACTTTTTTTACGAGCAGTTCAAGAACAGCTCAGGAAAATTGGAGCCATCAAACGTTCACGAACTGTTCATGAATTGTTCGTGAACTCCTGAACAGTTTCTCGCAAGGGCTCCACATTTGAGCTAATGTATCAACGTAGCAGTTTCCATGTTTAAATGGAGTAACTCAAAGGTTACTTCTCCTTACCTCGTCATTAATAAGAGTGACGGATTCCAGGTACTTTTCGGCTACTTCGACCAATGCATCAGAAGGCCATTCACCAAACCAATCAATCGTAGTACAATTGACAAAGGCAGGGTACTGACGCAGGCGATTCCTGAATATGGCAAAATAATGTTTGAACAATTCAAAATAAGATGTGTCAATCAAAAACTAAGTATTGTAAAGAAAAGATAACAAGCTCACTGGCTGTGCATTATTGTGCTTATCACAACCAAACGCAATTTTTTTACAATGAAAGGATGGATTAAAAAGTAGTTGTATTCCTAGTTCTGCTACGTCGCAATGATGACTATCATATTCTGAAGCGAACCAATCTATTTTGATGTAATGTAATAGTTTAAAAAGATGTATGGCTAGTCAATAGATATAGCTAATTTATATCAAAAAGTTACAATAACGTTCAATTTTAATTCCATTTCTAAATTACTTTGGCTTGCGATCGTTACATTTACTTGTGATATTAAGCATATAAATGTACCTGAAAGGTTCTCCAACTGGACTCATACAGAGCACAACGTGAAGATTGCTTCTAACACATTCAATAAAATATTTGTACATCTGTTCAGGTGTGTCTGGAATACCATCAGCCTTAGCGGAATCTCTAAGTGCTGAACGAACCTAAACACAAAATACATGGTATCAATCAGACAATGCAATGTTGCAATTACAAACTGTTGAATTTAAACCTTTAGTTTTAAAACCTAAACTTTCGGAAAGCCTAAACATAAAATTACCAATGAAGAGTTCATCACCTTCATGAAGACTCATGTTACGAGGTTGACTCATTGCTAGTTTGATTTTACTGTCATTTCTATTGTATGGTTATCACATCTACCTCTTCAAATTCTTCTGGTTTGTATAGGTTAGGGACTTCTCCGCTACTTAATATGTTGTTGATGTCTTCTAAGAATGATTCATCAGAGACTTGTGTGTCAGTGAATAGGAAAATGGTTGATTTCTTTTCAACACCAGCCATGAAATAAAGTCGTCTTAGATCTAAAAACAGAAAGATATATTAACTAACTGGTTACAGCAAGTACTAGGTTGAACAAACTGTCCATGAGCCTGGTCCTTGAATAAGGATTGCAAAAAAAAGACCTTCAATTTTATTGAAGTTTTTGAAACTTCTTTTTCTTAACACATTTATGAAAATGTTCATGACAACTGTATTTTAATTTCCAGCTGAGCTGCTAACATATTTCTTTATCCATGAAGTCATACAATGCCTTTTCAGTGGTTATGATGCACTTGCACAGTAAGTTAAGTATGTTGCCAAAATTTGAATTGGAAATATTTTTGAAAAAAACAAACAACCAAAAATTAAGTTTTCGTTTGGATATTTCAAAGTTTCTCTGCTAGATATTTTGTGAGACCAGAAATAGAAAAAGAATTTCTACAGATCAAGCAGTTAATGACCTGTTATTTTTGATTGTAAGAATATACCAGGTTATATGATTAATCTATATATATCAAAGTTGAAGTATGTTTGCCTAATTCATACCATCATGAAACTCTTGCTTGCGGTACTGCCGCGTGACTTCAATTTGAAACACTTTGTATGAAATTGTGTATGCAGCTAGCCTTGCCAGAGATTGTCGGCCACTGCCTCCTATACCAATTAACAACATATTTCCACGAGGCTGACCAACTACACGGATGATTCTCAACACTATAATAAAATAATCATTCAACAATCAGCATCCGACAGGCAGCAAATAGAATAACTATTTTACAAAAATGATGATGTTGATGATGATGAAGTTACAAAGGGCGAGGATGATGATAGCAATATTGATGCGAAAAATACTCCAATTGAGTTCATGAATAGTGCATGAACTGTCTATAAACAAAAAATTGCCTAATTTTCATGAAATTGTCCATAAACGAGCATGACAAGTCCATGTAAACTTTAATGAAAATTTGTCCAAGTTTGTGAATCGTTAATAAATTTATTAACTACTTTTGCAGAGAGAGACACACAAGCAGTATAACTCCATTAAGGTATACAATATTCATACTGTGTTCAATGGCATCTCGGAAAAGCACAAGATCCATTGCTACTACACTTGGTTCCATATTGTAATCTTCTAGTTGATTTTCCATAAATACTTTTAAGGCGGAAAAGTCTGTGAGGTCTTCATAAATGCCTTCATCTTTCATGAAGTCACCTAAAATAAAAATTAAAGAGTAATTTCAAACCTTATCATCAAATTCTCAGACATACAATGGTCTATCCTTTATGGCAGGAGACTGCTGGATTGATTAATATCTTATTTTGTATAATTGTTTGAGAATTATATAATCTACTAAATTTTGTTCTATGTCAAGTAATAGCTATGATAGCCATTCGATCAACTGCACCACTGCAAAAACAGTACATGAATCAGTTCATGAACTTTAAATAGTTTATTTTCCTTGGACTTTTTCATGAACTGTTCATTAACAGTTTGTGGACAGTTTGTGAAAATTGGGGCCATTTAACGATCATGAACTGTTCATGAATAAATAAATAAATGCCGATACATTGTCCACATCAGACATGGGAACACCTATGTTAAAAATGTCTAAAAATTAGGGTTCTGTTATTTATTTTTTATAAACAAATTGGTTGAAAAAACTATCTTGTCGTTAAAGAAGAAATCAATCCCTGGTGATCAAATTGTAAGCATTAGAGCTATCCCTCGCGAAATAGGGATATGATAAATAAATTTATATCCCCAACAATCATGAATTATTTGGAAATCATCATAGAAATATTACATTAGCTTTACACCAAGAGAGCCACATACATTTTTTTCAACGGCTATTCCATTGACGGCTTGAACACCGATAAATAAAGTATTAAATTTATTTCTTTGACTTACCAAAATTTGGTGGCACTTTGTTTGGACATAGGTTGTGATACGAAACATCAAGTAAGGCTCCAAGTTTATCACTAAGCAATGTAACAAATGACTCTTTGTCTGATGTATCCACAAGACGATCACCAAATACCCTGAAATGAGACATGTGTTCGTTAACAACTACAAAAAGTGGAACCAAAATTATATATTTGTGTGAAGCAAACTATGTTGGTTTTACTTGCCGGCATCTACACGAACGCGTAAAAGAGCATGCAAGACAATCTTCTGCTGTTGGTCAACATCTAAAAAATACACACGGTCTCGCCCCTAAGGATATCGGTAATCAATTCTCAATTCTACGTCGCTGCAAGGACAAATTCGATTGTTTGCTCTTTGAAATGATTTTCATTAGAGAACTGAATCCTTGCCTGAATGGACAATCTGATTCAATAAGATCAAAAATATTTTCTTAAATTTCATCCCCAAGGATGCATTTTTATTATAGCTATTTATTATGTAAAAATTAACTTGAAAATGGGCTCAGTTGAGAACCCGAAACGTTGTTCTTTATTAATAAATATATTTTCTGTCAGCTATTGCGTAAAATCATATAATATAACAAAAATGGACTAAAAATGCCGCAAATTCTAAGAAAAATTCTGAACAATACAAAACTCTCCAGATACACTTTAGCAAAAATTTACTCTAATTACACAAAAAATTACAAAGTGACATTTTCTAGAATAACTCTAATACAGGCTAATTCATCATTTACCAAACACTTTTGTTGTCAAATACTAAACATTATTACCAACAGAACAGAAATGTTCTGAGCCTTGCATATGTAAGTAGAATTATAGATCGGTATTACACTGGTATTACACACCTGAAACATTCATGAATCCATAATCGTACAATGCTTGCTTTGGTATCATGATAATTCTTGTTTGCCCGCAGCAGACCTTGGAATACCTGAAATGGAAGAAACATGGCTCATATTTGTTAACAACATCCTTGTATTTTGTTGTTAAGACTTTGTAAATTATAAAATAGAAATACTGTAGCATGAATAAATAAAATAAACCAGAACACATTGATACAAGATAAAGCTAAACGAAAAATTGTATTGTATCTTTCTTTTTTGTTATTCAGTTAATTAAATGTTCTCTAATGTATTGAGTTTATAAATTTACTACTGTTCTTTCAGACTTGACTTTCTTGACTTTTCTTGGCTCTTCACAAAAACACAATGTTTTCTCTGCCACAAGACAGGAATAAATTACACAATTAACCAGTAACAATAAACCTTACAATTACAAACAATAGAACTACTGGAGCTAATACAATAACAAGAATACCACTTTCAATAAACTATTAACAATAAACCTCACCATTACAAAACAATAGAATCACTTTTTCTTGATACAATAACAACAAACCAGAAAATTCATTTATTGAATAAAATGCAAATAGATATAATAACTACAAATAATCTCAACACAATTAATAATGTTTATACTTTTAACAATATTCGTATACTGAGCAGAATCATGATTTAGATATAACACAAAATATTGTATTGACATGTAATCCGTTCAGAGCATCAAGCAAAAACAGTTCATGAACAGCTCATGAGTGTCAAATGGCTCAATTCGCCTGAACATTTCCTGACTGGTCATGAACAGTTCGAGAAACGTCCCTGTAAATTGGGCCAATTAACGTTCACGAATAATCCATCTCAAACATGAAATATCCATCTCCATCCATCTCATCTCAAGCTCATAAAATCCTGAACTGTTCTTTGAATGGATCAGGTAGTGTAGTAGTTACAAGCTAAAGGTGTGCGTCAGATCAGATTTATAGAAAATTGATTACGGGTACGAATGTGATAGTGACATCTTAACTAATCACTTCCTTAATAAATTGTACTTAATTTCACATAGCTTGAGTCAATTGAACCAGGCATATTATAACATCGCTATATTCAGCCTGAAAAAATTATTTTCTGTGTTGAAAGGAAGCTGGAACACATTAATTATTACAAAATATAAATACTCAATCAAATTTCTAAATCCAAAACAATCTGAACCAAAAATAGCACTACAAATTCGATCTGATCTAATGACCTAAAATATCAACCCGAATCCACCTCGATTGGATCCGGTTCGGACTCAAGTTCGATTCACACATATTTATTAAAGGTCATAATATAGGAATTTGCAATCCCTCTTACGTCGAACATATTTTCTACTGAAAGAACGCCACAAATTACACAAAAATAACAAAAATACTACTAAACTATATCAAAGCATTCTTTGAGATCAGCAAAGTTTACATATTACAAATTACCTACCTTGGATATATCTCTCAAATTGAATAGATAATGTATTTTTGCTGGCGTTGGTAACATTTTCTGTACAATACTGTTGTAGATCTCAATTGTAGCCTTCAAATAGAAAACAGCTCTTTCATTAAACATACCGTATAGGATTACAATTAAACATTGCGCAACGTTGGGAAAACACAACAGAACAACAAATGAAATGATTTCAAAATTTTCAAATTTCAATAATAAGTTTGAAATCAATAATATCATAGCCTGCGTCCAGACCAAAACGTTTCTGAAGGGAATTGTAAAGTATGCACAGCCACAACCAAACAAATCTGTTTTGCTGACACTGCAGTAGCCTGTTCTCGCCTTATAAAAACCTTCATTTCTGGTATCAGTTGTGTGAGTGACAATCACGTTTGCATGTTAGACATTGAAAAACACTCAAACTTGGAAATAGGTCGTTGAAAACAGACACAGTTTGTGCCAGTTGTGAGAGTTAAAAATTTACAGTATTATTTACATCAAAAATCAAATTTGTGAGTGAACTTATCAGAATGGTATTTTTTTAGCAATGTCAAACAATAATTACGGAAAAGATTTTCTAACACAAAAACATATACAGTGAAACCTGTGTATAACGGCCAGCTAAGAGAGGTAAATGAATTGACAATTAAAGACAGGTGGTCTTTATATGCAGGTTTGATTCAATAGAAATACTATTTCAGACATTGCAAGAGTGACCACGATAGACATGTGGCTGCTTTATAGTGGTGGTCGTTATAACAGGCTTGACTGTACAATACAGACACAATGAAAAATCAAATCAATCAAAAATAATTTATTAAAGGCAAAATGAAGCATGATAATTGAGAGAATGCAAGAACAATACTGTGCCGCGGATCAATTTCACAATTTTCTGATTAAACTATGTCAATATTTACTTCAGTCAATGAAGTTAAAATAATGGTTCACAATGTACCTCTGTAATAACATCGCCGGTTGCTTTGACTTCTTCATCAAATTCTTGAAGTTTTTGGTTAATCATTGTTCCAAATATACGTTTGATTTGACTCTCCTGGAATTGAATCAAATTGTGTACAAAGCCAATCATTAATACCACTGTAGCAACAGCTCATGAACGTTAAACTACCTAATTTTCAAGAACTATTCATCAACTGTTCATGAACAGTTCATGAACTCAACTAGTCTTTCTGCAAGGGTGAGCATTGGAATTAGAGATATGACACAGAAACAGATATTTAGTACAAAGTACAGGAACAAAAGAAAGACAAGGTAGTAGGCCGTTAGGACGTTGAACCTCGGTCAGCCGGGTCTTCAATTCAATCTCTGGCAGGTGCACTATTGGTTGGCTGCAAGTAAAGGGCATCTGAACATTAAACTTACACATGCTCCAAAATACACTAGCCAACTAACTAACCGCCCGGGCTTACATGGTTTGTGGTTAAAAGATGAATGAAAACACACAACTTTTCATGAAATTGATTGATTTCTAATTATTATTCATGCACTTTATGTAAACTGATTAAGGACATAAAATGTTCACAATTGCGTTTGAAATTGCAGTGACCTCAATACTAAATTTCTCTCCGAAATTAGTCAAAAATTATGAATGATTGTGTGACTTGAAATGATACTTAGACTTCTGCACAAATACCACACAAACAATCTATGCAATATTAACAATTAGAATGAATTACATTAGTATATTTACCTGAGGGAATGTCATGTTGATAAGATTGAATCTTGATTGAAGCCGTTTTGAAATCACACTCCTTCCACCACCTGGGGGACCCATTGAAGCAACTAAATACATGTCCTTCCGAAAGAAAGAGATGAACATTAAATAGTGAAGCAGCTCCACAAGACAATAATTTTAAAAGAGATGAACAATAATCTAATTGCTAGTTATCAATTTATTAGTTTGTAACATACCAATTGTGCCTAGATGTAAATATAATAATAATTCACTTGGACCAATACCCCTACGAAAAACAGTTCAGGAGTTCATGAACAGTTCATGAACGTTATATGGCTCCAATTTTCCTGAACTGTTCATGAACAGTTCATGAACCCTCACAGGCATTTCATGAACAGTTCATGAACGTTAAATGGCTCCAATTTTCCTGAACAGTTCATGAACAGTTTATGAACCCTCACAGACAGTTCATGAACAGTTCATGAATGTTAAATGGCTCCAATTTTCCTGAACTGTTCATGAACAGTTCATGAACCCTCACAGACAGTAAAATTTGGGGCCATTTAACGTTCATGAATTGTTCATGAACTGTTCATGAACTGTTCGTGATTTCCTGAACTGTTTTTGTAGGGGTATCCTTTCCTAGTTACATAGTTAAATGACAATTTACAGCAGCAAGCAAAGAAATTTCTAATACATTCTGTACCTTGATAACTTTTGTAGTTTGTTTTTGTCTGTCATACCAAAATCCATAATCAAGCCATTGTTTCAGTAATTCCAGCGGAGGTTGGGAACCAAACGTATCTTTCGCTGGCATGTTTAAATCATCAAGGAATGTCAATAATTGTTTACCACCAATAGGAACATAGATGCCTGATCGATACAATAGAAATTAGCAATTTGTTTGCATAAATTCATGAACAATTCAGAAAGTTCATGAACAGTACATTAAGTCTGTGAAAATTTGATGAGCTGATCATCAACAGTTCACAAAAATCCAATGAATGTTTTAGGAACAATTCATGAACATCGAACGCATGCTTTCTCACGAATGACATGGATAACTGATAACTACATTACTCTACATCAACTCTACATCAATCCCCAATTTATTGGGTTCAAGAATTCTTCTATTACATAATGGTTTTGACTCCTCTGACAATTGACTGCTTTATAAATAGAGTTTTAAGTTCATTGGAATATTGACATTTGAGACATTGGAATTTATATCGAGGGTTGATTTATGAGATGATTACCATTCTAGATATAGCCAAACTTCTTATAACGAGCACCTGTATGAAGCGGCAACCTGTCTATAGTGTCCACTCTAGCAATATCTAAAATGGAATTCTCTATTGAATCAATCCTGCATAGTGGTCAATTTAAATCCAGGTTTCAAAATATTACATTACGTACCTTTAGTTCGTTTCTCTACTTTGCTCTCGATAATGTCTTGGACATTGTTTGACGAAGTCTAAAAGTTATCAAATTAAAAACATTAGTTGATGATTAAGCCACAGAAAGATAATTTTGTGAATATGGAATGGCACACTTCTCATTAAAGTTTTCATCAACTCTTCTCGCAAACTCATGAAAAAACTACTATCAAATTAAAAACAGTAGTAATGATTTAACCACAGGAAGACAAACTTGTTGTGAATGTTGGTAATTCCAAGAATTTTCAAATAATTGTTCATGCATTGAGCTGGAGGTCATTTGCCAATTAAGGAATCCCAGTTTTCAAATATTTGCAGACATAAAAGAGTACGATTTCTTAATTTCAAAATATTCAAATGAGATCTGGTCTTATCGTGCACATCCTGAAATGCAGAGAAAGTGTACATGTTTTCCTATAAATGTTAGCATACCTGTGCAGACATATTCACTGTTAACAAACTCCATGATTTGGCATCCAGATTCCCAAGGACTGTTTGAATAACTGACGTCTTTCCAGTACCAACAGGTCCAGTAAGTAGCACAGGTTGTTTGGCGTTGATTAGCGTACGGACAAGAAAGTCATATCGCTCAGTGTCAACAGTTGGAACCATGATTTTGTAGAAAGGCACGCTAGAGTTATAAAGAAATAAAAGCTTTAAGTATTGATGATTTGTGAGGTTTGCTCTACTTGAATCTTAAGCACATTTGTGTGGTGAGGAACAGTCATCAAAAGTAACATTATCACTATGAAAGCCTCTACTTTAATTACGTTATTAAGCAACTTGCAAATCTTACATTAATAGATAATTTTTTGAAGATTTACACAATTTGCAAGGCGCAGTCACGTGTCCAATATCAATACACAGCTGAAAGACTTGGTGATGCACCAAACACTTCCAATACAAACTTCTACTAAATATAGCACAATCTAATCTCATTTTAGACTTCGCTGAAAGTCCAATTCGTATTTTGAGAATGGAATCGCGATATATAAAAATTCAGACATCACATAGCAATTTTCTAATCTTTTTCCTGTTTCTATGACCATTTTATATGCATTTGAGCTGAGAAGGGTTTGACCGTAAAATTACTGTCCTTGTAAAAGCTGTCCTGCTGTGATTCTATTGTTTGATTGGTTCAACACCTCCACTGCGGGTTGCGAATTACCTTACCTTGGTGAATACCTCCATCCTGCTCGTAATTTACTCTCCCAAGGAGCCCACGTTTTCTGTTTGACATCAACAAAATACTCGTAGACAGTATCCTAAATAAACAGAACCAACAACAGCAATGGAATATGAATTCAATGTCGCACCTAGATATAACTAAATGATGAGATAAATACCACCCCTGCGAAAAAAGTTCAGGAGTTCATGAACAGTTCATGAATAGTTCATGAACGTTAAATGCCCCCAGATTTTCATTAACTGTTCATGAACTCCTGAACTGTTTTTCGCAAGGGCTGCGCTTTCAAAATATTCCATAATACAAAGGTATATTTACAGTGTATGATTCTAGGTAAATTTTCTGAACAATTCCATTGTTTCAAGCTAATAAATATTATAGGAACTGTTTAACTAAGCATGTAACACAGTTTAACCCTACAAATCAATTTGGATAAGTTACATGCTTACTTATTGAGAAACTTAGCTCTGAAACTTTATTAAGTACTCTCTGGACATTTCGGACAAGTGTACATTTGGATTGATAAAACAAAAGTCACTGCCAATTTTGAACTGCACATATACGAGTTACATTGTATTCCCTTAAAATATCCCAAGCAAAATTACTGTAAATTTTCAATGAACAAATTGTATCCCAAACTGAATGATGCAGGGGTAGTACCATAGACTTACATAGACTGCTGACGAAAATATGAAGCATGGAGAACAAAGATGGCTGATGCAAAAGACTTATTTTTGCGCTCTTCTCATTGACATTTTCAAAATTATTTTATGTCTCTTGGAAACTCTTTCGCAATCACAACTATAACCAATATGTTCTCCTGTCATAGAAGAATTGTTTAAAAAGGATTTTCCAGTCAGCGAAGAAAGATTTATCCACACAATTCACAATTATTTCCAAACATTTATCCCAAACTGAATGATGCAGGGGTAGTATATTACCTTGGCTGGGAATTGCCCTTCCAGTTCTCTGAGATGGTTGTCCATTTTCTTTCTGCTATCTTCATCGACTGATGCACACAATGTCCAAATCAATGAAAACAAAAACCAAAGCTCAATCATACGAGGATAATTTTCAACATCAATTATGGAAACCTAGAACAGAATAGGAAAGCAAAACATATATCTATACACATAAATGCGAATGTCTGTAGAATTTAGTTATGATATTGTTTATGGTAACCTATCTACCTGGTCTCAGTTACATATCTGTGTGAAGTGTTGTGCTTAGGATGTGTTGAATGTATGATGTCATGTGGTATTTTAGGTATTGTGGTATTTCATGTTGTTCATGTGATTGTATTGTTTGAGTGCATGTGATGCCATGTGATAATTAGTTATGTGTTGTGATTGGTGTTTCGTATTGCTATGTGATTTAAGTAACTGTTATACGTATTTCGCATGCCTGTTGTTTTATCTTCTTACTTGTTGACTGTCGTTGAAGACGGATTATATATAAATCAATTTGAAGTTACTTGCGTGTTTTCTGCGTCCTCCATGCCGACCCTATAAGAATCTTACAATGTCTTTGTGTATATGTGTTTGCGGTGATTTTTTGCAATTTTTCTGCTCATTTGAAATCCAAATTAATCAAATAACACATCATCTGATAGATAACTGCAAATATCCGTACCTAACAGGCTTTTTTTTAATTTTTCCTTTACTTTGCGTCTTGAAAGAAAATGTAATTTTACGTACACATTTTGTTTTATTTGCGTTTCTATTGTTTGATATCAAAATTCACATGTTTTCCAATTTCATTTCACGTCTAGGGCAGTTTTAATTCAGCCAAAATTAGCCCAGCAACGCGGGTAAGACTTTGCTAGTATATATATAAAAGGGAAATGATCTTTCTTGAATTAAGAATCTCAAAATAACAATACTATAACAACAACAACATTTTCGATTGCTTGCACATATGATGGATTTCCTCTGCAAAAACAGTTCAGGAGTTCACGAACAGATCATTCAACGTTCATGAACGTTGAATGGCCCCAATTTTACATGAACTGTTTATAAACTGTCTGTGAAGGTTCATGAACAGTTCATGAAAATTGGGGCCATTTAACATCCATGAACTGTTCATGAACTCCTGAACTGTTTAGGAAAGGGGTTGTTTTCAATTTGATACATTATATTTGAATAGCTGTCCTAATCGCAACAACAAAGAGGTTGAAAAATGAATACATATGCATATTTTAAGGATTACTTGAGAAATACAAATTAATATATGTACCCCATTCTTCTCTGTTGCCAATGCATCAAATAACGAACATAATGACGAGACAGCATTCAAATCTGACACGGAGACAAGCTCAGAACAATTGCGCTTCTTAAACTCCAAAATATTGTCAACATATTTATCAAACAATCGAGTAAGATGCTGCTTTGAATCCTAAGTAATAAATCAGGAAGAAACATCATAAGTATTTGATTTCTTATACCTATTAATTAACTCAGAGGATATCAGTTCTACAAATAGAACAGTGTGAATACGCTCTGCCAAAACAGATCATAAGACTAATAGAAGTGTTGATAATGTATAATATTATCATAAGTGTTAAGTTGCCCAATTGAAAACATTTGTGAAGGACATTTTACGCTTCTGAATTGTTCACGAGGTCCACAACTAGTTCATGAATTAAGTACATTTTTCAGGGAAAGTTCAGTTCAGTAATCACCAGTCAATTTTCATCACATCAACGTTACAAAATTTACAGATTAACAGAGCACAACTTGAATATCTAGACGGCAAAGAATTTTAAAGTAAGCAGACAAGAAGATCAACATCATTAAACTTGGAAGCCATTTTGAGTACAATACAGTAGTGCCGTCCATTGCACGTAAAGTTACAAGTTGAAATTTATGTGATCATTTTACCTTGTCATTCCTTCTTTTCAGCCATGAGGCAACATAAGGGCGCCAACCAAGATCAGAATAATCGCAATAAACCATTCCGCATCGACTGACAGTAGCTGGTGATGCAACAGCCAGATCTTCAACTTCAAACAATAATGAAACCTTTGAAGACAAAACAGTATCTTTGAATAAACCTGATTGGGGCAGAAATATTTCTTCTACTCCAGATATTAAAATGTTTGGGTTAAAAAAGTATGTTAAACATACAGCAAAACCTGTTATATAGTGGTTAGGCTACTATCTCTAAAGTAATATTTCTATTGAATTAAACCTGTGTATAAGACGACCTGCCTATACTGGTCATATACTGGTTTCAAAATGTATATCTACATTTTATAACTACTTTAGCTGATTATACTGGTTTCCCGGTGTGTATGCATGGTACATTTTTGTTCCATAACCTTATTTCTACATTACTACAAAATCATGCAGTGTGCCACAGAACGAATTCTGATACAGAAGCCTCTGTTCCAATGAATTTCTTCTAATCATCCACAAGTAAAATTGGAAGGTTGCACTAATGATTTGGTCTTTAATTAACTTGAAGCATTCCGTCCGCTCATTCGCAAATATGATATGTAGCTATAATCAATTTATGGATTCAGATTGACAAGCAGTTTATGAAAATAAGGTGGTTCTATCCTAGAAATCAAAATATGCATCATAAAATCTTGTTTATAAAGCAAAAGATTACCTGGTCTGGCATAGATATTCTTTCGCCATTGATCAATGTTAGAATTTTGTTGTCGTCCATGACAGAATTCATTGATTCAATCCACAATGTATCGACTGGACCATCAAATAAAATCCACTTCTCATCTGGTTTCTCGTCTAGTTATGATCAATAGTAAAACAACACTTTACTGATTGATGCAAAATAATAGATTTAAAATAGAGGGTAGGCCTACACATATAATGTGAAGGTGCTTGAATGTTCAGTAAAGCAGAACATTATATAACAAGAGACAAAAATGAGGCAAAGCCTTTTTCCGTTACTCAGAATTTCAAACGTTTAATTGCGATCTTGCGATCAAATCTGGGAAAACATTAACAATAACCATTTTTATATAGGAGTAATTGCGTGTTTTCAATTTTCAGTATTACCGTCTGAAGATGGCAATTAAATGCAGGAAACTCTGAAGTAATGAAAAAAGGCTTTTGCTTTATCTTTGTTTCTAATATTCTGATTGATGCATATAATTATCATGCCGTTGAATCACTTTCCTCAAGTGTTAATGAAGATGACATTATCATGTCAAAGGCACTACCTTGTAATAAACAGAGCTGAACTTCATGAACATTAAATGTGTATCATAAATAATACCACTAACCTGAACACGTAAGACGCATGACAGTAGATAAAACACCATCAGTCCACTCATTTGTGTTAAGATCAAATTCACCATACAATTCACCAAGTGAAATGGCTTTTGGATTGAGAGCAAATTCCTAAATAATAACGATAAAACTAACAGTGAGAAAACCCATAAACAACATGAATTGATATACAGTAGAACCCGGAAAAAACGATTCTTGCATTGCTAGTATCCCGGCTATTGTGAGAAGTTCAACTTGACTGCCATCATGCTAAGATATCTAGAATTTGGCATAGGTACTTGGATGGTGGCATGTCCCCACCGTCAGACTCCAGTCACACTGATAATACAGTGGAATCTAAGATATAACCTTTTCACATTTACTTAGTTTACCTTGACCAATTGGAAACCAGCTTCCCCACTGCGTTTCATTGTGCATAATGTGGATTGGAGAGTTTTCCAAATAACACTTTTACCAGAACCAGTTTTACCAACAATCATTGTAGAATGCCTAAATAATAATAAATATGGTATAGCTGAAAGTAGTTACTGCTACTTATCAGAACAAACGTCTCTTAGTATTGTTTATTGAGAACAGCAAAGTTTTCAATTTTAACACTACCCCTGCAAAAACAGTTCAGGAGTTCATGAACAGTTCATGAACAGTTCGTGAATGTTAAATGGCCCCAAATTTTCATGAACTGTTCAGGAACTGTCTGTGAGGGTTCATGAACTGTTCATGATCTCCTGAACTGTTTTCGCAGGGGTAAGAGTTGAGATAACTGTGAAGAAATTTTGGTTGATATGTTATTCAACGTGAAATGATCGTGAATGGTATTAATTGATTGACCAGAGCTGCAAATACTGGAGCACATACCCCATGGCAGATTAGATGGATATATAGATGGTAATTACTTGATTGCTGATCCGATTGAAGTGTTGAAGTGTCAATGTCTACGAGAAACTCTGGGTAATGTGCAGATGTATAGTCATTGACTCCTATTTATTCAGTATTTTGTCAACATAGGAACAGAGCATAAAACACAATATGCAAATATTAAATCCTGTTTTTGAGGGGAAATGTTATATTTACAAGTTATATTCATATGTAAGTTAATTTTATCAAAATGCTGTAATAATTCCAAAATGTCATGACAAACATATTTTGAATTAGTATGTTATTAAAATCAGTTTACCTTGAATTTTTGGTTTCATAAAGCTGCAAGACTTTGAGAATAGTCGAAGGGTGACATTCAAGGTTTCTCTCAAGTAAATCACTTTCAATAACTTTACGAATCTGAAAATGGAAAGAGTATCATCTCAAAGGATATGTAATACTCTGCGTAAATAATCAATACTCAGCTACGCCATAAAACAGGATTGAAAATCATCTTATTAACAGAAACAATGCAAATGGGAAAGTATTTTCATTTGGCTTGTTGAATATATCTCACAGCAACTTGAAAAAAAGAGTAATATATAATCTCACAGGATCTTCAAAATATATGTGTGCCTGTGACCAGTTTTTTTTTAACTTGGGGAAATATCTGCAAATATTTCAACTATTATTGTTTGGATGGTATTGCTTGGAGCATGCTTAGAATATATATAGCAGAATTATCAAGTTACTTTCGTTTGCCAAAAGCTGTTGATATTTATATGAAGTCAAAATACTCAACTGGCCTTATGAAGGGTGGGTGAAATATATATCGTCATATCTGCAGTCATTGTGCTCTGACATTGGAGCTAAATACCTCACTCCCCAATCACATTAGAATCTGAGTTATGGAAGAATTGTGACAAATTGAATAGCATACCTTGCCATAATCAACAGTGGGCGCATCTACACCAGGAAATAGATCTGCTGCAATTCCATTAAACAACGGCAAATCAGTTGTAGCTAACTTTGCAACATTCATATCTTTCATTGACAAAAGGAGAATCTAGAATGAGAATGCAAAACATATTTGAATTAACAAACAGTGAAAGAAATTTCTAGAAATAAATCCAATAATCATAATAACAAAAGATTTGAAAATCGTGTTGTTGTTATGGACGACTACTAGATAGATTTTGTGATCTTATTGCGTTCTACTCATTGTGATATGAATTTTTACAGTATGATGTCACTTAACTTTCATTCTCAGTTTTTCAAGATTGTTATTTTGCTTTTGATGCATTGGCAACAGAGAGGAATAGGATACGTAAATTAATTTGTATTTTTCAAGTAATCCTTAAAATATGCATTTGTGTTCATTTTTCAGACATTTTGCTGTTGCTATTAATGCTTACTTCTCATAAAATACTTATTCTATCCGTTTATCAAAAAAACATGGCAAAGTAATCAAGGCACTTAATACAACAATTTAAAAAGTAAAAATGTTGAATTCCAAAATTTTCTATGAGTTGACCCTATTGGATTTGTCTTTTAGACATTCAGAAAGTATAAATTTAGTGGAACGCTTTAATAAACAGTTCATATCAAAACTCGCTGTAAACGATTATAAAATAATAATTAGTCACCTCTTCATCGCTCAGTGTGGGATTTTCACGTTTCTTTTTGCCAGCGTAACGTAGAACAGATGTCAATGCACGCAATCCAAAATCATAATGATCTTGTTTTGATAGCTGTTGGACAGCAAGCGAATAGAGTGCATGAACTTTCTTTGCAAGATTCTACAAACAAAAAATATAAAATTGATTGGATACAAATAATAATCTGATGCGTGACATGCACTCCATGCGTTCTATTACTCAACAAACATTTGAGTTGAGCTATCATTGAAGTAGCTTCTATGAGCTTCATCAAATTTAATCGGCCAAAGGAGATTCCCCATAGCTTTAGTCAGATTGAGTGTCATTCCTGGTCTGCAGCCTTGGTGTAGTGGTAAGGGCAATGGACCTAAGGCTCGTAAATTTTTGTCTTGAAGATGGCATCATGAGGAAGCATCGGACCATAACATAAACAAACACATCAAAAAGCAACATTAATAAATAAATTAACCAGCCATCCCGGTGGAAACTTATTTCAGATTACCTGGTTTATGAATGAAAAATACAAAAAAAAGATCAAGCAATGATCATTACAAACCCATGGAAATGGTTTGAAGCATTAACCCATTTGAAAAAACAGTTCATTGTCATTTAAAGACCTAATCATGAAAAGTCCATACATAAAATGTCTTCTAACGTTCAATAACTGTTCCTAGATGCTTCACACTGTAACTTCTAAAATACATTAAGATCTATAGACATCAATGTCCTTTTGTACTGAAATTGTATTTGAACAATTTAGCATTGTTGATTAATTTAAAATGTGGAATATTAAATTGTAATTAATTGCAAGAAATAACAATCAATCCGAATGGAGCATGTCTTGCTCATGGCTCAATTGTGGAGGGTGCACACGAATTGATGAAAAAAGTATTTCACATGACGCATAAACAACACAAGTACAGTGAAACCTGTATATAACGGCCAGCTGCGAGAGGTAGATAAATTGACCACTATAGACAGGTGACATTTATATGCATGTTTGATTCAATAGAAAATACTATTTCAGACATTGCAAGAGTGACCACTATAGATAGGTGACCGTTGTATGGAGGTGATCGTTATAACAGGTTTGACTGTATCATGAACGTCCACATCATCCACAGACTCTAAAGCAGTAGCAAATGTTAAAATGTTATCCACCTTTGTATTTGAAAACCCTTCTGCAAACAGAATGATCTCAGCAATCATCGCAGAATCAGGAACAACCATAGAAATTGGACGAAACATACTCTTGAGATTGTCAGGCAGCTCTGTGCGACCAGCATAACCTAAAAGCAAGGACAATATTATTCTGTAAAACCCTGATTATTGTAACTTAACAGGAATTAGTAAAGATCAGCAGAAAGAACAGCACATGTACGATATAGCAGGGATGTTAAAATCCTTGTTATTCACAATCAAAATCTCTTGTGCGGCCTTACAGTTGTAGTCCTGGCAATTTAGGCATGATAGCATCAATATTGATAGTTCATAAAGATTTGATTACGAAAATGTGTTGAACAGTCAAATCAAAAACAAGGGTCTTTAAGTGTTAACTGCTCTGACCATAGGTCCAATGTTTTCAGGTCTTATCCAAGAAATAAATTGCTTTCAGATGCAGTACCTAGAGTGAAAATACTAAGGATATTCACAGCAAGAAAACATTATTACCTGGATTCATTGTGATGAAAATACCACATGACCATACCAAATTGATTTCCCGACCTTCAAAAACAAACTTAGATGAACCAACTGATAGAGCTGTGAGAATGGAAAGGATTTGTTGAGCCACAACAGACAGTACTTCAATGTTAATACGGTTGAATTCGTCAAAACAGCCCCATGCACCCGTCTAAACAAAACATAAACAAAACATTCAGATCTTAGTCAAAATAAATAAGTAGCATACAGGGTACTTGAAATAAATATGTTGAAAATTGAAAGAGGAAATTATAGTCAACTTAGCAACGAGTCATCGGTATTGCTGGGTTGACTTAAGTGGCATAGGGTAACCATGATAAATGTTTCAACGAAGTTGATTGGTCCTTGCAATTCAACCTGAAACCTCGTAAAATTTGATATCTAAGAGAAATCTATAATATTTCTACAGTTGAAACACTAGTGTTTGGTTATTCAAAATAAAAAGCGAAATAAAAATCACTAGTAAGTGCTTAAGAAGTGTGTATATTTTTGCTGTAACTGCACCTTTCGGCATGTTAAACAACTAACATAGTCTATAAGGAACAACCCATTTTATTATTTGAGCTGTTTGAAAACAAGTTGCTGATATACTTGCAGTTATACTTTATACACCGATTGGTATCATAATTCAAAATCTTCATTTATGTGTCATTGATTGGTTTTAAATACCTGTGCTAGTCCACTGTACATTCTTCCCATTGACTTATAATCAAGTCCTTCTGAACAATTGACAACAATGACATAATTTCCCAAGGCTTTCCCAAGATCCTTCACTGTTTCTGTTTTGCCTGTTCCAGCTGGTCCTTTAGGGCTTCCACCACGATGGAGATGAAGTGCCGTTGTCAGTGTCATGTAGCACCTGAGCGAAAATCAACCATCATTAAGCCCTGGGCAAATGAATGCAACTTTCATGGAACAAACATGTTTTTGTCTGAAGTGTGATTTTTGTGTTTGGAATTTCAAGAGCGGATACACGGACCCAAATTTCTCAAGACGTTTTTAGGGTAACTCAGAGGGTCTTTACTGAGCTTAAAAGGAAGCTACGGAGAAGAAAGGGTTTAATAAATTTGGGAATAGATGGTCAAAAAGAATGACAAAGAAGTTCCATAAAAAATTCCTTGGAAAATGAGATAAATAAAATACACAATCAAACATTTCAGACAAATTGAAAGAGTGGCTAAACGGCAAGGAATTTGAGGAATTGAAAAGTTGCACAAAAGTTGTTGTTGTTTGCCTAGCGCTTTTTGCTATCCCTAATTCAAGAGGAACACCATTGCTATTATAAATATTACAGGAAAACTTGTATTTCATTGAGTCAAAATTCATTGAGTCAATAAACAGCTCAAGGAAAATTCTAGAATTCCTTATAAAAAGTTCATGACATTTGAATTTAAAAGAACTGTGAAAACAGAAAGATAATTATATATTTGGAAGATTCATGTAAATGTGTGCAATTTACAGTATTCAATAATTTAAAGAAAATTAAATATACCTGTCAGTAAGTGGTGTGATAACCAGCCTTCCTGAATTACCAAGATATTCATAGCCATACTGAAATTGAGTATTAGTCTGTCGAACGACACAATCATCGATGGCCTACAATCATAAAAATGGAAACATAATATATAAATCAAATGCGAAGATGAAAATAGCTTGAAGGGCTGCTTGTCATCTCCTTATATTCCCCTCTTGTGCACAATAACGATATAGGTTATAGGAAACTGTGCACGAATTGATTCTTTCCTGTCTAAAGCTCTAAGCGCCCAAAAAATAGTCTAATTCTTACTGACTACTGTAGATACCTTATCCCAGTAGAGTCTCAATTGACTGAGCCATTCAAATGCGTTTCCATCACAACAGCTATTCTTGATCATCTTCTCAATCACATCTCTAGCGTGAACTTCAATTGTTACCAGTGCAACCATTTTCAGACGTTGAAGTTTTGTGAGGGATCCACAAATTGCATCAGAAAATTTGTTCAGCATTGAAATCTGTGAATTAAATATTAAAAAAATGTAATAAATAATCAAAATAAAAAATATGCTAGCTGCATCTACACAAAAGATGGACAGTGGTAAAATCCTGATGAAATCAATTCAATGTTTTAATAAAATGAATAATTCCAGATAACATGAATATTCAAGATCAATAACTACAATAAAAATGACTCACAAGAAAGTGAGAATCTTGGATATACTGACTTACTACTGAATTACTTATGAATTACTACTGAAAGCCTACTGAAATGGTATTATTGGGTACCTGCTGAAAATCATCAGGCAATTTAAGCAGATTCTTCCCATTTTACTGAAAAACTACTGAAATCCACTATGGAATTTGAAAGTTGTAACAGCATGAGAATACTGTGTGTAAGCAGGATTAAGATATATGACACAACAGATTGAGTGGAGATGTTATTTGTGATAGCAACACGCAAGGAATGAGTTTACAAGTGCCGAGAGACGGTATTTACATGAGTTACAATGAATGGACGATAATTAGTAATATGACGTTGCAGGAAGTTATGACAATGATTACAATACAATTACAATACTACTACATGCCCCCGCTGGGATCGGTGAGCACGAGAGTGCTGAACGCATATGTGATTGTTGTATAAATAAATAACTGATGTAATCTATCCTATCAACTGCGCCATGTAATAGTATGAGAATACTGTGTGTAAGCAGGATTGAGATATATGACACAAGAGATGGAGTTGAGATGTTATTTGTGAGAGCACCAAGCAAGAGTTGAATGAGTTTACAAGTGTCGAGAGACGGTATTTACATGAGTTACAATGAATGGACGATAATTAGTAATATGACGTTACAGGAAGTTACGACAATGATTACAACACGGTTACAATACTACTACTAAAGTGACTGAAAAGTGCTGAATTCATTACTTTGTTAAGCCTGGTTTCTGTAGGTTTTCAGTATAATTTAGTTTTTCAAGTAGTGTTCATTTAGTGTAATTTACTAACTTGTTTCTTTTTCAAACTCTTTAGTGGCTTTTTGTCTTGTTTGTCTTTCGTGATTAAAAGCGCTTTTGTGCAGTCTGAAGTCCATTGAATTTGACATGCTGTAATCAACAACTGTAAACAAAACAATCATACACCATTTATATAAACAACAATATAAACAATAAGGTAACAAATGACATCATAATATCTTTCGATGGGTGTGGCCTTTGCGCTGTGGCTTTGGACCTTTCATGCTTGATTTTGTCAATGCGTGTTTCTATATGAATCATGTTCTACACAATGGATTCTGATGTGAAACAAAGTCTGAAAAAGTTCTTATTTACGGTTTATTTACGGTTGATCTGATAAGAGATTGCAATGATATCCATAGTATAATACGTTCATTTCATTGCAAGTTTTATTTAACAGAAAAGTAGCAATGCCATTACTCATTTTGTGAAGCAGCTGTTTTCAAAATGAGTAAGCAGTAACGCTACAGGATTTTTGTCAAATGAGTTTTATTGCATTTGAAGATAAATTACAGTGTGAAAAAGTTCATGAATATTATAAACAGTTTGAAGCAGCTAGTGGACAATTCCTTCTGGGATCATTAACAGACCATGAGCATGATGAACATGACTCTTTTATACCACCTGGGGGTAAACACAGTGAAATCGAAATTATATTTACCTGTCCTGGCCAATCTTTGACCCATTTGTCTCGCTTTGTCCCAACTTTCTTCAAGCCAAGACGGCATTGCTTCAGAAGCTCCTTCAAGGTCCATCTCATACTGCGTTCAATGTCACAAAGCCATGCCTAGATGTGAAGAACAAATACATTTAAACCTGCTATAACGATCTACAAAGTGGTCATTAGTCAAATGTCTTAAATAGTATTTTCCATTGAATCAAACCTGCACTGAAAGGCCACCGTCAATTTCTCCAGATCTCATACATGTTTGACCGTACATGATCATAGTTGTGTAGGTAACGTTTGATTCGTGAACAGGTTATTGCGAATCAGAGTCAAAATGGGATATATGATTAAATCTAAATTCAGGAACATTCTTATTTAATTTTTCTTATATAGATTGATAGACTGCTAAATAAAGATAATAATGATACAAGGGAAAACAGCACATTCTATAATAGTTGTTACAAATAATAAAGATAATAATGATACAAGGGAAAACAGCACATTCTATAATAGTTGTTACAAATAATAAAGATAATAATGATACAAGGGCAAACTGCAAAATTCCGATCATGGTTGTCCATCTATAGTTCATTAATAGCTACTGAAACAGTATGTGACTACGCTCACCTCTACTGGTCCTTCCAAGAGAACTGAATGACCAAATTCAACATATTCAGCGTCAGCAGAATACATTCCAATTGCTTCTGTCTTTTGACTGATTCCAACCTAAATCATATAGCCTTGATATCATACATTGTAACATTGCTAATAATATTGGTTATCGCCGCTCTGGCACAACAAAAATTATGATAGCCAGCGGGTTGTGATATTAGCTGAAGCAAAATAGTTGAGTTTGATAGAACATGTTTTGAAACTGATGACATTAACAATTAGGGTCATTCATAAAGACACACCATATGTTTCGAACAACAAATATACAGTGAATGCAGAAAAGATCTTCATAGCAATCAGATAGGATAAAATAATTATTATTTCAGATCTTGTAAAACATATTTGAGTAGGATTAGATTATCTTCATTATGTACCCTTCTCAAAACGGTTCATGGAAGCATAATGAAAATTAAACTCTTTGAACTGTTAAGGAGGTGTATGAAAAGTTCACTTTTTTTTTCACAGGTGTTAAGGTTTGAATTCGGATTATAAAACAGTATGTAGCCTTGATCTCATATTTGTAGTGGATTGTTTTATGTCTATTGTCTTATCCATAATGTATTTCCTTTGTTAACTGTAAAGCTTCCGTTTGTAATCACGTATACCTTGTAATGTAAATCACTGTATGTAATTTATCAACCCTCTTTGCGTCTGCCCTTCGTGGCGACAACATCTACATTAGCAAAGCTGGTCCACCTTCATAGAGGCTCTGTTTATCAACGGTCATATTAACCCTTATTCATCCTCTCCCTGTTGGTGGCCAGCTACAACTATTACATCAAATATATCTATATCAGAATCTCCTATGTACACGTGTGGTAATTAATAGTCATAGACTCATTCCACCCGCTACATATTCCCACAAATCAAAAAAGTAATGTATGGACATGTCTGTTGCAGCCCTTTCATCAATAGGTATTCCTTAAGTAATTGAATAAGATTTCAAATTCAATTCTTCAACAGATTGGATTAATAATAGTGAGATTACGGCTTCTTTGTTTACCACCCACCTTGCAAATTTTCAGACTTTTAATGTTGTCAAAGCATTTCTTAAGATGTGACTGTACCTAAATAATTTAATAGATTCATTAATACTACTAACCGCATTTGTAAGGTGCAATAGACAACATAGAGATTAACAAATTAGCAAGTTTTACCGCAGCTGGGTTCTTTGATTGACCAAGTATTTCCAAAAGATCGTCATTTGACAAGAAATAAAAACGAGGAAAGATTTGGCGTTTCGTTTCCAGATACATATCAAGAGACTTTTGTATTTCTTCCAGTTTAATGTTCATTTCGTTCAATGTTTCAAGTAACCCTGAAGATTGATAAAATCAGGTTAAAAAACTATCCAAAACAAATCAAAATAGGGGGGAAGATAAACATAAGTAGTTTTACCATTGTGATGGGTTCCTTTGAGGGCATTTTGGTCTTTGTTCAACCGTTTCATAATGACCTACATAAGAGAGAAATTGATCCATAAATACTACTTTAGATGAATATAAAACAAAAAACATCTTCTCCCTCTCTCGGTCGAAATGATCCACAGAGAACTATTATATCTAGTTGGAAAACTCAAAAATCAGACATTCGTAATTGCTACTGTTAGTTTCACGCCAAGGCGATCATCAGGCAATATAATCTGATGATTGCCTTGGCGTGAAACTAACAGTAGCAAATATGAATGTCTGATTTTTGAGTTTATTCATTATTAAACAGCTCTGCATTTATAGCATCGAGCACTATTGAAACAGCAAAGACAACATAAGTACCTTGATATTACTAGTTGGAAAACTAAACATGTTCTACCTTCCAATTCAGATTGACTTCATCAAATTCATATGATTCTCTAGGTAACTGTTTGCGGATATCTTCACCAAGGAAGATGTTCTGCAAACAAAACAAAATATAACATTCATTAGTTATTATAGTTGAACTTACTGAGGGATTTCCCCTGTTCATGAACATTTTATAAATGGTTGTAGAGAGTTTTAAATGTCCGTAAAATGTTCATGATTGATCAATCAGAAGATTCAACAACAGTTTAAGAACTCAACAAAGATTTCACTGGGGTTTGTAAGGACTTGATTGAGAATTTCACTAGTGAATCAAGAAATCGGAAACTGTTCAGGAAAAAGTTCATGAACTCAAATCGTTGTTTCGCAGGTGATAACCATCATGGGCATTCCATGGATTGATCACAAATTTCAAGGGATATTTACACTTTTTTGTTTATTACTCCATAAAGAAAACTAATAGCATTAGGCATATATCCAGGATGTAAAATATTACAAATCATAGCTATAAAATTATCCAGCCGCACGCATAAGCACCCACGTGTATATTATATCCTTGTGTGCTCGCATCATATTTGACAAAAATAAATCCATACATATACATCAACATACAAAAGTACTGAAACCAACCTCAAGGTACATCCATTGGCGTTGAACAGTCAAAATCAATTCAATTGCTTCAAGGATATGTGATAAAGTGCGTTCCCATTGGTCAACCTTACAAAAATCAGTAAAAGATTCAAAAATATATAATTAATATACAAGTAGACCGTAACACTTTGTCCAACGTACAAAACAGGAAGCAGTCCACATGGGAAGATCAAACCAATATATCATCATATCTCACCTCTTTCTCGAACGGCTTCACATGACGTGATGATTTCATTGTTGACAATGTCACTTGATTGTCTTCGAGCGATTGAAATAATTCCTCTGTACTCCTACAGAGATAAAATATACAACGTGTGATGAGTTAATTATACTGTGATTCTCAGCCAGTTCTGTGAAAAAGTTCATCAACATTATAAACAGTTCATGAGCAGTAGATTGGTCCAGAAATCATGAAATTCTGAAATGTTATCGGGTCCATCGATTTTCTTGTTCAGAAGGCTACAACAGAATTCTCAACAATGCTAGATATCAGAATTGCATAGAGTATGAAAACCAAAAATCATTTGTATCATGTTTGAGACATTAAAAGAAGGGATATCAACTCAAACTATAGAATTGCTCAGTTACTCTTTTTAATTAATTGATATTGGATTTGGTCGGATTGGATCAGATTATTAGATTTGAATCCAAAATTTCTAGATTTTTTCTCGATTATTCTCATCAGATTATTTGGATTATGAAATTTCTCTAACATTCGGATTACTACTACCAAATCTGATCAAGACTTGTAGTTCAGAAATACCGTAAACGAAAATGTCCTCGATCTTTATACGATATGATGTCAAGGTTCAATGTGTCCCAGGTCTTTGTGATTTCACTGAGTGCCTGGAAGGAAGCAAAACAATTGCACAAAAATACATGGCTATTTCATTACTCCTCTGAAAACAATTCATAAAAAATTCCAAGAAAAACAGGCTATTTTATGTTCATAAACAAGTTTATCAAATGAGAAAAATAGTCAAGGAATTCACGAGCAGGTAATGAATGTTAAATGGTCCAAATTTTCATTAACTGTTCATGAACTTCCACATACAGTTCATGGACAGTTCACAAGACTTGCGGCCATTCAAAGTTCATGAACTGTAAATGAACTGCTCATGAACTCCTGAACTGTTTCCGAAAGGGTAATGCTCACCACTTAAGCACAATTAAATGTCTAATAGAGTTGCTAATTACAAAATGAACGTCACCCATCCTGCACAGAATTGGGACACTCTACCACTGAACTACCAGTGCAAATGCGATACAACATGTTTATGATACAGATTACACCAAATCATTAAAAACAGACAATGAAATAAATATAATTATTAAGACCAAAGCTTACAACACACCTGTTCAATTGATAACTCTTTACTTGCTGCAGCAGAAATATCACTAACTTGTTCAGCATGTTGATCAAATCCATATTCAATGATTTTCTCAAGTGTGAATCCCGTACCTGGAATAGATATTTTTTGTTATATCGAAGTGTCAACTTTCTTCAGCAGTAACTATCTTAATTCATACATTATATATTTATACGATAAATCAAATGTCAAAGTTTATGTGAAGGCGGCTGTCACAAAGCGAAGGATACTAGGAACTTGGTACCGAGAACACCTGCATATTAATCCATAACGCTTACAACTACTCTTATCTCAACTTGCAAATGATACAGTTCATACATTGAAATCCATGTCACACATGATGCAACACTTTAGCACAAATTTGAGTCAGGATACAATACACTAACCTACCTTTTTCATCAAAACTCTTCCTAACACATGCTTTGATTTCTTGCCAATGCCTATCTCTAATTGCTGTATTCCTAAGATCCTGGATTAACGGTAGAGTTTTCCTGAACTGATCTAATCGACCTTTCATAGCAACACTCACATCCCAGTCTTTATCCTGTAATTCAAAACAGACATCAGCTATGAGCCTGAGATCAATAACTGGATCAACAGTTCAATTTTGAAAAATGTAATTATAGCAGGAATTTTAATGTATCGAAAACGCAATTATCCGTTGTGTCATTCTGCCAGGTTTGAAAATACAGAATATTTCAATACAGTTCAGAATTGGCCGGAGTTCAACCATATTTGACAAATCAAATTGCTTGATTTTGTTTGATTTCCATATTGACCTTATGGAGATTCCATGATCAAAAACCGTATATGTTGCAACTAGTGAAGTGTACCCGCTCCGCTGGGTGAAATTTAGATATAAAAAAATACAGAACATTAATTGCTAGAAGTTGAAAAATAATGCACTTGTACTTCGAATTGTGATTGATATAGTAGATTGACAATTAATTTGTATGTTAACATGAACCATGAAATTATCAGTGTTTGACCAAAGACTGATGTATTTATATATTATATATAGAGATTATATTATTCTTCGTAAGATAACAAAATTAAGAAGATAACATAGATAACCTAAAAGTACTTTTCCCAAAATTTCCATCTAAAAATTGCTTTAAAGTGTCCCATAAGCTTAGATTTAACAACACCAAGGATCGTGAACCACACATGTCAAATTTTTATTGGTCTGATTCAAAAAAGTTTGACTAAGATTTGAATTTCTTTTCCGAGGCATCACTCAGGCCATGGCCATGCAGTCATTTATAGGCCACTTTTAAACAAATTGAATATGACTACGCTCATTATACTAATACCGCTGACGCTCATATATAAAATCTGATGAATTGCTGAAATATTTGAAATATCCTTAAAATATTTACGTTGGTTATAAAAACCATATAATTGCTGTTTTTCTCTGAATTGCATAAATAGCTGAATAACATAATCAATAATTTAGTTAAATCAAATCGTTCTTCAAATATCTATCGTGTAAAATGACTCATTTTTATCTTACTGTATAGGGGCCCCTATATACCTTGGCAATAACGCAAACATGCACTTCATTTTCACAACTTCACGCATAACGCAGTAAAAATTCAATTCTCACGTATTCAGCCAATAACCCTTGATGACGATTTAATTTAGACCATTCGGATTTGAAATATTTTCGAGCTTCAGTGGCGAAATTATTATAGCCGAAAGAAATGTGTTTTACAGAATTTGAAAAGTGTAAATCGTAAGCATGCAATATATGTTATTGTCCATGCAAATGGGGTCCAGGGGTGCACCTCCGGGAAATATTTTCAAAATCTGTGAAACTGTCACAATCTGTGAAAACCCCTATGCTATAACTCAAAAGTCCTCAAAAGCTTTTTAAATAGGTTTATATTTAATATAACGCAGAAACTTTCATTCACGTAATAAGGCGTATAAAAATTGCCTTTTCACGAATTCACGCTTCAAAATATAGGCCAATACCGTGTCACAAATAAATATGGGGGGGCTGTATAGTATTAGCGGATAAAGTACATACCGCATTGCACACCCATTTTTATCATCATCATTTATTCTGGGCATTCTCATTGTTGAAAATTTTATACAGTAAATAAATATTTGAGAATTGATTGACAAAGTCAATTTCTTACATTAAGAATGCTTGAAGGAAAGTTAATAAATACAGCTAATATTTAATATCTCCAGTAAAATGTATAACAGTCTATTATATAATTGCAGACATCTGTTTTAGGGGTGAGACGATGATGAAATTTACCGATGTTTGATGCCGATTAGTTTGCCGCCGATCAGTCATAATAATCAGTCGATTAATCGGATTTTCCCAATTGTTTCCCATCCAAGCAAATGAAAACAAAAGATCAGGAGGCTACCCATAGTCGTAGATCATGAGTATATTATGTAGGTGTCAAGTTGCATGGCGAATGATTCGATTCGAACGTTGGTTTTAAATAGGTTTTGAATTACAAAACGATGTAGACAAAACAGAGAGGCGAACATTCTGAATTACAAAACGAAGTAAACAAAACAGAGCGACTGCACTGGGCGATATCAACTTTGAATTAAGATATCAAAACATTGAATTAATAAATTTTCGAATAAAAAACATCATTTTGAATTTCATTCTCTATTACATTGTATTTAGTATAATCTACTAAAACTACAATCATAAACAAATCATTGGACAAGATAAATGCATGAGCGGAAATAGCCCAATTGATAAATAAACAATAGAACTGAATGTCAGTCGGGTGTGAAATACGAAGCGTGACAAACATGAGAATGTAATTCGTTCTTTCTGTTGAGCCGCAAGAGAAATCCTACGAAAAAAATACGCTTCGGACCATCACTTGAAGGAATATAAAGATACGGACACGAAACATGGCCTATGTTGTGACAAATAATTATATGATGCCCCACGAAAAGTTTGGTTTTGATTCGTTTACCAGGAGAAGCGTGAATCTCGAATACTGCTAAAAAAGACAGACATACATCGACGTTTATATAGTAGATGAGGCTATTCAAAGAATTTTGGTGGAAAACTATTAAAAAAACAAAAAATTATTTACAATTATATGACAATTTAATCATAATTTTTACCTTAATCTCGCGCAAGAGCTTTGTCAACTTTTTCAAAAAAACTTGTGATGCGACTTCCATATCATCAGTTTGGAGTTCTGAGAATTGTCCATGTTTCCAAGAATTCCATTGATGTTCCCAATCACTTCTTAGATCCCATAGCTAGAGTGATATAAAACACAATGTATCATAATCTATTTTCAAGTTTCAAGATAAACATTTGATTTGCCAAGACTGATTATCTAGGGTAACATCAGGAAGAAAAATTACATAATCGTTTGAAGCCCTACCTGCTTCAAGTAGCCAATGTCTTTCTCAATGCCATTGAGAACTTTTGAAGGTTGTTGTTCGATTTTGAAAATTTGTAGTCCTCTTCGAATAGATTGCTCTTGGGTGTTCATGGTTTCTGTTTGTTTTGAAAGATTAGATAACGCCTTGGATGCCTGATGGAAGTTTAAATATAACACGCATAGATAGATGAAAGTAAAATGTAAGTTTTTATGGATTTAACTCTCATACAAGAATCTGTTTACGGGCATTTGGACAGTTTGTGAACAATTTATCAACAGTTTCTAAAGGGTGGATGAGCTAACAGGATTTTCTTTCAAAAACTGTTGTTAATATTGGCAGGATCCCTGACCTGGGTTAAGAGAACAAAATTGTATGTCGATCGAAGAAATCGATTGGGGGTTCAAATTCATCATGTTAAATTCTGCAGAATCTTAAAGTGAAATAAAAAAGTCCACAGAACATTGTAAGATAGTTCTCATTGGCTTAGCAGAGAAATACTTTTGATACACTTACACCCATTCGAGAAACAGTTCAAGAGTTCATGAACAGTTCATGAACAGTTCATGAACGCTAAATGGCTTTAATTTCCATGAACTGTTCATGAACTCCTGAATGGTTTTTCACATGTCAATGGCATTTTTAACAGAATTCTTCTTACGGCATAATTTACAATAAGGAACCAATTCCATCAGTTATAATTATGTATATCTTGCAGACACTAACCTCAATTGTATGCAACTTGGAATTAAAAGGTCCTTTGCTTGTGAACTCATCTTTGAAATTAGCAACAGATTTCTTGAATTCCTCGGCAGAATAAAGAAGAGACGACTTGAATTTGTCTTTGCTCTTTTTCAACATTCCATCAGAATCAATAAGACATTGTTGGAATGACATCCATTCACCAGTTAAGACATCTAATTGCTCTTGTGTCTAACAACAATGTTTTAAAATAATTAATAAAAAATTGATTAAACTCGGTTTGAAAGTAAAATGCAGACAAAAGAGACGTGACAAACTGACAGTACAAAAATAAAAAATAATTATTTCCTTTTGTTTTTGAGCTGATAGAAATTAGGAGTAGCCTAAATAAGTTGATTAGAGCGACTTTCTTAGGTTGACTATTTTAAAAGTCAAAATTTAAAACTATACAGAAGAATTTTGAATATTCATTAGAAAGAAAACCCCCACCTACTGCAGTGCATTCGGTAATAAATTCTATAATTGACTGGGAAATATCCTTAATACTCTGTCATGCATAGATGTGGAAGATTCTCAGCTTTTTTCTCTGTTTTTCTATGCAACATGCTGGAGTTTCAGTCAATGTAGATATAATATAACATTTCCAGTTAAATACATAAAAGATAACTAAGCCAGCCTTATATTGACTTGACTCCCATAACCTAATTAACAGATATATGGTCCAATCTACATATATGACTACACATTTCTAAAACAAAATCAAAAGAAACCAACCTGTTCTGAAATTTCAACTTCATATTTCCCAAGAATTGAAAACTGTTCATGTAGAATGGGGAGCTTTTTCTCTGTATTTGGAGATTCGATTTGAAGCTCTTCAAGCAATGCAATACTATCACCAAGCTCATCAAGACTGTCTGGAGTTTTTCTGAGTCTGGAATGTTAATGTGGAAATTTTAAATTGAGGTATAAAATATTACAGAATACCAGGGTGTAACCAAAGTGTTGGGTCTAGCATCCTACATTCAGAGATGCTAGATCTCGGAAGCCAACAGCAAATAAAGAAGAAAATTAATTTGATATTGAAATAAATTAAAATTTGATATAAATGAATTGAAAAAATTTATATTTTTGTTATTTATAGGTTAAACATTAACAAAGCTTTAAATTTTTTTTTTAATGTTCATTATTCCTGCTAAAAGCTAAACTTCTTTTAAATGAAAGCTGAAATAGATAATGCCTAAGAAAATTGCTTTCAATGTGTATCCAGCTGTCCACCAAACAAGTTGCTAATGCCAAATTTTGACAGAACCAAATAAATGCAGCTCTGGAAAGCTGGGCTGAGTTTTAATGTAATTCTAAAGATTTTGATATGTTTTATTTAATCCAAGGAGATTTATAAACTTCATATTGTCTGTGATCAGTTCATGAACTCCCCTCGTTCGCAAATGTTTTATTCTGATAATTTTGGATATCTTGTATTTTAATTATTGTACTAACCTTTTTGACTTTTCATTGAAAAATGTATGGAGTTCATTCAACTTATTAGTTGCAATTTTTTTCAACAAGTTTGTGAATCCATTTTGCCATTTCGTGCAATGACCAAGCAAACCAAATTTCAATGGTGCACAATCCAACAGAACAAAGTCAATCTGAACGATTGTCTCTTCTTTCTGGACATTGTTAGCCAGCTCTGTGTACCTGTAAGTAAAACAATGTGCTAGATAAAGTTGATGAAGGTTATGTTAACATATTGCAGAAATAGTTTTTAATTAGAGACTACATTAGATTTAGCTGAAGACAAAAAGTTGCATATTGTTTCAAAGAAGGATCCCTGGTACTAGGCTCATTATAGGTGTTAATGTGTCATTCACAGAACATGCAGGTTTGTGATTGGCTAATCGATGGTAGAATGCCGTATAGGCTTGTGTGTAGGCAGAGTACTTGGGTTGGCGACAGCATCGCTAGCTGGTCTAATGCATATCTTAATCACATTCCTCCAACCATTCAATCAACAGCTAACGCCAAAACGCATCAATAAGATGATATTTTAAATCTGTGGCACCAAACAATAGCACTCCGACCAGGAATTGAGCCCAAGACCATGCGGGCCATGGTCCTACGCCTTAGCCACCACCAAGGTTTATCAACAGTTCATGAAAGTAAACATTCTCAAATTTTTATAAACCTTCTATAAAAATTGACGCAAGATTTATGAAAATTTCATAAAATATTCAGGAACTATTTAGAAAAGCTGACAAAAATTAGTATGTTCATGAACTTGTGAACTTTTTCTCGCAGAGGTTTTTAAATACCTGGCAATGTCTCCATCGAACGACGAAACAGGTGGATCGTGAAGCTCATATCGGTCGATAAAGCTTTCTTTGTCCACTTCCCAAATAACGCGATACCTAGAAATTAACAACACAACAACTTGATAACCTTGATTGTTTATCAACTCATCATCATCATCATAATTGATTCAGAAACCTGATAAGTTCTACAATAACTTATTAGATATGTTAAGGAACAATTGAAAATTTCATAAATGGTTTATGATCACGCTGGTATTATATGTGTGTTGCCGCACTTACCCATCCCAAACATGCAGATGATTATGCAAATTGGTTGTATTTGTTTCCATTCCATTACGAATATGACCTTTCAATTTCTTTGTATCTTCGTCATTCTCAATGGCAAAATACATTGGCTACAAAAGAAAAGCAGATGAGTTGGTTGCGGAATAGGTTTTCAATTACTCATCTGAAACAATGTTAATTTTAAATGAAATTGTATCAGAAATCATTTTCTACTTTAATACAATTACAATTTTAATACAAGCATATGCAGAAAGAAATTCATACCACAAAGATCAACAATTTATTTCCTTCCTTCTGTGTGTCCTACCACATCTTCAGGGCTAACAGATGGACAGCATGTATTACAAGTTCCATATCTCATTTATAAAAGTTTCAACTTCATAAATTACTAACTCAAAATTCATTAAACTTATATTGATCATATATAACTTTTCAAAATCAAAACAACACCGAGAGCAGTATTCACAGATTCATACATGCTTTAGACTCTAGATTCAGATTTAGATCAACAGGGAAAATAATTTATGGAAGAAATGTACAGGTGTCTCTCTAAATTGATTGCTGAATGTCATCACACACAACCTGGAATAATCTGTGAAAATCAGGCAGACGGTCATTCATACAGAAGCCAAAACATTGAAAGGGTTTGATAAATTTCGAACGAAATGGTTCGAAAAAGATGACAAAGATGTTTGATAACAGAAACCCTTGGAAAACGTTTGATAGTCATCAAATACGATGCGACAAATAAAATAAATGATTTAACACGTCAGACAAAAAAGAAAGAGTGTCTAAACGACAAGTATTTTTGAGGGATTCAAAAATCAAGCAAGTAAATGCTGCTGTTATTTGCCCAGGGCTTAAGAAAATATGTCATATTTAAAGCAAGCTATTACTTACCTCTTTGCGAGATCTATCATTTGTAAGTTGATCAGACAATCGTTGAAATGATGACAAACAATTTGTAATTTCTGACGCAACGTTGTGAATGATGTTTGATAGTTTTGAAAGAGATGGGAGGAATTCAATCTAAAGCAATTATCAGACAGATTATTGAAGTGAATATCATTGCAGCTCTATCTTTAATCAAACATGTCTCAAATTCAAGTGTTGAAAAACTAATAAGATTTTGGCATTTTATTGCCAATCAATACTGCTCTTGCTTTGAAACTGAGCCTTCGGACTTTTTACGTGAGTTTGTCTGAAATATTTCTGAACTGGAATCGAAGTTGGAGTCTATTTTTCTTACATTTTCGGAGCTGGATTCTGAGTCAAACACTTCTATAACGACATTTTCAGGTTGAGAGTCCAAAAATTCTGATAACTGCATATACCTCTGCTTCAGACTTGTAAGAATTAAGTAGATTAGCAATTATTTGTTGTACCTTGTTGTTCTCAAGAGTGACTTTAACATTTAGAAATGGATTAGGCGTATTCTTTCCATCTCCATTGATAGCTTTGCTTAGTTCTTGCAATGAACATTTAACATTGTATCGGAATGCTTCTTCGACCATGCCGTCAACCTTCTCAACATAACGAACCCAGTGCATTTGAATCTGTTGAAAAAATTAACTGTTCATAATTGATTAACACAATATCAAAGCTCGTCGCTATAGAACTTCATCATTGAGGAGGATTAGCTCAGATGGCAGAGCAACCGAACTTCAGATCGGATCAAATCTGATCGACTGTGGTTTAAATCCCCCTAAGGTCAACTCAGCCTTGACTTTATCTAAAACATCAAATGAGAACCATCTGAGGATGGCGGATGGAATGGTTCAGAGGGAATTGCATTGTGAGTAACTGCGGTACATCGCATTGACAATCAAGACCTATCTGCCATGAGTTCTGTTGAAATTGATCTGCAGTGTCGCGGCTGAGATCAACAAAGAGCGTTTAAAATCATTGCTCTCAGCGAAAAAGCCACTCATCTAGAAATAGAGGAGTGGTACGGGTCCCTTTGGTAGGGCGACATCGTCTTCATTACTTTTTTATCATTAATAATCAACAATCATTTTCATTCATTCGCAAACTTTGATTAATTAATACTTTTTATTTACATCTTGGCTACTTTTACTTAGTTACTGATTAATATTGTACTATGAGATAGCCATTCTACGAATAATAATATATTTTACATCCAGCGAGATTTCCCATTGTTTACTTATGGCATTATTTTTTGTTTACCTTCTAATATTAGCCGATCTAGAGATATGCATAACTTTCTAGCACATGAGGAAAGCGATATATCCAATCAGATGCTAAGTATTTAATGTTACAATGCATCTAGCGTTTTGAGAGCCCATCAAAGTAAATTTTCTAAAGATAATTAATACTGGCTAGTAGTCCTCTTTCAAATGTGTTATGAATTCTGCTTTTTATTCACAACCATATTTACTAAATATTAAAATTTTTCTTGTTCGTTTCATGAAGCGTCACAACATGTGAATATAATCTGTAAGGATCTCTATATTCAGCAGACCTTTACAGGAAAGGCGCGCGATTGCTCTCGCGCGCCTTTGAGCGTCTTGTTTACACTTATGGAGAGTGTTAAATAGAGCGCCTTGACAAATTAATACTGTGATTTCTTACAACGATTGATACACTTTCCTTATTTATAATAGTATAATAATTATCCAATTAGTTAGTAGGCTAAATTATTTATCGTAACTATCTCGGTCCAATTTCAAAGATAAGTATTTTGAAAAACCTAAATCCAATAGTCGATCGAATCACTAACTATGATCGAAGGACTAACGACTTTAAGAGCACGACGTGGTTTTCTTGAAGTTGAAGTCTTTTTCTCTCGTTTGTTGAAGATTTTTCTCTCGTTTTTAAAACTTTTCAACCTTATAGTCCAATCAGTAAAAAGTTTCACGAATGGAGTGGATTTCAGAAAATTAAATTTGCGAAAAAAGCTCCTGAAGACATACAACTTTCTGAAGGAAAAAAGTGTTCGGATAAATATTTTCATTACAAAAAAGTAAAAACAAATTTTTCACAATTTTTTTTTAAACTGCTAAATGTGACAAATTATTTTAATTTGTTGTAAAAAATATTGTACAATGATTATAGTTTGATGAATAAAAAACAAATTTACTATGTTTGATGTCAGTTATCTATGAACACTGACATTTGCCTTTTTCCAAAATCACTCTCCTACAGCTCTCCTAAACATTTTGAGGAGAGTGATTTATCACTCTCCTTTCATTTATTCCCGTAAAGGTCTGATTCAGCTAGGTCAGTAACAATAAAATTAATAAATAGTTACAAGGTTGAGTTATGACAACTATGAAAACAAGATGCAGTGACTCACATCATGATTGTCCCGTTGGAATACTTCATGAGTCTTTCTCAAACGATTAACAACTTCACCATGAATCACATGGAGTTTCTTTAAAACATTCTCACGATGAAGATTCTACGTTAAGACAAAATTCTAACAGTTAAATATAGATGACAATAATGATATACCCTAGTTGTTGTTATCGTTCAGATATTATGAAGTACTAAAGGATTAATTTCATGGAATTGAGTTTGAAATATGGCGCCATTCAAGCCAAAGGTTGTTGGCATGGCCTGATAATAATCAATTGGAGTACAGTTTCCTATGAGCTATAGCTCTATGGCACAAGAAAGGGAAAGTAGAGAGAAAACAAGAAGGCTTCAGAAGATCACAAGCCACTGCCGCGTACTGTTCAACAAGCATTCCGTTCTATGGCGGCCATTTCAGTAATACACAGAAAGCTTTATCCTGTAGAATCAACACCTCACCTGCATAATAAAGGCCATCTCATAGAGGTAAATTTATTTAATTATATGGGTGCATGACTGTTATGTATAAAGTTTATTTAAATATTTAGGGATCGGATACTCAAGTTGTAGGCACATCATATTTGATCCCAGTATTTTGCTAATTAATATTATGAAGAATAAAAGTTAATTACCTGTTCTTCGTCAAATTCCAAATTGTTATAAACACGTTTTGCATTTGTCTTGATCAATAACAATCGGCTAATTTCAATGCAGCTATTGACAATTGCAATGTTTGATTGTTTATAGTTGTCAACAAGAACTTGTACCTACAACATTTAAAGTATAAAAGAGTCAAAGATGATAAATAATCATGGATTGTATTACAAGGCAGGCCTGAACACTCTGACACGTGCGATTGAAACCCACACGAAAAACAGTTCAGGAGTTCATGAACATTTATTGAACAGTTCATGAAGGTTAAATGGCTCCAATTTCCTGAACTGTTTATGAACTGTTCATGAACAGTTCATGAACCCTTACAGACAGTTCATGAACAGTTCATGAACAGTTCATGAAACTTTGGGGCCATTTTACGTTCATGAACTGTTCATGAACTCCTGAACTGTTTTCTCAGGGGAAATAGTAAAAAAAATATGATTCTGATGACATATTTTAATCTCATTCCAATTTCCCGTTTTATTTTGCTATTATTTATTATTCAATGAACTTCAGTCTACGTCTATAATGATTCTAATTCAACTTGCTGGACAATTATTGAACAGAGAGACATGCTCCATTCCATTAAGTTAGGATTTACCAGCAAATGTGATGTTAAAAAGAATATATTTGTGTTGCCATGACAACCGATAATCATGATGCATGTT
This sequence comes from Haliclystus octoradiatus, assembly GCA_916610825.1. Classification (NCBI taxonomy): domain Eukaryota; kingdom Metazoa; phylum Cnidaria; class Staurozoa; order Stauromedusae; family Haliclystidae; genus Haliclystus; species Haliclystus octoradiatus. The sequence continues at coordinate 15,183,422 of OU744454.1, read as the reverse complement.
GTCATGACAACAATCATCTGATGATGTGCAATAGCACGCCTTGATCATTTTAGGCGTGCGTTTTATAGCACCCGTGTCATCTCTATAATACAAACCATGTAGATAATGTGATATATATATATATATATATATATATGTGAATAAATTAATGTGACATATTAGTCAAAATAAATAATTCAAAGTAAGATCTATGTGAACAGTGAACGATGTCTGATTTTGACATCAACTAATTAACTATAAATATAAACACCAAACTCTAAATGAAAAATACCTTGCTACTATTCAGGCGGCAGTCGCTGATAAAAATCTCTGAGATTCCTTTAGATGCCCATGTCAATTTAGTTAAGCCAGGATTGATTTTTTTATCTAAGAAACGAATTCTTTCTCTAAAAAGTTGCCTTTCCTCAACAGACAACGATGAAATAACCCTTGAAAAAAATGTCAATAATTCTATTAAAATAAATGATATTCTAGAATAGGCAAATATTTAAATACTTGAGAATTGCGCAGAACTCATTTTGATCGATCAAATGGTTACACTTCATTAGTAACATCATCATCATCAACATTTACTATTGAGAAATCATGTTTTCATGAAGCATTTCAAAAGCGTTTTTAATTACGATATAAAAAAACATTTCAAACCAGCTATTCCTTTCATGGACAGTTCATAAAAATTGGGGGCCATTTAACGTTCATGAACTCCTGAACTGTTTTCGCAGGGGAGGTCAAATGAAAACCTATAGCCTGTCAAGCAGACAAACTTTTTCTTTATATAGTCGGTCTGCGAAACAGCTACTAGTAGCTACTAGAGCACTAAGAGAATCGTAGGCTATCTAATGATGAAAAATAATTGATTTTCCATCCAAATTAGCAAATTATCAATATAATTCTCCTGGACATTACCTGTTATAATCTCTGACTACTAAAAGAACATTTTCTCTTAGGATTCTTAGCTCTTCTCTCCTTGAATAAACATCTGCAGCATAATGTGGAATTTCAAACATTAGTTTCTCCCAATAATGAATTTCTTGGAACAGTTTAAGTAGTTTCCTGCAACAAAAAGTTGATAAAATGCTCATCTAAGTCTAATAATATATGCAAATGCATACAGTTGACAGTATATGAATTCTGTAGAATGTAATATGTAATCACTGTAAAATGTAGTTTTGAAGTGGGCCTCAAGTAGAAACAGCGCATTCTTAAATACCGGTAACAAACTATAGTCACCGAGCAACCTAGGTCAATATGTATAATTGTGTTTTTTATGAATTAAAATATATTAAATTTATTATATGATTCATATGTTCCAAAATTAGCCAGTTTATCATTGAGTGGATGTAATAGAATCCGTTCAGAAGTATAACAACAATAAAATACACAAATCAAATCAATTCAATAATAACAACTCAAATATTCATCAACAATTCAATAGTATTGATAAATCTAATAAAAACACTCTGTATAAACTATATCGTCATGTTAACTTTACTACATTGTAACCCGCTTAAGTGAAATTCCCGCTTAACTGCAACCTATCTTTGAAAACAAATTAACTATATTGTGGTCCAATCCTTGTTAAACAATTTCGGATAAGTGCAAATTCGGTTAAATGCAATGAAAATTGTTGGTTTTTTGACTTGCACTTAAGCGGGTTACACTGTATAGCTTCTTCTATCAACTCCTCTTTCCTTCTGACGCACAAATCGTGACGTCAATTATGACAATAATGTCAATTCAAGATACATGATTTTCCGTCATTACCTGCCGATATTTACCTCATCTTTGATTAATAATTGATTAATTAATATTTAACTATGTTGTCATGACAATTGACATTTTTACTATATTATATTCTTGTCATATGTTCATGATATTAAATATTCATTAAATTAAATAGATTGAAACTGATTGAAATCATTTTCATACTATGCCTAACTCATGCTAGCATTGTAATAATTATCGCTTGGAAAGGGTATATGATAACATCAAAACGTTGTGGTTCTAAAGTCTTCTCTTATTATCATTTACTTTAAATATCTGCACAGCAGACATTTGTATCTCAGAATGACTATAGCTACATTCCACGGGTAGCTTCCATCCCTCTTCCAGGTGTCAATGATATGGTAAAATATTTTAAAACTTACTTGTCAAAATTAATTTCCAGCATTCCAGGATGCTCTACACTGCGACACATCAACGGCACATCTAGTAAACTGTTTGTATCCTAAATTGTAATATACAAACTTATTCAAATTCAAAAATCAGTACTGTCGAAGCAGCAATATTTACCTTGTTCAATTTTTTTATTAAGTAGGAATTAAATGAACGACGATTACGTGGAAATAGATAACCTCGAAGAAGGCGAATAGTGTAGTGCTTACAGTATCTAATAACCTCCTTTCCCCTGTGAAAACAATCCATGAGTTCATGAACAGTTCATGAACATTTTTTGTTGGTTCATGAACAGTTCATGAACAGTTCATTACAGTCACAAAGAGTTCATGAACAATTCATGTACCGGTTCATGAACTGGTTCATGAACTCATGAACGTTTTTTCGCAGTAGTTATCACAACTATCAGGTCTTGCATTACTTACAATAACAAACAACGTCAGTAAAACTAGATTGATTCAAACACGGATGAGATACAAGGAACAAACTGAGGCATGTTACGTCAATGGGTAACATGATTCATAACAAGGAACCACAAAATGATCAAACGTAACATAACATAAATAAACTATATCAATAGTTTAAGATACTGCACCTATGATCGAAAACTTAAGCAAAACTTGGTTGAATTTTTGATAGGGTATAATGTATCTGTCATATTGAATTGTTCCATATGAAAGTATTCTTCATTGCTTCAAAATCTTAAGGCTGTAGATTTTGCCTTGAAGGCCATTTTTACATTATTACTTGACTATAAAAGAAGAATAAAAATTAACCATAAAAAAATAATTACCTTATCAACAGTGCCAGTCCAGTCATTGAAAACTTTTCTCACGTAATCATCCAAAGCCTATCAATTGAACAAAATAATTTAATAGCCTAATAGTTAATTTCAAGAACTAAATTGTATGTTATATTATGCAAATATTAAACACTTTCTGTGCAACAACAACAACTGTTTTATGTAACCCATATTGCACAAGAAAGTGTTTAATACCTAATTAGAAATAGTAAAATAGAAATATCTTATACGTTTTCAACAAATCCTTCCCTGTGGATGATTATGCGACTATGCGTATAGTTCAATATTGGTCGTAAATTATCACGCGTATCGTCCAATATTGGTTGTAAATTATCACGCATATCGCTCAACATTTGAAGAAAAGCTTGAATCGAAGAAGCAATGCTTCAAAACAATGTTCTTGTTACCCCGATTACCATTTGTCATAGGTGAATCATGACATTAGAATTCATTTCGAATCGCAAACTGAAGAGTGCCAGTGATGCATTTTATTGACAGTAGACCGAGCGCCGCAGAACTAAAAGGAAGGTTTCTCCTGGTAACTTCAAAATCACATAAAAGTGTTCATAAAAATATGCTAAACAATTACCTATTGCTTGTTCTAATTAAATTCTATCGTAAACCCTTCAAAAATCCAATTTATATTTCATGATTCACGGTCAAAGCCTTCCTATCATTTGAGAAAATGCGGGATGTGAGCTTCATGGTCTTCGATTCTTTTCTTCTCCCAAGATTTTGTGAATCCATAGAAGCATGATGAAAACACAAAATGTATGAATTAAGAGGGCTCTGACCGTGAAATGATTTATAAATTCATCTCTGGTGAGCTCCACAATAAAATTTGACTAAAACAAGAAGCAGGAAAGTATTTATGGTATTTTTATGAACATGTTATGTGAATTTCGAGTTGCCCAGAGAAACCTGCTGTTGTAGTTCTGTGGCGTTCTGTTTACAGCGTTTCAGTATCAGGGTTTTCATGAAAGTTTCATTCGTTCTATTTTATACAGTTTGAATAATATATTAGGATACATATCAGTACTAACCTGAGCAAGTTTCGAGTAATGCGCTTTGATTTCTTCCCCTTGACCAACTTGTGGTAAAAATGTGGCATCACATAAGATCTGGAAAATAAAATAAACATTGCAAGGGACCACAGATATACATAATAGCATTAACTCTCTTACGACTATTCGAGCTAGATGGTTCAGTATCATCTGAAAGATGGTTAAGTATTGAGTGCTTCAAACTATTGAAAAAGTTTCCACATGAAGAAACAGTTCATAAAAAATCAATTAAAAACAGGCTATTCAACGTTTATGAATTGTCAATAGACTGTTTACAAGGAGCTCAAGAACAGTTCATGAATGTTTGTAAAGTTAGCTTCTAGATTATATTTTATATTTCAATGAGAGTGACTTGTAATTGCTCAATAAAAGCAGACAAAAGGGGACCAACAAACAGTAAACTGTAAAATGATGCTATCCTTCCCAAATCTGCGTAAAAAAATTTGTAGGCCCCCTTTTAATCCATTGCCAAAGGCTGCTGATAATATTAATCCGGCATTGATTTTTGTGAATTCCCAACAGTTATTGACGTCAGCGCTTCTGAGTAGCCTATAGCTTCAGTTACAAACATCAAATAAATTATTAACATGCATGTGTAAATGAGCAAAGCATAGCAGTTGCTTAGTTCATTTCAAGAATTATATTGATTGTCAAATACGTAGCGTGTTGACAGGATATAGTTACCTTGCACTGATAGTCAATGCGCATCTTTAATGATCTAGCCCACGTTGCCATGCCAGCATACTTTGGATGTGAGCTTGGTAGTGTAACATTCTTTCTGTTGAATTCTTTCTTCACTGAATTTACCTCATCAAAGAATAGTTGGTAAACTTTGACAGTTTTCTTGTCCACAGCTCTTCGTACAGACTTCAAAAATCAAAATAGAAGAAATTTGAAATGAGCTATAAACGTGAATAAATAAAATGCCTCCAATGTTACATCATATCCCTTGCGAAGAAAACCCATGAGTTCATGAAAAATTCATGCGCAGTTCATGAGCAATTCATGAACATCATGAACAGTTCATGAACATTTGTTTGTGCGTTCATGAACAGTTCTTGTAAAAAAAATGAACAGTTCTTGAACAGTCACAAAGAGTTCATGAACACTTCACGATCCGGTTCATGAACTCATGAACTTTGTTTTGAAGGGGATGAGGTTGACTGACCTCTCTTGAGCATAAATGCATGAACATTCTCAAAATCTCAACCCCATCGTAAACAGTGAGGACAGTTTCAAATGCAGAATTCAAAACATTCTGTAACATGACTTCAAGGTCTTTAACACCGGAACGGAATCTGCTGTAGACATCATGCCATGAAGTTGCCTATAATGAATATATAATGTGTTATAATGCATAAAAAAGAAATATTTAGCATTGGTTATAGTATACTGTCAACTATTTCATTAACGTCATTCAATTCGGTATCCTGTGGTAATGTTTTGTTTTTTGAATTGTCTTATATATAAGTTTCTTTGTCAGTTACATCTGATTTGTTGCGTTGTTTGTGTAGAAAATAATTTGATAGGCGAAAGGCAAATGTGCCTCTTGAATGCACAATTCGGACATCAAATCTATTCTACTTTATAATGCAGAAGCTTACCTTCACATCTAGGATAGTATCTCTAGCTTGTTTTAGAGGTAGAAGAGTCTTCTCAAATGTTACTTCAATTTCAACCAATCGTCTGACAATTTCTGGACCCCTCAAACCAGGGAATATTGGTAAAGGTGATTTTCCAGTTGAATCCCTTCGTGCAAAATGAATTTGGCCTTCACAAACCTTCAAAAAGAAATATCAAGGTGATTTACCAATGATCTATACTCTTTCTATCATCAGAAAAACGCCTCTATCCATCATTATTTCAGCTGAGAAAGTGAATTATCGTTGGTAGATCTTAGCAAAATTGAACATTAATGTTCACTGGAGATCTTGAGCATAATTGCAACTTTCTCAAATAGTCCAATGCTATCAGAGTATGCTGATAGTATAACCAAATACTTGAGTCACTTGAAACCAAAACAGTTTAGCCGAAACAAATAGCGGGCCTCTGCAGGCTCTCCGGTTGTGCTCCATATTTTGAAGAATAATTTGTAATGTTCATAAAGTTTATGAGCTTCATAAAGAGTTCATGAGCTGAACAAGTTTTTTACAAGAGCAATCAAAAGGAAGGATGCAGACAAAACAAAAACTGAAAATTAACAACAAAAAACATTTAATAACAACATTCAAATAATTTTACCTCAAGAAGATCTTTACACCGTTGAATGAATGCATCAATCTCAGCAAAAATACTTGCTTGATCAAGAAGCCATTTTTCTGTTGGAGAGAAGCGACAATGTGAACGGCTGACCTAGAAAACAAAAACATAACAAACATAAAAATCAAACATATATTTCCCCAATTTTAAACAACAAGGTCAAATATATCAAATGGCTACAAGTAAAAGTTTGGTGTCCTGTTTTGACACTATAGTTTGCACTCTGTAAAACCTCTCTATTTTCAAATCTTTATATTCTAGATATTTTTTCATTTTAAATAAATTTCCGAAGATGACCTAAGGTATGTCGAAGATCAAACAGCATCTATTGTATCATTCATTTTAATTACACATTTTTAGTTTGTGAAGTTTATTGACAGATCATAATTAAGCTTGGATGACTGACAAATATAGCTTACTAAACTATTTAGATGTACATAGGCACAGTAACAAACATAACTTACAGAAACAATTACAAGGCTGATCAAATATGAATTTATCAAGTTACAAACTTTATCAGTTACGAGAGGCAGGGCTGTTTTCTACATCAGAAGCTATTTAGACCCCTTTCAATTGAACAATATTAAATTTCTTTATTTAACAATATTCTTTCTTTGATAAGAAGACAAGCGATAGAATAGATGTAATTTGGCAACGTTTTGTCATTATAGACCTACTAATATGACACTTTCGAGCGAATAAAATCAAAAGGATAGAAATTTAAAATACATGAATACTATATGTTTTAACAAATTTACAATATTATGTGATAACAATTTTAGTTCATTATGTAAAACTGTTATCACATTATGTTGAAAATTGTTATCACATACCGGTATTGTAAATTAGCAAAGTTAAAACATAGGCCTATAAATAATCAATTATTCATGTATTTTAAATTTCTATACATTTAATTTTATTCGCTTGAAAATGTCATATTAGTATAATTACGAAACGTCGCAAATTTACATCTATTCTATTGCTTTTCTTCTACTCAAAATTATTAAGCAAAAAGTTTCTTATTCAATATTCTTTTTGGTAGCCTACACGATTTGTGGTATTCATCGCCTTTGTGGTACACATTTCACACAATTTCTGGAAGTATTGATTTGCTTTTGTAGAGGTATGCCTATCATTGTTATTATCAATTTCATACCTTATGATAAATATCTTTCCATTCAATGCAACATTCGATAGCTTGTTGTAATTGTTTCATACAATTCAAAACGTCACCATCAAATATATCATCAAGGGATATTTTAGAACTGCATTGTTTAATAACCTCATTGCTGACCTGTAAATGAAAACAAAACAAATGTAATACAACCAGGTTCCAACAAAAGGTTCAGCCTTCTGGAATCCTAGAGGCATTCAACATTTTCTTCTGAATTTCTTGTTGAAATTTGACCATAAAAATATCAATTCCTTATGAATTTGGTCAAAACTTCTAGAATCTAGGATTCCAGGATCCTACTTTTGTTAGACCTTGCATGATATTACTGACTTATCTCGTTTTAATGTTGAGATCATTGCTTCTATATTAGTAGGCTAATAGTTGATATATATAGCATATAAAGCTTAATCTGTCTAATCAGTTGGTTAGTCAGAGTTTCCACTTTTACCGTCATGTTTAAAACAGGATAATGTTACTTGAAAAGTAGATGTAGGCCTACAGCGAGGTCGTAGTGCAATTGTTAGGACGTTGAAATTCAGCCCGCAGGGTCTGCGGTTCAACCCCTGGCAGGACCACTACTGGACGGAGTCAGGAAGGCCATTGAACTCCCATATGCTCCCAAAATACTAACTAACTAACCAACAATCCCAGTGAAAAAAACTACTAGAGCGCTAGGCTACTTTGTGGTTAAATGATATATTCAACAAAAATAATGTTTGTTTCCAGTTTAGACATCGAGCTGAGCAAGATATAGGCTACTACCTGTAAATAAGGATATACTTCATTTAAATTCGATCACTTACTTTTCTGAGAAGGCTTGTCAATCTCTCTTTATTACAATAATGATGAGAATTCAACCAAATGAATCGAATCAGATTAAGAATATTTGGCAACAACTTTGGAATATTCATAGGTTTTGCATCAGATAAACTGCTACACGGTTCAATGAGAATAGATAGAAATCTGAGATTGCTTTGTGCCTGATCTGAGCCACTCTGAAAATGAAATGAAACGTATTGTACCTACAAATTAAACACTTTGATAACAGAGTGGTGAGGGAGGCATGAAGCTATCGCTCCCCTGTCTGGGATGTGAATCCCCTCGTCAGGAAAAGTTTTGGTTATTTTTCCATCAATTTTGTAAATAATTTGTATAAATAGCTCCATAGTTGGGGGAGTTAGTCCCCTTGTCGGGAAAATCTTGGTGCCACCCCTCTTTTAATGAATACGTTTGGATGGCATGGCTCATTATCTCAATACGGCGGCAAATGATAGACAGTGAAACTCAAAGAGATTGCCATTAAGCTTATAAACATTTTCATGGCACTTTCACATTTTAATATTGTGAATATGGATGTTTTCAAGGCTTAAGAAATGTGGTTTTACTTTTCACATTCCTGTGGTGTTTTTACAACACTTTCATGGTATCTACCTGGTTTTGGAGTTGGTATTGAGAGATAGAAGATTGATGTGGGTGCCTTTGATATCTGAGTAATATTGTCTCAATTACAAGCCGGTCAATTATTTCAAAATCAGTTCTCATATTGTCATACATTTTAACCATTTGAAGATTGACTTTATAGGTTACTTGTACTAAATAAGTAGGTCTACCTGTATCATCTTTGACAACTTGACAAAGGGAGGAACATATGATGACTTGGCTTGTTCCAATACCGCTTTGATTTCCAGCACGCCAGGTTTAGTTAGTTGATTACTAATACCAGATAAATCCTCGCATCTACCTCTCCAGAATTCAACCTCTTCAAGTGGGCCAGCATTTTCAGCCATTTCAAATGTATCTTGCGTGTTCAAAACTTCCTTGATTTGTCTTGTCCAATGAATCATTGCACCTAAAATATAAAATTAATATAAACGCATTTAAAAATTTGAAAATAATAGAGACTTTGTTACGGCATGTATAGTAGATACTAAGATAATTTAAGGATTGGCCACATCAGGGTAACTCCTGTGAAAAACAGTTTAGGACTTCATGAGCTGTTCCTAAACTCCTCCTGACTTGTTTTTCGCAGGGGAAGTGGTAGTGCATAAAGTTTTCTGAGAGCTGGCATTAGAAACAATTTACTATGTTTGAAATTAGCAATTCTGGTGCACTTCGTACAAAAATAATCAGGGTGAAATTGTAAGTTTTGCAGCAATGGCATTTTTGTGTCGCCAATGAGGAATGATTAACAAACAAGTAACAGTTTGTTAGCCTGGGATTTTATTGGAATCTAAGAGTTGGGCTGCGAAGAAACTTGATTCATAGAGGTTGATATGTTTGTTTATTTTATTTTTCTGAAGTAGTCTACTAGAGCAGGTCAAGATGCTGGTAGAGCTAGTCTGATGCTGATATGGACATGTTTCATTTGAAGATGTATTGCCTAAAACATTCTCAGACAATACAAACAACATTTATGCACAGACCAGGATCGAACTGCAGGTGCAGAAACTCTTCCACTGAGCTACCAGTGCTGCCATGTAATAACTGAGTTTCATAAGATGTGGTTATTGGAACTAGTCAGTGTCTGAGGCTCAAGAAAAATGGGGATCCAGGGATCCTCCATCCCTGGAAAGCTAGGGCCCCAGGGGCCGAGCGGAGCTTCAAAAATCGCGAAGCGATTTTTTAAGGGTAGCGGGGGATAACAGCGTCGAGCGGAGCGAGGCGCCGCTAAAGGACGCAGGTGTGTTATATCCCACGAAAAGAGAAGTTTGTAGCCTACTAACGAAATACCCTGTCCAGACACATGTAGCGATCCGCGCGTCCCACGAACAAACCGAAAACTCCATCCAGTAGAAGAGGTCGAGCACATCTACAGGACTTTTTTTCAAATCCCTACCTGGTAAAATGGATTTTTAATTAATATTTCAAAACTCTCAAAATCGCAAACTTTTTCGACAGCTGTTCGCGCGCGGCTGCCAATATCAATACAACAAAGGGCCCTTTCAAAGTGTTAACACCATGGTCCGTGACGCACGAGGGCAGTCGACCGCGAAGCCACTGATCACTTCCTCTCATCGTCATGGCAACCGCCACGTGGGCAGCCCTTGTAGGAAAGGGGGAGTGGCGTGCTCTGCAAACAGGCTCGGCCCAGTTCCCGCTACGATTTGAAGCTTGTACAGACTGCACAGGGCCCGAGGAGAGACCCGGGCAGCGGAGGAACGGTGCAACGGGACCTTGACACCACTATCGACATATTGTAAACATGAAATGTTGCTAAATACTAGGGGCCCTCCTGGCCCCTTTCCAAAATAAGTCCTACAAATTTTCCCGCAGATACTGCAATGAACTAACATTGATGTTTATGGCAAATGTTCCCTTCATATTTATTCTCCTATTATTTATCAACTAAAATAAGTCCTAAAAATTTTTCCTGAGATACCGCAATCATCTAACATTGATGTTTATGGCAAATGTTCTCTTAATAATTATTCTACTATTATTTATCAACTAAAATAAGTCCTAAAAATTTTTCCTGAGTTACCGCAATCATCTAACATTGATTTTTATGGCAAATGTTCTCTTCATAATTATTCTCCTATTATTTATCAACTAAAATAAGTCCTAAAAATTTTTCCTGAGATACCGCAATCATCTAACATTGATGTTTATGGCAAATGTTCTCTTAATAATTATTCTACTATTATTTATCAACTAAAATAAGTCCTAAAAATTTTTCCTGAGTTACCGCAATCATCTAACATTGATTTTTATGGCAAATGTTCTCTTCATAATTATTCTCCTATTATTTATCAACTAAAATACGTCCTAAAAATTTTCCCTCAGATACTGCAAGTTGATCTCACATTGATGTTTATGTTTATTGATGTTTATGTTTATTGCCAAACATGAAATGTTGCTAAATCTTTTAAAGCGAGAATTATCAAAGAGATGAAACACGTCTGTTTACTAACTGTGTTTATTTTGAACTACTGACATTTACAAACGTCATAGTGTTGGCTAACACTTGACAGGATTAATTATAACATGATAGTGTGATTCGATAAGTACCTTGACACCACTGTCGACGTGTTGCCAAACGTGACATGTTGCTAAATATTAGGGGCCCTCCTAGCCCCTTCAGAGGAGCCGAGGAGGACAGGGGAGGAGTATAGAAAGTGTGATTTTAAAGCGTCCCGATCGCCGCCGCAGAGACTGCCAGCCAGTCTCTGAGGTCAGCAGGGAGGGTGCCAACTACTATTTTTTCGTCATCACTATCAACACCGGGGAGCCGGTCAACACAAGGAGGGTGCGGACTGCGCAGCAGTACAGGGGACTCGCAACTCGCAGTTTACATGATAAACTCAGCTATATACTAATTGATTAACGTTATCTTACTAAAGAAAATTCAGAAGAAAAATGATAATTTTCGGGTTTATAGGCCAATCATCAACAAAAAATTGTACAACATTGTTCAAGATTCAAGAATTAACTCTGCAGCTAAAAAGTGACTCAACAACAGCTAAAAAGATTATTTCCGCAGCAAATTTTCTGTTTGCAAGCATCTTTGATAAATCACACCTAATAAGTAAATTTGCTCTCAGTTGAATAGATCATTTCCGCAACAAATTTCCTGTTTGCAGTGTCTTTAAGGAATCACAGCTAATAAGTTAATTCTCTCCAGCTAAATAGATATTTTCAGCAGCCGATCTTCTCGTTACCGCATCTTTGTTAAATTGCAGCTAAAAAGTCAAATAGCTCCAACTAAACAGATCTTTTCTGCAAAAAATTGGCTGATAGCCGCATCTTTGAGAAACGGCAGCTAAATATATCATTTCCGCAGCAAAGTCAGGAGCAGTAAATTACCGGCGTGCATATTGCAACAATCATTTTGCTTATTTTAGCAGTGGAATTAAACCTTGTTATTTTTACAATTTACATGTTTATATTTTTATTTATGATTATACTCACTTTCCAATCTATGTACATATTCTTTATTTTTTGCTGAAGCCTTTGTATCCAGTCCAAGATTTTCAGATGGCACATACAAAACAGTTTTTCCTTTAGCTTTGTATTTGAAATCTGTTAAATTGGCAAGAAATCTATGGGAATGTGATACAAAATCATTTCTAATTCCTTCAGGCCATGTATCATTGTCAAATATCAATGGTCCATAAAGACTTGACATCAAACGGAGTAGACTGTCCAAATAATTACCAATAATTGAACCAAAATTTAAACCTTTTGTTGCTGAGTCATTATTGGGAAAATCAGAACATTTAACAAAATAAAAATATTGCGAACACGATCGAGAAGGAGTTTGTGAAGATACAATTAGTTCTTTGTTATCATTAAGATGGAAATTTAACACTTTTTCTTTCTCTCTTAAAAGAAAATACTTGATAGCTTCCTCCTTTTCAGACGTCCACATTTCGTCGACAAGTCCAGAGAGGGAGACATTGGACTTGATGTATGAAACCTGCACAAATAAAATTCCCAAAATAGCAAATAAACATTTGGAATAAAGTAAAAATTAATCATCGTTTACAAACAATAGATCATTAATTTGAAACATCAAAGTGTTTCGATCTATGGTCCTAAACTTCTGCAAATGCTACCTTTGAAATCTAACGTCAGAACGCTCAGCCAAAGCTGGGCCGCCATCGATAAACCTTGCACACATAAATCAATAGCGTGACAGAATTGAGAAATCCTTACCACGTCATTAGCATCATGCTTTTCATTTTCTTCCATTTCAATCAACTGAAATCAGTTTAAATGTTTCCCTCTTGGGGATTACACAGGCTTGCTCATTTTCAAAATTTGATCATCACAACATGTTCATTTCTCCTTTGGGAGCCATTATGAAATTGACTTGCATGAATGGCGGCAAAACAAGGGAGTTGGATTACGATTGGATATCGCCATGGATACATGAGGACGCTGTTAGCTCACATGTCAATCACAATTATCACGAGAGCACCACAAAGTGATTGACTTGAAGCGATACTTTGATCAGAAGTGGGATAAACAAAGTTTAAAAAAATTAGAGAAAAAAAATTTAATGAAATTTTCATATATAATTATTCACTTGCTTTTATATTTACAAAATTTAAAGAACAATTGATATTAAATTAAAAATATATATTAATTCATACATTTACAGTATCAATTTTTAATATATTACTTATTGGCTTAGTAATTTGTATTTCAAGGGTGAATGGCTTAACATTTCTCTATATGCAATTTGCTATTGAGCTTACTATATTGATAGAAATATATCATAATTATCATACAATTATCACAAATTATTGCATATATAGCCTGTTATTGTATAATACTTTTATTTATTTTTTTATTTTTTTATAGAAATCAATGTGTTTATTTATACATATTTATAAATTATTATCAGATATCTATTATATAATAAAAGTGGATTTAATTAAAAAATTAGAATTGGTATAAAAATTTGAAAAAAAATTTCTTTTTACTTCTTAAAAATATTTTTTGTTCTTCAAGAGATTTACATCAGAGGTTCTAACAATAAGTTTCCTCCGTGAAAATGGTTTCTATTACTTCTTGGCGCACCAATTGCTAAATAATTTCTATTTTTGTGATGGTAAACTGCAAAGCTATGACCAAAGCGTGCATAGTCCTGAAAATAAAACACATAAATAAATAAACCCACATTCGTCAATTTATCTGATCATGGCAATACACCATCAATCAACAGTTAGAATGCATTTTATGTCAGTGAAATCTATTTATACTAGCCAACTATGAGAGGCAGATAACAAAGGTGTACAGGAGTTGGAGTACTCTGACTCCGGCAGGAGTATCCACAATTTAACAGGAGGCAGACTGGAGGGAATTTGTTGCTATTCAAGAGCAGGAGTCGGGGCCGGTGTCTAGAATGCAATTCCGATAATTTCTTAATTTACAGTAATCATTGCAAAAGTTGAGAATTGTCTGCATAATTCTATATAGAGGTTGGATTCAAGTGGATACAGGTGTTTATTAGGAATATTTCGGAGCCGGACTGACTCGGAGTCAAAAAATATTCTCTAAGGACTTTTTTTATTCAAAGCCAGAACTCTGGCGTACACCTCTTGTAGATAAATTGATCACAATATCCAGGTGGCCTTTATATGAAGGGTTAATTCGATAAAAAATATTATATTAGCCATAGCAAGAATGATCACTATAAAGACACGTGGCCCCTGTATAGAGGTGACGTTTATAACAGGTTTGACTGTACTTTGGAGTGGAAAGGGTGTAAATAATCTATTTATTTCATTTCAATCAATCAATCATATCAACCAATCATATCAACCCAGCAATTATAGGGTCATAGCAGTTATGAGATGCTTGTCATTGCGATTATGCTAGTTTAAATTTAGTGTATTAGAGATGAGCCAGGAGTTCATGAACATTTCATGAACGTTAAATGGCCCCAAATTTTTATGAACTGTTCATGAACTGTTCATGAACTGTACGTGAAGGCTTATTTACTGTTCATCAGAAAAAAATTCAATCAGTTTGAAGTTTCATAACATTCCATGGATAGTTAATAACCAGTAAATCCACAGTTCACGGATTACAATATACATATAAAAGCTTATAAAAACAAAAATATTTATGCTCATGATTATGTTATGCCATCGCGGCAAGTGATTCTTGCCTCTAAATTTTTTCCTGATGTGACTCAAGTGTAACAAATACCAATATCTCATAGGAAACTGTGCGCCAATCGCTTTGCATAATAACTAGCACACTTTTATTATAAACTTTTACATTATTTCATATTCACAAGTTATGTTTTTGAAAAAGTTCTGATCAAATTGGAAATTCTCCATCGTGATAACTAGTTCGAATTGGAAGATCGATTGCGTTTTTGTTCTGTGTTGATATGGTGATTTGGTGTCATAACTCTAAACCAATCAGATTGATCGAATCAATTTCGTCAATATACAACAACTTTTTGCTAGCTTTCTATGAGTTGTTACCGGTAATGATTTAACGACTAGAATATAGCAACGTTAATTTATTCTTTTTGATAATCAAATTATTTTTAAAATTGGAAAGTCGCAAAAGGGCACGAGGCGTATTGTTAAATGTCAATGGAGCCAATTCCTGCAATCCCTAGCTTATCACCATTTAGGGGAACATCTTACAGAAATAAGAATAAGATTCATACCTCATTTCCTTCAAAAAATTGTCCAGCCTAAAAACAAAAAAAACAGAATCGATCAAAATAAGAACAGATAATAACTTACTGGTACTTACACCAAGCATCAAGTTGTGCTGTTTACCTCAATCTTAGATACCACAACATTTTACCCTCCAAATTTGACCAATTATACTTTTGTAGATTCATATCACCATTTTTCACAATGTATAACCATATTGTAAATTGTTATTATCGATTATTAGAAAGAGCTAGATTCAAAGGAAAGAAATGACAATTTCCTGCTTGTTTTTTATTTCATAAGCTATTTTACTTTCCGTACATTTTACCATTTTAAACGAGGAATATATGTAAAATTGCAAATGGATGACATATACATGGATTTTTATGTTTAGAAGCTAAACCAATATGCAGTAGGGGAGACCGGGGAGACTTGGACCTAGGGAGACATGGGACAAAAGCGTTCCTGATTACCCATGTAAATTATCTTCTAATATGCTGTATATCACTTCATTTCATGTTGTTTCCCTAAATTTCAATAACCAACCATAACTAATTATCAAGAAATCTTAGTGTACAGCTTACGATGATCGACATGCGTTTTGCGATTCCTCTTTTGATTCAATTAATTTTGGAATGAGTGTTTAATTGCCATATTGAATGGTGCCATTGCAACGGTTTTACTTTGATGAATCTTTTGATATAAAATGTTTGAATACATTCCTGTTGATGAGGAGTGCCACCTCATTTTTTGCTGGAAAGTCAAACGGGGAGACATGGAACAGCGCGTTTTAGCATCAACCACGAATGGGAAACTTATCGCATTTGGTTGAGATATGAGTTTGTTTTTATTTATATGCGTTGTATTTGACTTTTTTACTTTGTTGAGATAAAGTTGCTAAATCAATTACAATTAGATTGATGACAGGTGTGTCAAAAATTAATGTTATCTATTAATGCTAAAATTACTTGTTGGTGGCTTAATTTTGATCAAATAAACTCCCTAAGTCAAAGCAACAGGTGTAGTGTCTGGTACTGGAAAGTAAATTTGTCAGTTATTTAAAGAAATTTTGAGAAAATATGCCTGATCCATGTCACCCCACGGTGTCCCAAGTCTCCCCTCTAAAATGGTCGGTCTTTCGCACTAAATATTTGAAAAACTGCAACATTTATGTAATTGATATTCTTACCCTTTTGAATTGAGCATGTTGGCTAATTAATGACATAAATTTGTTACATTTGCACAACCACAATGATTTTAATAATTAAAAAGGTGAAAAGTGGTCCAAATCTCCCCGGTCTCCCCTACATTCGCCTTCTCCCATAGTCATGTCAATTTTAATCAGCCCGTAATTTAATAATAATCTATTTTTACTTCTTGTCTTAATTAATGTACAGTTGTATCATCTATAACAAAGCATTCGATTAAAAACACCACACTGCGTAAAACAGTTCATTGGAGATTTTCAACAGTTTATGAACTGTTGATGAATGTTAGGAGGTTTAGGAGGATTAGCTCAGATGGATTAGGCGAAGGAGGATTAGCTCAGATGGCAGAGCAACCGAACTTCAGATCGATCATATCTGATCGACTGTGGTTCAAATCCCCCTAAGGTCAACTCAGCCTTGACTTTATCTGAAACATCAAATGAGTACCATCTGAGGACGGCGGATGGAATGGCCCAGAGGGAATTGCATTGTGAGTAGCTGTGGCGCATCGTTGCGCATTGACAATCGATACCTGTCTGCCATGAACTCTGTTGAAATTGATCTGCAGTGTCGCGGCTGAGATCAACAAAGAGCGTTTAAAATCATTGCTCTCAGCGAAAAAAGCCACTCTTCTAGAAATAGAAGGGTGGTACGGGTACCTTCGGTAGGGCGACACCGTCTAGATTACTTCACTATGAACGTTAAATTACCCTATTTGCATTAATTTATTGAAATTGTTCCTGTAATTTTCATGGTAACTGTTTAGAAAGAGTTAATGACTAAGCATGAAAAGCTAATGGAAAATTTTACGAAAATAGGCACATTTAATGTTCATGAACTCATGAACTATTTTTTTCAAGCTATCATATCACCTTGCTATGTCAGCTGAGACAAAGAACTACCCTTCAATAGGGGTTTCCAATGAAAAAATCTCTTTCAAATAACTTATTGATTCTGGTGTATATTAACTAGTCAATTCTTATTGGATCGGCTTCAAACTTTTACCAATCAATTATTTTTAGTTAAAATACACCAGAGTCGGCGGCCTTGGCGATGCGGCCTTGGTGTAGTGGCTAGGGTGTTGGACCACGGCCCGCAGGGTCTCGGGTTCAATTCCTGTCCGAAGCACTATAGGTTGGCGTCAGGAAGGGCATCCGGCTATTAAACGCACACAAGCTTCAAAATACTAACAAATTAACCAACCACCCCGGTGAAAAAAAGCTGTAAGCTTACGCGGTTCGTGGAAAAATAATAAATACAAAAAAAAAAAAAAAAATCAATAATGTATTTGAAATAGATTTTTTCAGTGGAAATCGCTATTGCAACATCCTTTTCATGTGTGGAATTGTTTTAATCCAGCAGTCATGTATATACCCCTGAGATAAACACTCCAGGAGTTCATGAACAGTTCATGAACCATCACAGACAGTTCATGAAAATTTGGGGCCATTTAACATTCATGAACTGTTCATGAACTGTTTATGAACACCTGAACTGTTTTCGCAGGGGTGAGGCCATCCTGTTATATACAGGTTTCATTTTGCACTTACATATTTTGATGGACAAGGACTAATCAAAGCAAATCCACAATCATTTGTAAAACTTCCTTTGGGAAACTCAAAACCAGATTGAAAGACGTAGACAGCACCTTGTTCAGCTATATGAGAAATCATAAGTTAATTTTACTACACCTAACTACAAGAGCTTGAAATATAACAGATAACAGCATTGCAATGTTCAACAAATATAAATAAATGCCAATATGCATTAGGCAGACACTAAGAATTTTGAAATCTGAAAATCTAAGAAAAACATATTGAAAACGCAATGGACAAGCTCCTGAATTGGGCACTACTTTTCAGTATTTGCAGTATTTTCACTACTTTCAAATTTTAAGGTCCAGGTTTCAGTTGTTTTTAGTAGAACGAGCTGAATCTAGTTATATCCAAGTGCCTGCCAATTTCAGTATGATTTCAGTATACAATACCATTCCAGTATGTATTCAGTAGGTTTATAGTAGCGATTCAGTATATCCAAGATTCTAGTGAGACATTGGCCAGATCTCATATTTTGAGGATCCACATCGGAACAATACAAAGTCAGGTCCGGAACCAAAACATTGCTGAAAATAAGATCCGTAATAGATCGGGAATAAATAAAGTCCCATCCTAAATACCTACTACTACTTGTTAATTAATATTTTCCCACATGCAGTAAGACGTTGATATTAAACTCCAGCATTTTATTCACTCAGTATTTTTTTAATTGGCTCTAAGAATTCATTTTGGATTCTGTGTCCGGCCAAAAGGTGAATATCTGCCTGAATCAACAGATCCGGATCAAGTTGCAGGACTCCTCTGGTCTTCAGCTCATATCAATTAATTTTAAAACAGTTTCCCAATGACATATGAGACAAACTAAAAACACAAACCTCCTGTTATTTCATGTGTGAAATCTTTAGTCCAATAAGGAGATCCAACCACCAGGTCTTGAGTAGATTTTGACAAATTTGCAGATAATATAAAATCTATTGAATATCCAAAATGACCAAGACTTCGATCTCCTTGTAGAGATGCTACAATCACATCTTCAACATAGATGACCATTTCAGAGTGGGTTAATATTTGCATCAAATCCAAGATATATACTTCTCCGGCTTGCTCAAAGATGGTTGGAATCAGATCAATAAGGTGACCTTTCACATCTATCAAGGAGTAAAATACAGGTAGAAAATCGAATAGTTTGAAAGATGTAATTGGCAGAATTTTAGCTCTGTGTGTATAAGCTGGCTTTCAGGACAAATCCTCTGCAAAATAAATGCATGAGCGTAAAATGAAAATTTTATAAATTTTTATTAACTTGTTAATGAATTTTCGTGAAGTGTTCAAAAACAGTTCTTCAAGTTAAATATATTTCTCTAATTTACACCTTTCAAATATGAATACACATGTAAAGGCATCAACATGCGCAAATCCTACAGGGAGAATTTTATACATCAGTAAATAAACATACGATGCATTTATTTAATTACATTTTGGAGACTACGGGTTAAAATGTACAGTGCTGATAGTTGACAAATTTTGATTTAAACATTTTATAAATTTATAAATTAGAAAAAAACAGAATGTTGCAGTTACAATGATGATTGCTCTTAATGAAAATATATATCCTCTTATTTGATACTACTGTCTGTTTATATATAATTGTATTGGAAAAACATCAATGGCGCCTTTGATAGGGAATACTTACTATAACTTAGTATAAGGCTCACATCACTACCAACACCAAAACCATGAAAATCCTATGAAAGTGTTATGAAAATGTAATGGATTGTTTTATGTCTATTGTCTTATACACAATGTATTCTTTTGCTAACTGTAAAGCTTCTGTTTGTAATCACGTAGATACCTTGTAAATGTAAATCACTGTCTCTAATGTATAACTCTCTTCACGTCTGCCCTTCATGGCGACAACATCTATATTAGCAAAGCAGGTCCACCTTCATAGAGGCTCTGTTTATCAACGGTTATATCAAGCCTCATTCATCCTCTCTCTGTTGGTGGCCAGTTACAGCAAATTACATCAAATATATATCTAATCAACGTCAATGTGTGGTAATTTATCAATACATCGACTCATACCCGCTACAAAAACACCATGAAAATGCAATGAAAATGCAATGAAACTTCACAATTTTTTTCATGCCCCTGCGAAAAAAATACATGAGTTTATGAACAGTTCATGAACTCCATGAACAGTTATGAACTTCATAAACAGTTGATGCACAGTTCATGAACAATTCATGAACATTTTTTTGTTGGTTCATAAACAGTTCATGAACAGTCATAAAGAGTTCTTGAACACTTCATGAACCGGTATATGAACTCATGAACTTTTTTCCGCATGGGTGGTTCTGGTGTCAGTAGTGTATATTACTATAACAGGGCTTACTTTGCGTTGGAGCACTAGCGGCAAACATTGGCTCACGATCAGAATAGAATTCTCCAATTGACAAACATGAGCCAAACCTTCCACCATTCCCCTTGATAGTGTGAATCAGTTCTACGTTAAGATCATCCTTTGATATTTCATAAATATAAACCATTCCCATTTCTTGTTTGTCAAATTCTGAAAACGAGCAATTCTTGAAGTAGCAAATTCTGTAAAAAAAATCAAAGCTGCTTTATAGTATTTGTAAAACATGTAACAATACAGACAATCAGATTGATAGAGAGTTATTTGAAGAAAACTGACAAAATTTGATTGTATGAATAACATCCGTATTACGTAGTGAATAATTGTATTTGCATCTATTTTGACATGAGAGCAATTGTCAAACAAGATTGAAAAGATTCAAGTGGTTCCTTAGTCACATCCCCTGCGAAAACAGTTCAGGAGTTCATGAACAGTTCCTGAACGTTAAATAGCCCCAAATTTTCATGAACTGATTATGGACTGTCTGTGAGGGTTCATGAACTGTTCATGAACAGTTTATGAACAGTTCAGGAACAGTTCAGGAAAATTGGAGCCATTTAACATTCATGAACTGTTCATGAACTGTTCATGAACACCTGAACTGTTTTTCGCAGGAGGGGATATAACTAAAAGTAATTATTTTCAAGATTAACAATTGCAGCATTTTTACCGATTGCATGGTGCTCCAATTAATAGAAAAACTTTTCCTTTCCAATTATAAAACACAAAATCAGTACCAAACCATTCATAATCTTGTGTTCCATTAATAACTATATCGGCATCAGAAGATGTCAAATTAATCGTAGAATCAAACATCTTATTCTTTGACAGAAAGACTTTAACAGATCCACGTTGCTCCCCGTGTTGATCACTCATCAGAGGTGATGACACAATTAAATCTTTAAAGCCATCTTGATTGATATCCATACTTTTTATTAAATAACCAAAGTTTTCATATTGATTTAAACCATGAATTACAACATCTGGATACTTGTTAAAAGATAGTGGCAAACGTTTAGCAAGATAAATCTTCACGGTACCATGATATGATAAATTATTAGCACCTAAAAATATAAAAATTTAATAAAATAGTGGAAAGCTAGTGTGAAAATAGCATTACATTTTACAGTATTTAGCCTATTATAATGGTCACCACTTTACTGTAGCCACCTGTCTAATATAGTGGTCGCCCATGCAATGTTTAAAATGTTATTTTCTATTGAATCAACCCTTACCAATTCTTGGACAGTTCGTGGACAGTCAACAAATGCTACTGATGGACTACATTTAGGGTTGTCGGCTATTATGGACGGTCATGAAATGAGTTCATCAGACAAAATGAATTTTGAAAATCTGAAAACCTACTGCAAACATACTAAAATCTTACTGAATATGCCACTGAATTGGGCCCTTTTCAGTAGCTTTCAAATTTGAAGGTGCATTTCAGTAGAATCAGAAAAATCTAGATTTAAGTATCTGGTAAGTTGAAGTATGGTTTCAGTATTCAATCCCATTTCAGTATGTCTTTAGTAGAGATTCAGTATATCCGATTCATAATAAGACGTAATAATGTAGAAGTTGTCATTAATTACCAGCAGATGGTGATCCGATTGCGATATCTTCGATACCATCACAATTGTAATCAATCATTGAAATACTTTGACCAAATTTAGCACCAGGTTCGTCACCCTTGATTATCTTTGACACTGATGCAGATGTTCCGTCTTTAACTAGGATTAATACTCTGCCATTTTGTGGGGCATTTTCAGAACCATAATTTGGAATACCAACAGCAATGTCTTTATTTTCATTGATAGGTATGACCACACTGGTGTGAAGTAAATAAAAAACAATTGAAAAATGTGTGTAAATAGTCTGTATACCGTGTTCGGAATAAATCATCAGGATTATCGTGTTGTTATGCAACAACACCTGAACTCGGATTAAATTTGACAGAAATAGATTTGAGATGAATTTTGAGACGAAAAATGTTAGGCTTCCAGAAGCGTTGCGTAGGGACATGATAATCCTGATGATGTGATAAGTAGACCTAGATGTGCTCTAAGTGTTGAAATGAAAAGTTACAACTTTGAAGGTATGTAGCTATTTTTGGAATATGTAATAATTTAAAAAAAAAAGCTAGCAGGACTGGAATGAACAGCTAAGTTTTTAATGAAAAAAAAGCAAAACGCTTCCGACATTGTCTTGCCAAAGGAAGGTCTGCCAAAAATCACGGTCAAACTCTCTTGTGGAAAATAATATCGATCCTTTTTGGTTTAAAAAAGTGGGACAAGAGAATCTCCAAAATACGATGTTCAAGGTCAATTTTGACGGGAAAGAGTCTATTCAAAAACGCAACAGTGAAATGTACAGATAGAAAAACAGCTCTAGATATCCAAATCCGTTTGTGCGAAAAAGGCGAAATATACACTTTGAAATTAAAACATAGTACAATAGAAACTGTCTATAATGACACCCTTAGGGAACTTTAACATGTTATAAACGATATGCCATTATAGCCAATTATTTATAGGTAGAAAGATAATTAAACTACAATATCATGCATCATGTAAGTAATGTATAATTTGGTCATGACAAAGTTACAAACCTTCCCATTTCAGCGTATGGAGAGATATCATCCTTGTATTCAGCAGTTAGTAAATTCTCTTTAGCCCTTTTCATCTTTTCAAGTTTAAACATGTCTAATTTGTTAATCAATGATTCACCAGGAGAAATGATAATTCCTCTTTCAGTAACATTGATATTCAAATCATCAACTGAATGCCCAAACAGATTCAAAAGATGCGATCTGCCAGGATTTCTCAGTCTTTTATTTTCATTTTGTATATTAACGCTATTGTTGCAAGTAATACCAAGTGGGCTATGTGGGATTACACAAGAATCAGTACCATCTTCAATCATCTCGACTGTTTTGTTCCAAAGAATTTGACTCCATGATGACATATCGTGAATGCCCCCTAAAATGTAGCAATTCATTTATGATTATTTACAAAATAATGTCTATGCCTACTAATACAAATTGTAAAGCAAGCACATTTTTCACCGTTACAATGCATCAAAAATCATTATTTGTCATACCTAAAAAGTAATTATGCAGTTGGTCTAGCAAAAACGATGATTCTTTTGAATAATAAGAATAGAGTTTTTCTCCAGCAAGCTTTTCACCTATCCATTCCAAATATAGCAATGAGGAACACATTTGAATAACAGTGTCACTGATTTTTGTTTCTCCATAGTAAAGTTGATAAATCTTCTGCAGGTCTTTTACTGGCACGTACCTAAACAAAAAATAAGTAAAATAGAGTAGCTGTTATAGCAGAGCATATCAAATTCTCTTGGTTTCTATGACTCTTTTGATTGGCATACTTATTCACAGTCAGTCAGTCAGTCAGTCAGTCAGTCAGTCAGTCAGTCAGTCAGTCAGTCAGTCAGTCAGTCAGTCAGTCAGTCAGTCAGTCAGTCAGTCAGTCAGTCAGTCAGTCAGTCAGTCAGTCAGTCAGTCAGTCAGTCAGTCAGTCAGTCAGTCAGTCAGTCAGTCAGTCAGTCAGTCAGTCAGTCAGTCAGTCAGTCAGTCAGTCAGTCAGTCAGTCAGTCAGTCAGTCAGTCAGTCAGTCAGTCAGTCAGTCAGTCAGTCAGTCAGTCAGTCAGTCAGTCAGTCAGCCAGCCAGTCAGTCAGTCAGTCAGTCAGTCAGTCAGCCAGCCAGCCAGCCAGCCAGCCAGCCAGTCAGGTAGGCAGGTAATGAATGACCTATTCAGTGACAAACGTAAGCACCGCCAGATAAGTATTTTATCCATAATTCCATAACTCAGTCACTCACTCACCATTCAGCGTATCCGATAGGTCCGTCATCATCTTGATACTGAGAGATCATATCCCCACCAACATCACCAACGATATGAGCAGCAGGGAAACTCCCATGAAAGTTGATCTTTCCCATTGTCTGCAGGAATCCTTGTTCAATTCCTAAACTATGCCATGTGACATCAGCAATTTGATGAGAAACAAAACCAAATACAAAAGCTACAAGTTTCTCTGTCTCCTGATGGTAAAATACGGAATATTCAACTGAAAATATTGGCCAAGGAAGAAGACTCCTTCTAGGCCCACTCAATAATCCCACTAGGCCGGACTCAAACACATTGAATGTTTCCACGACTTATTTAAAAATATAAAATAATTTTTCTATAAAATCTTCTAGGCGCCTATAGGATCTTACACAGCCCTATAGGAATGTCCGAATTAAGTATAAAAAAGTTTCTATATGTTTGTATTCGTTTAAGTTAGAATAGGGTGTGTGAAAAGCGCTACTGATCTGTTCTGCATGTGATGTCTTATATCCAAGGATCATCGGATAGCAAGTAAATCTATCTCGCTTTGTTATTTTGTGTTTTTGTGGCAGTCTCTGTGAATGGTGGTTTGAGATTTTACTTACACATCCCTTTCATTTCACACAGAAGGAAAGGAAATCTTGCATGAGTACCGTAAATTATTTACCCCCCTCCCCTCTCCCCATACAGGCACGTGATGTGACGTGACAGGACAAAAGAGTGTATTACAAAGAACTGGACCTGTTCCACATGCCCCTGTACTTCACTTTACCTGCGGCCGCTTTAACAGTTGTTTTCGTTTACAGTTGGCCTTGGCCCGCAGATACTTGACAGCAGGCGCTCATGAAGCACAAGCGTATTAGGGTCAGAATTTTCTCAGCGCATCACTTTATTCACCTAAATTTTACAAGGCCCTAGATGAGCGCAGCGAAATAGTGGGCCTCGTGGAGCTATGCTTAAACAGAACATATTATTTTGCAGACTATACTGGTCCATGCTAAATAATAATCCTAAGAATGTTTGACAGCAGCTACCTTATCCCAAGGTGTTGGTAACGACCGGATATAATTAATAGAGGCATTCAAAAATGGTGCCCAATGTGTATCTTCTGCGATTTGATGATATTCACCGCCAAAACATAATGACGGATACATTGCATCGGGATATGGATTTCCAGCAAGAAATGCATCTTGGTTATCAATTAAAATCTTTTTAAAATCAATATGGCTGACATCATTATCATTGTTCCAAAAGGTCAATGCTTCATGAGCAATGCTTATGTGAGTACTTGTTCCACAACTATTGATCAAACGGATTCCCAAATAAATAAACACTAAAAGCAACCATAGATAATAATGCATTGTTTTACTATTATTTAGCTGAAGGGTTGATTAAATGATAGTAAATGATGTAAATCATAATTAGTCAAAATTGTCAACAACATTGTCATGTGAGCAATCTCGCTATTGAATTGTTTGTTTATAACGCAAAATGAGATTAGATCAAAATGGCTGTCAAGAAGCCAATAGACACGTTTACTTCTCCCTACTCCACTTTTAGACCAAATGCTCAACAATAATAAACCTGCTAAAGGACCTTGTGGAATATATTACCCTTGCGGGGAAAAAAAGTTGATTTGTGACAAGGCAAGAACGTTTTGCCATTCCGCTTACTAGAATTGGATGCAGTGATTAATCATGTTTGCATATCACTATTTAAATATGATAGTGGTGTTTTCAAAATGTCAATAATGGAAGATATTGAAATATCGCTACGTTTGGATGATAATATTTGTGATGGATTACAAAATAACGAAATTGGCGTGTCCCCACTTTTATTGTTACATTTGGGTGCATCGGATGGTAGTATTATACATGTAACACAAATAGTAGACAAAAAAGAACTTGGAAATCGTTTAGTAAAGCTTCGATGTATCATTTCAGATAATGATAGTGGTTATTTTGATGGGATTGTAACAGAATTATTTCTTTTTAACATTTGCGAAGGAAATAAGAATCCTGAATTATATAAAAAATCAAAGAATGAATTAAAAATATTAATTAAGCCGATTGAAATCAATAAATCAAACATACCATATTGCACAAATATAATAATTAAACCAATATCACAACAAACGGTATATTCAGATACATTAGACATTAATTTGAAAAACTATTTCAAAACCAAAAGGTTGTGTAATGCTTTTGATTTATTCTGTATCAAAATTACTAACAGCTCTAAAAAATCAGTTGGACTTTGGTTTCTTATAGATAAATTAGAATTCAATGGTACTAATTCAGGTACTGATGGCGGCCCGGCTATAGGTTGGGTGAGTGCTGATGTATCGATGTTGGTAGTATCAGACTCTGTATCATGCTATGTGCCAAGGAATTTTCTCAACGATGCTCCTTTGTTGATTAGAAAATGTAGAGGATTCTTCAGCTCTAAACTTGAAGAAATTAAAACAATATTTCAACCAGCTTGTGTGAACTATAATCCTACAAAAACACTAACGAAAGAGTTAATATTGCTTCTTTATGGGGCTCGTGGATCTGGTAAAGCAATATTTGCCAAAATGCTTGCCGATGAGCTATGTATGGAATATCTTGAATTAAATTGTTATAATTTAGCTAGTGAATCTATTGCAGCTGCTGAGCAAAGATTAGATAAAGCATTTTCCTATGCTAGTAAATGTAGACCATGTGTTTTTCTCCTAAGAAATGCTCATAAACTTGGACGAGGTATTGATAATGACGAAGAAGAGCCACGTATTATTAATTATCTCAAAAGACTTATCGATTCATCTCAAATGTTATATCCTGTTATTTATATATTATCTACTCAAACAGTTGAAGCAATGGCATCTGGGATATTAGCCTTAACATCATACAGCGTTGAAATCCCTGTGCCGTCAGAAAATGAACGACGACATTTAATGACTTTGATTAAAGAAAAAGATTTTGATGAAAATGATTTGGCACGAAAAACAGCTGGTTTAGTCCTTGGTGACATTTTTCATATCGTTGAATCTGCGATGATGTCCAAGGAATTAGAGAAAACTCTCTATCAAAGGATTCTAGAAATATTGAGCTCTTTCTCAAAAGAGAAATCTGATAGCCTTGGCCTAGCCAAAATACCAACTATTCGCTGGGAAGATATAGGCGGCTTAGCATCTGTCAAAGAAGATATAATGGATACTATCGATTTACCATTAAAATATCCAGAATTATTATCAAGTGGCTTACGTCGATCTGGTTTGTTATTCTACGGACCTCCTGGTTGCGGAAAAACGTTACTAGCCAAAGCAGTTGCTAGTGAATTTCAATTAAATTTCTTTAGTGTCAAAGGACCTGAATTGATTAATATGTATGTTGGACAAAGTGAAGAGAATGTCCGAAAAGTATTTCAACGAGCACGTAATGTTTCGCCATGTGTAATATTTTTTGATGAACTTGATGCTTTAGCTCCAAATCGTGGAAGAAGTGGGGATTCTGGAGGGGTATCTGATCGTATTGTATCTCAATTACTTGCTGAATTAGACGGCCTTGCAACAAATGCATATGTCTTTGTGATTGGTGCAACAAACAGACCAGATTTATTAGATCCTGCTTTACTTAGACCTGGTCGTTTTGATAAACTAGTTTATGTAGGTATAAGTAAATCAAATGATGAAAAGATAAAAATACTTCAAGCATTAACAAATAAAATGAACCTTTCTGGAGATGTGAACCTATCAGAAATTGTTGATCGATGTCCTACAGGAATGACAGGTGCAGATTATTATGCTGTGTGTGCAAATGCTGTTTCGCAATCAATTAAACGAACGATTGCTGAATCTGAATCTGGTAATGCAACAAGTTCTGTTTCGAGCAAAGACAAAAAGCTTATAATCACGTTTAAAGATTTTATAAACTCATTAGAATCAATCACTCCATCTCTATCGCCTAATGAACTTGCTAGATACGAAAACATTCAACATCATTTTCAACAATAATATAGTCATCAAATCATTGTAACTATTGTTTTATATGTGATATAAAATAACGAAGTGATTATATGTCCGTACGTACCAATAACAAAATAAGTGTTGAATGCTTGTCAAAAAGAGAATAATATGGAATTGTAACATTGACGAGGGTGCAATTCCCGTAACTCCAATTTCACGCTTTTATTCTGTGATCATCAGATGAAAGAAGAGGAAAAACTCTTGCCTCATCTTCATGTATATTTTTTACATAAAAATAAAAGTAAAAAATGAAACATTCTAGATTTTCGCAACTTCAAGTTTCACACCAGAAGGTGATCATCAGGCGATTTATTTCAACTTTGAAATAAATCGCCTGATGATCACCTTCTGGTGTGAAACTTAAAGTTGCGGAAATCTAGAATGTTTCATTTTTGACTCTCATTTTATATAAATGCTCTGATTAATTTCATTGAGCACTATACCAAGAACTGGTGTGGAACAATCCACCCATTAATATTATTATATTATTATTATTATTATTATTATTATTATTATTTTTTACATATAAATACACAGTACATTCTCCTAATTGTTGATCAAAACCTCGAATTTGTATCGACCAATCAAGAATCAATTCTGGTTTTATCTTTTCCAGCAGATAAAGACAGTAGTAGCCCCTGCTAGATCTTTCTAAAGTTTAAAAAAATGCAAATAGCCTACTTTGATAACAATCATAAATAAGTAATGTAGACGGTGTCGCCCTACCGAAGGCACTCCTCTATTTCTAGATGAGTGGCTTTTTTCGCTGAGAGCAATGATTTCAAACGCTCTTTGTTGATCTCAGCAGCGACACTGCAGATCAATTTCAACACATTTCGTAGCAGATAGGTCTCGATTGTCAATGCGCAACGATGCGCCGCAGCTACGCACAATGCAATTCCCTCTGTACCATTCCATCTGCCATCCTTAGATGGTACTCATTTGATGTTTCAGATAAAGTCAAGGCTGAATTGACCATAGTAGATTTAGTCAATTGGGATTCGAACCACAGTAGATCAGATATGATCCGATCTGAAGTTCAGTTGCTCTGCCATCTGAGCTAATCCACCCTATGATGCTAAGTCTATTGATGTCTATTGTCTATAACAATGATGCTAAATCTATTGATTTGAAAGGAATTTGCAATCATAATGTTGAAGAAATATAGGGTGCTTGTGTCTTTCGAAAATGAAGGGAGATGTAATTTTTAAAGTATACACACAAATGATCAGGAGTTCATTTAATAGGTACGATCAGATTATTCAATGCCATATATAATTCTTATCAGTAGGTTTCTACTTATTAATTGTTTTTTAAAGTGATTGATAAAAATAGACGTTGTTTGAGCTTTTGATATAGCTTATATCATCTTCAGAAATTTGTTAAAAAAAAATTTGTTTTCTTGAAAAATATAATCCCGGTTATCGGCTATTATATCATGGCTGGTTTACGTATTTTATAACGTTTTCCTTTTGATTTAAGAATTTAAAGTGTATATCGTCTTTTGGGACACAACGGATTTGAACCCGAAGGGTTATGAATAAACTGTCGGAAGAGCCTCCTTACGTGAAACCAGGAGTAATGGACTCTCGTAATCTTTTAGTCAACCTATATATATATTGATTAATAGGCGTGTAAACTTTTATCATGTATATATCTTTGGTGAATTTAGAAATGTTTTTTAAATGAATAAAACCGTCTGAGGAGCGCTACAGCGCGAAACTTCGAGTAACGGAGAAAACGTCTCATTTCTTATTTTATATCTATATAGCTCTACTTTCCAGTATTGAGCACTATATTGATGTTTTGCTCTTAATAAATAAATTTATTTATTTATTAAATCAACATTATTATTAATATATATATATAAAGTAATTACATGGGAAAAACATCAGAAGAAGAAGAATTGAATCATATAAAAAACTGCTCGAAACTTAGTTCGTAATTTCTCTGATTTTCCGTAAAAGAAATGGTTGTTTTAGTCCTTTGCATCAGCCGTTATGGATGCGAAAGATCACTAAGTGTTCCTTAAGCTGTTCTTATCAGAAGCCTTTGCAATTAGCCTATGGTTTTACTCCCAAACTGAAAGCTCATATTGTTCTTTTATAAACATCTGAAAAGCGTCTTTACGCGAATTCAGAGTAACGGAGTAAACTCATGATCTTTGATATACTATATCTTAACATTGATTGATTGCAACAAACAGTTTTCAATCTATATTATGTTATGTCTGTTGTATTCAATATCTATACTACTATTTCAAAATTTCTCTAGAATATGAAATATTGTATGTATGTATGTATTTTTATTTGTCAACTCAAATGGTTAATGACAGGCATATATAGGTGTTATTTTACAATTGTTAACACACTGACATATTGCCCTATTATGGTTAAATATAATATTAAATTAAAAAAGTGAATCGATTAAGAAGTATATACACGACAAAATTTATTTAAATTGATTTTATTTAATTGATTTTTAAAACTATTCAAGGTTTTGATTGAGACAATAGTCTCGGATAGTTTGTTCCACACAGATACTGTCCTATACGAAAATGAATATTTTGAGATATCACATTTCGGTGTTAATAATGGAATTATTTTCATATTGTGGGACCTTGATGGATATTTTGAATGTACTTTCTTATAGAATAATGATATATCAATATCGACTAAGCCATTGAGTATTTTAAAAACAGTAACTAGGTCATTGAAAACACGACGAGATTCTAATGAAGTAATATTTAGCTTTTGCAAGCGATCTTGATAATTGTTGTAACACATGCCAGAACGTTTACAGACGATACGAGTAAATTTACGCTGAACTTTTTCAATAATGTTTATATCTTTTATCAGATAAGGGCTCCAAACAGGAGTGTCAGATTCCATAATCGGACGAACGTAAGTTTTATATGCCTGGACAAGCAAGTTTGGATTATTAATAGAGAATATCTTCAATAAAAGAAAAGTTGTAGATGCTGCTTTGGCTGCAATTTTCGCACAATGAGCTGATAATTTTCCATCTGAAGTAAATGTAATCCCTAAATCACACATGTTTTTCGTTGTAGATAATAAACTATCTGATAAATAATAACTAACTTCTGGAATTTTCAGGTTCCCAAATGAGAACACTTTGCACTTATGTGTTGCTACGGTCATTTGCCACTTTGTGCTCCATTGGTCAAAACGTTCAAGAGTCTGGCATAAGTGAGGTAGAATCTGTGGTATTTCTTGCGATAGAAAATTTTGCGTCGTCAGCAAAAAGTTTTAGATCACATGATGGTGAAATACAGGAGCAAATATCGTTCACATAAATAAGGAAAAGCAATGGTCCTAAAACGGAACCTTGTGGAACTCCACTTGTAACATGTAAACTGGAAGATAATTTGTCTCCAACACAAACAACTTGAGTACGATTTGTCAGAAAACATTCAATCCATTTAAGAAGCTCGTAACGAATTCCATATGCATGCAACTTCGTAAGGAGCTTTTCATGTGAAACAGAGTCAAACGCTTTACGGAAGTCTATATAGACGGTGTCTATTCTTTTTCTTTTGCTCACGTCAGAAATCCATGTCGCTAGAAATGATAACAGCTGTGTACAAGTGGATCGTTTTTTTACAAAACCAAATTGATCTTTTGAGAGTAAATTTAAATCTAAAAGATGCGACATAATGTCTTTATATATAACTGATTCCATAACCTTGCATGCAATGCATGTCAAGGAAATGGGGAGATAATTTTCTTTATAGCTAGCTTTACCTTGCTTGAATATAGGTGCAACAATACCTGTTTTCCAAATAGAAGGAACAGTTCCAGAAGATAACGAGAGCTCATAAAGCAGACAAAATGGAAATGCAATTTCTTCAGCTATTGATTTTATAAATAATGAAGGATATCCATCAGGAGAATGTGATGTTTTTGAGGGTAACTTTTTTAATGCATTAACTACTTTGACGTATGAAAAGTTTACAAAGTTAATAGTATCTTTGTCTTCAACAAGACTTTCAAATAGAACATTTCTTCCATCGTTATTAGTTAACACAGAGAAAAAATAATCATTTATCAGGTTTGCTTTATCTTCGTCTTCGTCAATGAAAGTACTGCCTTCTGACAAAAGTGATGGAATAGAAGGCGCTGTATTAAGTTTGTCGTTTGCAAAGGAATAAAACCTTTTTAATGATGGGTCATCAAGTAAACTATGTTGGATTTGCCGATTAAATTCTTTTACAGCTTGATCATAATTTTTTGAATGTTCTTTGTATTGTAATAGGGACATATGTCCATTTTTATATTTTTGGTAAGCATGTCGTTTGGCGATTGCAAGACGATTTACATGTTTAGGGTATTTTCGTTTTGTGCTGCGACACCCTGAGTGGGAACAAAATTGGTTATACAAAAGTCAAGTTCATTACATATTCTCGACCAAAACTGTTCAATATCACTTTTGCAGTCAGTATGTAAAACAGTCCGCCAATTAATAGTAGAGAGGTATTTACATATTCCATTATAGTCAGCTATTCTATAGTTTGGTTTCATACTTGATTTTGGCTTTGTCATAGGTGGAAAATAAACTTTAAATTCGATTGCATCGTGATCACATGTAGATGCCAATGGATTAACAATGTTGATATCTAATATTTTTAGAGGATCACTACAGAGTAATAGGTCTAATGTATTTGGTCCTCTAGTAGCTTCCATTACGAGTTGAGAAAAGTTATTAAAATTGACATGAAATAAAAAATCGTCGTGACATTTGTCACCATAGCTCATAGGTATTGACCAATTTATGTTTGGGTAATTGAAATCACCAACGATGATACATGGATAATTGCATAGTGATGTACAGAAATCGATAAAATTGCAAAGTTCTTTAGTTTTTAATAGGCTTTTGGAGCAAGCAGGTGAATTGTAAATGCAAATCAGACGATATTGTGTCGATTTGATTTTAACATCAATTATAACTGCCTCTATTTCTTTGAAGCGTTCTGGTTTGTCCACAACTGTGTAGTTATATTTGCTTTTAATAAGGATTGCTACCCCTCCTCCTTTTTGAGATGAACAGCGATCATTTCGAATTATTTGGTAATCTGGAGAAGTCAATAAAGAGTCGATAACATTTGAATTTAGCCAAGTTTCTGAAATAGCAATAATATCATATTCCAAGGAGTCTCAAGTGTGCTCTAACTGAGTTAACTTGTTCAGTATTGATCTAGCGTTGAAATAAATACAATTGAGAAAACTGCACGCATTTACATTACCGTTGGTTGATATTGGTATTGAACTGGTCTTTGATGATAAAGTGATGGTTGATGCTGATGTTGCATTGGTATTGATAAGGAATAGTTCGGATTCATTTGATAGTTGAATGCCGGGTTGAATCCGCGTTGTTTCATTTGCATTAAATGTATATTTTGATTTATTGATTGGTGAATCATTGGAAGTAGTGATTGTATCGACGTGTTGATCGCTTTGTTGATATGGGCCATCACCGGCCCCTGATCTAAAAAAGATTTGAGTTTT
The DNA here is from genome assembly GCA_916610825.1 of Haliclystus octoradiatus. Classification (NCBI taxonomy): domain Eukaryota; kingdom Metazoa; phylum Cnidaria; class Staurozoa; order Stauromedusae; family Haliclystidae; genus Haliclystus; species Haliclystus octoradiatus. Next base: position 15,149,259 of record OU744454.1, on the reverse strand, counting down.
TCTGTTGTAGGCTCAGCATTTGTTGGAATTTTTGATGGATCAGAGAATTGTTTTTCATTAGATCTTTGCACTTGGTATGCGTTGCTGGGCAACTGGTGTGGGACAGATTGGAGTTTTGGAAAATGCTCAAAATTGTTTAATGGTGGAACAGGAGCTTGATATCCAATATTTAATCGATCTGGTCGGGCTACATTTGTGTTTATTCGTGTGAAGGGTGTGGTCTCTCTATTTTTTACCCTTGTGGTTCCCTTCAGATGAGGGAGATGACATTGGGGATTAAAACATTGTTTTTGTTTGAAGGACGATGGACAAATAAATAGATGTAATTTACTACAGTTCTCTTTTGAATGAGGGCATCCACCAATATAATTCCCATGTTTTAAATGCTTGTAGCAAATTTTTGGATGGAAATTTGAGCAATTACCACCTGACCGTCCAGACAGACCAAATTTGCAAATCCCATTTAATAAGTCATTGCAAATGGTGTTTGGGCTAATTATTCTTTCGTCTTCAATGTTATCATAGGTGTCTGTTGAATCAACATTTAAGTACGTTTGAGATTGAATATGTGATGTAGATACACCGGCGCCATCTTCTGCTGCAGAATGTAAACATTCCATTGGTATTTTGCTAACGCTTAATTTCCTGTTGTTTGAATTTGTGGCAGGATTAGTAATAGACACCGCTTTTTGAATATGACTTTCATTATTCACATATTCCAGTCATATTATTGAGATTACTGTACGAGCGTACACATAATGTATGATTCAGATGCCACCGTATAGATTGGAATCTTTATCTTCCTCCATCTTCTATAATTTTCCAAAACGGTCTATCTTCAGCTGTATAATTGATTTTTACCAGCCTCCATGATGTTTCACTTGAGCTTTTTATTTTTTCTGTAAAAACCAATCGACTAGTCAATGACTGACCTGGAAGTGAAGCCACACAGGTAAGGAAATCACCATTGACATTCTTTGGAATTAAACGAAATCGTTTTCTGTCTTCATCAACTCCTGACTCTGCCGTAACGCCTTTGTCCTGACCGATATGATTAACTGTGTGAGTCGTACCAAAAATGATGTTAGCCTTATTGAAATGCATCAATTTCGCTTTATGGCATTGCCCGTCATAATTGAACAGAGTAATATAATAAATAACCATCTTGATCTTTTTCGAATCGTAGAACAGACTTTTGTTCATCTTCACAATATGATAGAGTTTGATGAAGAATCTTTATCAATCCTTGAGAAACTCCATTATCACCATACCCAGCATCACTTTTCCTCCAGCATGGATATGATCCTGGTCGATCTACTGGTATTAATCCATAATATTGATTTTTCTCTGGGTAGATTACATTTTCTTGTTTGGTACACCGATGAAATCCAATACTAAATCAATAATTTTAGAATTTGAATCTCGTTTAACAGGGTAAAACAAATGTAAAACTTTGTAATTCTCTATCCTATCACATTGAGCAGCATTTTTCTCCGCATTGCAGTTTCGAGATCTGAGAAATTGTAATGTTTTTCTATAAATTTTAACATCTTTTTTATGGATTGAAGCAATTTCATCAAATTTTAATGGCATTTTCCCGGTTTCTTTGACAAATAAAGCCAATTGCATAAGCAGAAAACCTCGCAATAGAATCAACTCAGCGTAAAGACCAATTATTACAATTACTTTCTGAGCCTTTTCTTATACGATATTCTATTATACCAAATATCTCAACTTTGGTATCTTCTACCTCAGAAATCAAATTTTCTAAGTTCATATCAAGTATTATCTATGCCTTTCCATAATAGTAATCAAGCCTGTTCTTGCTGTGGATGAGCTTCCGTTTGACGCCATGCATTTTGCCAATCAAGTCTTCGTCAAATTCTAATGCGACCACTTGTTTCATCAACACTTCAATTCCAACAGTAGCTTCTTTACCTCCCAGTAAGCTACATATCGTAGACATTAAACCACCGAAGGCAGCAACAATATATCCAGATGGTCCAAAGAACATGCCCGCTCCCATCATTAAATGACCAATTCCACCCATAATTTTCAGGTGGTCTTCATTTTCAATCCCATCTTTCAACTTTGGCAAAGCTTGATTCAATGATACCATCACATCCTTAAACTTTGTTTTGCTAGCCATTCCTTTTAGTCCTTTATCAGTACTTTCAAGCAGTTTAAATTTATTCTCCAGTCCTTGAAGGTTTTTACTTAAAGCACCTAGCTTATCAGAACCTTTAAAGTTGTTTTGCACAAATTTCTTTGCTATGTTGAGTTGACCATTGAACTGCACGTTTATAGTATTACATGAGATCAATGTAGTAGCATAACAAAAGAAATATAACATCCCCAGACTGCAAAGGGTGTTGTATAAAGCCATTTTGAATGTTGAATAGCAATTTACCATATTATATATGCATACGTCAACTCAACCGCGCTGTGCTTGGGTACTAAGGGAATGTGATATTGATTTTCACTGGATCATAAGAAATATGCCGACAAAATCAATATCTCGAAGTATGATGTGTTTTAGCTAGAAATATCGTGTTTTCTTTCAAATACTTTGAATTATTTCTGGACTTCTTAATCAATATCTTAATGGAGTTCGAAATCTCAAATAATAATAATAACTCATAATATAAACAGATCAACTATAACCTGTTGAAACTCTATAAAAGGTCATGTCCACTGGAAGGAGAAGATGGTCTCAAATAGCTGTATATTACTATGGCAGTGATATACATTAGCACAAGCATTGGATTTATAGGAAAACCTTGATTTTGTTCCTTTCCAGTCGGTAACAGGGAGAGAAAGATTTGGAAAAGATTTGTTTTGTCTCGCTAAAAAAAAGACAAACCGAAAATAGAAACAAAACTTAACACTTATCTCATTGAAAAATCATCAGTTCTGATTATACTATTTACAAAAAATTTGGATAAAAAATGACGAATTGCGCCATTAGAGGTCTAAATAAATTCTGGACGTCGGATATGTCAACACTGACGTTAAGTTACGACTGTCCAGACACACGATAGAGCCTGTTCTATTGTATGCATCTTAAACGTGAGTTATATCAACTACACTATTGACTTGACTTGACTCAGCTTTTGACGCTATGCTTCGGAATGCTTTAGGAATGCATTGGCCCAACTTACTGTCTACTGCTAAACTTATGAAAATTTCCCCTTTTGCCTCTGCTATTTGCTCACCAACGTCAGATGTCTTTTTTAGGTCACATTAAAAGATCAGAGACGTATGCCTCTCAACAGCTGCATAACATCCTTCACTGGCAACCGAATGATATATTTCGACGCGGCTATATGGGCAGTAGTATCTTTTCATAATGTTTTGTATCATGAATTGTCTTATTTACAAGTTTCTTTGTCAGCTATGTCTGACCGTGATTTGTGGCGTTCTTTGTGTAGCAAATATGCTACAGCATTCCTATAATGTGACTGTCTATACTACTACTAATTAGATAAAATAGAATGCTGAACATCTCATTTCATTTTCTTCGAAAGCATATCAATGTATATGTTATGTAATATAGTCATTGCACCGTATTTATTTTTGTGGTATATCGAATCACTCTAACGATTCGTGTTGAATAATTGCAAGTTCATTTGTAGCATTTCTCTGTCTCTAAAGAAATCGATAAATTTAGAAATGAAAGAGAACTCAAACTTATCTTGAAAAATTTCACTTGATTCTGATCTTCTTAGAGTAGTGCTTTGATTTAATTGAGTGAGATTTACATAAATTAAATGCAAAACAATTATGTAGGAGCAACAGGGATTGTCTTATTACTCATCAGTGTGAACATTAATAGTAAGCAAGTAATGCACCATAAGTGGTATCATCAATTCGAGAAAAAATATAAAAAAATAAATAATAACAAATGTTGATAAACTTTCTACAATTTGTTACTGACAGGATCTATATACTAGTTCAATAACGAAACAGTTCTGAATATTAAAAAAAAATTTTTTTGTGGATATTCGGATACTAATAAATTCATTCAAAATATTCTGTTTACGAATGTACTTATAATGTTTATGAGGCATAAAAATGCCTATAGCTAGCCTGAAATTGATTACACCTCCTCTGCAAAGCTTCAAACATATTCTCTCAATCCTGCGGAATCCAACACGAACCATTCCCTGGATGTAAACGTGATTTGCGTTTGATGTTATTGTTTTGATTATCATGTTTATTCAAAAGCTGCTCCAAATCAATTTCAATTTTGAATCAATCTTATTGCTTAAAAATATTGTTAGGTGTAAGTATATACAACTCGAATAAAATGTCTTTCCAAATCAATACTAATTGTTTTCGCATGATTTTAACATTTACAATTTACGTGTGTACTAAGACTACGTATTTATACTGACATGATTTTTCAGAATTTGACAACGAGTCAATGATCAAATTAAATATATTAAAAAAAGGAGAATTCATCTGCGATTATAATTTTATTTTGTTTTTGATGATAAATTTTGATTTTGAATGCTAACAAATCTCTTCCCGTTTTTTCAATCGGGTAATGTTGATCGTGTATAATTTAAGATTTAATTTTCCTAATCTAAGGGATCACATGTCCCGAGATTTCTATATAGTCTATGTAATCCCAATCTACGGAATCATGGGACTGCTACTTATGTGTAACTAGAGTCCAATCTAATGATGAAGTTACTCATGCAACGATGTTTGTTAGAAACAACTTTCACACGAGTTTTCATTTAGGAGCTTTGAACAAAAACCTTGATGGATTGAAGAGTAGAATTAATGTTCTGAAAGATACCTAAAAAACCGCCAAAGTTATTGCCAAAAAGACTAAATTCTGTGACATTATGATGTCGATAAATATATAGCTTTAAATAGGAAAGTTATGTTGACGAAAATTTGTACTTTACTATTCGTGTACTTTTATGAAATCTTTCTGACAACCACGGTATCTACCTGAAGAACAAGCACTCTGTAAAATTTATTACTGTGTCTATCTTGATAAAAAAAATAATTGTATTAAAGTAATGTGGCCTACATTGGAAGACTGGTGTTTTGCTTTTGGTATCTATCATTGTGGTCCAAAACATTTTTCTGCAAACGCTGAACATCAGTTAAGTAGCCTCCAGTGGTACCGATCTACTTTTAGACCGACCGCCACAGAACCAAAACAGCAGGCTTCTCCGGGCAACTTGAATTTCACATAAAATGTTCCAAATCATTTCACGGTCAGATCCCTCTTAATTCTTACATTTAGTATTTTCGTAATGTTGCTTTGGAATCGCAAAATCTTGGGAGAACAATAGAATCAAAGACCATGAAGCTCACATGCGACATTTTCTCAAAATGATAAGAAGTCTTTGACCGTGAATCATGAAATATAAATTGGATTTTTGAACGGTTTACAATAGAATTTAACTAAAACAAGAAATAGGTATTTGTTTAGCATATTTTATTAACACTTTTATGTGATTTTCAAGTTGCCCGGAAAAACCTGTCGTTTTAGTTCTGTGGTGCTCGGTATATTCCTGTCTTGTTCTTATCCCACAAGATATAAATAAATGTGAACCTTTTAAAGATGCTGAATCAAAAGAAAAAGTCAGTTTAAAAAGGAAAAGGGACAATTCATATTTTCCTACTAAATTAAAAGCCTTTATAACAGTAACTTATCAGAAATTACTTGGATAGTCGTTTTGAAATCTACAACTGAAAGTCTCTCTTCTGAATTTCAATTCTGTATTTTCCGATGAAATGTCGACGTTCGATTTAGTAGTAATATATGTGTCTCGTCAAACCGCGCTTCGTTTTACAGATCTTCGAACATTGTTCACAAGTAAATACTGAATCAGACTCGTTGACAATAATTTCATTAACTAAATTATCAATTTATTGTTAAATTCCTCATCTTCAAATGGAGCATCGAGAAATAAAGTTATCGTCATGATTCGCCATTTTCAATAAAGGTGATGGAAAGCTAATGCCTGCAAGAAGCTAGGAACAAATTTGGCAGAACATGAAAACGAACCACAATAGTGTGGAACAATGGTCTATTGTCCTTTGCCCAGAACTATCTCTTCTTATGACTATATTTTTGGTTAAAGAAGCGACAAATACAAATCTACCCTTTTTATGGTTTGGTTTTCTTTTGTATATTTCGGCGCCTTTTTGATATCGGCCACTTGATCAATCTGAACAATTGAAAAATGGTTATAAATGTTATTATGCTATTAGACTCGCCTACGCTAAAATAAATAATTTTATTCTATTTTTATTCAAATTTCTCCGCACATTCTTCATACTCTTTATAAAACTGTTTTCATACCGACGATGATTGGATTGAGGTATGCGATATTAGTTTTATGAGTTTCTGTGAGTTATGATAAGACGTAAATACAAGAAAGCTGTGATAAGATATTTTGATATATATTTAGAATATATTACATAATCTGATATTCTCATACAGGGGAAGTCATGATAAGATAACAGAGGGGGTAGAGCTATATGTAATGTGCATTTCCCACGAAATGCTGCGTTTGAAAAATATTCCACTATACATCGTTTCCACAACTAATATTGAGACACTATATGCTACTGTATCATACCTATTTTATTACTGAATAGAACATAAGATCACAAAAACCATTGAGTGTAACATAATAAGAGAAATCCGGATAGATTATTAAGCGAGTATAGTCGTATGCGTATTTTTTTTCTGGAAGGCATTTTTTTATACCACTCGCCCTTCCGTTCCGGCGTTCCACCAATTCACATACATCTACAGTTTTTATATATCTTAGGCCTGGATTATACAGCGCGCTTTAGAGCGTTCCGTCCTTTCGTTTACAGTAAATTGAAAGTTGACTCGCTGTCGCACGCCCGTCTAACTTGACACGGCTCGCTGTCATTTGCACGGCGAGCTCCAAATCGAAAGCTCGCATAGGAAGAGCGTGCTTTCACTTAAAGGCGAATTTTCATTTCGACATTCCAGGGATTCCTCTCACCATATTTGGTAAAACCCGGGGGTTGATGTCGAGAAAGAAATGTCTAGCCTCGTTTCTCGGTTGTTGCCTAGTACAGTTCCGTTTTGCAAATAAAAAGATGAATAAACATTGATTTTCTTTCGAATTATAATCGAAATCCACAAAAAATAATAAGGAAAGAGTATTTACTACTCAGAGCATTTGTACTCCTCAATTGAAGAGGAGAAAACTCTAAAATAGTATTAATTAGACAAGGTTATATATATATGCTCTTCACATTAGATATAAACCACTGTCTTGTAATTGCAGGACCATGGTAGGTTAAAAACCTATCATTGTACGATAATCACAACTATTTGATGACGAATTGTGATAAAAATCACTTTTTGAAACAATAAATTTATTTCACGAAAAGCATATACTTGTCAATCAAAAGTCTTGCACGTGAGATATTTTCTTACACGTCATCATGTAATTCACAGGAAGTTTTTACACAACTTTTGAGCACGGTTCGCTGTATAATCTCAAAATGAAAGCGCGCTCGAAAGCGCGCTGTATAATCCAGGCCTAACCGATCTACCTTGTTTCGTTAACAAATTCAATTCAGAATCAGAAGAATACTGTATTGTTCTATTATAAATGCTTGATAGGACCATTAGACCTATTTGTATTATTTTCCTAAAGCACCAAACCTTTACAACAGCATTTGACAAATGCGGTAGCATAAGATTTTGCTCATTTTCCTCTTTCAATCACCCTTAACCACACTGGCTTATCATCGTCTGTAAAATTAATTTCAACCAACTGCCATGAAGTTTGATCCTTGGCTTCGGGTTTATCAGTGAACCTCATTCTATTAGTCAATGAATCTCCGGGTCTAGATTTCACTCCAATTAGGAAACGGCTGCCTTCTCTATTCTTTGGAATCAAACGAAATTGTTTTCTGCTTTTATAAGATTCTGAATTAAGTCCTCCTTTATCAATACAGAGACGGATTTGTTCTTTTCCAAGAGTTATTTGCATAAATTTCGCCGGATGAATGTTTCCATTGTAATTCAATATGGTTATAGTATAGTAGCCTTCATTATCTTCTTCAAACTTCAGAACAGATTTCGTTTTGTCACTGCAGAATGACAAAGATAGATGGACAAATTCATTTAATTTCTGAGAAGATGCAGTGGAACCAAGTCTAGCGTCACTCTTTCTCAAACATGGAAACAAGCCATGATTTGTTTCTGGTGTTAATGTATAATATTGATTTCTAACAGGATAGATTGATTTATTTGGCTTTGGAACTCCAATAATATCTAGAGCTAAGTTTATGAGTCTAGAGGTAGGATTTCTTTTAACAGGATAGAATGCATGCAAAATCAGATAGTTCTCTTTCTTGTCACATTTTGAAACATCTTTCTTGACATCACAATCTTGAAATCTTAAGAATCGCAAAGTTTTGTTATAGATTTCTACATCTTTAACATGGTTTGATGCAATTTCATCATATTTTAAAGGCATTTTATCTGTTTCCCGTGTAAATAACGCTAATTGCATTAATAAAAATCCTCTAATTAGAATTAATTCAGCATAGAGACCTATCATTGTAATCATTCTTCTAGCTTCTTTTGGAGTTGATGGATGTCTTTGTATACGATATTCAATTTTTCCAATCATTTCTATTTTTGTATCTTGCATATCACAAATCACACCATTTAAAGTTTGTTCACTGATATTTGTAGCATTTCCAGTATACGTATCAAGACTGTTTTTACTCTTTTTCAATTTGCACTTCACACCATTTAACATATCGCCCAATTTATTGTCGAATTGTTCCTTGACAGCTTGTTGGACTATAAAATCAATTCCAACGCCAACTTCTTTACTACCAATTAGGCTACATACAACTGAAAGAAGACCACCAAAAGCAGCAACAATGAATCCAGGAGGACCGAGAAACATTCCAGCTCCCATCATTAAATCCCCTATACCACCGAAAATTTTTGTTGCATCTTCATTATCGATGCCTTCTTTAAATTTTGGTAAAGCTAAATTGATTGATACCATAATGTCACGGAATTTAGTCTTCTTGGCAATACCTTTGACTGTTTTATCGGTATCTTTAAGAACATTAAATTTACTTTCCAATCCATCAAGATTTCTGTTTAAAGCTCCTAAGTGAGGACTCGAGTGGAAATTATTTTCCACAAAGATCCTTGCACGAGTGACTTCACCATTAAATTGGACTCTAGTGACACATAAAGCAATCGTAATCCCATAGATTAGGAAACTTAAAATCCCAAAATTTAAACGATCACCAATAGCCATTATCTGATTAAAATGATGGACAAACGAGGTCTCACGGAGCTGATTTATTTCACGATAGGAAATTGTTTAAATAAAATCCCAACTCTCCATGCTACCATTGTACTATTATCAAATATCGACCTAGGGACAAAAGGGCAATTATAGGGCTCAGTAGATATGTGAACAAACAACAAACATGGCAAATTGTGTACCTCTAAAATGTTTTTTGTTGGTTTTGGCAGAGTTTTGAACACTTTTTTTCACATCAGCCATGTTGGTGTTTCTTAATAACAAGTACCGGTGTCACGGTCTTTATAAACTACACCATCATGGTTAACAATCTTTTCTTTAATAAATTCTCGAGTGGCTCATTGAGTACCTGCGAAAATCTCTATTATGCATGGTTTACAGCTTTCCAATCTTATTGACCTCTTCAATCACCTTTTGATCAGTTCTGCCATCTTTGTGTAACTGTATAAGCGAAGTACAAGCAGAACTACAAGCTCTTCCTGAATTTGTTTTTGTTTTCTCATATCTCTACATAGCTTAGAGTGATTTCGTTTCTGTTAAGTGCAATTTACTTTTACCCGACAATGAAAATCAAAGGAACTGGTTTTAGTTACGGATTGTCTATTATCACATATTTTACCCTCACTGCTGTTACTTGTGTTAATATACTCTAATTTAATGGTCAATTAAATTTAGCCAAAATCTATGTGCAAAACAATTTCAAGGGTCCCCATTTGGGTTCTTTGACGGAGAATCTTAGAGGATTGGACAACAAGTATAATTTACTCAAGGATACAGATAAAACATCAAAAGGTATTGCCAAAAAAGCCAAGTTTAAAGATATGATGATGTCAATAAATTTTGCTCTTCCAAAGTTTAAAGAAGGAATCGAAAATAATGATGCAACAAAAATTTTAGGTGGAATTGGTGACTTGATGATGGGAGTTGGCATGTTCTTTGGACCACCTGGATTTATTGTTGCTGCTTTTGGTGGTTTATTATCCATTATTTGTGGTTTAATTGATAGCAAAGAAGTTGGTGTGGGAATCGACTTTATAGTACAACAAGCTGTTAGGGAAGAATTCGATGAAGATTTGATAGGAACAATGTATGGTGTAAAACGAAAATTCATGGATCTGAAAAGCAGTCTTGATTACTATAATGCAAATGCAGCAAACATTACTGAGCTAACGCTGAATAGTGTGATGTGTAGCATACAAGATACAAGAATAGAAACATTAGGAGAAATTGAAAGTAGAATAAGAAGACGTGCAAAAACACACAAAGAAGCTGAGAAGCTGATAATAATTATTGGCCTTTATTCTGATTTACTTATATTTAGAGGTTTTCTATTGATGCAATTAGGATTGTTTACAAAAGAAACAAGAAGGATGCCATGGAAAATTCATGAAATCGTAAACAATCATCTAGACGATGTAGAGATTTATAAAGAGACTCTGCGATTTCTAAGATTTCAAGATTGTGATGTCAAGAAAGATGTTTCAAAACGTGACAAGAAAGAGAACTATCTGATTTTGCATGCATTCTATCCTGTTAAACGAAATCCTACTTCTAGACTTATTAATTTAGTTCTAGATATGATTGGAGTTCCAAAGCCAAATAAATCAATCTATCCTGTTAGAAATCAATATTATACATTAACACCAGAAACAAATCATGGCTTGTTTCCATGTTGGAGAAAGAGTGACGCTAGACTTGGCTCCACTGCATCTTCTCAGAAATTAAATGAATTTGTCCATCTATCTTTGTCATTCTGCAGTGACAAAACGAAATCTGTTCTAAAGTTTGAAGAAGATAATGAAGGCTACTATACTATAACCATATTGAATTACAATGGAAACATTCATCCGGCGAAATTTATGCAAATAACTCTTGGAAAAGAACAAATCCGTCTCGGTATTGATAAAGGAGGACTTAATTCAGAATCTTATAAAAGCAGAAAACAATTTCGTTTGATTCCAAAGAATAGAGAAGGCAGCCGTTTCCTAATTGGAGTGAAATCTAGACCCGGAGATTCATTGACTAATAGAATGAGGTTTATCGATAAACCCGAAACCAAGGATCAAACTTCATGGCAGTTGGTTGAAATTAATTTTACAGACGATGATAAGCCAGTGTGGTTAAGGGTGATTGAAAGAGGAAAATGAGCAAATTCTTATGCTACCGCATTTGTCAAATGCTATTGTAAAAGTTTAAATATAAATTCAAGAAGGATTTACAGCTACTCTGTTCTTTATAACTTTATATTTTTTATATTTTTTCTGCCACCAACAAACGTTGTAGGATTGAAAAAAACTTAATAATTCATTTACATACATAACAATAGTCAAATGGCATTATTGTCTTCGTGATAACTGCTACACACAATAAGAACTTAATCATGATGTCTGTTATTATTCTGATTTGCCTTTAATTTCATATTCTTTTCCATAAAACCCCGGCCAAATGACTTTTTTATTTCGCTAACAATCATCGGATTTTGTTGAGTTCATTTTCGTCAAGAGTGGTTGGTATTTTGAGGCTTGGAAGCTAGTCAATCAAGCCCACCAATCCTGAGACAAGCTACGTCATTGTTGACCAATCAGAGGAATGTTCAAATTTTCAACAAAATCCAACAATGTTGGAGAAATAAAAAGTCATTTGGCCACTTCGCCAAGATCGGTAGAGAACAATAGAGCTCAACAAAATCCGATGAATGTTGGCGAAATTTTTGAATGTATTCAAAATCCAAATTCAACATCAGCCAACAAAATCCGAAAAGGTGAGGGTGGCCAAATGACTTTTTATTTCGCTAACATTCATCGGCTTTTGTTGAATTCATGAATGTTGGTGAAATAAAGAGTCATTTGGCCTGGGTGCTCTAGATGCTAAATTGGGTGATCTAGATGCTAAATTGGTAGTTCTTAATTCTCATCTATAGTCTAGCTTTGATCGCTTTATCCGCGTATATATATAATATCTTTTGATGCAGTCCTTTACGAGAAAGTGCTTTCAAAACATTCTGGTATATATAATAAATTGTTTCAGATATTGACATATTGTCAAACAAGCCTGCGGCATCCAACACGATCAGTTGCCTGGATGTAAACATGATTTGTGTTTGGTGTCATTGTTTTGTTTATCGTGATGATTCAAAAGCTGCTGAAGATATCTCTTTTTTTCCTGAAATTGACATTTTCATTGTGTTGTTTCATTGTTACATATCTAGTATCAACTAATAATAATCATATGGTGGAAGAGTAAAAAATATACAAATTCTATATAAATATTTGAAGCTTTTAAAGTAGATTGTGTCTGACTCTGACTTTAGATTATTTTCATTGTGTTGTTTCATTGTTACATATCTAGTATCAACTAATAATAATCATATGGTGGAAGAGTAAAAAATATATAAATTCTATATAAATATTTGAAGCTTTTAAAGTAGATTGTGTCTGACTCTGACTTTAGATTATTTTCATTGTGTTGTTTCATTGTTACATATCTAGTATCAACTAATAATAATCATATGGTGGAAGAGTAAAAAATATACAAATTCTATATAAATATTTGAAGCTTTTAAAGTAGATTGTGTCTGACTCTGACTTTAGATTATTTTCATTGTGTTGTTTCATTGTTACATATCTAGTATCAACTAATAATAATCATATGGTGGAAGAGTAAAAAATATACAAATTCTATATAAATATTTGAAGCTTTTAAAGTAGATTGTGTCTGACTCTGACTTTAGATTATTTTCATTGTGTTGTTTCATTGTTACATATCTAGTATCAACTAATAATAATCATATGGTGGAAGAGTAAAAAATATACAAATTCTATATAAATATTTGAAGCTTTTAAAGTAGATTGTGTCTGACTCTGACTTTAGATTATTTTCATTGTGTTGTTTCATTGTTACATATCTAGTATCAACTAATAATAATCATATGGTGGAAGAGTAAAAAATATACAAATTCTATATAAATATTTGAAGCTTTTAAAGTAGATTGTGTCTGACTCTGACTTATTTTCATTGTGTTGTTTCATTGTTACATATCTAGTATCAACTAATAATAATCATATATGGTGGAAGAGTAAAAAATATACAAATTCTATATAAATATTTGAAGCTTTTAAAGTAGATTGTGTCTGACTCTGACTTTAGATTATTTTCATTGTGTTGTTTCATTGTTACATATCTAGTATCAACTAATAATAATCATATGGTGGAAGAGTAAAAAATATACAAATTCTATATAAATATTTGAAGCTTTTAAAGTAGATTGTGTCTGACTCTGACTTTAGATTATTTTCATTGTGTTGTTTCATTGTTACATATCTAGTATCAACTAATAATAATCATATATGGTGGAAGAGTAAAAAATATACAAATTCTATATAAATATTTGAAGCTTTTAAAGTAGATTGTGTCTGACTCTGACTTTAGATTATTTTCATTGTGTTGTTTCATTGTTACATATCTAGTATCAACTAATAATAATCATATGGTGGAAGAGTAAAAAATATACAAATTCTATATAAATATTTGAAGCTTTTAAAGTAGATTGTGTCTGACTCTGACTTTAGATTATTTTCATTGTGTTGTTTCATTGTTACATATCTAGTATCAACTAATAATAATCATATATGGTGGAAGAGTAAAAAATATACAAATTCTATATAAATATTTGAAGCTTTTAAAGTAGATTGTGTCTGACTCTGACTTTAGATTATTTTCATTGTGTTGTTTCATTGTTACATATCTAGTATCAACTAATAATAATCATATGGTGGAAGAGTAAAAAATATACAAATTCTATATAAATATTTGAAGCTTTTAAAGTAGATTGTGTCTGACTCTGACTTTAGATTATTTTCATTGTGTTGTTTCATTGTTACATATCTAGTATCAACTAATAATAATCATATATGGTGGAAGAGTAAAAAATATACAAATTCTATATAAATATTTGAAGCTTTTAAAGTAGATTGTGTCTGACTCTGACTTTAGATTATTTTCATTGTGTTGTTTCATTGTTACATATCTAGTATCAACTAATAATAATCATATATGGTGGAAGAGTAAAAAATATACAAATTCTATATAAATATTTGAAGCTTTTAAAGTAGATTGTGTCTGACTCTGACTTTAGATTATTTTCATTGTGTTGTTTCATTGTTACATATCTAGTATCAACTAATAATAATCATATATGGTGGAAGAGTAAAAAATATACAAATTCTATATAAATATTTGAAGCTTTTAAAGTAGATTGTGTCTGACTCTGACTTTAGATTATTTTCATTGTGTTGTTTCATTGTTACATATCTAGTATCAACTAATAATAATCATATATGGTGGAAGAGTAAAAAATATACAAATTCTATATAAATATTTGAAGCTTTTAAAGTAGATTGTGTCTGACTCTGACTTTAGATTATTTTCATTGTGTTGTTTCATTGTTACATATCTAGTATCAACTAATAATAATCATATATGGTGGAAGAGTAAAAAATATACAAATTCTATATAAATATTTGAAGCTTTTAAAGTAGATTGTGTCTGACTCTGACTTTAGATTATTTTCATTGTGTTGTTTCATTGTTACATATCTAGTATCAACTAATAATAATCATATATGGTGGAAGAGTAAAAAATATACAAATTCTATATAAATATTTGAAGCTTTTAAAGTAGATTGTGTCTGACTCTGACTTTAGATTATTTTCATTGTGTTGTTTCATTGTTACATATCTAGTATCAACTAATAATAATCATATATGGTGGAAGAGTAAAAAATATACAAATTCTATATAAATATTTGAAGCTTTTAAAGTAGATTGTGTCTGACTCTGACTTTAGATTATTTTCATTGTGTTGTTTCATTGTTACATATCTAGTATCAACTAATAATAATCATATGGTGGAAGAGTAAAAAATATACAAATTCTATATAAATATTTGAAGCTTTTAAAGTAGATTGTGTCTGACTCTGACTTTAGATTATTTTCATTGTGTTGTTTCATTGTTACATATCTAGTATCAACTAATAATAATCATATATGGTGGAAGAGTAAAAAATATACAAATTCTATATAAATATTTGAAGCTTTTAAAGTAGATTGTGTCTGACTCTGACTTTAGATTATTTTCATTGTGTTGTTTCATTGTTACATATCTAGTATCAACTAATAATAATCATATGGTGGAAGAGTAAAAAATATACAAATTCTATATAAATATTTGAAGCTTTTAAAGTAGATTGTGTCTGACTCTGACTTTAGATTATTTTCATTGTGTTGTTTCATTGTTACATATCTAGTATCAACTAATAATAATCATATATGGTGGAAGAGTAAAAAATATACAAATTCTATATAAATATTTGAAGCTTTTAAAGTAGATTGTGTCTGACTCTGACTTTAGATTATTTTCATTGTGTTGTTTCATTGTTACATATCTAGTATCAACTAATAATAATCATATATGGTGGAAGAGTAAAAAATATACAAATTCTATATAAATATTTGAAGCTTTTAAAGTAGATTGTGTCTGACTCTGACTTTAGATTATTTTCATTGTGTTGTTTCATTGTTACATATCTAGTATCAACTAATAATAATCATATATGGTGGAAGAGTAAAAAATATACAAATTCTATATAAATATTTGAAGCTTTTAAAGTAGATTGTGTCTGACTCTGACTTTAGATTATTTTCATTGTGTTGTTTCATTGTTACATATCTAGTATCAACTAATAATAATCATATGGTGGAAGAGTAAAAAATATACAAATTCTATATAAATATTTGAAGCTTTTAAAGTAGATTGTGTCTGACTCTGACTTTAGATTATTTTCATTGTGTTGTTTCATTGTTACATATCTAGTATCAACTAATAATAATCATATGGTGGAAGAGTAAAAAATATACAAATTCTATATAAATATTTGAAGCTTTTAAAGTAGATTGTGTCTGACTCTGACTTTAGATTATTTTCATTGTGTTGTTTCATTGTTACATATCTAGTATCAACTAATAATAATCATATATGGTGGAAGAGTAAAAAATATACAAATTCTATATAAATATTTGAAGCTTTTAAAGTAGATTGTGTCTGACTCTGACTTTAGATTATTTTCATTGTGTTGTTTCATTGTTACATATCTAGTATCAACTAATAATAATCATATATGGTGGAAGAGTAAAAAATATACAAATTCTATATAAATATTTGAAGCTTTTAAAGTAGATTGTGTCTGACTCTGACTTTAGATTATTTTCATTGTGTTGTTTCATTGTTACATATCTAGTATCAACTAATAATAATCATATATGGTGGAAGAGTAAAAAATATACAAATTCTATATAAATATTTGAAGCTTTTAAAGTAGATTGTGTCTGACTCTGACTTTAGATTATTTTCATTGTGTTGTTTCATTGTTACATATCTAGTATCAACTAATAATAATCATATATGGTGGAAGAGTAAAAAATATACAAATTCTATATAAATATTTGAAGCTTTTAAAGTAGATTGTGTCTGACTCTGACTTTAGATTATTTTCATTGTGTTGTTTCATTGTTACATATCTAGTATCAACTAATAATAATCATATGGTGGAAGAGTAAAAAATATACAAATTCTATATAAATATTTGAAGCTTTTAAAGTAGATTGTGTCTGACTCTGACTTTAGATTATTTTCATTGTGTTGTTTCATTGTTACATATCTAGTATCAACTAATAATAATCATATGGTGGAAGAGTAAAAAATATACAAATTCTATATAAATATTTGAAGCTTTTAAAGTAGATTGTGTCTGACTCTGACTTTAGATTATTTTCATTGTGTTGTTTCATTGTTACATATCTAGTATCAACTAATAATAATCATATATGGTGGAAGAGTAAAAAATATACAAATTCTATATAAATATTTGAAGCTTTTAAAGTAGATTGTGTCTGACTCTGACTTTAGATTATTTTCATTGTGTTGTTTCATTGTTACATATCTAGTATCAACTAATAATAATCATATGGTGGAAGAGTAAAAAATATACAAATTCTATATAAATATTTGAAGCTTTTAAAGTAGATTGTGTCTGACTCTGACTTTAGATTATTTTCATTGTGTTGTTTCATTGTTACATATCTAGTATCAACTAATAATAATCATATGGTGGAAGAGTAAAAAATATACAAATTCTATATAAATATTTGAAGCTTTTAAAGTAGATTGTGTCTGACTCTGACTTTAGATTATTTTCATTGTGTTGTTTCATTGTTACATATCTAGTATCAACTAATAATAATCATATGGTGGAAGAGTAAAAAATATACAAATTCTATATAAATATTTGAAGCTTTTAAAGTAGATTGTGTCTGACTCTGACTTTAGATTATTTTCATTGTGTTGTTTCATTGTTACATATCTAGTATCAACTAATAATAATCATATGGTGGAAGAGTAAAAAATATACAAATTCTATATAAATATTTGAAGCTTTTAAAGTAGATTGTGTCTGACTCTGACTTTAGATTATTTTCATTGTGTTGTTTCATTGTTACATATCTAGTATCAACTAATAATAATCATATGGTGGAAGAGTAAAAAATATACAAATTCTATATAAATATTTGAAGCTTTTAAAGTAGATTGTGTCTGACTCTGACTTTAGATTATTTTCATTGTGTTGTTTCATTGTTACATATCTAGTATCAACTAATAATAATCATATATGGTGGAAGAGTAAAAAATATACAAATTCTATATAAATATTTGAAGCTTTTAAAGTAGATTGTGTCTGACTCTGACTTTAGATTATTTTCATTGTGTTGTTTCATTGTTACATATCTAGTATCAACTAATAATAATCATATATGGTGGAAGAGTAAAAAATATACAAATTCTATATAAATATTTGAAGCTTTTAAAGTAGATTGTGTCTGACTCTGACTTTAGATTATTTTCATTGTGTTGTTTCATTGTTACATATCTAGTATCAACTAATAATAATCATATATGGTGGAAGAGTAAAAAATATACAAATTCTATATAAATATTTGAAGCTTTTAAAGTAGATTGTGTCTGACTCTGACTTTAGATTATTTTTAAATGATTTCTCAGGCTTAATGTAATTCGGAATGGACATTATTTGACAAGTTGCTAAATAGAGCAGGAGCAACTGACTCCCAAACTTGGTTCTAATCCTCTAGCTTGTCACATGCAACGCGGTTTCTCGGACTTCACTTCTTTTTCAACACAATTCAAACAAGTGAAATCATGGTGATATTGGTGAAATAAAGTAAAATCAGGAACAACTTGTAAAGTTTCTGAATCCTGATTATCATGAAATTATGTCGATTAGATTAATGAGTTTTACAAAACATCTAATAATCTCATTCTGTTCAGATTGAAGAATTTGTTTCTCTATCTTCCAATATTTCGTACCAGTAATCAACGTGGAAAACTAATATTAAGGTAGGGATAACCGGATAATCTAACCTAATATAAAGTAAAATAAACTAACTATTCTTCCTTGTTCGTGTCAATGATGAATATGAATTAGTTTAGGTTAAATCTAGACGCTTTCATGGGTAGCCTATGCTCGGCTAAGCCTATTAAGACTAAAGAACATTACATGCATCCGTGGTTTATACTGTACTTCAAAGTGATAATTTGGCCACAACGTGAAAGTGCAAAACACTATCAACATGATAAATTTACAAGTTATACTGTAGTATCGTATATAAAATTATTTAAATAGTTGTTTTGCATGATCTGGTTTTGACATAATGATAAGTAATTTCAATAAGTTACTATTTAAGTTATATAGTTATATATCATTATATGCTATACACCTTACATAACATACGGTTACACATGAATTAACTTACTTGCAATATTTATATGATTAATATACTATTACTAATACTGATTTACTCTTCCAATATATATTGGGATTTATCTTTTCAGATCGATATGCTGCTAGGATATTCAGTGAACGCTACATATTTGCACGTATTTGTGGGGCTATATTCAGAGATGTTAATATTTTATGACATATATTAACATACACATTAATTATCTTTCATTTGAAATATTTATATGATTAATATAGGCTACTTACTGGCCTCACACTTCAAACATATTTGGATTTATGTTTTCAGATTGATGTGTCTGCTTGGAAATTCACTCAGAACTGATCATATTGTGTGTGCCTATCAGTGGGCTACTCAGAGCTGCTAAACTTTTATTAATTTTCCTTGCAGGTTATCTGGTCTGAAGAACCATTGCTAATGTTCCATAGTAAAAACCATTGTCTTGCAGTATCTAATATATGCAGTCTACAAAAATATTCGATATTACTTTTCATATTCATCTCTGTGTTTATGTATTTGCAAATACCTAATGGCAGCCACTGTGCAACCATGACTAGCGAACATCGTCTACCTGGTACCATGTCAAAATTCAAGATCAGCAACATTTTATTTTGTCAAACTTACTAAACCTTCACTTTATTAGATATTCAAATATAAAATAAGTTAACAATGACCGTGATATCTGTACCAGCAAGCGTTTCTGTGTCCTGGTTGATAACTTTCTGAGTTTAGTACCATTCGCGAGCATTTGAAAAAAATTGCAATACATGTTTGTCTGGGGAGATAGACCAATGACTTCGTATCGAATTATCAATGTCAATTGTATAAATGCCCTTTATATTTTTATTACATTTTTAAACATGTACACAACACTCAGGTAATTGGGCATATAAATCAGATAAACTGACCATTATAGCCAGGTGGCCATTACTTATAGGGTAATTTCATTAGATAAATCATCGACACATAGACATCGTTGAAGTGGATACTAATACTATAAATATATTGCGGCTGAATAAGTGTTTGTATGATTGTCTGATTTACATGCTCATTGCATGGATAGTAGCACTAAATTTCCTCTTGAAAAAGGCATTGATACCAAAAATAAATATTCTAAATAATGGAGTGAATAATGAAATACAATACATTGAGCACAACCGGAGCAATTATTCACGAAAATGAAGATTATTTGTGAGTCTCAGTACCGTTTGATTGTGGTAAATTACGGACGAACATAGCCATAAGTTCAGTAAAACTTTCACAGCTCTCGTCCAAATGGGTATATAGCAGAGCCATCCACTGAAAACGCAAACAAAGTCACTTGCAATTCATTAGTGAAATCATTAGAGTCCGTACGGTAAGAAAGAGGAGTCTGACCTTACTAAAACGCCGATAATGTTGTTTTATGGTTTATATACCGTGTAGCGTGTACCTTGCGCAAAGTTCTACAACATCCATTCTGTATTTATCCGCGCAGCAGTGACAGCACTGAGTTCAAGATAATTTAATAATCAGCGGCGATGAGAATTCAAAATTTTCAAACCAATAAATCAGATTTATTTTGATACAAATAAATACTCAACGTGAAAATAATTGTTTCAGTATTTATCGCTAGACCCTATCTACACTTTGTAGACTTCATTACTTTCTTGCCCACACTTTCCCGCCAATGTTTTGATATCAGGTCAAATGAGGACTGGGACCAAGTTTGGGAGTCAGTTGCTCCTGCTCTATTTAGCAACTTGTCATTATTTGAAACTAAAACATTTTGAATTTATCTTTAAAACATATAAAAATCCAATGTCCAATATCAAAGCTAGACCATTTGCACTAGACGCACTGTGGGCAGAGGGGACACATCCTTTGCTCGCATTGAGGGGTCAGTACTGGGACAGAAAGTTAACAATGTAAACGAGAAGTATTTCTCGTGTTGAAAAACGATGTTACATAAAATTGCACACACACAAAGTGCACTTTTCCAAAATTGTCTAATACGATTTCCTCAAAGCTCATGATTCATTGCACAATGATTGTAAATGAAATAACTACTCAGGTTTTTGTCATTGAACTTTTTACAAGCTCGTTGTATCATAAAACAAAATAATTATTGGCCAAAATCATTCAGAGAAAATGTTAAAAAGTACCCCTTTTACCCTCTACCCCTTGCTACTGATGGAAAATAAATTCTTCTAAAGCAGATAAGAGTTTTATACGCGGTGACATTTTTTAGAGAATTCAAAGATAACCATGCAAAACTAATTATGTAATATTAATATTCAAGCTAATATAAAGTATACAATAAGTGTAAATACTTATGTACTTGCTAAAGAGAACTTGGTATTGTTTCTGTATTGGTACCATTGCTTTTTCTTTTATGTATAAATGATATTGCTAAATGCCTCGTAGGTGAATGCAAGGCTGAATTGTTTGCTGATGATGCAAAATTCTACTGTCCGCGCTCAAATGAGTCATCCGATCATCCTATCACAAATAGCCCTGGTATGTGTCTGTGTTAATATTTATGCCTTCGTGCATAACTTTTCAAAATCTGAAACGATTTTGGAGTCCAACATCTTAAACTATTCGTACTGTCTCAGGAATCGTTTTCCGCTTAATTTTTTGCCTTGATTCTTACTTAATATAATTGAACAAAGCGGAAAATGTATTTTCTGCAGAAGAGCTTTATTGTTTTCTCAAAATATTTTAAAAGTGTGGGGGCATTCCCTGTGGTAGGGAATCCTCATATTTGTTTGCAAAATGTAGGATGAATGGAAGTGATTTGTTTATTTGCTTTATGAATGGAACCAACGGCATAATATGTAGTCTGCTGTCTACAACGAAGCATTTTTGTGACAGGATAAAGTCGATAAAGCTAACGCTAATGAATGTTTTGGCATTTGTTGTGAAATATGAAATCTCCTCTTGGAATTTAAATTTTCTAAATATTTATACAGTTTAAATTTGTTACACATTCAAAATAGTGCTAATACATCGCTCCCTAAATATATGACAAACAGTATTCCAAATTCAAAATGGCAACTTCGAATTGCTTATGAAATATGTTCACTTTTTAACACAAGCAAATGAAATGATTCAAGCAACACTTAAAACTTGAACCAACATACTCATTCATCATCATCATCATCATCATCATCATCATCATCATCATTCATACAGGACCTGGTAAGTTCACATAGAACTTTTTTCACAGGACTGAGCTCCTCCAATTGTGAAATTATAAAATCAAAGACCTTGGCGTAATTATCACTGGAGATATGAAGTCTTCTGCTCATTGCTCTATGATATTAGCAAAGGCCTAAAACTCACGTCCATACTTGATAATCAAATGTTTCACATCAAGAAATCCGCGTTTACTTTTCAATTCCTTTGATATATACGTAAGACTTATATTAGAAACGAGTTCCCCTGTATGGAACCCTTCTTTGATGAAGGACAAAGAATCTCTTAAAAAAATTCAACACTGATTCACAAAATTTGTGTGTAGAGCTGCAAATCTGGCTTTCAATGATTACAACGATCGTTCAAAACATCTTGATCTTGGAGCATTAGAGCTGAGGAGGAGGAAGATATATCTAGTCATGATGTTCAAAATAACAAACAATCTGATTGATCTATCTCTAGCCTCCATCAATTGTAACTGCAATGTAAATACATATTCTATGAGTGGTCATCCATTTAAACTATATCCTCTGCAAAAATTCAGATTGAATAGTTCAAAACATATGTTCCGTAGCAGGGTGACTCCTTGGTGGAACTCTTTACTTCAAAAACAGTTCAGGGAATTGGGAAGTTACTCGATAAATTAGATTTATTGTTATATAGTAAATATTTTGTTTAATTAACTGCATTAGCCTACATACATTGTATTTGAAGTGATCTTGTTATATTTTTATTTTATTTTGTAAAGGGCCTGTTTGTAAGTGGAATTATTGTTGTGGTAATTCCATGTATTTGCCTGTCATTTTCATTTTATGACAAATAAATCATATCATATCATGGTTAATTAATCATAAACAATTGATATAATGTGCAAATTAATATCTCAATTGGCCATTTTGATAATGAATGATCGTAATAGTTTACAAGCCAAAGAAAACCTAATGCCACCGTATATGGAGACAAATGGAAATAATAGAGGAGGATACAACAAATGAATAAAATATATATTATTCCATTTTGTTTGTGCTCAGTCTTTAATAAACAACAGGCTTAAACATCCAGTCTTTTGCAAGAGCTTCGATTATCCATATTTATACTCAACAAAGAATGAATCAGAATTATTTGAAACAAGAATCTACGAAGAGACACCATGGGTGCTTGCTAAATCTGAATTTGAATTAAGTAAAATTAATTTGCATTTGCATAGTGTAGTTGACTTGGGAGGGACGTGTCTATACTATTTGCATCATGTAATGCCCACTACTTCGGGGCAGTTTGAGCACTCTTGTCTGACACAGTAACTTTTTCACCACATTGTCTATACTCATCTTGACCATGTATTGACTTAGCTGGCAAAGTCATTCCATTCTCTCTTGTTCACTGCGCAGTACTGATGATAGCTAAATTCCAGAAAAAGTATTTTTCTGTTGCTAATATAGTGATTTTTATATGCTTTATTGTTTGATATTGATAAGCAAAGCGTTTAAGTCGTCCCTTCTGTTATTGTTCCTTCATATCATCAGTTTTATTTCGCTTTCAAACGTCATCTTTCACTACAGTTGGACAAGAGTAAAATCAGATTATCAAACATACAAGCTTAGTTTCTTGTGAAAAGTAAAACATTTATTCGCGCGGTTCAGAGGGTATCATGAAACCCGGTTCTGTTTGATTGATAATCTAACCCGGAATTTTTTTTGCATCAAAACGAGATGGTCTTAAAATAGCTTTTGAGGTCAATTCTCAGTGATTCTTCCATGGCAAAAGGGATCAAAATGTTTGGAAATGATCGATATTTGGTCAACAAAGATGGATTTTTGAGGACGTTATTGATGTCGGACGAAGATGTTGTTTTTAAATTTTAATTATTCATTACTTAATTGAGGGTGTTAAATACATTTTATTTGGTTGATTTTCACAAAGATAAGATAATATTATGGTCTGTTTAAAACTCTTTAATACACAAATCCGAGTTAGACTATTTTGGTTCTATTATACTATCTTGATGATACTAGTTATGGTGTTTTCCTTGCTTACTAATAATGCTCACACTGTCTATCAGAGCTATAAAACAATCAAATTTGCACCTCGATAATTATTTTGCATTTAAATTATGTAAACCCTACTTAATTATTTCAAAGCACTTCTCCAAAAAGATCAGAATCAAGTAACAATTTTAAAATAAGTTTGGGTTCTCCTCCATTTCTAAATTTATCAATTTCTATAGAGGCAGAGAAATAGAGTCACAAATCTAACATGCTACAAATGCGATTTCAATTATTTAAAATGAATTGTAATCGTTTGAATATTCGATTCGATTCGACATACCATTAAAATTAAATACTGTGAATTAAATATGACTAAATTAATACAATGTAGCATATACATTGATGTGCTTTCGAAGAAAATGAGATGAGAAGTTGAGCATTTTATTTTATCTAATAATCAGTATACCATATACTATAATTAATGCATCATTGCCTTCTTCTAATGAGCTAAACTTTTTATATTTAAGGGAATTAAGTCATTTTTTCTATGCTCCAAGATGCAGCCTTTTCTTTACTTTCATCATCTTCAAATGGAATCGTTTCTTTATTTCCATCAGGCATGACCATTGTATAACCCGGAAGTGATTGCACAGCAATAAGGAAACGATTTCCATCTTTATTAATTGGTATAAGAGAAAATTTATTTTTCTCATTTGAACGAACGCGAAGATTTCCACCAGCTCTATTACTGTGACCAAGATGAAATCCATTGCTCCAACCCCCGGTTCCACTCTGCATAAGTGCTGCTTTTCCTTTACCATTATAGTATTTCTGCATCACAATATTGAAATATCCATCTGCATTTTCATGAAATATTAAAGATGTTTTGGTATCACATCTATTCACGAAATAGGAAAACATTCGCATTATCCTGAAATACAGACGTGCTCCACATGGATACTTCCCAGAATAAGCATCCACACTCATTGTATAGCGTACACCTTCTTTGGGATATGATACGTTCTGACTTTTTAGACCGATCATATTCAATGTCATTTCAATTTGCATTGAAATGTTACTTGACTTGATGGGATGAAATACTTGTAATAGATGGTAATCGTCTGGCTTGCTACAGTCTAAATCATCTTCGTCATCACAATCTTGTGATCGTAAAAATCTTAAAACTTTCCTGTGACGTTTACCATCCGCCTCAATACCGAGTTGAATTTCACCTTGTTTCAATGGCATCAATCCAGTTTGATGAACAAATACAGATAGTTCCAATAATAAGAAGCCTCTCAACGTAATCAACGTTGTGTAGAGTCCAATTATTGCAAAGGCTCCTTTAGCTTCTTCATGTGATTTGGGACGGTGTTTGATTTGAACTCCAATTTCACCTATTTTCTCCATGCTTGCGTCATCTACAAGGATAAGCAGATTTTGTATGTGTCGTTCTGTTATCTTTTTATTTTCGCTTTCCATTTTTTTGTAGTAGTTGATTTTCATTTTCATTTTCTCAAATTTAATTTTCAATCCCTGAATTTCTAATATTAATTTGCCTTCAACTCCTGCTTCAACTGCTTGATCTACCATGTAATCGATTACTTTTGTGAAATCGTCTGTACTGATTAAGCTACATATTGAGGAAATCAATCCATCGAATAATTGGCTAACGAAAGCAGGTGGTCCAGTAAATAGGCCATAACCAATCATTAGATCTCCAAATCCAGATAAAACTGTTGCTGGATCTTCACTTTTTAATTTAGACAGAGCTAAATTGATCGAAACCATTGCATCTTCACACTTAGTTTTCTTTGCAATGCCTTTGACTGTTTTATCAGTATCTTGAAATCGGGTGAGTTTCTTTTCCAATCCATCTAGATTTTTAGTTATAGAATCAAAATGAGGTCCTTGAAAATCTTTTTGAACGATTTCTTTTGCAGTTTTCACAAGTTCTTCAAGTTCAATATCTGCGACATCCGCTGAGGTAATTGTGATGACATTAAACAGAATCGATAGTAAGCCAATACTTGTGCTAATGTATATTACACCCATAGTATAATAAACAGCTATTTGAGAACACCTTTTCCTTCAAGTGTATATGTTAACTACCTAATATAGAGTTTCAACCACGTAGCAATATCACTGATTTAACAGGTTATGAGTAATCTGTTTACATTATGTGTTAATGAAAACAACAGATGAACGAGCAAGTTAACGTTGAGGGTATGACCCTAATCTCCTCAGAGCACTGATATAAACAAATCTGAAAACATTTCAATGGAATAAAAACATGATGGACAGCGTTTAATTCTAAAAACAACTACAGTATAGAGCAGGGGAAAATAAACGTAACAGGAACGAGTCCGTACCATCTACAATATCTAGTGTATAAAGGAATATTTGAATCCATATACTGTTATCTCAAGCGTGTAACCAAATCCAAAACAAAACCTGTAATTTTCTAAATCATTATTGAGGTCAACTATAACTGTTGAATTTGTAATTAACTTTTGAAATTGCTCTATAAAATAAAATTGATAACGTAATGCCTAGATGATTGAGTCAACGAAGTGCTTAATGTCGATAGTTTATTACAGGAAAAATGAGACATGAGCATTTAGTTTGCCGTAAGAGTATAGGCAGACTAAAGGAGAGAATACAGACAACCTGATATCTGGATATGTTCATTTGAGAATATTTCATTCCATATACTGTTTTCTCAAGCGTTTAACCAAAGCCCAAATAAACATGTTCACTTCCCTTTCAACTACGACATGATCTGTTGAACTTATAATGAAATCCACATTTTCTACGAGTTAAAAAATCGGGTATTGATTCGATCAAATTGTTTATATTGATATTTAGTAAAGGTAAAGACGTTGATGGCTTTTAATAGTATACAATATAAAGTATAATTTATACTAATAATTATTAAACGAAAAAATCAGACATTCATATTTGTATTATCAGGCAAATTAATCTGTCTTAATTTAATCAGATTAAATTGCTTGATGATCGCCTTGGCGTGAAACTAATAGTAGCAAATATGAATGTCTGATTTTTTCGTTTATTAATTATTAAACAGCCTTGCATTTATGGCATCGAGCACTATTGAAACAGAAAATACAACATAAGTACCTCGATATTATTAGAATTTATACTATATATACCATGGTGTAGATTACGAACCAGATGTGTGTTAGTGAAAACATTGCATTGGCTGATTATTGACTTTCAGATAACTAAGCATGTTCGATTTAAGAGTGATTACTCTCATGTGCTCTTTTCTGAAACAGCCGAACTTGAAGTTTCTTAGGTCATAAAGAATCTAATACGTCTTCCTGTGGACAATGCTTTTTTATTTTCTACTCCAAAACATACGACAAGAGGGCATCCACTAGAATGAAGCAAAAGTATCTCATGCTCCGTATCTGTGATGAATTGATGGTAATATTACAGATATAATGAAATACTCAAGCTCTTTTTGACTATACCTTACTCATTCCTTTACAATTCTGAATAGATACATATTTGAATAAGACTTTTTTAAAAATGTCTCCCACATGCTTATTGAAAGATAGTTTGTCATCCAATTGTATTCCTAATATTTTTGAGTAATTCGTTCTCTTGATTTGACCTCCGTCTGGTATCTTTAGTGTCAATGGGGGGTCTATTTTCCTTTTTTGGAAGATTAGTTCCTCCGTTTTCTTATCATTTGGTTCCATTCTTCTGCCAATGCTCCACCGTATGATATTCTCAAATTCTTCTTCCATGTTGTCACTTTGTTGCGATTTTGAAGTGTGGCTGATTACTGTCATATCGTCTGCGTATTTCACATTTTACAGTGTTGTTAGTAACAGGCTGCAGATTATTTGCGAATATGCTGAAGTACCTATGGTCCTGTCTGTTCCTGGAGGTAGTCCTCCTGATTTTTATGACCAGGCAGTGACTGCATATATCGCTTTAATTAAGCGTTTTTGAATTTTTTCCACTAATGTGAATGTCATTCAGTAGATACGGACTTCACTTGAGAATCAAATTCAAGTATTGGACGAGTATGTGTTTTGAAGGAGTTTACAAGAAAAATAGCATTACTTGAGGAGATACAATTTTTAGCAAGAAAGCTTACGATTTTCAGCTTTTACTACTATCTTATCTTCATAAGCACATTTTACTAATTACTATTCATCACATATTTACAAATAACTGCGTAGATTTCTCAAGATGACGATGGTGATGCCTATCCCTAATTAACATTAGCCTCTAAAGTAAAGGCAAACGCTCGTTGTGATCTTATTTTATAAGTTTTTTCTAGTTTATAAATACAGATCGTTGTTATAGACATAGCAATTTGAGCAGTTAGTGAACTCGCTCAAATCCAATAAAAGGGCTACGATATCCTTAGAGACTGGACCGATAGCGCTATTTTACTTAAAAAATACTATCTTGAAATTGCTTTTTGCGCGGTACATGTAAATAGATTAGATTCAATACATAGTATTGAAAATCATATCAAAGTATAAAAATAAAATAAAAATCTGAAGAAACCACATATACGATCGTATAGGGACAGTCAAACATTACAACGTCAATAAGTTAACCATTCTGCAGCAGTATTACATCGAAGCAATTGGGGAACAAGATACCGAAAGATTGGAAGTGCCGTTTTGACTGAAATTTATATTTTGTAATATAATAAGAATTGTTTTTTCAAGTTTATATCAGAACTGAGCTGCAGTTTAAGCCGGACTTATGAAAATATTCGCATTGAAAATAATTTAACAGCAGAAACAAACCACAACCCTTCCGTGTCAGTATAATGTCATCAACATAAATGTTTATAATATTGATACAATGTGGATAATAATAATGAATTGAGTGAGTAATTCTTTTTTTATACTTCATAGTTGCGATAAGCAATAATATACAACACGGAGTTTTACAATATTTCGAAATAATCTTATTTTATCTTCAGGTAGTTCAGAAAGAGAATGAATAATATATTTCCATTGTATTTATGATGGTTACCTAACATGCGTGCATAAAAGTTTTAACATATTGAAATATTTCTACACATTAAACAATACGCGAGACAAGAAACCACAGTCTACCAATGCCGCAGTCTGTAGAAAACATATTTTACGGAATCCATACAAATATCGAGAGGCTACAGAACCTTACAACAAAATAAATCTTGATTCAAAGTGTCGGTGAGTGAGTGTTTCTTTGGTCGGTCAAGTTTTCTAAGCTGTTCAGCGGGGTTGTTGTTAATGGAATTGGTTACTGGAGTGGTCAACATTAATCGACTGACTCCTTTCTCATGGTGTCGCAAAATTCTAACTCTCGACATGACGTCAATGACATCTGTCAATCAAATATCATTACACTGCCTCCTTCAATTTAAAGGCTTTATGCTAAGTCGTTCAAATTTAACAAATCATTAGTCTATAGAGTTTTAACAAACTCTGTAAAGTCTTTATTGCTACAACTATCATTAGCAAATTTTATTACAAGTTTTGGAACATCAATAAATAGATTTTTGAATGGTTCCCATGAATCCTCTAAATGTTCGAATCCCGACCAACGAACCAATAACTCCCAATTTCCATCAGTAGTAAGAGGGACTTCAAGTAACCACATAGCCAGAATCATTATGAGCTATTTGTTCAATTAAGTCTTCAGTAACTTTTAAAGAACTATCACAATAATACTTCAGTCGTGATGCATGGCATACTCTGATATCTCCAGTAATTAGATGTTCCACTTCATAAACCCAAGGGTTTTTTAGAGTAATAATTTTCATTGGTCCTTGCCAACGGACTTTCAACTTTTGTCCAGATTTATGAAGTACACTTGCTGCCAATACATAATCACCCTCACGGAAATTAATGGCTTTTACAGACTTAGCATTCATTCTTCTCTTGGCATTAGCATCTCTATTTTTATTCTTTGCCTTGGTAACCTCTCCATGAATAATCTCAAGTGAATCACGTAGCGATTCAATACCAGCTTTATATGTATCAGTTGTAGGTACTGAAACCATTTCCTTCAATCTCGGCACAAATATAAAATCTAACGGCGATGACGGTGTGATACCTGTGAATGCGGTCACAGGTGCATAACCACCTAATCTCTTTGATAATGAATTATTAATAACCATCTGTATAACTGGTAATAAACACGGCCAATCACTATTGTTAAGGCGTAATTCACATAATAGATAGCGTAATACAAATAAGATATCACGGTTCACTCGTTCAACTGTACCATTTGCCCACGGTGTGTATGCAGTAACAAAATTGTGTTTAACATTCAATCGTTTACTAACTTTTGTCATGACGTCATTTAGAAAATGTGTACCTTGATCACTGACCCATTGACTAACAATCCCAAATCTTTTAAACCAATCCATTAATGATTCCACAACTGGTTCATATGTACCATTTGCAGCAGCTACTAGCTCAACAAATCCAGAATAATCATCCTTCAAAACCAAGATGTATCCAAAAGGACAATGTTCATCAGTTTTACTTGAAAATAAATATTCAAAATGAATAACGTCATTAGGTTTCTCACCTATCAAAACTTCTCCATATGGTCGAGGTATAACTTTACGCGGATCACATGCAAGACAATATAAACACTTGAGACAAAACTTCTCAACATCTTTTCTCATCCCTTTTCAAATAAAACGTGATAACAACGTACGATAAGTTTTATCGATGCCACGATGACCAGCTGACCAGCTGAGCTATAACAAGTAGTCGTATGCATAAATTGCTATCAGCAGGTAACCAAATAACACCATCCTCAGTACGTAAAACTCCATTAACATCCTTGATAACTAGTGGATTATCCAGATTACAATCCGATTGACTAATAATAACATCCTCAATTGTTGGCCAATCAGATGTATCAGTAACAGATGAGATAGTATTAGTAATAATAATGGATCTAGCCATAATAATAGGGGATGTAACGCCCCAGCGAGTTAAAAGATCGCTCCAAACATTTAATTCTCCAGCAATATGCTCAAAAGTATAATTGAAAGCCATTAACCGTAGTGCCATCGTTGTAAACGGTCAGCAACATGCTTCTTTAATGTACTATTCAATGCAAACGGATCAAATATGTAAATCAGGTTTCGATGATCACAAAATATTCTAAAACCATTTTCTCTAAGCAATAAATAATCAAGACGAGAACAGGCCTCAATAATTGGAAATGCTTCTTTTTCATTAATGGACCAACGTGTACTAGCCCCTTCAAATTCACCACTGAGAAATACAAGTGGCTCGTGACGTTGCTCATCAATTGGTAATACTAAATCTGCAACAGGCACTTGTGTAGCAACTATTGCCCAAAAATAATTACTAGCATCAGTAAAAATACATAGTTCATAATCAGGCTTCAAATGAGCCAATGTCACAGCATGACTTAATAACTTTTTACTATTCTCAAATGCTAATAATTCATTCTTACCCCAGCCAATGTCAGATAACTTGACAGAACGGGCTGCTCTCTTTGTACGTGAACCAGAGACATCAAATGCTTTTTCAAGTATATCTCTTAGAGTTGCTATAACTTCAGCAATATTTGGCAATGATGATCGCATCGAATTCGATTCACAAATAAACTGCTGCAAATTACTGGCAGTGACAGGTGGTGACATCTCAGTAATTGCTTGTAATCGGGATGGATCAAATTGGATTCCCCTCTCCGATATTATTCTGCCACACCAGCGAATACTGCTGCGTAATAGAATACTTTTACGAGCATTAACCTTGAGTCTATGTTTACTTAAAACATTGACAACAGTAGCTAATGTTTCTTGTAATTCCTCAAAGGTTTTGCCAAAACACAAAATATCATCTACCAAGAGTAAACAATTCTGTGGGCGTGTACAGCTATGAACTACTTTCTGCACTGTGGATTGAAAGTATGCTACGCTATCACATGCCCCCATTATAACTCTGGTTGGCATATATATGCCCTCAGCAGTCATAAATGAATGTAGTTCTTGCGATTGTTCATCTAATGGACATTGCCAATACCCCTTAAATAAATCCAAAGGTTGCAAAATATTTCATACCTTCTAACCTGTGTAACTTTACTTCTATATTCGGCATAGGCCATACCTGGCGATCCGTAACATGATTCACAGCTCTTAAATCCACAACCATGCGGGACTTTCCTTTTTCATCATTTACGACAAATGCAGGTGATGCCCAACTGGCGTTGTGATTTCTTTTCACTAAGCCAAATTTTTCTAGTTCCGCAATATGCCCCTTCAAATAGGCTGAATGCATAGGTGCATAGCGACGTCCTTTGCATTGTATAGGTGTGGCATCCCTTTTCAATTTTACCTCCATTGGTGGGACGTCTGCAGGTGCATCTGGTCCCAGATTTAATCTCCATAATTCACTGAATGTTTCGATTAATCTTTTCAGCTCCCTGTATTCATATTGGGTTGCAGTATCACCCTTCAACTGTTCCAATACTGCCTCAATTGCATCTACTTGACAGTTTGGACCAATGTCAGGCTGGCAAAGAGGAAAATCATCTGTCTCCTTTTCGTCACTATCGCACTATCGGCCTCCAAATTATTTACTTCAATAGATTCATTTTGATTCTTAGCAATATCTGCGATCAATTGTTCTATGTTGATCCCTATTGACTCTAGCAATGGTTTACCAATTATTAAATCATCTTGCAGATTATCAATTACAATGCAATCAATTGCTCTCAGCACTAATTTTCCAGCTTTTGTTAACAGCGTTAAGTTTATACTAATTGTGCTAGTAACTTTTTCTGCTACCTCCTTTTTTGCAAATTGAATGTCCACAGGAGGGGTTTCTTTAATCATAGTCGGTATTTTAGCAGCAATTAATTCCGCCAAATCACGCTTGATAAATGTTCTGTCGGCCCCTGTGTCTAACACACATTTGCACTTTATCACCTCGTTTAAAATTGCACAATTATTTGACAATTTCTGCAATCAATATCTGTTGACATTATTTGTTTGAGATCAACTGGTTTACTCTTATCTTGAGATTTACTGTATGCAGCTCTTGATCTTGTTTTAGATAGCTTTTCTAATAAATCCTTTTTTTCAATTGCTGTTGCGTCTGGGCAATCCTTTAGCCAATGCTTTCATTTACATTTTAGACATCCAGTTGTAGGCGGTGACTTTCTATTTTTCTATTTTCTCTCTTTACCTTCTTGTTTAGGACAATTAGCTTAAGAGTGGTTTCCTTTGCAAGTCCAGCATTCCAATTTCTTTTTAACTACATAATGTTCATAACGCTACATAAGGTTGGATAGCACTCACAATGCATTTATTTTTTAGTTTCATGTTAATTTCTGTGTCCAGCAATGTCTTAATTCCGTATTTGTCCAATATGTCATCTACGTCTTGAAAAAGTTTTAACACTCTCGCTTTTATGTCTTTTATAGTTAAATCCATTTTTAAATCTTTTTTGAAAATCTGTTCGACGTCAGGGATATTATCGTCTGTCCCTACGTCTAATTTTCCACCAATATAATCGAGAAGGTCCTTCTCGGTCACTTCTGCTAGAGTTTTTTCGAGTTCATACGTTGCTATGGCTCTCAATAAAGATGTGTTAATGCAAGCTCTTACCGTAAGAGGCTTGATCTCCTCTCCACCATGCTCGTTCCTCTCTTTTATCAACTCTAAATACTCATCGTATTTTCTTTTAAATACCGTGACATCTTCTCTGTCAGAAGACTTCAATTTCGGAGCAGTCACAGGTAAGAACAATAATCTTTCCCTTGTAACATCTCCTGATCCATATTAAAATACTTCCTTTAAAAATTTCGATATGGTGAAATGTGAAAACTAAAGTTGACTTTGTAGTATATCAACGGTTAAACATGAGTAAAGTGAATAAAAACAATAACGCATATAATTAAACACTTTGGTATGTCAACGACAGGGACCAAAACCAGACTGACTCCTTTCTCATGGTGTCGCAAAATCCTAACTCTCGACATGACGTCAATGACATCTGTCAATCAAATATCATTACAGTAAGCTTGCATTTTTTTTTCTGCGGGGTGGTTTGTTGATTTGTTAGTATTTTGAATGTTGTGTGCGTTTAATAGTCGGATGCCCTTCCTGACACCAGCCCAGCCCATAGTGCTTCGGTCAGGGATTGAACCCGAGACCGTGGTTTTTTACGTGGTCCAACGCCCTAACAACTACACCAAGGCCGTTGAATATGAACAATCCAGATTAGTAAGAACGGTACAGAAATGTTCCTTTGAGATGACAATAATAGCTTGGGTGTCTAATAAGGTGTTAAGAATAAAAGTGCCGAGTGGAATGGTCTACATAGGTGCAATTCAGAAGCTTCATAGAAAATTAATAGCCATACGACATGAAAACAACACAATATGATATTCGTATTCGCTCTCTTTCTGACCTTCTTAAAGATGAAATATGATTATTTCAAACTATTTCAAACTTCTGTGTTATTTTTATCACATATCGTTCTATTATCGTTAATAACAATAATAATGATACATCGAAAATATTTATATTTCTATATATATCACAGATGTATTAGATTCCCTATAAAACTGTACACAGATTGCTTGAAAAGTAACAAATGAGAATATTGGTAAATGACAAAGCCTATTAAATATGAAACTTTAAGCAGTCTTGTTTCGAAACCTTTAACTTGAGAGAATATGTAGGCACCACAAGGAAGTTAATATTCCTCTATAAACACATCGCATATATCTCTCAGTATCTTCATTCTCTCCCTGAGTCTTCAAACTATTAAGGGGTCAAAATCTTAATATTCATATTAACAGTGAAGTTCTAAGATTTGCATGATTTTGCTAACAGCATCGATTTGATCAATCCTCGATGTTTTAAATTGCCAAAAATTTTTGTTTTGGAGCTTACAGCCAAATCCGATTTCAAATTCGTAATTGACATCATAGATGACTTGGAAACCGAAAGGTTTGATTTGGACTTTGGTTAATCACTCGAGTGATCAGCATATGAAATCCTGTTATCGTGTATAAATTATATGTTGCATAACGACAAAGATTCATTCGTTATACTATTTCTATTCCTATAAGGCACTGCATGCTAATGAAATATTTTGGTGTACGCCGTTTCAAAATGTTTGTACTTAATAGAGTGATTTTCAGGCGTTTATGAGAAGGTTTTGAACTGTTTCGGGTCATTACCTCATGGTTAACCTGTTCATCCATCTGCTGATGTTATTAACACAAAATGTAAACAGATTACCCACAAACTGAGAAATGAGTGATCTTCCTTGGCGTATAAAATCTCAAATGATTAGTTCGATTTTCACTGTTACGAAGGTGTTCTCAGCTATTGAAAAGGGAAATTGAACCACATTTACTAATTGTTGCCTCGAATGGACTGAGTGTTTGACATAAAACTCAATATATTTATTTTCAATACTAACTATGGGAAAGACATTCATCAGTACAGGCATTGGCATGCTATCGTTTCTGTTTTACGCTGTTACAGTTGTGTCAGGGGATACTTCATATCTAGATCTGGCAAGACAGGTGGCAACTACGAAATCGATTGTACAAAGAGATTTTCAAGGTCCTCATCTGAATGCCATTACGAAAAATCTGAATGGATTGGAAAGGAAATTCACATTGCTTGAAGGAACTGATAAAGGAGTCAAAGGCATCGCAAAGAAAACTAGGTTTAAAGATACAATGGTCTCAATCAATTCAGCTCTGCCAAAATTCAAAAGTGGAGATCCAAAATAAGTTTTATCTGGATTTGGAGACTTAATGATGGGATTTGGTTTGTTTATGGGACCACCTGGATTTGTTATCGCATTTTTCGGTGGATTGCTGTCAACAATATGTAGCTTAATCAGTACAGATGACGTCACAAAAGGAATCGATTACATTGTAAAAGAAGCGGTTGAAGCAGGATTTGATGGAAAACTAGTAAATGAAATTGAGGGTTTGAGATTAAGATTTGAGAAGATCAAAGGCAAGATCGAGTACTATAAAAAAAAAGAATTGGAGAATAAAACCATCACTGAAAGCAATCTACAGACTCTGGTTATTCTTGTAGGTGATGCTAACATGGCGAAAATAGGTGAAATTGAAAGTCGAATCAAAGAACGTCCAAAATCACACGAAGAGGCAAAACGAATGTTACAAATAATTGGTCTCTATACAGAGGTGATTACTTTGAGAGGTTGGCTGTTATTAGAGTTATCACTTTTTGTGGATCGGACTGGATTAATGCCATTAAAACGAGGTGAACTCCAGGTCGGTATTGAGGCGGATGGAAGACGACATAAGGAAATTTTACGGTTTTTAAGATCACAGGATTGTGATGAAGGAGATTTGATTTGTAGCAAGCCAGGAGACTTCCAGTTGTTACAAGTATTTCATCCAATCAAGTCAAACCCAATGTCTATGCAGATTGAAATAACATTGGATTTGATAGGCCTACCAAAACAAAACGTGACATACCCCAAACGTGATGTAAGTTATACAATGAGTGCAGATGCTTATCCTGGGAAATATCCATGTGGTGCACGATGGTATATGAGGCCAATGCCACGGTACAGCTATTACATATACAGATGTAGTTCAAAAACGGCTTTCAGGTTTAATGAAAATTCAGACGGATATTTCAATATTGTAATGCAAAGTTATTATGCAGGCAAGGGAAAGGCAGAGCTTACGCAGAGTGGAAGTGGTAGTTTCAACAACGGATTTCACCTTGGTCATAATAGTTTCCTTCGTAGATTTATTCGATTTCGTTCAAATGAGAAAAATAAATTTTCTTTGATACCGATTAATAGAGATGGGAATCGTTTCCTTATTGCTGTTCAATCACTTCCAAGTTATACAATGGTCATGCCTGATGGAAATAAAGAAACGATCCCATTTGAAGATGATGAAAGCAATAAAAAGGCTGCATCCTGGAGCATAAATGAAATGACTTAATTCCCTTAAATATAAAAAGTTTAGCTCATAAAAAGAAGGCAATGATGCATTAATTATAGTATATACAGTATACCGATTATTAGATAAAATAAATTCCTAAGATGATGAAAGAAAAGAAAAGGCAGCTTCTTGGAGAATATAAAAAATAGTTTAACTTCACTGGATAAACAAACAACCATTATAGAATAAAATGGTGCTATTGTATGCAATATTTTTATTTTATCAGATAAAATAAAAAAGATGAACCTCTTATTTCATCTGCTTCGAATGCAAGCCAATGTCTCTCTTTCTTGTCTGTTTCTTGTCGTGGGGGACGGTATTTTAATTTATCAATATTTTGAAATCAACAAACGTTTACAATTCATGCTGAACAAATGGAAGTTCGTTTGTAGCTTGTTGGATTTGTGACACTATTTCCCTGTCTCTAAATGCAGCGCACATGTCTCTTCATTCTGATTGATAAAGAGAATTGCATATTTCTTAATCCTCTGAAACTTCTGTATGTCAAGTGCAAACCATTTAATGGATCAGCAAATGCGACTGGTTTCATACTTATTTAATCAAACATTAATAGTAACCAAAGAAAACAGTCCGTTTGTAGCAACCAAAGAAAACTTGTACGTTTACATTGATGCGGTGTTTCATGCGATTTATCTATTTTCGATAGAAATTAAAATGCTTGAAAAAACCATTAACGAAATCAAATTACTTTGTCGATTTTTTATTGCACAGAATCTCTCACATTGACTTTGGAACGAGAAAAACTGCGCTATTTTCCTTCTATCCGTTGACAAATTGCTAACTGCTCCAATAATTCTGAGCCAGGATGTATGTATTACAAAATATAAATTTCAGTCAAAACGGCACTTCCATTCTTTCGGCATCTTGTTCCAAAATTGCTTCGATGTAATACTGCTGCAGAATGGTTAACTTATTGACGTTGTAATGTTTGACTGTCCCTATACGATCGTATATGTGGTTTCTTCAGATTTTTATTTTATTTTTATACTTTGATATGATTTTCAATACTATGTATAGATTTGAATCTAATCTATTTACATGTACCGCGCAAAAAGCAATTTCAAGATAGTATTTTTTAAGTAATATAGCGCTATCGGTCCAGTCTCTAAGGATATCGTAGCCCTTTTATTGGATTTGAGCGAGTTCACTCACTGCTCAAACTGCTATGTTTATAACAACGATCTGTATTTATAAACTAGAAAAAACTTATAAAATAAGATCACAACAAGGCCTTTACTTTGGAGGCTAATGTTAATTAGGGATAGGCATCACCATCGTCAACTTGAGAAATCTACACAGTTATTTGTAAATACATGATGAATAGTAATTAGTAAAATGTGCTTATGAAGATAAGATAATAGCAAAAGCTGAAAATCGTAAGCTTTCTTGCTAAAAAATGGTATCTCCTCAAGTAATGCTATTTTCTTGTAAACTCCTTCAAAACACATACTCGTCCAATACTTGAATTTGATTCTCAGGGGAAATCCGTATTTACTGAATGACATCACATTAGTGTAAATTCAAAAACGCTTCATTAAAGCTATATATGCGGTCACTGGCTGGTTATAAAAATCAGGAGGACTACCTCAAGGAACAGACAGGACCATAAGTACTTCAGCATAGTCGCCAATAATCTGCAGCCCGTTACTGACAACACTGTAAAATGTCCAATACGCAGACGATCTGACAGTAATCAACCACACTTCAAAATCGCAACAAAAGTAGAAGA